>CM076607.1:134163845-134781630 GCA_038502775.1 Hippodamia convergens | reverse complement strand
AACTCCTACTTCACGTTTGACTCAAAAGTATACAAGCAAATATATGGCTGCCCTATGGGTTCTCCCTAAGTCAAGAGATTGCCGAGATTGTGCTGCAATTTTTAGAGGGGCATATTCTGCCATCGCTCCGATTCCCTTTGACCTTCTACTACAGATACGTAGATGACACCCTTATTTGTCTAGATGCTTCAAACATCGATGAACTCTTGGAAACCTTCAATTCCTTTCATGAAAGACTGCATTTCACAGCAGAGATACCCAACGAAAACTCCATCAACTTCCTGGATGTAACCATATCGATGGTCAACAACGGTTTCAAGTTTAACTGGTTTAGAAAAGATTCTTGGTCTGGAAGATACTTAAATTTCTTATCTTACCACCCCTTAAAATATAAGTCCTCCACCATTAACAATCTTGTCGATAGAGCAATCCTCCTATCTGACAATGAGTATCACACAACCAATTTAAAATTAATCAGAGATACTCTGGAAGAAAATTCTTACCCCACCACTTTCATAAACCGAACCATCAAAAAAAGAATTAAGGTCCTCGAAAAAAGACAAAGGATCACTAAAGTTGAAAATTCCGTTACACCACCCCTCAGCAACCCCTCTGTTCGCGCTCCCTCCGAGTTAAATGACCCCATTGGCACGTCTCCCGGAACATCTGATCTTAAAAAGCTCATATATTTCAGATTACCTTATTTTCAAACAATTGAGCATGGTATCAATAAGCTGTGCAAAAACTTAAAGATCATACCAGCTTGGACTCCATCTCTCAGGAGCTCAATAATCTTCAGCAAACTTAAGCAGAGAGACGATACCATGAATGCCAGCAACGTTATATATAGGGTAAAGTGCCGAGACTGTGATCCACATAGCTTTTACATAGGACAGACCTCTCAATACTTAAAAAAAGATTATACCAACATCAATATAATATAAAGAAATCTAACCCATTACATTCGGGCATATATAAGCATTCTCTGGACTCGGGACACTCCTTTGACTTCGACTCAGTCACTATCCTGGATTCGGAAACCGCATTTCTGGAAGAGACTATACCTTGAATCCCTCTACATTTCCCTATCCGACAAAAATGTAAACATAAGAACTGATTTCACAACCATTTCGAATAGTTACATGAATATATTCCCACAATACAATAAAAAATAAAAAAGGAAATAAATGTAGATTTATGTACACACCTAATGGTGTCGATTTTCTAGTATTGTTTGTTGCCTGTCCTCGTTGAAACTAATTGTTTAGAAAGAAGAAGAAGAAATAATAGCACATATCGATGTAACCTCACTGATGTTCCCTGTTGTTGTATTCTTGTGTAATTACGTTTTTAATTTTTAATCTTTGAAGAAGCCCAAAATATTAGGGCGAAACGTCAGTATAATAAAATTAAAGCTTTTATTATGAAGTTTTATTATTTTTGGTCAGGAGAACATATATAGATTTTTCAAACATTCTACACTTACTGAATCAAATTGAACCATTTTTCCACAACCATATCATAAAAGTGTAGGACAACCCATAGCTATGTACCATTTTTCTTCTTTTAACATAAATTCTGGATATCAGGCGAGCAGAGAAAAAATCGATATAGAAGTCATGATGAGAAATTCAACATTTACGAAAAACGATTTTGACTTGTATAATAGCCATTCCAATTTTTTTCATCAAATACAGAAAGCGACGTTCTTAAAATTACAGAAAAAAAATTCAATGATTTAGTCCAGTATGCTGATCCCGAACAAATATTTATAATTCTAAAAGTTTAATGATCGCGTGTTCTTAACGCCTCTTGCGGATTGAATATGAATCTGTTGATGCTTACGGTTTTTCAGATTCCTGATGCAACAAATTATTACTCAGATGTATCGAAACGAAGGTGCAATGCGGATGAATTTGTCTAAGGAGTAAATAAATCCATTGTTATTATACAGGGTGAGTTGAGAAGAACTGTACATATTCCTACCCAGGGAAAATCAAATCACATTAAAAAGTGTGTTCTTCCCTACCTAGGTTCTAAATGCTTTTGGTTTTCTCTGAAAATTTTCATCCATCTTGAAATTTGAACGGTTATTCCGATCCAATTGAATTCAAGGAATAGCTTCGTGAAGAATTCTGAAACAAAAAATTCTTATAACCCAATCCAGGCGTTCTAAAACTTTTTAATTGTATTTCGCATGAACTTCACCCTGTATATGGTATTTTTACTCAAGATGATGAATTTCCAAATCTTCCGGATCATAAATGAAAGTTTTCCAATCAAATGATGAAGTTCAGTAATTATTCGGCTCATAATCAAGGCAAATTACAGTTTTGATTCCTAAAAATTTTTAAAAAGCTGGAAATGGTTTCAACTGACAAAGGGGCATCTCAAATATGAGTAAATTAAAGTGTATCTAGAACTCAGAGATGAATAGAGAAATAAAAAAGAGATTTTGAGATAATAACTCAAAAAAGTCTGGGCCCCTCATTTTCATCTATTGGGAATCAATGTCAAAAAATATTTCAATGAAGTATTTGAGTAGTGTTTTCTTCGACAGAAACAGTTATCAAAATTATAAGTTTTAGTCGTAATGTGATTAATTATTAATGCTTTATTAACTTGTATAGTTTCCAGATAAACTTGAGGGAGTGATCATTTCAAACCTACAAACAGATACGAAGTGATTTCATGATTGAAATTAATTAGTTTTTTTAACTAAAAACTGCTTTGGCTTTTTTACCTTAGCCTAAATATTGAAAATTATTGATAAAGGGTGACTTTACTCATAAAGCAGAGCCTTCGCATAAATATCTCTTACTGTTCCGTATTTCGATTATTTTCATCAATAAATTTAACAGTAATGTGGTACTTCTAATTCGATAATTTATTTCAATTTGCATTTTAATATACTATTTTTCTTCAAGGTGGCCTTGATCAACGTAGTTCACATAAAGGACCAGGTGTGCACTCTACCGACCAGTATTCTAGCTCAATATTTGAAACAGGCAAATGGACAATTGTCATGCCTTAAAGTGAGTACCTTTTATTTTCATATGATATGATTAAGTCAAAGGGATGGTCCAAATGAGGAGTTTCTAGCTTGTGTAAGGACGGCTATTTAGATAAGACATCGTCAAAATTACGCTCAGTGTCATACTCCTCGAATAAACAGTCGTCACCAGTTACCATAAATTACCTCCACATCAGTTTAAGCGTTGACGATAATGGTTTGCAATTCACTAATCACTAATCGGGGAATGCTCGATCAAGCACTGGCAAGTTTATGAAACTTCTTTTGCCTGCTATTGTTGATTTACTGAAGCAAGGACATAACGTAACATTTGCTCATCAATGATGCAAATATATTAATTGACAAATAAACTTCAACACCCAAAAGGAGCTATTTAAATGTTATTATTTTTTTTTTAATAAAACAGAAAGACCATTGAATTTTACAACAAACCAGCTATACGAAGTGATCCAAAGCCGATGTTCAGTTGTTGTTAAAATGGCTTGAGCACGTGTAGTCGAAATTTATCGCCAACTAAGTGAATTTGAAAGAGGTCGAATTATTGGTCTTTGACAAGCCGGGTTGTCATTTCGAGAAATCGCTAACCGTACCAACAGAAATCCAAATACTGTTATGAGATGTTGTCAAGCGTGGTTTGACAATGCCCAAAATCGAAGAAGAGTAGGCACCGGACGCCGAAGGGATGCAAATGAAGTTCAAGATCGGCGTCTAAGACTTATGGCGATTTGCGACAACTCGATCTTTGGCTGATGAGTGGTTAGGACAAGAAGGCCATCCTGTAACTGTCCGAACGGTTTACCACCGTATAAGGTCTTGTAGACTGCAGCATTATCGACCCCATCTTGTGTTACCTCTTACGGTTGCAGTGATGCAGAGAACGACAACATTGAAATGTGGAATGGCATCAGGTCGTCTTATCTGATGAATCTCGATTCTCCTCGGGTGCAAATGATGGCCGAAGAAGGGTTATACGACGTCGGGGAGAAAGACACTGGGCTTTATGGTATTGAGTGCTTCTGCAAATGCAAGTAGGTCACCTTTAGTCTTTCGAGGTAAGATAACAGGGCTGAGTTACCTTCAAGAAATAGTGAAACCATATGTTCTCCCTTTTCTTAACCGGCTCGAGAATCCAATATATCAGCAAGAGCAAGATAATACTCCACCTCGTGTTGCCAAAGATAGTTTGATCTTTTTTCAAGCGACCCATCTTTTGCCATGGCTGCCCAGGTCCCTCGATCTCTCGTTCAAAGAGTATGTTTGGGACATCATGGGTAGAAGGCCCAATATTTACATCCCCTGCGGACGGCTCTGAGACCATCTTCCTTCATTGATACCAAGACCTGCCTGCTTTAGACAAACACATAATTGACAAATTTAACAAAAAAAAATTGTAAACCCTTTGTTTTTTTCTCCAAATTTTCACCATTTACTCCTTGCTCTACTATCTATTGAATTTAAACAGCTCCTTCTGTGTGTTGCAGTTTATTTGTCAATTAATATAATATTACCACCTTGAAATCGGTCAAAAAACCAGACAATTTAGGGATAATTTCAGATATTTTGTGCATGAATATACACCTTCTCAAAAAGTGGATTTTTTGTCTTATGTATAATATAGAAGCATTGAGAAAAATGGATGGTGAAGTCAAAATCTTGTATTGCTTAAGTTTTCGTTGGACGTTGGACCATCATGTATGTTGATGTTCATATTTGGGAAATAAATATTTGGTGGTATGGTTGCAGCCAAAGGATAGATTCGAACTATGTAATACTTCATTGGATGAGCTGAAATGGAGCAAATTAAGAAGCAATTGACAGTTTACAGCATTTTTATAATATTTTATCAGTGAAAAAATTATTCATTATTTCAGGCTATTGCCGACGCCTGCAGATTACGAAGGGAATTAAAGAAATATTTTAATCAAGTTCATTGTTTCGTCAATCATAATTTCTTCAAATTTAGCAAATTCTTCAAATAACACGAGTTGCTTCATCCGATCATGTACGCTCTTTTGTGAGAATTGTGGGCATCAGAAAAAAAAAAACCTTAAAATTTTGAATTCTAGAATTTCCTTGGTAACGTTCATTCTTTTTTTCACGCCTGCCGTGTAGATTTGGTCTGAAAATTTCTCGTACTCTGCGGACAAGAAATTCCGGAACTGAGTTCTTGATAGAAATAGATTTTCTCGAACATATATAGGTAAGGCTTCGCGCGTCAGAGCGCATCTAAGCTGCAAATCTGTTTTCAACAGACGTAGCGGAAATGGGGAGAGCTCGGAAACGATATTCTTCATTGCCACCAACTTCAGTCGATTTCCAGAGATCGGCGGTCTGCTTTGTAACGCCGAAGCTGAGCTGGATACCGAACTACAGCTGCTCTTGTTAAGAAAAGCGCGTTCTGCACACAGACACAAACTCAGAAATTCAACGAATTCTGAGTCTATAGACGGCTAATAATACTACATACATATATTCTAAAACAAGTTTAGAATGGGCTCCTATTCCAACACGAATGCGAAATTTCGTCTCTCGTTTTCGAAAGCATTAGTGTTGGAATTGCCTTCTGTCACGAGTTTTAGACGATATTTTCTCTATTTCAGTTATTAGTGACTTTTATATTGTATCTTGGCTGTTGGTGGCGAAATTTGACAGATTACGGAATTTGAATTGATTTGATTTGAGAATTGATAGGATCGGAGGTCAGTACTGACAACCAAAAAACGAAAAAAATAACTGAAAACAATGCTGTAATGAATTCATCAGAGCACTACTTCTAGAAATGTAGTGAACTCATTACGATACTGAAACAGAGAAACGCATATTAAAATTATGTATGACAATAAACCAACAATCGGTAGTACATTATGTCAGAAGGGATACAATGGCCCATTATGGGAATTTCTTGTATTTTTTTAACCATTTATGGCATGAGAACTCGTGGACCATAATTTATGTGTGAAATAAACATACTCCTCTTTACATGGTATGTACAAGGTACAGGGTATCCCAAATAGCTTGATTTGGAATGTTTTAGGGAGGTACTTCTGGACTAGATAGGTAAAAACTTCAAAAGGTGTCCTGGGCTCGATTTTCATGAAAACACCATTATTGAAAACCTTTTCACAATATCTTCATTTTTGTTTTTTATTTTGATGTATTATCGATTTCGAAATTTTTTAATTCACGAAAATATCTCAAAACGATTGAAACTTTCTAGAAACGCTTTTTCACCGGAAATAAGAAACTATATTTAATTTTTTTTCTCGTGGAAAAAAAACAGTTTTCTATTTTATATTCAATTCTTTCTTCATCTTATATCATAAAAAAATTAAAAAATGTCTTATTCTCAGTGAAAAAATGCTTGTTGAAAGTTTTTATCTTCTTCAAATATTTTCGAAAATGAAAAAGTTATGGAATATGGAATCAAAAAAAATATCAACATTTTTTTATATCTTCAAAACAAATGAAGATATCGTGAAACGGTTTTCACTAGTGGTGTTTTCACGAAAATCGGGCCCAAGACTCCTTTCAACGTTTTTACCTATCTAGTCTAAGAGTACCAGAAACAGCCAAAATCAAGCAATTTGGGATACCCTGTACGGGGTGGTCAGATTTCGATGATTTAGTACTACATCTCCTGATTCAAAAGAGATAGAAGTAATATATACTACAGTGTTTAGTTTTCGTGCTACAGGGTGATTCTGGAATTTGGTCAATTACTATAATTTTTTATAACTTCCGCAGTATTGTGATTACGCTCTCGAAATAAAAACATCTTTAGGGCAGTTTTTTCTGTACTTTTTAGCATTGGTATCGAAATTTCAGTGCCCCTTCAAATTATTTACAATATCATGATATACTACCGAATTTATACATATGTATATCCAATATTCCGAAAAAATATTTTTCGATCAACAAAATCACAAGAGGATTTGATTTTTATTTATATTTTTTCAACTGAGGAGGCCATAGAACCTGATATTTCGCAATTGTAAATTGTCACATTGATTGATATATAATAATAATAATAACAGTTATTTATTGGAGTAAAAAATACAAATTCCAAAAGGCCATCGACCGAAGTCCTTCAGCCTGTCTATACATACAAAAATATTTGAATTATTGATCTAGTGGTGTGAACGATAGATTATTGATTAACATTATATGAAAAAAAAAATAATAAATAAATAAAATAAAGCAATATTAGTGATGACAATGATGATTTGTTACATAATTTGGAATCTATGTACTTTTGTCTTGAATGACTTTCCATATGGTGTTTTGAGGGTACTTTCTGTGTGGTCTCATATTATTGTTTCTATTTGTGCAGAATTTCCTCAATATATCAATATTCTCTTCGCGTTGACAAAATTTCTCAGACAAATCATTCAGACGTTGTTCAATCGGTTTAATCAGCGTTTTTTCATACAGAAGCTCGTTCGACGGGTTGTAAAGCTGATTTCTTGAGTACCGCATTTTAGTAATGGTTTCTGTTGTCTGAAGAATTTTCTTGTTCGTGGCGTTCACGGTCAGGTAAATTGTGTGGCAGTATTTTAATATGGGGCGGCAGATTGACTTGTAAATATGTGCAGCTGTTTTTGTGTTGACGCCAGAGTTTTTGTAAGTTAAGATTGATATATTATTATACAGATTCCGGGAGTGTTTCTCAAAAATTTTTATTTATTCTATGATTTCTCTTCTTTATCATAAAATGAGCAGTATTTAAAAACAGATATTATTTAATGATATCAATATCACAGCATTCACGAAAGTTGGTGAGAGCTAGCATAATATGGTCTTCATTTGAAAAAAAATTTTTTTCTATCTCTTTTGATTTAGGAAATGTATTTCTAAATTATCGAAATCTGACCACCTTGTACAGCAATCCTAGAAATGTTCAAAAAGTCAATTTCTACTCGAATATCCATTGTGTATTTTCGAAGATAAAGGCCATCTTTTTGTGAAAGTCATGACATCACAAATTGACATCAAATGACACTTCATTCATCACACGATCTTATTCACTGATTTACAACATTGTAAAACAGAGTGAACCACTTCATATCGTTTTGCTGAATACGTTTAGAAAAACGGACACAATGAACCTTTTCTCTTGCACTATCGATCGTCCATTTGTTTACGTTCTGAGGAAGACTTCATTTTCTGAAAAGTTGTTGTTCTATTTATTCATTACAAAGTACATTTTAGGAATGGTTGATTTAGGTTGGCAATTAAATATCGAACCATTTCTGATTAGTTACCTGCGAGAGTGATCAAGGAGCCACCTTCCCTTCTTAACGATGAGTTAGCTAGTCCTGTGGTGAGATTTTTTATTTTTCCCTCTCATAATGAACGAATATCAAAACGTTATGCAGAGAATCGAACGAGGAGGAAGGTCCTCTTCTGTATTTCACATTTCACTCAATCTCTATTAAACCAAAACCCAACAGCGATCTGACATAACTTATTTTCACACCTGGGCAAAACCAGGTGGCAGGGGTAACTGAAATTAACACCCCCCCCCCCCGCCAGGAAAATAATGACTTTCAAAAAATTTTAAAAATAAGTCATACAATCATTACATAGGAAAATATCATGGCCATTCAGGGTGTACCAAGTTCGACGGCCTATTAGACGTTTCTAGAGACCTGGACCAATTTGAAATCTGAAAATTGGTACTGGGATATTTTTCGACATTATCTTCCGAGCTAAAATATTCTTGAAGCCTGACCACTTTCATTTATACAGGTTCTGTTTTTTCGGTTCAAATCTTCATAAAACGTTGCATTCGTTGAAATACTTTTCAAAATATGAAGAATTTGAAGAAAAAAGGGAGATAAGAGTATTCGGTATTATGTTTGTTATTCTTATTCTATACAGGGTCTTTCACGAGGAACCTCACCCATATTTATACGGGAAACTACTGAACGTATTTTCATGAAATTCAGCACTTATAAGTATTTCACGATGCTGATGAAATCTAAAATATTTTCAAGGCATGAGCACCTCCGGTTTTTCCGGAAATGACGTCAACTTCCGTTTTTCAAATTAGAACACCATTTTTTTATTGCAGAAATAGATTCCTTAGAAAATTTCAAGTTATTTTGATGTAACATTTTTCAGTTTTGGTTGGAAAATTCTCTCTGAGCGGGAAAATTCGAAAAAAAAATCGAAAATAGAGCTCCGCTGAAACAAGAATAACTTCGAGGTTTTTAGATAGAAAATTTTCATTTTTGGGATTTTTCAAGATGTAAGATTGATGTATCCACTTTAAAAATCGAAATCGCGATTCATGATACAGGGGTGAAAAAATTGCTTTCAAAGTTAGGGATGACAAAATCGTGAAAAATCAATTTTTTCAAATTAGAACCCCATTTTTTTATGGCAGATATTGAATCTACGTTAAAAAATAATGTGAGTGTATGCATCACACCCTTGCCCTAAAATGGATATTTTCTGAGTTATTCACAAAAAACTGTTTTTCGTCTTGAATTTTCAGCTATTTCTTTTCCCTTCACGCCAAAAAGATGAAATTTTCAGGAACTGTTATTTAAACCATGTTTTAGATCTTACTACCCTAATATGCAAGAGAAAAAAGTTACAGGTTGTTCCTAAATAGATGCCGAATTTTGATTCGAATTTGTATCGGAAACCTCTTTATTTGATCCCCCCCCAATGTTGAATGAAGTTGGCAAATTTTCGAAGCAGTTGGAAAAATTCCAAAGCAGTTGGAAAAATTCCGAAGGAGTTGAAAAAAATTTCAAAGCAGTTGGCAAAATTTCAAAGCAGTTGGCAAAGTTTCAAAGCAGTTGGAAAAAATTCCAAAGCAGTTGGAAAATTTTCAAAGCAGTTGAAATACATAATTCCGAGAGAGTTATGAAATACGAAGGAATCTGAATTAGAAAAAACAAGTTGGCAATATATGTATAGCCGGCAATAAATGATATTTAATCTCGTATTTAACCCAATATTTTTACCATCAAGTGTTGGGAGAGATGCGGCCTCAAGAAGTAGGTACCTAGTTGTGAATTTTTCAGTTACGTCGCATGGACTGTGTCATAAAAAAAACCATCTGGTATCATAAATTTAAGCTGTTACTTTCGGATGTAACAAGTGCGACGGCCTATTTGGAGTTTCTGGAGAACTAGACTTATTTTAATCTGAAAATGGGGATTATGATATTGTTCGACATTATCTACCGAGCTAGAATATTCTTGCAGCCTGACAACTTTCAGGCTATGAAAAAAAAATTTCAAAATTTTTGTTTCTATTTTTTTGGTTTCCATTTCGATAGAGTATTCAATTGTGAATACATTCGTATTCAAATCGTTGCATTTGTCATAATAATTTCCAAAGTATCGAGAAGAAACTGAAAAAAAAGGTAGATAAGAGTATAAAATCTGTTTCATATCAACAATGATCTTGGTCATAGATGATAAATAATTCCAATAACTCACTAGTGCCACAGCTCTTTTCTGAATTCATTTATCATTGTTGATATGGAACAGATTATATGAATTTGACGCTACGTACGACATAAAATCAGAATTTCTAGATAACTCAAGAATTATTAAATTTAGGAGCATCAACATAATTTTTCTTCGCACACTCCAACGCAATCATCAAAAAATAGGGTTCCAATTTGAAAAAAGAAAGTTATGAGTCAATCTTGATACCAATTTTTGACCCAACATTTGGAACACCCTGTGACGAATTTTTCGAAATTCAGCAAATGTAGGTAATATATTTCTACAATCTTCGACTTCAAAAATGTGAAAACGGTTTGTGCTCAAAATATTTAGAATAGTAATAACAAATATGATACCGAATACTCTTATCTCTTTTTTTTGATATTCTGGAAGCTATTTTGACGAATGTAACTATACGAGTACGAATGTATTCAGGATTGCATACTGTATCCAATTCGTAAACTTAAAAACAGAAAAAAAATGGTTGAAATTTTTTTTTCTCTCCCTGTGTAACTGAAAGTGGTCAGACTCCAATAATATTTTAACTCGGTAGTCAGTAGATAATGTTAAACAATAACATAATCCCAATTTTCAGATTTCAAATAGGTTCAGTTCTCCAGAAACGCCTAATAGGCCGTCTCTTCGTACATTATGTTATAGTTTTGCGAATAAACAATATGTGTAAATAAATTTGAATAATGAACCAAAAAAAATACAAAGTGAAGTTAGAGTTATGTGGTGCCTTATAAAAATTACAAAAAAAAAATTTATGAACAGAAAATGCACGAATAAGGACAAGTGTGAGAGAATATTTTGTTCCTTTTATTCTGTGAAATGGACCCATGTTGGGCATGAGCAGTTTCAATATTATGAAGCTCATCAAAGTGAACAGTAATTAACTTTGATTTTTCATCTTCCCATCATTCAATCACGTATATTTCTTTATTTTATGGAAACTGCTTTTCTCGTGAAAAATATCTTGTTTTATGATGCTTGAAATTTTGAGGTACACCAAAAAATGAAACTGAACCAAATTAAAGAATGAAACTAAAATTGTGTCTGAAAGTTTCAAACATACTTCAAGGTGTTCCTCACAAAAAAAAAAACGATTCCATAAAATAAAGGAAGGGTACAAAACTGAAGAAACAAACAAGTAGTGTTTCTCAAAGTTTCAAGCAACATGAAAAAAACAAACTCCATAAAATCTATTTAATTGAATGTTCGGTAGATGGAAAAAAAGTTAATAACTCCTCACTCTGTTGAAATTCATCATTTTGAATTTTTTTTACCGAAACAAATATAATACCATAATATGTATAACGGTATCCTGCTAATTCAATGTCCAGTTGGAAAATTTTCGATGGATTTCTTATTTCAGAGACTGGAGAGAAAACCCATATTAAGTTTTCAGGAAAATGCAGAGACCTCCCAGAAAATATTTCAATAGATAAACGATTTGATTGATTCATTAAATTTTCTTTTAAAATTTAACTCCTGCAATGAAAATGAATCGATAATTTTCATTGCACTAGTTAAATTACTACAGATAATTCTTCTTTTAAATATGGGAACTTTGAGAGTACCGTTATAAAATATGTGTTTTTATTAAAAATAGTTTGATATAATATCATTGTCTATTTTCAGCAATTGTATTTGGCGACCGGGAATCCAGGGGGCTTTGAAGAAAACCAAATACCTCTCGCCGTTGCAGAACCGGTAGAGGGTGGACCTGGACCTTTAGGAAGAACGTTGGTATGTCCAACATCTGAAGATTCTGCTCTCTGGAATATCTCGGGCGACCAATTGTGTGTTGTGTGTCAATATTTCCCCTTGTCAAGAGCACTGTTACCATGCAGGTGAATAGTTCTTCATATCATAATTAACTGTTAATTAATTAATTAACACCACTGTCGGTGTCAGATTGAGAGCGGGTTTCACAAAGCTTTAATTGTACGATTAAAAAACCTTATCTGAATTTGAACTAATCGTTTCACTTGTTTTGAAATTTCGACGAATCGCGGTGGCTCCAATTAATTTAACGGTGCAATCAAAGTTTTGTGAAACCGACCCAATCTCTCAAATCTACAACTACTCCTTATTTTGCTTCAACTCTATTTTTCTTACAGGCACACCTGCATTTGTGCTAGCTGCTTTGAAAAACTTGACCGCTGTCCGATGTGTCGAGGTCCAATTAAGAGTTACTTCTGTATAAGAGGTGAAGAATACATGCCAATTCAGTCTAAAAATACCAGTGGCTCCTCGCACGGCAGTCTTTATAACTGGTTAGACAGTTGGAATGACAGATTGACGGATTTTCTCGGTTTTCAGAGATAATTTGTAAGATGGCGAACAATTAGTAACTTATTTATTGACTATTTTCTCCATGAAACTGAAGGAAAAATGAAAGATGAGAGAACTCATAAAGATTCCTACGAAGAAATGCTATTTCTGATTCATTGCAGTACTTCTGTCATTGAACAGATTATTATAATATTTATTTTCTTGAGCAGATTAAGACATTACTAGGAATAACATATTTTGAACAAGGACTAGTCTTTACCAAAGTTGATATCAAATCCTAAATTCAATTATGCTCATTCACAATATTATTCTATATAGAAATATAATTTTGTCATGTTGATTATCAAATAGTTCAGTGGTGATTTAAGTTAGAAATTCAAATTTCACTTGGAGAGTTTTTTCGTATGATAGGTATAACACTATGAATATGACTTGAATTGTTTAGAATATGATATTTGCAACATTTTTACACCCAAATGTTTGTGTTTCTTCAAATTTTCGGTAATCACAAACTCATTAAGAAAGGAACATCAAACTATGACATATTTTTAATTATGAATGTTTCGAACATCTCAAATGGCTTATAAAACAAGCCTTTGTGTTTTAGAGCCGATAGTTCCTACTGAGACCGCATCATTGGTTGATGTTATTTTCAAATTGACTGTAAAAATAAAGAACAAGAAAATTTCAAATTTTCAAAGGTTTTCATCCATCACCTAGGTATTACTCGTGTTTTCTATACAAACTCGTAGCTGATGTAAAGGAATCGATAACTGATCTCATCGCAAATTATTATTTTCAGTTTTCCGTTGATCAGAAACCTGAGAGACATTTATATGTATAGTTAGTATTACATTCACTTATTATCCATTGCTTTTCATTTACTGTTGAGAGAAAGTAAAACAATAAATGATTAAATTTTTCTCAATTTCCACATCACTAATCTACATGTTTCATCATAAACATCACTCATGATATTCTTATGAAAAAGTATTATTCATTTGAGAAGTACCCTTCAATATATGAATATATATGTTGCAATAATAAAAATAGATAATTTGAATCATAAGTATAAAATTCTATTTTACAGTTTATTTGTATATGTTGTAGAAGATAAATGAAGTAAGCCTGTGATAATATTATATTAGATAATAAAAGTTTTTACAAACATAGTTTTCACTTTCGTCTTATTGAAAGAACACATTTAAGTTTAGGTGTCACGTATGTGAGAAAACAGCTTTCAGAACCATAAAGGGGTTAGATATTATATCACCTCAAAATAATGATATTGATTGAAATTATAATAATAGAAATGCTTCCACTTGAATTCATTTGTTAGGAGTGAATCAATTCGAAAAAAAATTGATGCCTTACAACGAACGAATAGGAAAATCTTGAACAATTGAAAGAGATAATGTTTCAAAGTCTATATAGGACTTCTTCATAAAACCAAATAACAAGAATTTTCATAATCGCAGATCTGTCATCTGTGTTTACAAATATCAGAGGACAAATTGGAGAAGTGTATGAATCTGCCAGATTGATCCTTGGATTTGAAGACAAAGCACAATACTAATCCTGGCATGATATTTTTCTATATTTGAGGTAACTTCAGTATATGAAAATATTTTGTTATATTTAAATAACTCATTAATTTCTACTGTGCTAAATAGTCAGGAATTTGAATGATCACACAATCAAAACAACTAATATGAGGAGAAAGGATATCAAATAATGCCAATTGCATTGTGAAAGCTTTCCTTACACACATTCACGTGAGTGACAGAATTAGTAGGCTCCAATAGTATTATTCATATTCTTCGACAGCTGATGAAAGTTGTAAATCCATTTCCATTTCCTAATAGTATATTATGCAGAGATGATGTATTTATAACCATTACATGAGAGTTGCATATGCTGTCTTTTGGGCACCCGACAAATAATGAAGAATGTGTTGGAAATGCTGATTTTATTCTAAACGGAATTATGCCATCATTGGCCAAGTCACTTATTTTGACCAAGGCATAAAGTTTGTAAAATAAGGGCTTGTGAAGTTGAAGAATGTAGAGTTAGCAGCTTGGCTCTACATGAGATCTGACATCTTTTTGACAATGTTGGTAATACAGCCTCGTCTTGGCAATATTTTACATGAAAATGTTTTTGGTGGATATAGTATTCCGCCAATGAATGTTGGAAGTGTAAGATTGCTATGAAAATAAATTTCTATGTATATAGATAATTGTCAAAAATGAGTTTTTGAGTTCATGACGAAAATAAAGGTTATAATACTGAAATATAGGTGATAATATAAATATATACGTGAAATATACTACAATTATCAATAGTAAAACAACACTGAATTGTATTTCCTGCAATTTCACAGCATGTCTGGTTGAAATATTCATAGTTTCCATTGGTTCAAAATCTGTATCATAATGGATGCCATTATGATCCGTATTATGGGCATATAATTGTATTATTATAGTTCAGATGTAGAAAAAGAAGTATACTTTCGAAACAAGAACCTGTCTATCAGTGATATGCTACTGATTTCTACCTCACCTACTGATATCTACCACACAAGCAGGTATTCTATTTCTATGGATTATACAAATTGACTGCGAAATAATACAGTACCCTCCAATGCCAAAGTTATCTTGAATGTGAAAAATTTCTACCTAAGAATGAATATGAAAGTTAAGTATATTCTTAATCACAAATAATATTATCAGGAAATTCGTTGTGAAATGTTTCTCCCGAGAGTTGTTATAATTTCTTCAAAATCAAAACACCATAGTAGTTGATAATAAATATATTAATTTTTCAGCGCCTCTAGAATTTCATTTTCAACAAGCTTTTATAAAAATATCAATTACATTACTTTTAACTCAACTGGCCTAAAATTGTATTATGTTAAGAAAACCAATCTGTAGTTAATCCACTAAATAAGGAAGATGCATTAGATTTTACTGAAGACCCAATATCTGTCGATTTTTTTGGTGTCTTGGTAATAGGTTTTCCTGGTTGAATCTGCAAAAAAAATTTTAAATAATTTGAATACTGTTGTCCGTATCTGATCATTAATTTACAAAGCACTCAGACCTGTACTCTAAAGGCATACGTTGTGGAAGGGATCTCAAAAATTTTTCAAGCATGTTGTTTGCATTAAATAATAATTATAATAATAGACTTCATTTATTCACAATATCATCAACAGACTAATGGGGGCCAAGTTTTCAGATTCATCCAATGCGAGATACTGCCGTCATCAAAGCAGAGAAGTGGCATCTAGCGGCGCACCCCTGTAGTAATACGAGAGGTTGCCTTTTATATTTCGAGATTCGATAACCCTATAGTTGAAATCTATCGTTATGTTTGAGCTTTTTGAAGTAATGCGTACTCAGAACGTTTTGACATACTGGTGCTATTTATGTTTTCTAAAGTAACTTAAAAGATTCTCAGCCAAAGAATTGAATGAAATCGTGTGATTACTTTTTAAAACTTTCGACGTATATTAACTTAGCACATCGCATCGATGGATTTTTTTATTCCAGGGGCTGGTAACACAAATCCTACAAAGTGTAACAAGTGTAGAAGTTACGAATGATTTTCCTGTAGCTACAAGTGCAATCTAAAGTGACCCGTGCGGCTCCAGTAATTAGGGAAAAATCTCTAGATAAGTAATGGTTTTTTGCAACACAAAGTTTACAGGGTGGTCCACTTATCTTGGTAACCCCAATTTTCTCGAAAACGTCCGAATATTTTTTTTCATTCTGTGAATGGCGTTTTGAACAAGTCAATGTTGGATTGAGATGCGCATAAAAATCTGCATAATTGCATTTTTTGTAAATGGCTTAGTCCGTTAAATAAATATTATTATTATTATTATAAATAAAGACGCCAGGCGTCGCGGCGCTATCAAAAATTTTTTCTCCGGGGGCATACCTTATTCATCATGTCATTCGGAAGATTATTTCATTCAGAACTTTTTTTCGAATACAATTTTTATCCATTTCTAACCGTCAACGATCTGCAGCGTGATTTATGTTAATTCTATTCCATTCTATTCCAAATAATAGCGAAGAAATGAATGCTGTGACTTAAATTTTCTGGATGTATTTTTGTATCTGCGATGAGTACAGGCATAAATGTCATTTGTGGATAAGAATATGAGAAGGCAATTACTCGAAGACTAAAACAGGTATAACACACACACAATTTAATGAATCAGGTTACTTGCAAAAAAATTTCAGAGGCATTAAATTTTCACAACAAACTTATATTTACCCAATTTCAAGGGAAGGACAATGAAACTGAAATGAAATCAATCAAGTGATCAATGAATCAATAACAAACATACAGTTGAACTCTCATGAGAACTCATTGCTGTTATGTGTATGAAATGATAAGTGTAATTTGAACATATTTTCAACATATTTGTAACAGCAAGACCATTTGGGCAAGGATTGTTTCAGGCATAGAAGCTATGATAAGTTTCAATGAAATTATTCAAAAGATTTATAAAATATCAATAAGAGTTTTTGTGGGTAAATTGAGAGATTAAACATTGTATATAGTTTGTTTGTAATTGAAGAGAAGATTGTTTATTCCATTATCACAGACATTATCAGGGACATCAGGTTTGTCTCTGCCAAATAGTTTTTCAAATATCTTTAAACAGCAATTTATCGTATACTTTTTTGAATTTGATACGCCCCGCTCCCGTCCACTTTTTTTTCAAATGAGAATTTATGGATTGTGATATATCAAATAAAAGGTAATTTGATTACCAATTCAGCAATTTTCTAAAAAATAGAATTGGTTGTGCCTTTTTTTTATTAAAAAATTAGAAAATAATTTACAATTTGTGATTAGAGATTACCCAAAGCAGAACATTATTCTTTAACTAATTATTATTAAGGGAAATCCAGGAACCCATGAATTTGTTATTTCGAATGCAGGTCCCCCTATGCTTTTTTTAATTTGAAATCTCTCACCCTTTTTGCACCACACTCCACTACTGTTTTGTTTTTTAACTAGGAATTCAAATTTGAAATAATGAGCAAAAAAATTTAAATTTCGTTAGAGTTGTTGATGAAAGTGTCTGAAAATGTGTTGGTGGAATGATTGATTGAATTCTAATTCAAGCATATTTATGAAATGAATTTATACCTGTATCCTGTTCTTTCGAGCATTTCAGCCTTCGTCATGGATTAGTAGTTATATTTCAGGAGATGTGCCCACTGAATTAAGCCGTCTGAGTCAGTGGGGGCATCTCCTGAAATATAAGTCCTGAAGATGCCAGGCACTCGAACTGGCGAAACTTCGAGAAGTAATCCACAACGACGGCTGAGAAACTCGAAAGAAGAGTATATATTGAATGATGGCCGTGAAACCCTAAACCAATTAATTAAATTCATACCTTTTCTTCATTCTCAGTTAAAACTCCCAAATTTTTGTGGGATGGAGCTGTGATAGGAAGTAGTGGAAACCAAGCATTCGTTGAAGGTTTGCTTATTGCCAATATAGATGGCTCCCGTTCTTGCTCTTTACTTCTTTCAGTTATATCCATATTTGACATTTGCATTGAAGTTGGTAGCAAGCATCCTAATATGATCTGAAAAAAAACAGAGAAGTGAATAGAACACATGAAAATTTTTATTGTCAATAGTTCCTTCATACCTGAGATTGTACAGCTGCCTTTTTAACGTTCATTTGTAAATATGTGTAGAAAACATCTAGATCAAAAGGATCGATCTTGGATCTTAATTTATCACAGATATCTTGGGAAATGCCTATGAGTCGTTCATTTTCTCTCCTAATACAGATCGTAGTCAAATATTTGACATCAAATAAAAATTGCAAAGCTTGATTCTGATTCAATTCATGTGACAAAAGTTCATTGTATTTATTTAGAATACTCTCAATAGTCGCTTCTATAAATCTCACATGAACCTCTCTTGGAAGAGTGTGTGGTAAAACGCAGCATATATTATCTTTAAGTTTGACTAGAATATCTTCAAGAGCAAGACTAGGTTTTAATGGCACTTTGATGTGTGATTTGAATACTTTGTCTTCAGTTTGCTCTTGGATTTCAATAACATCCCACCTCTAAAACATTTTGAAAGAGTTTATGCTTTTCTTGAACATACTCTGAAAGAAACTTACTAAAAAGAGGGCTAGTGTGGTTTGAGGAACAACTGTATTGAAATGATCAGAACAGCTTTTTACAGTTTTACCAACAGAATATTCAATCCATTTTTTCCACAACTGCAAACTGCATTTGTTGAAATTATCAGAAATTGTATACCATTCTTCTAGGTCATTGTTCAAAGAACAACATTTTTTAAAACATGGACATAGTTTTGTAACAGCTTGTAGTAATCGAATACAAAATAAAACATTTTGCACACTCTCTTCATTGGCCTCCTGATTGAAGTGATCTATCAAGCTTTGTGATAATCTGAAAATGAATGAAAATCATTTATGACCAGATTGAAAATTATGACTCACTTCAGAGTTTCTGAAACACATTCCCGAACCAAACATTTTTGAAGATTATCAACATCCACAAATTTCTGTTGCTCAAGAGGATTTCTCACAAGAACAGGTATATTTATCTCATCCTTATCAACATCTACCCCATACAAATATTGAGAAAGGTCATTTAATAATTCGAAGAACCTCTCATCTAATTTTTCAGAAAGATTTACAATGATCTTTGAAAATCCCATAACTTTGATAGCAATTCCTGCAATATGACATGATGAAGAAATTTCCAACTTGGACTCAGATAACTTACCTATGTACTGATGATTGAGTTTGTTGACATCTTTTGGTTCCTCTGACCAAATATACTGTCTCAAATCCAGTTCATTTGATTTATTTTTCTTGGAGTCTGTTATGTTTTCAAAAATATCCCCATTGAAATGATCTATATTTAGTTTGACTTTACTTGCTATTAATTCCTGAGCTCTTTCAGTAATTAAACATTGAAAAAAATAATTCCATACATTGAAGTTCTTTGGTAAATTCACAGATTCACAAATTTTGTCCCAGTCTTTTGGTGTGTCTGAGGATAAGAATTTCAATTAGAGAGAGTACAAAAAGATTTAGGATTTTCATGAAGATTGTTGGTAGAACATTTGCCAACTTGCAATTCAGTTCAGGTTTGAAAATGTCTGTATTGAATTACCTATTTTCAAGGCTTCTTCTCGAATAAGGTGGAGTCCCTTAACATTAGTTATAATTTGGAGAGATTTACGAAATCCTTGTTGCACTGTTTGTTTTGTGGTTTCCAACCACTCTTCAAAAAAATTTTCACTTGGGAATACATGCTCATCTTCGAATTGTTGATTGCATTTAGGTCTGAAAAATATAGAATACAGAAGTAAAAATTCTGGCTATTATATTTAATAAGAAATTGTTATTCGTCTTAACTGTAATGAATTTTCCCAATATTTGAGAGCATAATTTGTGCTAACCTAAATTCTTTAATGATTTGAGGTATGTAAGAAAACAATGGTGATTCAGGCATCTTCAATTTACTGAAGGTAGGTTCTGAAGTTTCACTTGAAATCTCTTCCAGTTGTTTAAATATCAAACCATTTTTGGAACCACCTGCAATGTCAAATATTTAGAATATGGAATTTCATTGATATTAATCATCACCTACACATGAAACATTCATAGAGAAGCTGAATTGTTGTAATCAAGCACTTGACCATAGCACTCAATTGTACACGGACACTGGGGTGGGTAATATTTATAACAGTTCCTAGAGCTGTTTGCCTGTGTTCCATGAAAATACTGACCAGTTCATTAGTTTTCTGATTGTTTAAAAGCATCAAGCTATTCAAATTGCTGCATGTTTGCTAAAAATTAAGATCAATTTTGACTCGAAACAAATGTTTATACATGAGAAGACGAGTAATATATGCAGGGCAAATCCTGTTGTCTTCATAATTCATAGAATAGTAGAGGGCCCTTAGTTGGTTTCAAAAATAATACATATGAAATTTTTCCAAAAATGGTATACAGTAGGTATCGAGTTTTATCAAAAGTAACTTTTTGGCGTAAAATTAAATGATGTTTCAGTTCACTTGAAATTTTGCACAATAAATCTAATATAAAGTGTTCAATACTACTTGGTACAAACCGTGTAACTAGCACCCTCTATGAGAGTCAAACATAAAAGCAAATTCATTGGATGTATCAGCTTCCAAAACATAATGTTGCCAGTAATTTCGGCAAAATCTAAGAAAATGTGTACAATTTTTCCCCCTTCAAAGCCCTTTGTGTTGATGGCGTTACGAAAATTTTTTACTAAATGAACCCCAATTATTTTTCAGTTTTCTATCTATCCTAGGGACGAGATAAACTTTTTTTGAAACACCCAGTATTTACAGGGTAATTGTTTATATTTTTACTCAATAGCTATCTCATTTAATATTGGTCGTATATAAAAGTTCAAATGGGCAAATTTGGAGTCTTTTTTATGGGCATTCAGAATTCAGTTCTATGTGAACTGTTGTTTCTCAAATAGCACACCCTGTATTTTATTTTCCTAATCTGTAGAGCTCTTTCATTTGATTTTATATATATATATATATAAATGCAATGTACAATATTTCCACATTCTTCGCCTTCAGAAATGTGAAAACGGTTTGTGCTTACAATATCTAGGTTATGAATAACAAACATAATACCGAATACACTTATCTCCCTTTTTTCTTCAGTTTTTTCTCGATATTTTGGAAAGTATTTTGAAGGATGCAACGATTTGAGTACGAATGTATTCAGAATTGCATACTCTATCAAATTCTAAAACAAAAAACAGAAAAAAAACTTTTTGAAAATTTTTTTTTCACTCCCTGTATAATTGAAAGTGGTCAGGCTCCAAGAATATTTTAGATCGGTAGATAATGTCAAACAATAATATGATCAAAATTTTCAGATTTCAAATAAGTCCAGTTCTCCAGAAACGCCTAATAGGCCGTCAATTAGAAGTTTATGGGGAAATAATAATCCGATCAACTTCAAATTTTGCGTGAAGATTGAAGCCAAGTAGACCTTCATTTATTTATATTTAAAAATATCAGCGACTCCCGCTTTCACCGGAAATGGTTTCTTATTTCAAATGGAACACCCTGTTTATTATAACTTTTTCAGATATATTTTCGAAAGCCACATTCATTTTTTGTATCATTCCCTATAGCCATCTAGAGCCGATTTCGAGTTATTTACAGATAATGTGGATAAGTGGAGTCTTTCAAGGGTTCCCTACATTGTGAACGAGATATTCTTGATAAAGGAATATTTGTTGGGACATTTATGTCCAAGTGTTAAAACAACTCGAATTAAATTAGAATTCCCTACTTCGGTAGACTGGTAGTCAGAGTGGGTTGAGTTTCGGAGGTTACACCTCTGACAGCTTCTGTTTGAATCCCCACAACACAATTGGATAGTATGGAGCGCACAAGTCCAGACGGAGCAGGTTGGGCAAAGACCAGTCCTTCTCAGAACCAACAACACCCTGATGACGACAGGCGAATGCTTGCCGAAACGTCGGTGAAAACCAACAATATAGATAATGAAAATAGCCAAATAAGGTTCCCTATATCTAAAATGTACCATTTCCGAGATATTCAGAAATAACTGTTAGCTACAAGCATAATACTATAATTTGATCCATGTTCGCCCTTTCATAAAGATCTCTGTGACTTTATTCAAAATACTTTTCCATGCTTCTATTGTTGACACTTCTCAAAAATAAGTTCATTGTTCAAAGTAAACGACTTCTAAATTTTTTACTGCCCATAATGAAAATGAGTTATTTTTCGGAAAATATGACATAAATAGCACAAATTGTAATGTAAAATTTATAAAACAAGTCATGAAACTTTTAGAAGTTTTATTCAGATAAATCAGAATAGAAAATTGTATTCAAACACATGTTCAAAATATCGTCCACCCACTTCCAAACATTTTTACACCTTCTCAATATTTCTTGGTTGGGGGGTTTATTCTGGAATAGAATTCTGCCAATACATTAAACGATAAATCCTTAAGTTGGAACAAACCTGCAATATTTTTGTCAGAATGACAATTCTCGGAATATGTCGTAGTTTTTGGTCCCGAAAAATATTCTATTTTCTTGTGTTATAACATATTTGGTTTATCTATGGGAGATGATTGCCTTTCATTGGGGTCCCGAAGCGGTCTTCAAACATCTGAAGTGCCGAAAAATCATCACCTGGAAGGTCGTATCCGGTTTGAAAAACCCTCAGGACCAGAGAGCAAGAATTTGTGGATTTGGAATTTGAATATCGAAGGAATTTCGAAGGACAAGTGTTATTACGTCTCCAAATTGGCTGATGAACATGGTATCGAAGTGATTCTTCTGCAAGAAACCCACACGGTAACAGAAAAAAAATCCTCGTGAAAGAGGACAGTTGAAAGTTATTTATTAATTGATTTTTTACAAGTTTAGCTTGTTATGTTAAAACATTATCAGTTCGTAATTTTACAACAGATTCGGAAAAGGGAAATTGATGGAGTTTGTTTTCATTTCTTTCAAATTTTGTGACATTTCTGTCATAAATATTTATAAACCTCCGAACATTATTTGGCCAAGAAATCTGAATGTTGATGTTTTTTAAAGTAGCAAATGCATTTCTAAAATGCATTTGATTCATTCTGAATAATCGGTTTCTTTTCTCTTTTTGTCTTTTTTCATTTCAGATTAAGAATTGCGAGTCGTTTTGGGAAGAATCTGTTTATCCGAGCCCATCGACGGATAACATGAAGATGATCACATTGATTTCATGTTATTTTTCTACGGGGAGACAGGTTTTTTCGGTTGAGGTTTTTTCCCCTGGCTGTATAGTATCGTAGCCGTATGCGTTCGCGAATGGATTCTGGAGTAAAAAGAGCGTCGAACACTGCATTCGTTTTTGATAGCGTGGAGTAAGTATAGAGTGAATGGAGCTCGCTCCTAAAGCCCCACCTCGTGAAGCCCGTGTACCGGGGTGCGCCGCTCTCACTCCACTCCAACTCTATAATTACAAATCGAACGTAGCTTTTATATGCTTGCAAAAATAGGTTTTTTTCAGAGTGTCCCAGAAAACAATGCATTTAAGGGCACTGTTAATTTTCACACAACTTAATTATTTTTCAAGTAGATTGCATAATAGCCACCAAGAAATGGTTTTTGAAAAAATTTAGTATACATTTTTTCAAAACTTCTAACTTTGACAACAATTTTGTAACCTCCTGTATCATGTTTGGTAATTTTGAGAATTGCGACGAAAACATTATTTATAAATTTTATTTATTGAAAAACTCACTTCTGAGGTTAGCTCAATCGATTCAAGTTTCTTGACTACTCGATATAAAATTATATCTCTGAGGGAACTCAAGTTAAGCTTCACATGTCTGAGTAAAGGCACTTTTTGTATTAGAGGGGACTTGATCAAATTCAATCCTGAAAACCAAACATTTCAAATGTTACAAAAACTGTGAGTAAATCTGATTATACCAGTGTGAATATTCAGTCCTAAGAGGTAAAGCTGAGCAGCATTCAAATGATCCTCGTCATCTAAATACATCCAAATTTCATCGTTAATATACATAGCTAATCGAATTTGTATAACCAACATGCGCTCAGTATTTTTTTCCCTGAAAATTCGAACAATCATGGACTTCCAAGAATCTTTAAAAGCGAAATCATAACTTACTCATTCTGAGAATGGGATATTTTTCTATCTTCTTCAACATTCTCTAGAAGACTATCACAAGAAGTAGTTATGTTTTCAATACTTTCCACAATCTTTGAAGAAATATTTTTCATAAATTTGATAGAATCAGAAGCTGTTAAAATATCCTTGTACCGGTCCCTGTGGAAATATTATTGTATCAAAAGATTCATTATTTTCTATATGGCTGATTGCTCCTACCCAACCATGGATCGGAGCTCTGTCCGCTTCCTCTCGATTTCTGCAGCGAGTAGTTTTTCAATTTCCACGATTTCATCGACTTTATGTTCTATAAAAAGTTTCTTAACATCTAAATCGATTAAATTTTGTCTGAATTTATTCATTCTATAGTGTTGATACTCCCAATGTTTTCAATGCATCGTCAACAAAGTGATATATATATATATATATACTATAAAATATAACCTCATTGCCTTGAACCGACACTGACGTTTAAAGCCACAGATTACCATTTATTCTTCTTCTCCTTCTTCACTCCTTTGCAATGGCAGACCCTCCCAATTTAGGAGGGAACAGGGTTTATACTTTTGCCAGAGTTCATCAGGTTGTTTGTAGTACTACTCAGCATGCGGAGGGATCAGCACACAACTCGAACACAAGGAAAACTAGGGTTATTTCACCTGATTTCACATTGAAATACAAAACTGAACAAAAAACACCACAAGTTTTTTTTTTTTATCTTCACAACTTAATTTTAGAAGCTAATAGAAAATTATACAATAACCTATACGTTGTGACTTCTTCGGAAAATATAACATCAAATATGTTAAGTGGAAAAGTAGTAACAGACTCGATCTTGACGAGATCATCATATAATTTCGAGCAGTTAACCATATTGCCTTTACATGAGAAAAATATATGTGGTATATCACCCTTAACCCCAATCTATTAATTGCAACTATGTTACCTCTAGGCAGATCAACACTCATAAACCAAGGTTTCACACCGGAGTTACGTATTGAGCAAAAGTTCGATTCCCCATTTAACCCAACCAGCAGTTCTTCCATCTTTCCCAGACAATTCGTTTAAACGTAGGCCAGAAATCGGCTACGTCCGTCCTAACAATCGCTGATCTTTCAGAACCCTGAGATCTTCTTGGTCATTTCCATAAATGTTTATGTGACAAGGAACCCATAAAAGTTTTACGGAAAAATCATTTTCCAACAGATACAAAAGGTTAGCCCTGATAGCATTCGTAACGTGATATGATAATTTTTAGCTGAATTTTTCCAATTAATTTTTTTTTTAATTTTTAATTAACCATGTTGCCTCCAAGATCGCAACCAACTCAGCCGAACGTATGGAGAAGTACTTAGGTAGCATCTGTGATATACTAACACCATTAGAACTATAAACACCTATACCTGTCTTCGTAGGACTTTTTGAGGCATCTGTAAAGATTATTTCATTATCTTTGTATCTTTCTAGACATGAGGAGGTAAAAGCCGCTGAATTATCTTTCGATGTCTGAGACAAATTCAAGGTGTGGTATTCAAATGACGTCGTATGAACAGCCAAGTCATGCGAGAAACAGGGAAGGAGGTGTGAGTAATGAAAACCTTCTAGTTGTAAACTATTCATAATCCTTAGACTTTCTATTATGGAAGGGGGATTTCCAAGGTTATTCCAGTATTTCAACGAGGTTATATTAGTAAGCACAGGATCGTTAAGTACTCTGTGTCGCTTGGAAAGAAATTTTGCTGCCAGAAAGAGTCTGCGATATTTGAGTGGAAGTTTATTAGTCTCCATCAATATTATATGAATCGGGGTTGATTTCATATATCCCATAACTATACGTAGGGCAGCATATTGGGTCCGATTAAGTTTCTCCATAAGCGTTTTAGAACATTTTCCATAAAATAGACTAGCTGGGTGACAACCCCACCAGGTTCTGCACAAAGCTTTCATTACATTTATACCCTGCATAGATTTGGCGCACATGTTACTAACATGTTGGGACCAGTCGAGATTTTGATTTATCGTAGCACCCAAATATCTTACCGATTCAGCCCACGGGATATCCGTATTATATAATTTTATCCGAGAGATGTTCATTGGTTCCTTCGATCTGCGACAACAAAGAGCCGAAGATTTTTCTGGAGACATCCGGAGATGTTTAGAGAAGGCCTAGTTTTCTATCAAACTCAATGCTCTAGTCATCTTATCGAATGCTTCTTTGAAGGAGGATGCTGTGTGTATCATCTGCATATTTCAAAGTTACCACACCAGGAATATTAACATATCTCTGTACATCTCTGACAAAAATGTTAAATAGAATTGGATTTTTTGGGGATCTTTGTGTTAGGCCAATATGTGCTATTTCCGGTCCTATAAGTCCTCTAGTGAATAGATCGATGAGGTAAACATTTCTTTATACTGTCAGAGATCTCAATATTTCTATAATATTTTGAGGGACATTAATTTCCGGAAGGCTTTGTTCAAGGAGATCAAACTGAACGGAATCATATGCTTGTCTGATGTCCAAGAAAACCACAATGCAAACTCATTTCTTGACAGTGCAGTGTATAACTTTGTTATTAACAGTGATAGGGCATCATTCACTCCCCTTACGAAAGCCGAACTGAAGTTCCCGGTCATCAACTGATTGCTGATACAATCTTTCTAACCTGGTGGCTATGAGGGATTCAAACAGCTTCAAGATGCACGACGTAAAAGAGATAGGCCGGTAACTCAACGGATCATCCGGACACTTACGAGGTTTACATAGAGGGAAAACCACAGTATCTTTAAGTACCAGTGGAATATGTGGATCAATGAATAGTTGGTTAAAAATTCCTGTCATCAATTTCTTCACCACTTTGGCCGCGGGTTTTTTCTCTTTGGTATTGAGGCCTCAGCTGCTTTTATAATGATATCCCTGAGTTCTTCTAAGTTTTTTGGGCTCTTGTTTCCATAGCACTTTCAATGTGTTCTTGATGATTCAACCAGTGCGCGTGAGATATGTTATATTTCCGAGTTGAAAAATGGAGTAGTATACTTCAAATGTTTATGGTGCCAAATTTAATGATATCTTAATAGGAAAGTGATCGATATTTCCTAGATCAGGGATAACTTTCCATTTTGACTTGAATACAAGATTGGTTGAGCATAACGTGATATCAGGAGCACTCAAATTGGTACCCGGTACTGTGATTCTGGTTGCTGAGCCATTATTGAGTATGGGGAAATGGTCTATTATTAGAAGTTCACTCAACACTTTACCATTTAAGATTTGCGCACCCGAACCCCAAGAAGGATCTTGAGCATTCAGATCACCGCATATGATATGAGGGTGCGTTATCAATCAAAGATCTCTAAAATGTGGTGGATAGTGCAATGTTTGGTGGACAATACATGTTGATGATACTAAGGTTAAGTTCATTTATTTTAATTATCTGAATTTGTAGCTTATCCGGAACTTCAATGAAGTTCTGCGAACGATATGTTGTTTTCAACAAGAGAGGCATTACCTCCCCCTTGAGTATCTCGGTCTTGTCTCAAAATATGGAAGCCATGAATCCCAAAGTCCTTATTAAGCCAGGTTTCCGATAATAGAATCGCACTGGGGCGGTGCTTCTCCAGTAGGGCACGCAGATTGTCTACATTGGGGATAATTGATCTTGAATTCCATTGTAGTATATTAAACATCTTGGCGTATGTGATAAAAGACATATATCAAATTCTAGTTAGGGAGGACGAGATGAAAACGAGACATAAATGATTTAACCATACTATCTCTCCATAGATTCGGGGTCACACTCTGAACCCAACGGCTCAGGTTGCAAACCCGAAACTGCGGGAGATTGTACCAGTTTTCTTTGAATAAGATCTGAAAGATATTTAAACATTTCTGTCGAATCATTATCTATAAGACGCTTTGTAATTATATTAATTATGTCTTCCATCTGAAAGCGATGAAGCTTTTTCTTGATTAGGTTTGGGGTGAGAAGGTATTTGTGCTATTTCACAGGAGACAAGGGAAGGAAAGAATTAATTAATTGCGATTCGTGCAAATAGCGGTCATAAGCTGGTGACTCTGGATTTCTCCTCTTCTTTTTAGTCATCACCGAGGAATAGGAAGTTGTGGTTTGTTTCGGCGGCATTAATGATCTTCTATCATGAACCGTAATAATCGCAATTCGCAGAGTCCTGAACAGTGCCAGTGGCTCTCATTGGAAGCTGTGGGAATAGATGTGATCTGAGTTGAAGGGGTGTGGAGTTTTTTTGCAAATTTGTTTGACCACCTTTGTATGTTTTCGGCATCACCTTAACTGGTTCTTAATATGAAATGTTTCGTACTGCAATTAAGTTGTTAATTTCTTTTTGACGGATAAATTCCGGACAAGTTCGGTCTGTAACGCATGTTTACCATCACAGAAAACACATTTTGGATTTTCGGGATTAGGATAGACCGCCTCTTCGTGTTTTCACCACAATTTCTACATCTCTTAGATTCCATCGGACTATTACAATTGGTCTTTGTATGACCATACCTCAGGCAATTGTAGCACTGTATCACGGGTCTCACATATAATGAGACATGCCTGATACAGCCCCACAAACCAATTCTGTCTGGGATATTTTTCCCTTTAATGTTAAGACCCACGTGTTTGATGGTTCATAGCTAACGACGTCCTCTCTAACTACCCTTCTATTAAGTTGGCGAGCATCTAATATTGTTATCCTCGATTCAGCAAAATCATCTTTCGTTATTTCAGAACCTACATTCTTTACAACTCCCCTGCTACACACCATGCGCGAAGGGATGAACCATAGACTTATCATATCTTAGGATAAAAGGTCTTCGGGATGAACACATCAATATCCTGATCCTGTAGGAAGGGATGATCCTTCAAAAAATTATTGGCTCGATCTGGTATATCAAACTCGATAGATATTCTCTTTTTTCTTTTTTTAGATATGTTTATTATACCTTTGATGTTCAACGCGGTCAGTTTTTTTACCTTAATTCATAGCATGAATGTTTCCTATATTATAACCCGATTTAGATTCCACAATAACTATAAAAGGACCCATATCTTTGATATCATATTTGTTCTATTTTTTGTTTTTTCATCTGTTTACGTTCATTATTTATTTTTGTGATTGTTTGAGATAGTTCACTAACCTCACTAAACATCTCAAGGTCATTCTCAAAAGTTGCTGAAATCAGTTGAATCTCCCTTGTTAGGAGTGCTATATCTGCCTGAGAGTAGTCACTATCGTTAGATGATTCATCAGTTCTAAATGAAGTGTTTAATGTCTTTTTAGACTTTGGTGTAAGAAGATCTTTTGCTCTAGCTCTCGATGAGGAGGGCGGGGGTCTTCCGACCCCCCCTGAGATTGAAATCATCAAATCAAGCAAAAATTTCCCTTATCACAATTAACTTCAAAAATTGCCCCTTGTTAGTATAAATTGACCCTAAAAAGTCCTACCTTTAACTACTCGAGTACCACACAGTGTAAGTAGGAGTTTGAATATTAATAATTACCCAAATTAGTTTAAATCAATTAATTATCTGGAAAAATCGCAGGAGAACACGCGGTAATGGGCGCATTCAGCAGAGACAACTGTTACGGAACTGTTGCCAAATTTCTATGATCTTCTGCTGAACGTTGAGCTATCTATGTAACATGTTGGGTAGCGGTCGCCATTTTTAGTAGCGTACCTGACTTGCGCCTCTTTTCGGTAACGTGTTATGTGGCTGACAGTTGTGACAGTTAATTACCGCTCTTTCTGCTGAATCCGCCCGATGTCAACCGATTTCCGCTACCAGTACCTATCATCAGTAGCGCAAACAGTTTTGTAACCGCTCTTTCTGCTGAATGCGCCCAATGTCAACGGTTAACCTCCGAATCCTATTTATTCTTCCTCTCTCCAATCCCATAGAATATAAAGTACTCAAATGAAACGAACAGAGAGGGACCAAGTTAGGACACTGTCAAAATCATATGTTCCAAACAAAACAGAACCGCCGGTAACTGTGCCTAAAAAGTCCACAGCACAGAACACTAATATATAGTCCACAGTCTCTCTCTTGAAAGACGTCCATGTATAATAGGCCTTTGGAAGATGTTAATCTGTTGTAAGGTTAGGTATTAGTATGTTTATGAAATATGAATTCAAAACTGTGTTTTTTTTGTTTGTTTCAGTGTTTTCGTCCGGTATCGAAGGCTTGAAATCGTTCGGACTTGACATGTAGTCAATTTCTTTTGGATATTCACTCCATGTCAAGTTCGAACGATAAGTTTTTGAACATTTATGATTATTTAAGTATTGTATAAATTTTTATAGGTTTCATATTTATGTCAGCATTTTGTTCAAGTCGTTTCACTTTGACTTTGCATTTATATACATTACTCCTAAGTTTTTGGTATCATCTCTGGCTTTGATTATACAGATAGATGAATGTTGGAATTTTCGCATTTAAACAAATATTTCTACCTATATTTGATTGTTATCTAAATGTTGGGTGTGTGATGAAATATATGTACAATATCCATTTTTAAACCGCTTGAACTCAAAGGCTAGAAAAAATTTCAGAATTCCTTATTTATTCTCACAAGTGCAATATATGATTGAATAAAATTCAACAGATTCATCCCTATAGTTGAACCTGTGTCTAGCACGAATGATTCTGCTCCAATTGGATACCAATTGAAAGTAGTAGCATTCATTTACGAATTCTGCAAAATCTCCAGGATTTATAGAACGGATTTAGGAAATAATTGTTCTTCCAAGTAATTTGAATATCTGTGGATACAATTTGTTCGTCATTCATTGTGAAAATGAATTTGTTCTCCTGAATGCGCTCCTCTTAATGTACAATCAGAAATCCATTAACACACACCACCACCTGAAATAGCCTTTAAATCACTCTAAAAATGAAAATCTATTAATTTATTTCACGCCCTTATTGATAACCACGTAAAGTAGCTATGCCAATCTAATCGTGAGGAAGCTGCGACAATTGCTGTGCGAATTTGCTACCATCAGACAAACACTTTTATGTTATGAAAAAGAGCTTTAGTAAAACTGGATCGAGTCCAAAGAATATTTGGGGGTCGCTAAACATCAGAACTTGGAATCATCAGCTTAGTTTTGATTGCGAAATTCTGAACTGTCCTGGGACCGTTCTAATTCAGCGCCGAACCGATGCGCAGTAGAATCTCGATTCTAGAACTGTCCTGATAATGGTTAAACCCAAACATATTTCGGATAGTTCAAGAACCCAGATGCACAATTGAGGGTTGAAATCTGTTTTCACATAACCTGTGTTCTATGATTACAAAGTACCTACTAATCTATCATCTTTGTTTGTATTATTGTTGAGGGTAGTTTATTCTGGTTGGCAACTTATTCCTATTTTGGACAGGGATAACACATAAATTTTCGGTAAAAAGTTTGGGCCAATTTGCGTTTGTGAAGAAAGAAATTTAAAACATATTATATATTTCTCAGATTACTCTATTACAAAGATAAAGATTAGTAAATACAAAAAGTGTAAAAGAGTTATAATTAATAGTATACCTATTCCAAGTTTATTCAATTATTTATAGATAATAGACTTGCAATATAATTCCTGTAATTAAATCCACCAATTTTATGTTCTCATTCTCATTCATTTTAACACTTCCTTGTGATGCATCACAATCATCTTCAGCATTATAGGATGACGAACTTGAGCTGAATTCAAACAGGCAGTTCAGAAAAAAAAAGATTCGAAAATAGAATGAACATAACCATTTCCTAAGTTGTTTAATGTATTTCCTAGTATTTCGCTTTCCTTTGTTTGTTCAACATAATTATAAATAGAAATTAGCAACCATAGTTGCACGTCTTTAAACAAACCACAACGGTTTTAGCTTCTACGCGCGATCCGAACTACTCGATTCCGAACCAATTCCTTCTCTGAGATACGAACTGTTTTCCCGGTTCTAGATAGTTCCGAATCGGTCCACAAGGGTAACCAAAATACTGGAATAGTATATTCTAAAACAAGTTGCAGAATGAGCTCCTATTCCAACACGAATGCGAAGTTCGAAAACGAGCGACGAAGGAGCGAGTTTTCGATAGCATGAGTGTTGGAATTGCCTTCTGCAACGAGTATTAGACGGTATTTTCTCTATTTCAGTCAATTTTTGTGAAATATTCTCGAAATTCAAATGAAAATTCAGATTAGTGACTTTTGTTTTGTATCTTGGCAGTTGGTGTGACATACGCAATTTGACAGATCACGGAATTTGAATTGTTTTGATTCGAAACTTAATTCGATCGGAGGTCAGTACTGACAACCATAAAACGAAACATATAACTGAAAACAATGCTGTAATGAGTTTCATTACAGCACTACTTTTAGTACTGTAATGAACCCATTACGATACTGAAATAGAGAAAATATAATTCTGAATTAGTTCTGAATGAACCAAAACAGGGTATTAGAGATTTTTACGGCTGCGCTTGTGCGAACGGTCCAGAACTCAGAACTGTGGCCCAAAAAAAACCTATCATGTTGAATGAATGCGCGTTTATGTTTTTCAGGGTGTCAATCTTCAAACCCTGGCTGACTCCTGGGTCTACTCCACCAGTGTTTGAGACTTTGCCTGTGCTGACCTATTCTGATGGTTATTATTCTTCCCTCGCACAAATATTGATTGTTCATACAATGCTTATTGAGTGCTCTTCCCTGGGCTTATCAAAATTGGCCATGGACAACTTCCATAAATTTGTGGCCACTTGCTTGGAAGTTTTTCTGGACTACCTTCCTATATTCGAAAATGCGTCATAGGCAACCAATCTGAATGAGGAGAGAAGACAACAGTCATATAGGTGTGTCTATATCGCTCGACGATTCCCAAATTATATTTCGACATGTTCTCCAGCCAGAAATTATCGGCTTCTTGAAAGTCATTCGAGCATATTTGATTCTTGAGATTGGCGTACGTTTTTTCTTCCCCCGCTTTCTCCTTTCGATACAGTACTTTAATATGAATCATATTAAGAAAAGAAGTGAGAATGATCGTTGATCGGTCTATTTTATTTAATCATCCGACGCTTCAACTGTAGGTATCACGCAGTGCAGAAAAATGCTTGAAAAATACCGAATTGCATAACTTATCTTTTTCTTCCACTTCAGAGGAAAATTTAGATTATAGAGGGGAACACGCACTTTGTACTCAAGTATAAACTATCAATATAAAAATAAGTAATTGATTGTGGTATCTATAAGATATAAAAAAAAGTTCTTATAACTTCTCTAACCCTAGAATTCTACTATCGAAATGGTGAAATGAAATGGACTATGGACTTATTTCCCCAGTATTTTGCATGCCTTCAAAATGAGCATGCTGATTGGCTGGTTGAAAATAAAAATAATGAATGAGATATGAAGAAAGCCACCCCTGAAACGGATTAAAATTTGGCGGCTTATATCAAAGAGGATGTGGACAAGGTTGATTGATTTACATCGTCAATAAAATAAGGGACACCAGCTGAAAGTTGTTATTGGTATTAGGCGAAAACTGGGATGTTTAAGGGTGTATTAGCGGTGTGAAAACAGTCGAACAAGATAGCAGAATATGACCTTGAAAAAGTCGTGCGCCACTGTACAATTGGGCGGATTTGATGGAAAAAGAAATGAACTCTTGTCTACGAATGTGATGACAAGTCATTTGAATTGTTGTTGATTAGATTCAAAAGCCCTAGCAGAAAAAATTGCATTAACCGCATCCACTTACACCTCTTGGGGTTGGAAGGAGGACACCTGCCCAATGAAAAATAGCCCCCCCTCCACCCCAAGAGGTGTAAGTGGATGCGGTTAATGCAATTTTTTTCTGCTATTGCTACCGAAAGTCCATACCAAATTTGAAATCGATTCTATGTACAGTTTTCGAGAAATCGAAATTTTTTCATTGGACAGGTGTCCAGCTCCACCCCCAAGAGGTGTGGATGCCTTCAATGAAATATTTTCTGCTAGGGCTTTTGAATCTAATCAACAACAGTTCAAATGACTTGTCATCACATAAGTTTCCACATTCGTAGACAAGAGTTAATTTCTTTTTGCATCAAATCCGCCCAATTGTACAGTGGCGTACGACATTTTCAAGGTCATATTCTGCTATCTTGTTCGGCTGTTTTCACACCGGTGGGTGTATTGTTATGCGGTACCTCTGATTATTTCCGATGGGTTTTAAATACTTCTGTTGTTACGAACTGAATTGCATTCCCATTCGGTTACTTTGAGTTTTTACATGTGTGATATTTTTTATTGTCCTGGCTTGAAATGCCGCCCCTTAAATCCTGGTCCCTCGGGTACCGCCTACCCTTCCTACCCCCTAGCGACAGCCCTGCAAAAACTAACACAGTACTGATTACTGAAACAAACTTTTCCATAAAAACCTTAAATCACACGATGATGTGAACACATTAGAAAATAGTTTCACGATGGTAAAACAACTTCCAACTTTGAACTTTGTTCACAAATAATGTGGCGTGAGGGCAAGGGTTGCATATCTTCAATAATTTCTTCATGTTCGTTCTAAAAGAGCAACAGACTATAGGTACTTTCCCAACGAGTGTTGAAATAACGTCAGATATTGAATTTTTTAATACAAAGATGAATATGACTTTTTGAAAACTGCAATAAATATGACAATCAATTCGGATCGATTTTGATCTTTATGTTTTCAAAAGTGTTACGGAATGAATATTCTGTTGCAGCTGTGGTGAAAGATAGTTTCTCGTTTCTCGAGCACTTATCATCGAATTCCACAAAAGGCTAGCGAATACTGCACTTTTTTATATAGTGTCAGGTTATTATAATCGGAATAAAAATTTTACCTTTAATCAGTCAGCTAGCATATTGTATGATGATATTGACATTGACTGGTAAAAAAGGATTTACCTACTGTGTGTCCGGAATTCTATACCCATTGTTAGCATGTCGAGAACTATAAGAATTGGGTAGATTTATTCAAGGACGCCGGATCTCTTTTTTGGATCAATACATTTGTTAATTACAGGGCATTTATGAAAAAATTAGCATTTAAAATATCTCGCGATATTTTCGTTTGTCGATTACCATGATGATCTGGTTTCTGAAATATAATTGTTTCGCTAAAACACAAAAAAGTTTTTGAGAAATCTCTTTACAACATATGCCCTCAGTTAGTGAATAGGTAAGTATCAAACACCCACAGAATGGAGAAATGATATAAATTCATCTCGTGAACTTTGTTCGGGAAATGCTTCGTTACAAGACGTTAACGTTTGATTAGGAATAATCAAATTCATAAATTTCTGATAGGCGTCGAAAAAATGTTTGAAGGAAATGTTCTAGACCTCAATTTCCATCATAGCAGCTAGTTTTTTTATTGAAACTATATTTAATCCCCACAGTGGTGTCTGTAATCTATTAGGGGGAGTCCGGGAGAGATTACCAGGGGGGAGACTTTAGCCACAGCTCATAAAATGTTTGTGTGATTATGTATTAAGACGAGGCCCGACTTTTTGGAAGCCATACGTGATACCATTGCATTCGCCAATTAGATTTGAAAGTGCGAAGTGATAATGTGATTTCGCGTATGGTAAGTGATTTATTTTGATTTTTAAAATTTTATGGCTGTTTTTTTTTTTCATAGATACAACAAAGAAACTTATTCAAATGGCTAGTGCACGGCCTACTGAATCTAACAGGCCGGAAGGTTGGACGTTGAACTGTAGGGATGGAAACAAAAGAGCATTTCGTTTATCTGCGGATAATTTCTTAATATTTTATCGCAAATAATCCAGACTTCACCACGAGGAGGTAGATGTTGGCTGTTGTATTGAGTTCCACAAGATTACAATCAGAATGAAAATTATTTCAATTTCTGAAGCGGAAAAAGTAGGTGAATGAACATCAAAAAGGAAAAAAAAGTCACAAATATACCTGTCACCTAATAACCACTTGAAATTGTCTTCGAAATGACAACAAAAGTCGGAAAATGAATCGATCTGATCTTGTTTGTCCCAATCGGTGTAAACATTGTTATAATGCACAAATAATTTTTGTCTCCGTTCCTCAGGATCAGTTCTTTTCGGAGTAACTGAAGACGCCATGTAACTCGGTCGATTTGGGAAAATTGGAATTGCATCATCAGTTAATTTAGGAATTTTTCGGGGTATAACTGAACCTTCGGCTGTTGGATAAGAGTTATTTCTCAAAATATGGGAATCTACAAAATGTTTCATACAAACTACACTGTCATCGTTGACTTTAAAACTACTTTCTCTATGAATTTTATTGCGTTAAGCCATTTTCTTCTCCTTGCGGGATCTTTCGGAAATCTAAATACCTAGAGTTTCTGATTATTAGATATATATAGTTGCTTCTGCAACCGGGAACTAGGCATAGTACTCAAATCGAAGATCTCCAAATTAAATTTTAATAAATATTAAAAGGAGAAACTTTCCTGTTGATAATCCTTCCAGATATGAAAAATTCAATCACAAAGCCGATACACACTGTTCTTGCAACTGCAACACTTATTTTCACTTTATTTATTGATTGAAAAACCGATCACACGAACAAGAAAAAACACAAACATTTTTACACGTTTCCCGGTCGAATTTTTAATGCAAACTATAACATGTTACGCTTCAAAACAGAACTGCAAGTGCAAAGTCGTAACACTCTGAGCCTGGTAGACCCCCATGTGGGGGTTCCGGCAACGTCGCATTTTAAACCAACCTTCTGGCCTGTTAAATTTCGTAGGCCGCGGCTAGTGCAATTATTCAAATAACACTAACAGAGTGAAGCTTTTATGAATGTGACCTACATTTTTTTCAATTTAAATAAAAACGGATTGGCGTGGGGTGGGAGACTTTAGCCACTTATAAAGGGAAGACTTTACCCAGGGTATAGAAGTAATTTTTCTTTATTTTCTGATGAATGAAAACTGTACTCAAGTATACAAAGAAAGATTCAACAGAGATTAAACCAAAGAAAAAAACAGTTGAGAAAGAAACTCTCCAGTCAAGCGGCAGTGCTAGTAGATGATTGGTTTTGTTTTATATTTATACGTGAGAAGTACAAGAAGACAGCCTTGCGATTGTGAGCTGGAGCTGTTTGGGGAAAATATGTCCATGAAATATTGTCAGGCTGACAAAGTTTGACAAAGAAGAATATATTAGCCCCCATTGCTCCAATAAAGCAGAGGGGCACTCAAATTTATGAGAATTTTTAATGAGCATTTCGCTTTTTAAGTTTTGTTTTTCATATTTTGATATTTTATATTTTCAAATTATTATTTTGATGAAAAGCAACATGAAGTCTAAAATGTTCATAAAGAAAAATCAGGTCTATTTTTATGAATCAAGTTCCTATTTTTGATTTTTTTAATGATACCAAGTGCCTTGACAAGAATACTTTTTTTTCCAATAAAGTCACCATTTTGAATCAACATTTTACTTACTTCTGAATTCGGGTAATGTCTCTCTATGAAGAGGGTAGTCTCCCACCCCAGGCGGGAGAAATTAGCCAAAATTTTATTTGTGAAAATTCGTATCTAACTCACAAATTATACGAGGTATACGAGTCGTTCCAGAGACAAAATGTAGCTTAATAGTGCAGTTCAAAATAAACTCAACAAAAAATAGCTATATGTTACCCTAAAAAGAAATATAGCCATTTTAGTGGAAAGCGGGTAAACTCTCCCGGACTCCCCCTACTCCTATGTGACTGGAGCATGAAGAAAAACTGCTCTATTTTCATGGAAATGAACATCAATTTTGAATTCATCTTTCAATTTGTCAGCAAAAAGCTCCTTCCATTTTCAACTAAGCGTCTTTCTACCTACAGTAAAAATGATTTCCTGAGTCTGTTAGTTTAAGTTAAGAAAAGAATATGATGACTCTACTATAGTCAATATAGAGAAATATTTGTTTTATCATTTGGTTGTTATATAGAAAGTTATAAAGTCGATATTCTTATTTTATGTGATTTATTCATGAAACACGTGATCCTGCGATTAGAATTAATCAAGAACTTTTGTTGCCCCATAGGACACATTTGACGACCGAAGATTTTTTAAGAAAGAATAAATTTTGATAACTCCATAATGGGCACATGGCATAACTGATGAGTCTCAACTTCTGAGTCTCGAAACTCTCGACAAGGGGACTTTTCACTTATAGTCGCTGATGAGGATGATAAATGAATTGAAAAAAACCGCATAATATTCGTCTTAGTGTAAGATTTCGGAGACCGGTAGGGCATAGGTTATCCGCAGTTCACTTTACAGATGACCGCTTTCTTATATTGGTTTTTTCCCAGCCCACAGAAAGGTTCAGCTCCAACAGGCTTCAGCCTTGATGCATTCTTCGCAACTTCATCAGCTGTTTCATTTTCTTCAATACCACAATGCCCTGGTATACATAGTAGAGTGAGCAGAGTGCTTTCACGAACAAAATGCATTTTGGCACAGCTCGGATGTCTAAATAACTTTCATATGGCTAATATTGTTTACAACCGCTTCATATAAATTGGAATCGAGCTAACTACACTGAATAAATCGACAATAAATTGTTTATTAACAAACAATATTAAAAAAGAGGTTTTATGAAAATTCCATATTCTCACATTTCTGTCAGAATATCTTGGGGAAGGAATTGAAGTGAGAGAATATATTGGAGGATCCATAATTTATTAAAATAATTTCAAATAAATACACATTTTATGGAATGCATTAACATCGTTGTACATAAACCTTATAATTTTTGTTTATTCAAATATGGCATAAGTTCAATGTTCAACTGACAAAATAACATAGTATGTAATAAAACCACCTTATAAGTATAAATAATTCGATTAACTTCTCCAATATCTAGATTGCTTCGAAATTGCTAATAGCTTAGACGATCCAATCCACACCTCGACCAAAGAGGATTTTTTACAAACAGATTGCATCGAAAGCCGTAAGTACTTTATAAGACACAGCGTGAATGTGAATAATTAAATAATAAAACGTGCAACAATAATCAACATAACAAAGTGATCTACAAATATTACTAAAATTACATTAGACTTTCACATCAAACTACAACGTGCTTGCAGCAAATTTTGATTTAGGTTTCATCATTAAAGCAGTAACACTACACTCATCAAAATCCCAGTGCACATACTTAATATACACAGTTATATTGCTTTCTGTACATTTCATGGATATTATCCTAAACATTTTTCTTAAATGGGTTTTTTTACATACTTATTGATTAAACAACAATGATCTCATTTTGAATTACCCATTATAAGTGAACTTTGGTTTTCTAGACCGTATTACGATATGATATTTACAGAATTCGGATAGATATTTTTTAAGTGGTAGTACGATATAATATTTCTACAAATTTCAAACTAGTCTATACTCATTCCATTTTCATTAATTTACAAGTTTCTTATCCTACAGTAAAAAAAAATTATTTTCAAGTGACTAGAAATGATTTTAACAGACAAGAATTAAATAAATTCATATTCACAGATAGATACTATCGAAACAATGTTACAAATTGAAAACAATAAATAAAATCTTGGTATATTTACAAGTTATGATAAACAGTGCTAGGAATTCAATCGAAACAAATACTGACACCCAATATTCACTCCACTTTAGCAACACTGTTTTGTGCGACATGTATCGTAGGTTTACACGAGTTGAAATATTACTCTTTTACACCATTTTTCACTCCGAGAAGCTTAGCAGCATCGTCTGCTGAAGCTGTTAGCACCTTTTCAATAAAAGACGGACGAATTCCTAGTAGATTACTGATGAGATCCCCACCTTCATTGCAGTCCGAATCATCTGCTCTTTTGTTGTTACTCCCCTCATACTTCGGAGAAACACCAGCACCATCTTCGTCACTGTTCATGGCACCATCGTTTTCGAAGTTCACGTTATGCTTTTTCCTATGTCTTAACATACTGTGTTTTAGGGTGAATCGCCTCCTGCAAATATCACACATGAAGGGTCTTTCCCCCGTGTGGGTCCTCATGTGCCTTCTTAAGTCTTCTGCGGACCAGAAGCGGCGCATACAGAAGGCACAAATGACCTTTCTGTTGGAGTAATCTGGGAATTTACCCCGGATCTCACTATCTTCTTCGTCATTATGAGTGCTCTCTTCGGGAGTGGTTGCGCTGCTGTCTAAAGCATTCTTGGACATCAAAAGATCGTATTCAGAGACATGTCTGTCTTTGATATGATCTAACGCTTCTTGGCGTTCAGCGAAGGAAAATTCGCATAAATGACATTTGAATGGCTGATCTGCGTTGATTACATTGGTTAGAGGTTCGTTGTTCGGCATTTTGTTTTGCAAGTTTTGGTTGCTCCACTCGTTCATTGTATCGGGGATGTTGACGATTTTCTCGTCTTCTGAGCTACCTGCTTCGTAGCCCTGAGCTCTGATGTCATCGCCCTGGGCGTTCGTTGCATGCTTTGAACTGATATGTTTTTTCAGATTCGTGTAGGTAGAGAAGGTGCTGCTGGGACAACTGGAACATTTGAATGGCCTTTCCGGAACATTTCTCATAAGATAGTTGGCGTTGTTGTTCACCACGTCGTTTGATATGGTTGTGGCAGCATTTCCGTGCTTTCTGAGGAGATGTCTATCACAGTTTGACTTGGTAGTGAACAGAAGAGGACAATGGCTGCATTTGAAGGGTTTTTGACCAGTGTGGGTTAATATATGGCGGCGAAGGGATGATGTCCATGGGAACTTACGACTACAGTAGGGGCAGCTCACCCTGTTAGGTGCTAAAGAATAGGCAGACTTTTTTTTGACTGGTGCTGTATTTTCTGATTCAGATCTGGAACAAAAGCAATAATCAGTATTCGCTCGCTGACAGAACGATTGTGGATAAAGCAGTTAAATAGAGATCAAATGCAGATACTTACTTATTCTCGTCTGTTCCAGAGATATTTCCTTCGCTTGTACTGCCACTCGCTACCAATCCCTCCTCATCTTCTTCACTTCCAGCTCCATTTTCCTCAACGTCTCGCTTGAAATACTCATTGAATTGCTGCTGAGACGCATTATCTAACAATCTCGACACAGGCACTAAATCTTGGCTTTCTTCCAATTTACTAGCCTTTGGTTCGAAACTGGTCTGTTCATTGGTGATTTCTTTGTTTTCCTCCTCTTGTTGATCTTCCTCCTTGAAAGACTCATGGGCAGCTTCTGGATCGGATGCTTTTTCTTCACTATTCTCATCGATTACTAGAGCATCTTCTTCGTCCTCTTCTCGCTTTATGGGGTTGTTATAGTTGTTAACTCCTCTCAGATGTTGGGCAAGAATAGCGAATTTAAGTCTATCACTTAACATATCTTTGTTGTCCTCGTATCCTTGATTTTTTTGTATTTCGTAGCTAGGAATACTCAAATCACAGAAGCCCGGCTTCATTGGCATCACTTGGGATTTTCTTCCAGGGTTTCCGATATTGCCTCTTTGGCGTTGGGACCAGAATTGAGGGTGTTGTTGTTTGATGTGACGCTCCATGTTAGATCGTAAGGTAAATCTGGCCGAGCAATGTTCACACGTGAAAGGTCTTTCAGTCCTATATCTGCGCTGTTTTTGTTTAGGCATTAAGATCCCATTCTTTATAACCATCTTCACGGAATTTGGCGATTGCAAAATGTCTGTTTTATTGTGTGGCAAAGGACTGTTCATGTTGGACATGTTTTCATTCATGTTATGTTCTATTTTCAAACTCAAAGGTCTACTGACATCCTCTGTAGGTTTTGGAGAAGAGTATGTGCTGTCCACCTCTTGTCTATTTTCATTGCTGAAGTTGTTCATAGCCATGGGGCCTAAGCTTGTATTCCGGATTTGTTGTAAGGCCTGCATTCGGTTGTCAGCAATCAGTGTACCACCACAGAGTTGATTCCTCAATCGGTCCTTCATATCTGAATTATTGCCTGCGGGCACGTGATTCTGGAGTTGTTGCAGAAATAGAGGATTGAAAGGGAAACTTGGCCAACTTGGCAAACCAGCAAAACCATTTCTTAGCAAGGCCCATTGTGCGTAAAATGCTGCAGGGTCGATCTTGGGAGGTGTCCTAAGCAGATTCGCTTGGAGCATTTCAGCAACAGGTGGCGTGACCTGAGGAGGTGACGGAGAACTTTTAACAGATAAATCTTGTGGTATATCTTCAACTGTTTTAGTCTCTTCCTCAACAGGCTTCTTCTTACTCAAATCTAATACAACATCTATGGATTCTTCATCATCGTCATACTCTTCATCATCTGAATTATTATCGTAAGGATTCATCTTCAAAGAATTAAGATTTTTTACCTGGATGGTACCAGAAGTAGGTTGAGTTGGTACAGTGTTCAATTTATGTTGGAAGCCATAATTTGGTAGATATGGTGGAACCGGAATGGTTCCGTTATGAGCATTTCTATATTCTTTGAGGGATTTCAAATTTTCACATCTAATAACCTCATTTATATTCGGAAACAGCTGCATGGGCTCTTTTCCAATTGATAAACTGAGGCTTTCCTTCAAGGATTGAAGGTTGGACATGAGTGGATTTCGTTCTGTTGTGGTGATATGTTTGAGTTCAGGTGGAAGAGGTCTGTGCTCGAGTTTAGGAGTAGAACAGTGGATTTTATCTGGAACATTGTCGAAAACTTCATTGGAAGAAATGTGTAATTTTCGGGAATCATCCCTGTTCGAGAGTTTAGTTATTTCGTCGTTTGTAGGGTCTTCTGATGGATGGTAGATAATGGCTTTTTTAACTTCTTCCCTAGTCGTTTTGGCATGACGATTTCTGAGATGACGTTCGCAGTTGGCTTTAGTTGTAAATGCATAGTTACATAGAGAGCATTCATAAGGACGATCACCGTTATGTGTACGCATATGACGAATGAGGGCTGCTTTATCAACAGAAGAATGAGGGCACATGTTGCAGCGGTAAGAGCCATTGTTATTTCCATTAAGATGCGCCCTGTTATGCCCTTTTAGAGCTCGCAAGTTCGGGAAAATGGCCGTGCACAGTCGGCAAGGGAACTCTCCCTTCAACTTCATTTTCCTGAACTCGACAGCAAAAGCATCTTGAGTCTCTTCCTCTTCGTTCTTTGACGACTCTTGCTGTTCCTCCGGGTGAGATTTCTGGAGATTATTCGACATTTCGTTAGTTTTGTGTTGGAGTTGTTGCAAAAGACTACCGCTGGTAGTCATGGATATTATCGTCTGTATATCCGCAAGGTCTTTATTGTTATCCGGCAATAATCTATAATCACTTTTTATAGAGTTCTCACTTTTGTTTGGGATATGTTTTTCTGGCGATATATCTTGGAGATTCAAACGAGAAAAGAAATCATTTCGTTTGACTTCTACTTCCGTTAGTTTTTGGGAGGAAAGATCCAACCCAGTGCTGCTCTCTTTGCAATCATTCTCATGAAACTCTAGCGAGCTGGAGCAGGGGAAGGCGCGGTTGCATTTCTTACATTGGAACTTCAGGCTGCCAGATCCTTTATGCAGATTCTTCTCGCATTCGTATCGAGCGATGTGTGGGAATTTTTCACTGGAGAAATCTACGAACGTGAGGTCTTTAAAACCGACGACCGAATGTTTGTGGTTGACGTTTTCATGCACGGCAGCCCGATGCACTTCTAGCTGCTTTTGATTCAAGAAAACGTTCCCGCACTGGTGACATTTTGCCGGATAATCAGGATGGTTGTCTTCCATGTGGTTTTCCAAAACTGAAACTGAGTCAAAGTCATTCCTTTCGCAAACAGGACATCTGTATTTTCGAGTAACGTCTTCGGCGTAGTTGGAATTTCTTTTATTAACAGTTACTTCTTCGTCGTCCAGCTCCAGCTTACGCTTCCTGCTGAGTTTAGATTTTACTCTGTTGTTGTTATATTCGGTGTTACTAGCACTGCTATCCGTGCTGCCATCCGATTCGTAGTTGTTGCTTTTCATGTTGTGAGCTCGCATGTGTCTGTGCATATTACCATTGGTGGTGAAAGTGTCGCCGCAGTATTTGCAGTGGAACGGTCTCTCGCCGCTGTGCACCAAGACATGTCGATCCAAGCTCGAACTGGAGCTCAAGACTTTGAAACAAATTCTGCAGGTGTATCCCTTGTCGTCTTGGGCAGTCTCGTTGTCACTGTTGTGCGACTTGATATGCAAGGTGAATTCATGATGAGAAGTTAATATCGTGGAGCAGATAGGGCAGGAGAATCTGTCGGTGGTGCTACATTCGCTACCGTGCTCTGAAGGGCAGTTTTCCGATTGGGTCATACGACTGCGGTTTTCTGATCCTTCGTAGATTGAACTGTTCGTCGTTGAGAAAACACCGGAGTCGTGGTGGCTTTGGTCTATCTTTTCTTTGGTTGAGTAATTCATTGGACTAGGAGCTATTTCCATATCTGTAAAAGAGTAAATATAAAAATTATTTCTTCTTCGAATATTTTGTTTTGTGTTTGTTAAAGAGCAACTAGGAAATTTCTATGAGTTTGAATAGTTAATTCTTCGTTGTTATGAGAAAATTCGAAACACTATCGTCATACCACTATGACAAAAAAGAATTTGGAGAGAAGACAATGATCTACTGAATCAAAATATTGAATGAAGGTTATCGATATTCTATGAGGATCTATGATCGAAACAATATTAGGTATATTATAATGTTGAAATCCTGATTTTCTCGCGTGAATTTTTCAGACGTAAAGTGCCATATTTTGGTTGTGAAGGAAGAAAACGACCTGAGTAGTTTGAAAAAACTTCGTTTACTTCTTTTATGATGAGGCTTCAGATATCCGAGCCTTCACCCCAGGTTTTTTTGTGGTATTTCAGCGTAATAATTTGGGAGATTACAGCTAGGCTCCCGCATGAATTCCCTACGAACATCGATCGATTTTTACGTCGGTCAATCGCCTTAGCGACCGCCCTGGATACGAAGAAGAGAAGAAAACGTTATGTAGGTATGTGAAGTTATTTCAATTGAAACTATCGATCAAATATCTTTGTCACGGCATGTTTACTCGCGGCGATCATTCTCTTGACCCAAATCTCAATTATTATTGTTTTAAGGAACGTTGCGTCATTTTCACATATATTAGTCGAAATCACCCATGATGGCGGTAGCAATGAAACAGCAATTACTTTAAAATTGGAATTGCAAACGTATGGAGGAATGTAAACGGATGTTGCTTTTTTCACTTCGTTCTCAACAACGCTCAATCTTGAAAGATTCTTAAGATGGACCTTTATCTCCGATTTGTGTATTGCGCGCATTCTTCAGATGGAGACTTACAGGTGTGTCATCCTGGGCCGTAACACTCTTTCGAGTTTATGTCAATCCAGGAAGATGATAGCGCTTCTTTTCAGGCCGCTTTATTTTTCAATTAGTTTGGGCAAACAATACGACACGCTGAGATAATATGATATCTCGTCTAAAGACCAGCTCATGTGTGAACAAGGCAGGATCTAGTTTCGTTTGTTGAAGAATAACTGAAATGTTTGAGGTATGATTCAATTCACTTCCTATATCGACGTTTAAGGAGAGAACGGGCTTGTTTTCGCTTTCAAGATAAGGCGCACCATCGACTTTCCCCAGGTCTCGAGATTGGGATGAAAATTCGATATTAGATAGTTTAGATTTCAAAAATTTCTGAGCATAACTTCTAAACAGTCGGAATTCCGTGTATGTTGTTATACTTTTCTTTAATTACATCTCTACATTCATGAAATTATTATAAAGGGTGTTTTAAGAGGAAGAATAATGAAGTTTTGGGACAATTTATTCATTAAATTACATTAAAAAGGTACCCTTATCGAAATCGAAAGGGCGCATTTTTAACGTATGACCGAAAGCTTCGATTTTGTTTTAACAAAAAAGAATCTCGGGGGGGATGCAGCCCATGGGTTCCCCTCCCAGGTGTGCCACTGTTTATAACAATATCAGAAATTAGAATTACAATAAAAAAAGTAATCAGAAGTTATGCGGAATTTTTTTTGAAATTTGTCAATATTGAAACGATATATCTCTCTTGATATGAATTTTGGGCCATGAGTTCATTCATTAAACTTGTATTTATATTTCAATATACAGGGTGGTCACATTTCCATTATTTAGGACTATATCTCATAAATTGAAAAATATAGAAAAAAAGTGACATACATGTCATGTTCTCTTTTTTCGAAAAACATAAATTGCTGAACACCGCGAGGTTCCATGCTACAGGATGATTTTGGAATTCGGCCAATTATTATAATAATTCGCTATAACTTCCGCAGTATTGCAACTAAATAAGCTCTCGAAATGAAAACATCTTTGGGAAAGTTTTTAACGGTGCTATGAAAATTTCAATCCCGCTTCAAATTTCAGAGAAATAAACAAAATTTCAAACTGAAATGATAGTGTGCTATGATATTTTTCAATAGAATATTCTTAGACAATTTCAAAAATTCATAATTTAATATACACTTCCGATTTTAAGAAAATTTATCGGAAATTTCGAAAAAAAAACTTTTCGGTTAACATAATTTAAACAGGCACTCATTAATTTTCGTGAAAACTGTGATTGAACATTTAAAATCTCCGACTTCAAATATGTGCTGTTAATAGTAGAAAAAAAGTTTCGACAAACGCCTCTCGAGTTTGTATAATTATAGATATAATTATAACTTATGTTTTCTAAATTAATTTGACAGCTTAGAATAATTGTGAAATATCAAGTTGATTTTGTTGATCAAAAACTGTTTTTTCGGAATATTTGATATATAAACTTTTGAAAGTGTCCAAGAAACGTCTATGGAAGAATATCATAGGAAACTATGGTCCCCATTTGCAAAAAAATATGTTTTTAATTTCCCTTAAATTTAGAGAGGCCCTGAAATTTCTATAGCACTGGTAAAAAGTACTGAAAAAATAGCCCAACAGATGTACACATTTTTGACTCACCCTGCAAAAGGAGGGACTTGTTACACATTCAAATTTTAAAATTAATTACGTAACACGAAAAAAATTTTGAATAGAGATGTGCAGAGACGCAGAGTGAAAAGTGAAATGCAACTTCACCAAATCATTCTGTTCTGGAGGAGTGTTTTGCAATTTAAATAATGAAATAATTTGAGAAATATTATTGTTGCGGTTAAAAAAAATGAATGGAATGAAAATGAATTTTGAATAAGATGATTAACTTACAAAGTATCAATTGGTTCAAGTGAAACTTAAACGTAATAATTATGTTCTTATAAAAGTTCTAGATGTGATGAACATCTCCAGAATTGAATTCTAGAACGAACCAACCCATTTAATGATCAGTTTTTATATATTTACAATATTTTTCAATGAAAGGCTGTTGGCATTTCATGCTCTCAATTCAATAAATAATAATTCATTTGTACAAATAAATTGATAAATCTGACTTCTTGTTTTTTTATCACTGTAATGTCCTTATTCAAAGAGCAGTTTTTGAAAAACATATTTTGGCAAGTTTAGAGGACGATATAACCCTACTCAATTGTTTATATAATTTTATCTGATATAGAATAAAGTATATATTCCGTATGTGAATATAATTAAGGATGTTTGGACTCGAAATCGACGACATTTTCCGTTGAAACCTAAAAAGATCCGATCTCATCTCCAGCGACGCCGAACACAACACGAAGATGAAGAGAAACAACGACAAATTCCCACATAAAGCTCCCTTTCCGGTTAAACTTATCTCCTTAAGGTTAATAATCTGAAAATATTCTGAAAGGAAACCGAACCCGTGCACTTTGTTTGTGCGGTTTTCTGTCCGTCTATCTCTGTCCGTGGACCACAATCGCAGGTCTTTCCGCTCCCCCGACGAAACCCGAGATTTCGCGCTCTCTCGATCTTTATCTCTGCGTTTCTATTAGTTCTGGAACCCATGACCGATTAATTTATCGGTTTGATTAGCACGGAGGAAAATGCTTGTTTTTCCTGAGAGGATGTTTTCGGTTATGACGTTTCCTAGTGCTTCTTTTAGGTTAGTGCTTCCGAAATTATACAGGGTGATTAAAAAAAGGTGATCCCGTCTACAGGATAGACAGAAGAGTGAAAAATAATTGGGGTTTGTCCAGTAAAAAATTTTCGTAACGCCTTCCGTATTAACGATAATGGGCGTTGAAGAAAAAAATTATACTCACTGAATGTATCAGCTTCCAAAACATACTCATATTAAATTTCATTACGATGTTGCCAGTAGTTTTTACAGAACAAACTTATTTTTCAGTTTTCTATTTGTGCTAGAGACGTGGTCACTTTTTTTAAACACCCTTTATAGTATCATCAAGATAGTGGGCTGAATTTGATGAAGGTCCCAGTTTTCATTGGTATAACAATATTCCAGATTTTAATTTCCATAACGTTTCACTAAGAATGAAAAATAAGAAAGAATATCATCATGGATCCCTACTACAACTACTTTTCAACATCAAGCTACTCAACAATCAAAGATTTGATATCCAGCATCTAATGAGTGAGACATTCTGATGGACCCATAGAAATTAAGTTTGGAAGCGGTACTATGAAAATGAAAATTCGATTTCATTTTCACATGTTGAACATCGACTAGAAATTATAAAAAATTCAATAAAAGCACCTCATGAAGACAAGACCCATTGTGAGCTTGTTCAAGTTCATAATAGCTATAGGTGATTCCATTCAGAACTCGTGAAATTCAATATGACAAATTTCAATTCCTAATATGACCTTTATGAAAAATTTTGAGCTAGTTCAAGTGCTCCTACTTGCCCCCCCTCCATAGTTTTTGAATATTTTGTGGAAAACCTCATCCTCTCTTGGAGGTCCCTTTTAATGAAATATTTATATTAGGAGCAGGCGTTCAAAAAGCTCCACCTATAATGAATTAATTGAATGGCACCGTTATGCATGTTGTCTGTTTGGGAGAAGTTAAAGGTAAGTGGATTTTTTTCCTATTCACCTGAATTGTTTCATTTTGCTACAGAAACAAATGATATTCATCACAATTAATGTCAATCAGTGTACTTTCTGTTCAATAATGCATCGAAATTGCAAAACTCAAAACAAAATACAACAAAAAAATCGATAAAAATGAATTTTTTTTACCTGAAGTATTATTTGGAGGTGGTGAACCTTGTTGGTGCATGAACACAACGCCCTGCATTTCTGGATCAGCTTCTGCAACAAAAAAATCATTGAAACGACCTACCTACGATTACCCAGAATGCGTTTACCAGTAGCGAGAATTTCGCATGAAATATTTTTTTCAATCGACTATTTCAACTACTGATATTGATTAACTCCATTTGCAGTTTTTTTAATCATCGAGATTAATCATTAAAAATTTTCACCGATACGAAAAGTACCTTGTCCAATTATACGAAATACGGGCCAATAAAACAAAAACGAATTACAGATCAGCAGAGGAAAAAGCAATAATCAGAAAGATAAACAAGAATCTTCAATCGCCCCTTGGACTTCTGCTACGATGATTTTCCTTGAAACCGTATCATTAACGAGATTTTTTATCAGAATTTTCGTTTTAAACGTCAGCGCAATATCGTTGTTAACATAAATCTCCACTTAGTAGCTATGTACCATCGACAGGCATCTTCCAATTTAGTCATATTTTGTTATGATAACACGAAGATTTACTAACATTCGCTCACCTTGGCTCGGAATTATACCTATATTTCAGCATCTATAAATATGTTCACGTATTGCAATTCTTGAAATTAAACAAAATCGTTGATGACATCTCCTAACGAAGGTTGTTGTTTATCAGTCAGGTGGCCATCTATTAGCTACCACAGGAAACCTTCAAAATCTCTGAACTAGTGCCTATTATTCTGGTGCTACAAGCAATGATCTGGTTTCTCTCTGCGGATGAAGCAGTCTTCGGAAAATGTATGAGAACTCTACAGAGCCTCTTTCAGTTTTAGTGAAGGGGACTGAGTTATTTCTTAAGATAGTGTAAAGTCCTATTTTGATTTCTGCAGTACAAATCTATGGAGATCGCTCTCTGACCTTTGATCTTCAACTAAATACAGAAAAACACGATTTAAATCCCATACCAATGTACCTTCGACAATTCGAAGGTTTTTTTTCCGATCACTTGAATCTTTTTGAACAATGGTGTCAAATTCCTTCATGGCCACATCTCTGAAAATTTCACCTACCAATATTATATGTAGAGTGAGAAATAAACTTTTCTTCTTTTTTTTTCTCTTTTGAAACGATAATGGTGAATGATGAAAGTTTTAAAGATTTATAATTCACAAAGAATGATGAACGTCAAAAAGGGGACTGACCCATCAAAAATTACCTAAATAATCTTTTCTACCTACAAGATGTTCGGTGGTTAATATATTGAGATTGAAATTAAGTGTTGAAATAAATAACGCTTTTATAAAAGCAGCACAGAAGAGGCTAAAGTAGCGAACTTTGAAGTTTGGTTTGCAATTTTATGTACGTTCCATAGAACACTAGCTAATATTTTCTTATTTCTTGCCAAGAAATAACGTGTTTTTCCTGGAAACCGGCTGTTCCATCCTGGATATCGATTGTATTCCCGATAATTTCACCTTCTGAGAAATCGTAACTTTAGCTCGCGTGACTCTCTAATGCGAGATCCTTCTCCCCATCTTCACCAAGCGGAACTAACAGATCCCCCTTTATTATTTCTGTGTAACATAAAATGATACACGATTGTCTCTTAAATATAATGAGAAGATTGTGAAGAAACCCAAATTGCCGCTGCGTTCTGTTCAGTTGGATCTTTGCCATGAGATTTTTTCCAACGAAGAATGAATAAGATTTAATTTGACGAAATTTGGGCGTTCTGTCGTTAGAAATTTTGGTTAATGTTGTCGTATTTGATGTTATTGTGGCCTCCAGTTTCACATAGTCTTATTACTTGTTCATGCCTGTTATTATTCTAGAGTGCTTGTTCCGGAATAACTGAATATTCATGTTTCTGGTTCATCGTAATTTAATTTGTTTATCGTAGATGTTTTGGAGGTTCCACCGCAGAAGGTGAAACGTATTCAGTATAAGATAATGTCTAAATTTCGAAGATCAACGAAAAATTTTGAATTTGGTGTTTCGAGTTTCATTCTCGAGAAACTCAACCATCATAACATCACTGTTATGGAATTTTAGAACACCCACGACATGATTATTGTTGGATTATACACATTTTTCGTTAAAATTCCTTGAGATCTGATAAAAATATTAGTTACCTACAAGCCTACATTCTATCAACACCAATGTTAAATGTTGAAAATATTCCTGTTTTTTTTAATCGATGGTCATTGTTGTCATATTTCGAACACAATTTCAACTATATTTGTAGCGATGCTGAAGAAAAATTTCTTACCGGTTACTACGTAGGTATTTTATTTGTTCGAAGGATATCACTTAGAATGACATGAATCGTTCCTCATAATTCAGAAAGTACAAGTTAAATTGGTTGAATATGAAACAAACTATTCTCCTTCACTAGAATTTTCATTGATTCTGGAAGATTATTATCTCTTATTAATTAATGTGTCAAATCCGTTCATTGTGCCGCATGTCGTAGAACAAAACAATGTTAAAATATTTCATTCTATACTGTGTTTAATCTTAAGCGAGAGCAATAACAACAAGTTTGGCGCAGCGGTAGGATAGTTACTTTCCGTCCAGAGTCGAATCGAGGAGATTTCACACATTCGTTCAGTTTTAACTGAATGGAAAGGCCCAAATCTGGTGTTTTGTCGGAATCTTGCAAGATTCTCTAAAATCTCTAAAATTTCCTGGAATTAACTTGCCGCAATCTCGAGCATAGTTCCGAGTACGATCCTGACAATCTCTAAGGGCGGTCGAAGGGGGCGTTGTTATGACCGTTTGACCAACGAGCTCTATTGATCGCAAACCAGACGATTGTGTTTGTTGTTATTGCTCTCGCTTAAATTTGAACAGAGTATAGCACTGTTTCCAGTAATATTTATTGATGACATGTTGGCCTCCTGCCACGGATTTACTTATCATCTGTCAAATGAGGTAGAAAACAGTCCTGCCAAACAATATTTTCCAATGAAAAAATCAATCAATGATATTTACGGCAAAATTTCATTCATGTATGATACCCGTTCATAAGACTAATTCTAACACTCATTTTAGAATAATATGAATGAAATCTATGAACAGACGATATGAATCCATTAAGTGTTGATCAAAACAACCCTATCATTTACGAAAATATTTATCATCACGAAATCTCATCCAATGTGACCACGAAATCAAAATAGTCTTTTTAACTCGATACCAACCAAACCGTGAAGAATACCACGAGAACGTCTAGGACGCGAAATCAGTACTGCTTCACTCTCATTATTATTACATAGTTCTTAAGATTGTGCGAGGAAGATCGAAAGTTAAATTTAATATCATTGTTGCGCAGCCTACGGTCTGATAAGCAAGACGTTGATATTTAAAACTCACTGTGACGTTTTGCAACAATATTTTGAACGAGGATGTAGTTCTTCCGTCATGCAGCTATTTCATACATGATGAAGAGGTTTTGAAACAACAGGAAGACGGTGATGATGGTTCGAAATTGACCACATAGAGTAATTTGCCTACTCAGGCCAGATATTTCATATATTGAAGGGTTCCGTTATCTCATGGCCAAATTGGAAAAATTTCAGATATCTATTGAAATTTTTATTGGAAGTCTTTGCATTTTTCTAAATCTTGTTTCAGACTGGGAACGAAAAGCCTAATAAACCTCCAGAAAAATGAAATTTCATTCGGAAGGTATTGGAACTATAAAGATAAAATTTAAACCAAAGTATCAACTTTGAAGTGGAAAAAATCACGATTCCAATTCATTTTGAAATATCCCTGAAGCGAAAAAAAACATGAAAATAAGATAAATTATTAGTTTAATTCGTTTGTGATTTACCTTCATTTGTCAGGATTGGTTCTATAGGATTCGAAATACAGGGGGAGTATCGTCATGAATACAGGGGCGTTATCGCCCTAAATTGCATTTTGGCTTTCGACAGATGCAAATGTTTGATTTCATCTGATGCAAATATGAACTATCTCACCTTATCTATTTTATTAAGCATTTCCTAGTTCGATATCTGCGAGTTTATCTTGGACGATAATAGAAATTGAGCATCTAAACCTTGGGCTGTCGCAATTTTCTAATCTTATTCTGGCGATTTTTCAAGTTCATATTGATTTACTTACAGCCTGATTCTGCCGGTAAGTTCATTCTTTAAATCAACATTGACGTAATCCATGGGAAAATTGATTAAGCATCGGATGCATTTTCGCTTAGCCTAAATGATAATACAAAGTCTCCACATTCCGAATGCAGGTGACATTCATTTGATCAAATCAAAACTTTTTATTTATGTAATTCGAAAACTATTGTGAAAACAAATATATTAGTCCTTTTTTTCGAATGTCGACCTATTTATATTATATTTTAAAGTTATACCTAGTTGTTCTTTTTCTTTCCCTTTTTCCGAAACAAGAACCAATTATTTCTCGAATGAATTAAATCTTTCTCAATTACTCGTAACGAAATATTAAATGAAGTTATTGGAAATCATTGGGATTGCAAGTTCAGGATCCTGCTCAAAACGCAACTAATTGGGCAATTTAACGTATCTCGACAAAAAGTTATAATTTCGTTTCGTACATATGAATTTGCGAAATGTCGATGAAGATCGGAAAAAATTTTTTTGCTCGCTTTCCTCACAACTAGAGAAAATATCTCATCCGTTCATTGAGGCAACCGCTATTGGGAAATTATACATTTATATACGCGCTTACTGGTCGCTCATTAATAATTCCGAAATATTTGAGTAATGTTTCCTTGACGTTGAGAAACCTGCAGGAAATCTGAGCAGTTCATCTTTTGACGATGATTTCTGATTTCTCAGTAAAATTTTCCTAAACTTCACATCCCTTTACAGTTGACAATATTAAGGAAATTGTAGATGAGAATTCTGAACATTTTTACGACGATGTTTGTGCGCACTAATTAATATCAAAACGAAATGACGTTTTTAAGCAACAATCATCAATGAGCGAAAAGAAGAAAACAATATGAGTTTAAATTTCGAGAAACCTGCATGTTGCATTTTCTGCAATCATATACCAGAAAGAATTCTCACTTTCTTCTTCTAGATATCAGATGAGGGTACATTGTTAAATGCAGACGTTGTTTCGGCGCATTCTTCGTAGCAGAACTACAGAGATACTCTGGATAGTTTTTATGTCCGTATTGTGTTCCGTTAAAAAGGGGTTCTCTCTCAACGAGACGAAGGCGGCACAAGGCACACGCCATCTGCAGGTGTTTCGTAACCAAAAGGGGCAGGTGAAAATACCATATGCTCGCTACCAGCCTATATATCTATCGGATACAATCAAATGTATCATTATTTTTTGTATGCTTTACCGAACTATCTGCTCGACGTGTTTGGAACATGAGGGTATATGCTTCGTCGACTTTATACTGCATCAAAAGTTTACCATCGAGCAGATTTCATATGAAGACTCTGTGTTCAAAAATGAAACTAACTCATGGTGTTTCTTGTCAGATTTACTTTTATTTCCCCATATCTATTGGAATAACATTGTTTTTCGTGTTGCCAAAACATCCTTCCAACGAAACATTGAACTTGAACTAATCGAGAACTTGCTCGACGCAGTAAACTATTTTCGAAGTCCATTGGAAAGAATTTTTCCCGGGGATTTTTTTTTTGGAAATGAAAGAGAATTGAGAATTATACGTCTGATTGTAGATATATAGTCAGATGAAAATGAGTTATGTAATGTATTATTGTTTTTATTTGTTATACATTTATAACTTGATATCGAAATTATATGATTCATGTACATTGTAGCAATCATCTCACTTTCACATTTTTTTCTGTAATTTGTAACCATATGTTTGTTGCAGCATCCCTAAACACGGGTCCTGAGGGCAGATCGCCCCCTTAGTACTGAACTTACCAAAACGGCGAGAAAGAATGATAATAAGCGCTCTTTCAATCTTTCGAAATTTCCTCATTATTCGGAAGTGAAATCATCGAAAGTGAGATTCAGTTTTGTCCATTGACCAGCATAGCTCCAATGTTTGCAAGTTCACCTCATGATTAATTTATCGCCCAGCCACTCAGGAATAAGAAGAAGCGTGTCTGTGTTCCTCGCCTGATGGCAGCAGAGCGATCGCCCATCGAGTTTTCTAAATTTGCCACGCTCTAGTAGTCTGTTTGGTTTCATCTCCGAGTGAAGAAAGCGTATATCGCAGTTTCTTCTTATAACAATTATTTGAATCTGTTGGTTTATGTAATTACATATGAAATCCGCCGATTTGAATCGGCTTATTAATAAGTGGAAAATTAACAATGGTTTCATAAACAAAACTCGGTCTCGATCACCTGCCTATAATGAGATAATGATGAGAGTTAACTGGTCAAGGATCAGCGGACAATTAGTCGTGGATATAGCGCAGGTTTATGTCGTTTCATCTGGACTTTCGATTTCAACAACCCTTATGATTATTTATAGGTAGGATCTTAAAAATCTAGTAGGTAAGATGCTGCTCTTGGAAGGGGTGCTACAGGTTTTTCCCTTATTTGGACCTTCTTATTGATAGCAAGGAATAGAAACAAACAAGGGAGTTGGAGCTGACGCGAGATTTGGAGCTTCAAAAGCAGAATACATTTTGTAGTGTGATCTTCTCGACAATGCATTAGATGAGATTAAGCGATCCGCTTGAAGTGTCGATCGCCAATTTCGAGGTTATCTTCTCTCATCGCGAAAATCTTTCGATAAGAAATGGTAAAAAATGTTATGTGGGACACCGTATCTCCCGCTCCGCTAAAACGCTATCTTCGCATTTTTAGCATTTCCTTATCGTGAATGTAAATTCGAAAACTCTGCGATGATTCGTAGAAAGTGGTACAGAGGATTTTTAACGAGTGGAATAAATGATTAGGCTTGATAATTCGTATCTTGGAGCAAGCTTCCCAGGTGAGTTGTTGATGATTACCTAAGCTTACAGGAACTCTTTCAGTTATAGGTTGAGATTCTGGTCATGACTATCTAAACCTTATCACTTATCAAGGTATTAGACCTATTGAAATCCCACAGCAACGAAGATTTTCAACTTGAAGAACTAGGAACAATTATCACTATTGTTCTCCCAAACAGCTGAATAACTCATTTTTGGTGCTCAATGCTTTTAATAGTTATGATTACTCGTTTTGTTAATGTTGTTTTTTTTTGTAAGAGTTAATTTGGGACCAATAGATGTCAGCACTCTCGATATTCAATACCCGTCATTAATTCCACATCAATCAATGTTAATACACCTTTATAGACATAATAGAGTCATATCTCTAGAGATGTTAATTTCCATTGAAACGATACCACATGTCATAAAACTCGATGAACATGTGATTTGTAAGCGATTAAAATTTTCGAAATGCGTGATTTCAATTGGATTTGATGATTTGTGCGAAATTAAAGTCGCAATTCATGAAATAGGAATATGTCAGAGATTCGAATTTCGAATATTCAAATACTCTACTATAGTTGAGTGAATATTAAAAATGTGGTTATCACAGATTCAGTGATATACATATTTGTAAAATGCTAAACGAAAAATTCTTCTGTTAGTGGTTATTTTAATGACACCAATTGTTTTTAGGAACGTATCGTTCTGAATAACTCTAGTAAAACTCTTTATATTTTCTTAACCACTATTCATTAAACTGATCGGAAACACTCAAATATAGCAATTACTGAATATCTGCACCTACCACCTACAAAATAGACCATGAGTTTTTGAGACGATATTATCTAAGAATAGGCAAATCAAACATAATATTTCATAAACACTGAGAAAATGATCATGGGGTTCAAAATATTCAATATGAAAATAGAGAGTTTTATCAATTAATTAAACCCGTTGAATACTTAAGCAGATTCCCTCCTGAAAAGTCAATCAAAAATTGATAACTCTCAAAAAAATGTGCATATTTCCTCTGTCTGAAAAACATTAAAATTTTCATTATACCTATATAGGGTGTGGCGTCAATAAAGTTACATTTCCTGATTATGTAATTTGCAATTAATAATTCATTCATAACTTCGAGGGAGTGACGGAACTTCAAACTGACATTTATGGGGTTGTCTATTTAAGAATCATTCTAGTTATTGTGATAATATCTTCGGATTCAAAGTACTTCTTTCCTCTGGTTCCTACCTATTGATTACCGAGTAATAGACGCAAACCAAACATAAACAACAATCGATCGTGAATATCTATGCTCAGAACACGATACGTTGTTGACCATAAATGAACGGTTTGAAGGGGTTCCATACAATGATTCATACTCGCATGCTTGAGTAAGGACTCATACTTTCGGCCACCGCAGGTCACGTCTTTTCTCAATTCAAGGTACAGGGGTGTTGAAAAAGTAACACAATCACTAAAAAATTCGCCTTCGAACTATTTTTTTTTACAGATTTCACTTTGTGGTGTATGTTCTGCAGGGTGGAGTTGGGATGGATTAGTTGAAGGATTACATTTGTGATGAATAAAACATGGAGTTAATTTAGGATTCAAACCTAGTCATAGTCAGCTCGCAATTAACATTAGTGTAATTTTCACCTGGCACGCTTTCAATGAGGGTGTTATGATATATTAGACGTGACAAATGGCTTTTAACCCTCGGCTCTATGATGGAGATACAGATATGTTATATTGAACAGGGTCGCACTTGAAAAGATGTAGATGTGCATGATGCAAAAATGTTTCATCAAATGATCATTCTCTAAATCAAATCCTCATATTTCTGGATGCTTTCATGGGATAAGGCAATTTTCAACGAGGAAATAAAGCTGCGGACCTTCATCTCAAAAGATGAACTTCAAAAGAACAACGAACAGAAATTTCAGATTCTCGGACACATAGATATTAAGAAGTCATTTCTGTGGAGGCTCATTCTATCACCAATTCATTCAAAAACGAGCCACTTGGTGGCTCGTTTTTTAATTTTGAACCCGTAAAACAGAACTATTTTCTATTTCAGTATCGTAATGAGTTCATTACAGTACTAAAAGTAGTGCTGTAATTACAGCATTGTTTTCAATTATTTTTTTCGTTTTGTGGTCGTCAATACTGATACTATCAATTTTCAAATCAAATCAATTCTAATTCCGTTATCTGCCAAATTTCGTAAGTCGCACCAACTGTCAAGATACTAATACAAAAGTCATTAGTATGAATTTTTTTTTTGAATTTCGGGAGTATTTCACAAAACTTGGCTGAAACAGAGGAAATATCGTCTAATAAACTTGGCAGATATCACTCATGCTCTCGAAAACTCGCTCCTTCGTTGCTCTGTTCATTTGTTTCTCAGACAATGTTAACAATAAAAGTACATTTTTTCAGTTAATGAATGAATTCCTACACTACTAAAAATTTAATACTTCCTCTTACCTGATTCATTTATTTCTTAATCTAAATTAAGGTGGAGATTAGTCGATCTAAACGATCTGATTGGATGAAGAAATAAGGAGATATTCGCTCACTTACGGTTGAACATTGATCACCTGGTTAATTTTTCTTTTTCGACATATTATTGATTAAAGTTGACAACCCTTTGCAAAAGTCCATTTGGAAAAGTTGAATAACTCCATATCGGGCTGAGCCTACCCTGCACAGCTTTCGTATCAACACAAACAAACCACCGTGCGCCCAAATCCAATCTACGTGATGAATCGCGGATCTTTTGTGCCCTCAGGGCTGGAGATGAGCAATCCCTCGGTCTGGTACAATAGCCCGAGTGGTACAGTTCGTAAAATACCTTTTGACTCCTGGAATAGGATACACCCCACATAATAGAATGGATTACGGAGCGCCCTGTGCCTAAATGGGGTCGGCCTGACATGAGTTATTCCGCTTATTTAACGCCTTTCAACACGCCTCATTGTTCGATTGAGTGCGATCTACAAGAAATAATCCCGAAAACATCATTACAGAGCGGAATGATGATGGGGGTGGGACATATTTATATGCTGGTGGAGGTAAAGTCAATTGAGCTTTGGTCGGGGCGGTTAGTACTGTGTTACTTCTATTCATAGGACAGAAAGATTTATGGGTCATAGCAGGTAGATATTCGGGGAAGTCTTTGACTTGTACATAAACTTTAGAAATAGATTCGTGAGGAGAAAATAAATACTTATTTCGCTCATCTATTTTTCCGATTTAGAGAAAAAAAATGAATATTCATAATGACCTATGTCACTCCTGAAAACAGGTCACTAAAGTTTTTCCGAGAATTAGATCTACCGCCTAAACCTTCAAAAATATAGCAAAAATTCAATTCTCGAGAACTTCTGAACAGAGTTGCATTCAAGTGAAGTAACCAATTCCTCTGATTTTGCTGATATAGAGTTTATCTAATGATTAATTACTCGAAAAATACGAATTTCATTAAATTTTACGAATAATACTTTTATTTTTCAAAATGGCCAAATATTAAATAGCATTCAACTCAAACAGGTTAAGGCTTTTACGACCGGATATAATGACATTGCGAGAGTCTTCCGGAATTTTTGGCAGGTCTATTAGGAATTATTTCACGTTTCGACTGTATCTGCGGAAGCCATCTTCAGAGAATTCTCGGTCTTACATTTCAACTCGAAAGCAGAGTTACTGACCGCTCTGTAGCGGTCAGTTTGTATTCGCACAAGTTTGTTTTTCACCACATGAATGGAAATCTATATTCCGAATATCATTTCATTCGATAAAATCATGTATATATTCGAGATATTCGAAAATTACATTTTTTCAATGGATTTTCAACAACCTGTATTTTTTCAACCGAGCCGAATCGAAAAAAATGAAGATTCAACTTACATTTTTCGGGAAAATGACCAAACTGAATGATCACATGATGTCTTCAATTTTTTAGTCCGATAGATTGTGTTATTAAATCATAATCGAAAATTTCGTAATTTGAAACGAGAACTACTTGATTATGCAGAAACATATATCACGTATTCACATATTATTATCTGATCATAAAATATTATAATTATTAATTTGAATATTATCATAGGCGAATCGAAGAGATAATGTTTGGTGATGTAAACTCCTACTCCATTGATTAGAAAAAAATAAAAATAAAAGTAAAGTAAAAAAAATCAATTGGAATTTGAAAGATCTTAACTGGTAGGGGTAAACCCCCTATGACTCAACTCTAGTTACGCCAATGAATACCTATAATCAATAATCAAGAGATTAATAGTTAAATGATCCAAGTATTTGAGGAATAGTATATTCTAAAAAAAAGATGCAGAATGAGCTCATATTCCAACACGAATGCGAAGTTTGAAAAGTATTAGACGGTATTTACTCTATTTCAGTCAAATTTTCTTAAATACTCTCGAAATTCAAATATAGTTACTTTTGTACTGTATCTTGGCAGTTGGTATGACTTGCGAAATTTGACAGAATTCGGAGTTTCAATTGATTTGATTTGAAAATTGAGAGGATCTGGATCAGTACTGAAAACCAAGAAACGAAAAATATAACTGCAAAAAATACTGTAATGATTGTCATCACAGCACTACTTTTAGTAACGTAATGAACTCATTACGATACTGAAATCTGAAATAGAGAAAAAAATTCCAAATACAGATTCGAAAAATCATTGCAAATGGAGTTACAACTCATCGTTAAATAGAGACTATCAGCTGCAATGAGTAGCTTGAAAATATTGGTATCAGTACCTGCCTATATTTTCGAGAACAAAACGGGCGTTTAAGTTGCTCACGAAAAGAGAATGGCAGGCAATCCACCATAGTCAATACACCCCCTTTCTTATTTCACCCCCTTCAAGAAGAATATAATAATCAGTTCTCAAGGAAGCCCTATTACGAAGCCTGCCAACGAAACCCTAAAAACCCTCTTCCGATAGCCAAATGCCGAATGCTATAAATCCAACAACTGGGACCGAAATTAATGAATCATCTTTCCTCTCTCCACCGGTTTCGTCGTCCAGAATATCTATTTTGCAAGTTTCGAGCTGCTTTACTCCAACACGCGATGACGTACTGAGGTCAACCCACCGCCATCTATCAGAGGTCCACAGGACCGGGGGCGGGTTCGAGAAAAAGAGAACGAACTCTCTGAACCCGAAAAAGGTCGCTAATCTGTGGTTCAATGGTCGGCCAGAAATTTTGGTCGTCCTTTGATGGAAAGCATAGAAAATGTTTTCATTCGTCAATTTGCGAACCGCACCATAGAAGAAGTTTGCGGAACTGTCAAACACTTCAGATTATCTGAAGTTATCTGAATAAACGTAATTATTTCGGTAACTATTTCTAAATTGGTGATGAAAAGGTGTAAATTCCCTGGGTCCCTCCGACCCTGTTCGAGCGAAAGAGGGTTACCGAACAGCCCCTAGTTAATCTATTTTCCTGCAGAGCTGTGGGAGTGCCTCCCTCTGACTCGGGGTCAGGCACGATCTCAGGAGAGCACAGGGCCAAGATGGCGCCTGCCGTCAACGCGGGTGGAGACCGCGTATTGATCTGCTGAGTCTGTACTCACTGTCTCCATGGTTGCATATCACACACAGACACCTGGCTCGCCCGGTCACCGCCTTCAATATCTCCGTTTTCAATTTGGGCCAGACGAGGGCGATTTAACAGTTTATATAACTCCCATGTTATCCAGTCATACTGAGATGCATTTCAAAAATCCACTCTTTCGGATTTTCAAACAATGTTACAATGCGTATTTCCTAATACCCAACACCTAACCTTGAGATTGAGATACCAAATCAGAGAATACTCAGACCATAAGAAATCAAAATGCGTCCAAAGAATGCCTGTTCCAGAAATTGGATCCATTATAGAATTCTGGTGAAAGCTCTTCTTCGAATGCACCATAATTTCGATCGCATTGATATAGGTACGAGATAAGGAATTTAACAATCGTCCTTTCAGCCATACCAGGGGATATAAATTTCCGAGATTCATATTCTAACAAAAATAGAGTTTATCGAAGTTTACATACGGATATCGGTTTCGGAGCATGTAAAACGAGAATTAATAACAAACCATTGTCTATTGTTTGGGTCTTCAAAAACATCGGAATGCTTCTATGGTGGTGTATCTTGAAACTTATACTATGAGTTCTTGGCTTGTTAGGGGCTTGTTGAAAGGAACACAACTATTGTTGTTATTTGTCTATATTTCGGACCTTTGTTGGGTCTTTCTTCAAGACACTAAAATATGTTGGCCTAAAACCAAGAACGGCAATCTAGGATACATATTAGAGCACATTAAGAATATGAGATTTGTTGATGTTTCATCAACATATTATTTTTGATTATTGAACCCAGAAATAATCAACCAACTAGATCAGCAAAGAAGCTACCTATTGTCAACAAAAAGAAAAAATGCAAATACAAAAAAATCTTTGCATTCACGGATGCCATAGGTACCGAGAATTTTTTTGAAACATGCTAAAATCTCGAAGAGAGAAAGAAGATGTAAGCAGTTCTTGTTCGCATGTGAACTGGAAAGAGGAACTTATCTTTTGAAGCTTCTAGATGTCGCCATTCATAAGTTACTCAAAACGACACAATACGGACAGTCTTAAAGGTAGAAGTTTTTTTATGAAAATCGTATGTGTCATCGTAGATATTTTCATTACTTATGGTGGTCGATGGAGCGGTTATTGTGCAGACTATGAGAAATTGCTGAAGATTAAGCAATTAGCATTTGAGAACAATAGACACGAATACTGGAGCAAAGCGTCAAAACGAATCAGGTCACCCGATGGTCAAGAACTGAATAAAATCAGCAAAACGCAGCATTATTTCCAAATTCAAAAACATCAAATGATCATTGTTTGAAAATAACTCGGTTCAATTATGAAATCTTTATGCAAATTAAGATATTTTCGTGGGATCTTGCGATGTGAGAAATTCATCGAATACCTGGTAATTTTATTTATACAGATCGGAAAAAATGACCGATATTAATAACATTTCGATATCGTAATAATGCGATTCTCTCGGGGAAGTGCAAGGTATCGATATAATAATTAATGACTTAATTGACCGGGTATTATATTTTAAACGGCAGTTGGAGATGTGCTGTGAGAAAATCTCTCTTGTGGTATCTCAGATTGCCGCAGTGGCGTGTATCTTGTGAAAAACCCACAGCGAATTACAAGAATTATTAAGTTACTATCGATTATAGTTCGACAAAAATGACTTATACTTGAATCTTAAAATTTTCAATTTCATTGCTTCAAGCTGCTTCAACCTGGATTTTTTTTTCAGTAATATTCGTCTTTTATTGCATCCAACCAACAATACAGAATTTAGCCATGGGGAAACAGGGATATTGGAAAAAAGAAATAATGATTGGGAACATTTCCTTCCGATTTCGCTTCTACGCCTCTGTGAACGAATCCTTGAATTTGAGCAATTAGATCGACTTAACGAACAACTCCGGTGAATAGGAGAACCATTATCAGCGAAAATTCCAGCATTAGTCAACGCCAAAAGATGATATTCTTCGAATAATATGTTTTTATCATTAGCAGCAACATCGTATGTTCGCTGAATTGGATGAGGAGCTAACAGAATCGATTACGAATTTCATTGTTCTTCGGTTAATGCGTATCTATGGTTTATTCGTTCTTTAGATCATCTATTCATAATATTATCGACCGCTAAACGATTTATTATTCTGTGTGTTTTAAGTTTTCATCTATGGATCGATGATTCGATTTTTCGTCTTTACGGTAATCTTCTCGATTCCATGGATAATATTGGCCCATACGAAAAAGCAAATCCATGAGATACAAAATATCAGATAACTGCCGGTGCTCAATTTTCTGTCTGTGGATTGTTGCGACAAAAGCAATCAGCTTGACAGCCAGCCATCCCCCCGTTGCCTAGGTGATTCCGAACGTACACAGAGCAAGCGTGAGGGTGTTCATGGGACGGGGCGAGTTATACACATTTCCCCCGATTTATCTTATCATTCCCGCCTCTTTTGGACGGGCTCATCGGCACCAATTATTATCCAGAATAGGTGTTCAACATGGCAACTGGATATTGCGGCAATAACAATTTATCTTCGATGAAATAAATTCCAAATAAGCATTCCTGCTTCTAAATGAGTACCCAAATTTCAATGCCAAATCTATGGATTTTGTATTCTCAAATGATATATTATAATATTAGTTCATTATTTCTCTCAATGAAATCTTTCGAAACCATAAATTTTCTCTAATATTTCAGTTGCTCAATGCTCTAAAATCATAGAAATAACTACCGTTACATCAAAAGCGTAAAAATTTACTGCGGCCAACGAAATCCGGAGATTTCTATACGATTGTTATGCCTGTGCGTATAAATGTATTAGTCCATCGATGGATATCTTTTGTAATTGTTTCTTATGTAGAATTAAGGTCGAGTTATCCGCGTCATGCTTAGATATATTTTTTTTTCGCTTCATATGCGTTATTTCAAATCGGGTGAATTCCTATCTTGATTCAATATTTAAATGGAGCACATTGAACCGTCGTATGACTTTTATTAATCAAATAATTACCTTCGATTGATTCGTATAAATTTTGGACAATTTTTTTCTCATTGCTCAGAATTAACAGAAGTTAAACTTGAATTTATATAATTATTGTGAGTTTACCTATGTTATTACATAGCAATAAAAGATGAACATTGGACGGTTTGGAGTTACAATTTATAGATTGTAAATATTCTTTTGCTGTTGCCATTTTTCATTTCGGTCTTATTGAGATTCACTTCACTTCTTCTAGAACAGTAATACGCACCTATTTTCTTTCCTTCGAAATCAATTTCTAAACAAAGGATGTGATTTATACTCATCGCTTAAGATAATACAGTGTTTGTTTTAAGAAATGAATCATATAAGGTCTCGTATTACAAAAACGAGATGATTTATTTATTTGCAAGTCGTACCATGATGGCTTTATTCGAATCGGATAGATTCTACTTCGTCGTCACTATCGAATCCAGTTGAACGATAAGCCATAATCTCCAAAGACAAGAATTGTTTGGAACAAAAGGATCAGTCAAATAAATGTTTTTTCAATTATTTTCATTGATTTACTGATACCCAACATGATCAGGAGAATGTTCCATGAAATTTCATATATATATATGTACATAAAATTCCTATCGATATTCAATCATCTCAACAATAATTTGATTGGTTGATCAATTCAAGCAAGAACTCATCGTCCCATGTTAATGACAACTCGTTTTTCAAGAGTTGGTGGCTTGTGAATATCTGAATAATGTATAACGTTCTACTGAAAGTGTGAACCCGCTGTCGTTAAGAACAATTAAATTGAGTATTTATGCGACAACTTCATTCAACAGCTTTCTATTCAGATGCTCCTGCAGAAATCTCTTAGAAATCCATTAAATCACTTGGTGATGACCAAATATTTGGCAATTATTTGCAAACACCGATATGTTCTTCCTGTATCCACAGAATGAATGACATTTGAACAATTTTCATCGTGCCAGATAAATATGGGGAAAGATCAAAATTTCCCCATGCGCACTTTTGGATTTTCCTCTTTGCAGTGTTACCAGCCGATTTTGAAAACAAGAGGAAAATGAGATATTCTTATCAGTTGCGACTTCCTCAAATTTCTACAGTTTCTCCTGTTGTGGGTTGGTCTCAGGATGATATTTCACCTCAACTTCCTACAACGGAAATCATCTTGTCAAAGCTGGCGTTCCCTTGTGAAACAATGACAGCATTTCATCTGAAGCCTTATCTCCTTCCAGTTTCGATCGAGATAAACAAGAATATCCTCGTATATAATCATTTTTTTTATCGTGGCTCAATTCTGGTCCAACGGTGAGAATGATGTATGGGAAACTTGTACCAACGTGAAATCTCCGAATGAATGTGTATAGATAAAAATAAACAATATCTGTAGGGATAGAGCTTTCAGAGATTGTAGACTGTCTGTCTCTTAGTCTGATAGGACGTCACGTAAAAACCAATGAATTCATTAGACCCAAACACTGATTGCATAAATTTGTAATTTCAGATAAAAAAAAGGTGATATTGAGGATGCTATTAGTTGTTACAAACAGGGTTCGGGAAGTTTTGGATTCAAATGTATAACGCCAATACGACTCTTCACTCCAGTTTATACAAACATGAGCATTCTGAATTATTTCAAATTCTCAATGAATTTTTAATACAAAATTCGCATTTAACGAGGTTCTCTAATAGTATTCAAATCAAAAGGTGACAAAAAATACTCTGTTAGATTCATGTCATGCCTTCAAATTTTCATAAAACCATAGATATTTATTATGGACCAGTCAAATATTCTATGCCTTCCTGGTCTGAAACTCAGAAAGCAGGTTGAACGTCAAGAACCCGAAATAAAATGCAAAAAACTCTTCCTCGAATCAGAGAACCCAAAAACCGGATAAGTCATATTTTACCTGAGATGAAGAAGAATATAATCCATCATCACTCTGTCGAACATCACAGATCGAGGCACTTTCGATTCACATAAAAAGTACTGGAAGAAAATAATTCGCGAAGATCACAGAGACACGCACTTGAGGGTTAACGTTCGATGACAACACAAATCGAATACTGCGAGAGCAGATCTGAAGCTCATCAAGTCCCTCTCTCGCTCAAAGTGTGTTCCAAAGTGAATTAAAAAGTAAAAAGATCAACATCAAGTCACCCGGGAGCTTGAAGCCGTCAAAGAGACGGACTCTCATTGGCTCCGAACGGAGAGTAGGGGATGCAGGTAAGATAGGTAGAGAGAGAGATAAAGATATACTCTCCTAACGTAACGAAACAGCTCTATGCTGTCACACCGCGCTCGGTATTCTGTGAATTTGAATTCAATGAATTCGGTGGACGTTCAGTCGCGCCTACGTTTGTTAAAGTTGCCGCAACCGTTTGTTATCGATGAATAATTATCTTTGTTTCGATTAATAATGGTATTTGGTTTATATTCCGCGACGCGACGAACTTTCGGGAAACTTTTCCACCGTGAAGATGATACGACACTTTATGCATTCGTTTAATTGGATAATTTATAACAGATAACGGTATTTATGCCGACAAAAATTTCAACCCTAATGATCGGTCATCTCGTAGGTATACTTGCACTCGATTCGAATAAGTATAATTAATTCTTTCCGATGTTACGGTGGGTTCACCAAACTTCATCTCAGCGCTCAACCATTGTCATATCGAATTGAACCGTGAAATTTGTTGATCGACTAATTGAAATCTTCTGACATTTTCTGGTCAGATTGAGTGTTTTTAGCGCAACCCGAAGTAGGTATACTCCGTTCAAAAATTATAGTCATCTAAGTAGTCTTTGGAAATCCAGTTGCGGGTCATTTTCTAATAAGAAAAGGTCACTAAAAATTTCTTTGGGCCCATCACAGAACAAACAAAATACATATAAAAATTAGTCACTTAGATGCAAAATCCGAGAAGTCACACATTCCATGAACACAATTTTCAAATCATTTTTATCACTTCCGGGCGAATACCTGCTTTTCAATGTGATACAAATATTTTTCAATATTATCTATAATTTAGGTAGTTACCGAAGATGAGATTTGCACTGCCTAAAAAATGAAGAATCTATAAGTTTTTCAGATTTTGATTGCAATTTATTTCGGTCTCGGTGGACTCATTATTTTTTCCTCAAAGCATATATCAGTTTGAAATTTTCGAGCTCTGTATTTTCTACTACTGCCCAATGAAAGCAATTTGAGAAAAAGTGTTTATTTGTTTTATTCTTATACCTACCTACATATAAAGTCTTTTTCTCTCGTCCTAATTTCCACCAATCAGAAATGCGAAATTTTGAATTACAAATGGTTTCTAGATGGAAAAACTGTATGGCAGAATCTGTCAGCAACTTTTTCGAGTTAACCCTCCTTGACAGAACTTGACAGTTGTTGTCAAATTAATACCTTGTCTCTGCCTATACTTAATTCATTCAGAATAGTCTGTCAAATATCATCCAGGCATCTAATTTTTTCTTTAAAAAAATCAAAAGAACACAATTCAAAGTGATATTTTTTATAGAAAAGCATTCTTGCAAGTGCAAAAATCCTTGTCTTCGACTCTGATTTTTGTTGCCACCAGTACTCATATTAAAATATCACGAGTTTTTTCGATTTTTTTCGGAAAAATTAGATGCCCAAATGATTTAACTTATGACAATTTTCATTAGTTCATTTTGATAGAATAAATATTTGATATCAAAGTAAAACTCCTCATCACAAAAGAAAAATACAATTTCAATAATTTTTTGATAGGTTGAATTAAATTTAGCGTATATACACCTATAAGATCCTAATGCAGCCTGTTTTAAAACCCTCCGATGAGGAGAACAAAACATTTAAAATTAGGATAACTGCATAGTTTCTTGAGTGTGGTACTTTTTTCCGATGTGGTTCTCATCAGTTCCATCGTTCCACCTATGATGAATGTTTCTTCATGTGATGTATCCCCAAAAAAAACACATTCAACATATAAAATTGATCTATCACTATTAGCCAAATTTTAAGGTATATGATTTGTTCATCTCATCTGGTAATCCATTTTTATTTGTACAAGACTGAAGAACCACTCAACTCCAGAATGGGTATATTGTCAATTTCAAGAACATATAGGTACCTACAAAAAGAAGTAATTTCAAACAGTTTTCGGTTTGTCTAAACTCAGAAACATCATAAGTCATTGTTTTTCCCAGAGCAAACTTAAATCTTGCATCTTGCAACTCAAATGTTACTGATGGGATATTACCAACATGATGGTGATTTTTTAAAGCCCGAGATGACAATGAGGACAGACTTGAATGTTGTCTTGTCTACTTCTACTGGGACTTAAAAATTATAACAAATAAAACAATGCTCAACTGGACAAAGAAAACATCGAAGACTATTAAAAATGATTTCAATCTTTACTCAAGTGCCAATGTGAGCCCTGCCTGCTTGCAAACTAACCATAACAGTATGGCTATAAGATCAACATAAATGAAATTATTCCTTTCAACAGACTTTCTGGCAATCATACAAACTAATTGTTAAAAATTATTTTACATTGAGATTATTCACTTGTTTTCACACACTTTTACGAAAACACTCCATCGTTTCAGAAAATTCACCCAAATTCAAAACGCCAACTAATCGTTCTGTCATTACTAGTTACTTGTAGTTTCTTCATTTGTAGGTAGGGAACAACTCAACTCCATGATCTTAATGTTAGATAACATTGAAAAATGATAGTGTCAAATTGAAGAATTACAAGAATATGATGAAAATTACTTTGATATTGTATTAAAAAATAGTGCGACTTGTCAAGTTTTGCATCTAGGTGACTGAAATACTATTGCAACTATTATATTAAGATCAGAGAATTTACGCAATATTCTCTATTCACGAAGATATAACCTATTCTAAAAACAGAAATTCATCATACTTATATACATATTATGTATTCCGGTTTTGAAGTTAAAGTCTCTGGTTATGGTTTATATTCTTTATGTTAAGAATCTCCGATATCCGTCATAAAAACATATAGGCATCAAAGACATTAACAAGTTGTATGTCTCGTAATACAATTTGCAGTTGACTTCTGTTTGATCAGCTTCATTTATATAATCTATAAGAACGTGACTTATGAATTTCTAACTTTCAGAAGGATACAGTTTTTACAAAGATCGATCAACGGGTAATTAAATGAATTCCTTATTGTTTTCACTATCGAATTCCGTCAAGTCATTACTATTGCAAATGCACTATTATGGGCACCCACGATTCTACAGAAATATACAGTATCACCAATCAGATTAGACCAAAATGAAAGAATCTCAAGTCGAGAGACTACTGAAGAATATTTCTAATTTTTTGTTCGAAGCATTGATTTGTTCTTCCGATTTCCGATTCTGGTTGAAAATTATAACGATGAGATATTTAATTTCATCAACTCTTCTGGTTTTGCAACGGTTAAAAATATTGAGTGTATCCCGCTTGCTTTAGTGAAGTATGAAGGGGGCCGCAAGGGTTCAGAAAAATGGCTGCCAATAAGTAATAAAAATGAACTTATCGATAAAAAGTAATATTCCGATCCCTCTTTTTTTAATATTGAGTTAAATCACACGCAACACAGCTAACCATTTTTCAAAATTCAATCATTTGTGACAGCTTCTTTCGAGAGAAGCTAAAAAATGAAATAATGGATACAGAAGGTCCCTCAAAATGGCTTCTTCCGTTCCCAACTCAAGCAATGCAAACGACGTATATCTCTCCTTCCTTTCCTTCTTTGTTCAATGGATCGGTCTAGTTACAATCTTAGACCAAAAATCCTCTGAAGATGTCTATCGCAGATGAAAACGGAGGTCTTGGAAGTATTGACCGATTTCAGAAATGCTCAAAGCAAGGGGACTTTCTCTAAGTCAGGTATGGATGGAATAGAATGTCCAACACCCTTTTTACCCGCTCATGCGCCTCTTTCCCAGAATCTCCAGGAAATAAGAGGGATTCGTCATCAGCTTCAGTGAGGAATCTTGGATTTTTCTAGAGGAGGTTAAATCTGATAAATGCTGCCTGTACCAACAAATGCACCCTTGACATCAAACGAACAGTTCACGAGTCAAGATACCTATACTTACTTATTATCTGTTAAACCTAAATTTTTTCCCATATGAACTTATTTATTTCAATATGGATGGGAGAAGAAAATATTTGAAATAACTCGAGTATTCAAAGTGTTTTGTTCTACAAAAGTATTAATGCCCTTGTCTCAGTTGATCTCGTGGGCAGTTCGATTTCTTATTGCTCATATTGCTAGGCTTCATAAGGAATCCTGGCTCATCGATGACCACAGATAATTTTTGATAATCCCAAGTTCGTTAGAAAAAATATCGGAACATGGAAAGAGTGAATTTCCTAAAATTTTTCAGGGTTTTCACTCCCTGTCTCTGAATCAAATCAAAAATCCATCACAATTCTGAATATGTTGAGATTTTTTCTGATGAAGGTTCTTAATAAACCCCCTGATCTTCTGAATGTTCTGATTGTTATATGCAACTAATTTGATCCTATAATTTAGTGGAAGCACCTATGTACCTTACTTTTTGTTTCAACATTTATTGTATTATTTTAGCTCTCTTTTTCAAAGGAATATATATATATATATATATATATATATATATATATATTGCTTGTGTGATTTTTTCCTCCAAACATTTTTTGTCGATACACAAAAATTTATATTCCAACTTGATCATAATTGAAGTAATTTTTTTCTTTTTGGGAGCGAAACGATATACTGTGTTTAATTAAATTTTTCGGCATAATCGCGAGCTTAAGAAAAACGAAGACGAGCGAAGCGCCGCGCCGGGGAACTACCTATATTTTCTCGAAGTGTTTCATCGTATTTTTGAACCCTCATAACTTGAGTTTGGAATATTGTAGATGAACAAAATTTTCAGGATATAATGCGAGTACTGAACTTATCAATCGTGCAAAGTGTATAGCTTGTACACTTAAGATTTTATAGATATCTAAAAACCCCCGATTTCGTCACTCATTCACTGATGATCATAAAAACTGTTAGGGTACTTTTCGATGTCCTTTCAAGTTGAAATTTGGTATGTGAGCTAGTTTCAGTACACAAAAAACGAGAAAATTCTTGAACTTGAAACTTTCAGCCCCCAAGCCTCAGAACCAGGGGATGTATAAGTTTGTATGAGACTTCCGCCAATTTTGATGCTAGTGGTCTGAAAATTGATATATGTATACGAAGGACTGCTAGTTACAAATGTTAAAAAAAATATTCATGAATTCTCAATGAAAATAACCCCCACATTTTTAATGAGGGGATGAAGAAAAGAGGTCGCTAAATGCCTCATTTGTATTTACACCAAATACAATTTCCCTGTAATAACCCCAACCACAGTTTCCATTGTGCAATTTCCCGTTGTGATCATTCGTAAAATGATGAATCGCCATCGCAGCCTGAACCTAGGCAGATAAAGGTATATTTCTACACTTCGTACATTGTTAATTTTGAATATGAATTGTGAATTATTTTGACTTGAAATAGATCTCGCAATAATTATATTTTACTTAATTATTATTGGGAAAAAATGAACAAAAGGAAAGGATTTTGTCATGAGCAACTTGCAAAAAGAATTGAGATCCAATCAAAACCATTTTCATGTAAAATATTGCCAAGACGATGCCGTATTTCTAACATTGTCAAAAAGCTATCAGATCTCATGTAGAGCCAAGCTGCTAACTCTACACTCTTCAACTTCACAAGTCCTTATTTCACAAACTCTATGCCTTGGTCAAAATAAGCGACTTGGCCGGCGTTTCGTCACTATGAGAACTATTAAGAAAAGTTATGACAGTGAATGAATTTTTCACCTCACGCTCAAGTGGCGAAATAGAAACGGCCAAGACACTTATTTCGACCAAGGCATAGAGTTTGTCAAAAAAGAACTTGTGAAGAAGAAGATGAAGAGTGTAGAGTTGGCAACTTGGCTCTACATGAGATCTGATAACTTTTTGACAATGTTAGAAATACAGCCTCGTCTTGGCAATATTTTATTTGAATATTGAAAATGTTTTTGGTTGGATTCACATTTTCAGTTTTTTCATTCATAATTCTATGTTTTATGAGATTATTATAACTTTTAACATTTGTTCATAACATTCGAAGTGTACTTACGAATTCATTTCCTTATCGTAAATACATATAGCTTTATTGATGTTTTTTTTGTTATTTTGCTAATTTCATTCGAAAGATTCTTAAAACATTTCTATTTGAGAAGTTTTAAGGAATTATTCGGTGAATCATGAGAAAACCATTTCGTTATTACATGTCTTTCTTTTATTGGTTAAAAATCTCTCGATTTATCAACGGTTTTCTCTTACAATTTTTCTTGAAATATTTAACCATCTCGGTGTTTTGACGTTGATTGAAGAATACTTCAATCAACGGTTTTGATCAGGTTAGGTGTTCAACAAACACCACCCTATTTTTCCTAGCCTGATAGATCTTTCCTGAATCTACATAGGGTTGTAGTGTTGTAAGGACAAGCGAGCATCATTCGTTCCATCTAATTTCTTGGTGTGACGGGTTTAATACGGCCCTGGACCGACCCCATCGGGTTGAATAAGTACCCTCTTACCTATCTAGGTAGTGTTGGTTGAGCACGTTTCAATGCAATAATGTTTTATTAGGATTTGTCATAAGTTACTCAAGAAGCCAAGTTTTTAAACTTCGTTTTCTATAAGCACCCTAGACATTTTTTAGGGTTGTTTTCCATAAACCTATCTATACACCGAAACGGTCAGTAGGTAGATGATGCGCCCAAGTACAGATACAAATGGAATGTTCCAATGTTCAGTATCTATTTATCTACGATTTTGTGTGAGGTACAATGTGGAAAAATTGCTAATCCCGTACGAACGCTACTGGTAGAGAAAATGAAAATTTCTTCTACATCACAAAATGCACATTTTTGTATAGAAAACATGTACCGAATTAAGATATAACTATAATATTATTTTTTTTCATTATATATATCAAAAGTTGAGATTTTCAGGATATGCGTTCACAGTAATTTTTTTCCTCAAAATGAATCAATGTCTTTGGAACACCCAGTAAAGAGTTCAAATAGTGAATTGAATTCGAATCAAATTGATGAAACAAATTTATTCGGGAATAATGGGCTTTTATGTGAAATTTCCAGCTGCTTGTTTCGAGAAAATTAATAGTTTTGCAGGATAAATCCGTTGTGTTGTTGAAGCCTTATGGTTCTCACTGAAAGGCACGACTTGGGGTGAGTATTTTCTCGGAAGAGCAGAAATCTACTGACTTGCGTAAATTAATTAGGGGGATGAACTGTATATTGTTATAAAAGTGAAGGATCAAGTCTGCTAAACGAGTCTTCCGCACGCATCTCTAGATCTCCTGTTTTCGATCTAGGTTAAAACCAGGGTAGGACGATCAGTGATTAGTTCCATCGAATATGAACATTCCACGAAGTGAAGAATGGTTAATAAACCATAACGTTCAGCACCTTCTGGACATTGATCCCTTACAACAAATCTCCAATGTAGAGAGATTGTGACTCTTCAAAATATAAGTCAATTATCGGATACCAACGTAAGAATTTAATTACACAAAAGAGGAATCAGAGAAAGAACTAGTGTGATCTGTGTGCGTGATAGAATATTCAAATGGACCAATTCATATTCATGATATATTTTCTATTGTGTAAAAGTTTTGCGGACGTTATTCCTGTCTCTTCTGGGCGAATTCGAGAAACGACGTACGACAAAAAACACCCACACAAAACAAGTTATTTCAGCAATACGAAAAATTCCTTGAAAACAACAATCCGTTGAGTGAATTTTCTCTGAATAACAAATGAGCACAACTAATTACAATAAAGATATTGAAATTACTCACAAAAACATGAGTGATGGGATATTTCCTCGAACAACGGAGATAATGATGAACGCAAAAGATGAAGAAAACATAATTAAGCATCTTGAGGTGTAAGATTTTTTTTTTTTACTGAAGGTAACTTTTCACATGGATTTTATGTTAATTTTCATAAGACGAAGGACGATGATATCTCGAATGGGAAGACGAAGTTGACTTTCAATTTCAGTTAAAGAGCATAATTATTTCAATGGATCGAAGATTTGAACGTCATTTATATTAGCATCAACTGTAAATTGACAAATATCAAGACGCCCTATTCACCTACAGCTAGCTATTCACACCCTTTAAAAAGGATGAGATTGATTCCGTGCTTGGAAAGTACATCTCCTACACAACTCCGCATTCTTCATTGTGAGACCCACCCCAGTACAGCATACAAATCTGGCAACTAGCTTTTCAATAACACTAAGGTCAAACGAATTGGAGCATGAGTAGGGGAAGTTTTTGGAGCTTTTGACTTCCATGTGGTATGCAGGGTCACATCGAGGAGAAATTCATGAAGGGAAGAACAAGAGTGCATATTTCCTCTGGAGACATAGACTCATTTTAAAGTTGTTGCTATACGTTTAGGATTTACTGGCCCGAAATGATGAACTTTGAAAGACTGTATATAGAAAACCATTGTGTCTATAGAGACAGTTCTGATATCATATTCTAGGAAAATTAGTCTACTTTCAAAACGCCTTGAAGAAGTTTATCAAAAAACGAGTTCTTTAGTGTGATCGTCAAAATTTGAAAAAAAAAACGATTTTTCGATTTTTGACAAAGTTGCGTTAAACGCTCGAGGTTACAAACTCGGATAATTCAGGATAATCAGGCCAACATCATGAATAAGACTACAAAAATCCGAACTGTCGGGTTTGACGCAAACCATCCCCTACCCCCTACTTTCAGGCGACAAATTTTCTGGATTATAAGGAAACATTCAACAATATCACTTCAATCATTTTTACAGCCTTGTCAGAGTGAAATTCACAGATTTATTGAAAAAAATCATCACTGGAAACTAATAAATATCACAGGGACAGAGGTTCCAGAACTTATTTCATTTATGCGATAAACAAATTTCGTGGGATAGAGTAGATTGTTTTCGGAATCCTACTAGTGTCAACAGAAGTTTAATAAACCGAAATGCTGGAAATTCTAAGAGCTAATTTATATTTATTCGTGAAAAGTAATCGATGATCTAATGCATTTCATGCTTAAACGACTTATATGAGCAGTTAGAGAATGAACAGCTTGGAGCATTCGATCCAGTGGTTCAGAAAAACTATGTAGCCAAAAGTTCTGAGTAGTTTAGGTTCGTATGTAACATTTTCGTATGATGTGAAAATTAGACCATAGTGACTAAATTTCCGTTTAAACCGAGGGGTGCTGAGTCCGTATCTGTGATTCCACAGTTGCGGGATGATTATTAACTTCTACAGGGCGTAGAAAGGGCAAATTGGATTGACCTATATAATGCTCTCACGATACCGCAACTGAAGCTTCTGGATCATCCAGCTTACCTATTGAAAACAGAGGAGTTAATCCACTTTATTGGCGAAGAGCCAGTGCGAACTTTGCGGTGGGTTCATCTGATCATAAATTAATCCTTTATTCTGGTACTCCTTCATTCATTGCGTTGCGAGTTTGATATCGGATCTTCTCAGTGTACCTTTTGATTTTCGCCGGAAGAAATGGGAGTAAGAGCTCAGTATATGGTATACTATATTGCATTCTCACTTCCCCATTTTATTTGATTCCTCCCTGAATTTCAACGCTTCAAATGACCTTCGTTTGAAGCTTTAAACTCGAAATAACATCCTTCGGAAACTAGCTGGTACTTGTGTTCATGTGAAAAAAATTGATGCCCAACTAATTTTTTCTATGAGGATTATCACTGGTATTATCAGATCTTCACCCATTCCTTGGTTATCAGTAGGTACACTCCCAATATTCGACATTTTCGCAGAGAGACAAAAACAACTATGAATTTCTAGGAAAGATTTGAAGCCTTTTCGAATTCATGTCCCATATTCCAGATAATGAGGTCCTCGGATTGAATCAGCTCAAACTGGTTCGGTAAAATTTTTCAATAAATATTAATAGAAGCGACAACACATTAAATTTCGCAATCTGAATGGAATGCATTCAATTTTTTCAACAGAGATCAAATTACTGATCCTTTCATTAGAGTTCCTGGATTTGACCTTCCTAGGAAAACATGGTCATGGACGTTATAACCGCATGCTGTTCATATGGAATAAAGTGTGTATCATCACAAATTGGGAATGTTTCAACCATTGAATTTGGAAAAATGCCATTCGATGACTCGAAATACCGAGAAAATAAGTACACAAAATCAATACCTGTAATTGTTATTCTTCATATTTAACACGAAATATCTCCCAGAATTATTTATGTTTACATGGAAATATAAAAGAAATGAGAAATTGTTATATAGTTTCAATTCCACCAGTGGCGTTCAATTTGGGAGGGATTGAACAGTTTTCTATATATGTCATACATCACTGAAAATGAACATTACTTTGTCTATATAAAATTGGTTCTTCGAATTCGTACAAGTTCTCATAACTCATAGAGCATTTGAGGGGCACTATCAGAATAAGAATGATACAATGCAATACAAGTAGTACCCAGAAACAGTCATTTCACATAATTTAGTGGGGTCCATAGTACCTTCCTCCAGAATTAATGAATTGGACAGTTTTTAAGTAATGGCCGAAATGGTTCAAAAATAATCAAATGAAGCATCTCTTAACTCAGGTAGAAAGAAGGAGGTTTTGTGTTGAATCTTCATATTTCGAATTCGGAATGATATGGTCGAAATATTTCCAATAAGTTATGAATCACTGCGTAATGAAAATTGTTGCAAGAAGAAATTTTATATTTTTTCCATTATCAATTTATTATACGTCAAATTCACCATCTCTCGTTCAATCCGTAGTGACAAGATAGAAATATCAGGAATATCTTGATTGATTAAAAAAATCTGTCTATTTAAATGCATCCGACTCTGCCTTAGTTCTATAGTTGCCTTGAGAAGTAGCAAAGTCTGATGAACAAAACCATCCCACAGTTTATACTCTCCTACTAGCTCTCTCATGGTTCCAGAGGTATACACGAAAAAACAAACCTCCCTGTCCAGAGAGATAAGTATGGGTTTATTCAAGTTTTGAAGGTTTTCATTCAATTTTTAGTCCAGTCAATTTAGTCATAAAAATAGTGATCAAATAACACAAATTGCCGGGGATCCAAATTTAGGTAAAACTCTAGGGTTTACCATAACAAATAAAGTTTTAGTCCCCATCTATCTTATGTGTGCGACAAAAGTTATTCAGGTTCAAAGGTGAAAATTTAAGGTTTTTCGGATGTTTCCCGAGAACGGTGAGTTTTATCGAAAAAACCTCAGTTAACATTGCTAGATATCGCGACTCTAAGAGCTAAGAGTCACATCATACATGACATCCACACATTTTCACGCCACCGATTTTTTTTTACCGTGGTTTTCCCTGTAGGCCTACACTAACTGTCATGACAATTTTAGGATAATTTAAGGGAATAATACCCGTCAATCTCTAGATATTATCCTATTATGATAATTACTGATTATTGGAATAATTATTATTTGATTTATTTGGATATTTCAATCTGATTCATACTCTTGAAAGTCTACTTCAACATTCAAGTCTTCTTCAATTTCTTCTTCTTGATGGATGTTCATAAATTGTTCACATGTGGCTGAGTCATTGGTCTCCTCATTTGAATCACAGGAATCTTCCTCTATTGTAGGTACTCAACTGGACAAATGAGCAAGACTGATCTTAGCAATTGGTACACGCTGGAGAACACAGAAATCCGACTTTTTTACAGCCACATTCGGTACTACAACTTTTTTTGCAATTGAAAAAAATAATATTGAGGAGATTTTTAGATTTTTTGGAGCAGGTGGGAGTAAAGTTTGGATCGGTTTCAGAGTAGTATCTATCAATTTCTAACCCCAGTCTTCTGGGTAAGGTGTGTTTGGAGCTCCATAAATTGAAAGAAGAAAGCGAATTCCTTTTGCAATTATTGTTTCAGGTACTTAAATACTTTAGCTCAGTCAGTCGAAATTTTTTTTTGGAGCGTCTGCAGTAAGCACTCCTTCGACGGTGCCGCAAAATTGAAATTATTGGACACAAACTTCAAAAGAACCGACGCGACGTAGAAACACCATCTAAAACACCATGGTATTGGGGAAGTATTAGAGATGCGTTAGACGAAAATACCATTAGTCATTAAGCTTCATCATGGACGGAATCGAACATCGTTCTGATCCTGGTTTCACCAGTCGGATGTGGCAGGCAGTTTCTCTTCCATCTTCGGTATGCCAAAGAGGGCTCAGCGTTCAATGGCCCAATAATACAACCCAAGTTGGTACAAGCACATCTACACAGCTATGGCTGGACGCTCAACGCGTTGAATATGTTATTGTCACCGTGTACGTGATCAACCAAACAACTGTTATGCCTCCGCTGTCTCCTCTTTATATGATTCTAGAGATCGCCGATAATGGTGTCAACAATTCTTCAGGTTATTGTTTTCTTCGCTCACGCCAGGGAGCGATCCTTTTCGATTCGGTGTCTAGCAAAGTGGGCTTGGAGCTATTCGCATTTGCATATGGCGTGTGCCTCCTCCATCTTCAATAGCGGAAACATTTGAAAGTCTTTATTAAGTGTACAAATGAAGAGGATAGTTTGAACATGTCTGAATTAATCCAACTACTAGAAATTATTTTCATGAGAAAAATCTCCTTCGAAGCCCGAACAAAGCTAGCGAAAAACATGATCCTTGATTAACTGCCAGATTCACGAAGGTTTATTAAAATTTAACGATTCATTCACATTTTGATCCGTCTATGGAATCTACACTTTAATGGAGGATTTAAATTTTATTGAAACATCAAATTTTAGTTTTCTTTCGTGAAACTGCCAATTTATCCTCTAATTTATGAGATAAACACTATTATTTTTCTGAATATATTGTTCAATTGAAAAATAAAATTTAAATTTGGTTTCATTTATCATAATAACTATTGTCAAATTAATTCACGAATTTTTGGTGTAAACTTTCTCTGCGATGCTCATCACCAAAAACCCTGTAACTTCGGCAACAAAAATGAAATCTGAAGCGGATGAATCATAAACGAAAAAAATAGAACAATTTCACCCTTTAGGCACACTTTCAAAGTTCTTGAAACACCACAAAAAATATGTTTGATTTATGATTGAACAAAAAAATGTTAGATACCAGATTTGTCTAATTTGCGTAAAAATTCAAGGCACTAATGACTTTGTTTGGCGTGTTTCGAGTTATACTTCACTTATAATTCAGAAAGGGGTAATTTCAGGAATGAGGATTCTGAATGTGAGAAAGTCGATTATTCTGGAAGGTTCACGGTATAATCTGGGCATCCCATTTGGGCTTTAATGAATCATAAATCTCTTCTCGGACTCGGAATTGAATCGACAATGAATCGTCAGAAGGTGCATATAACACAAAGGCACTGAGAAGTAAACGTATTTGAATTCGAATTGTTGAAAACGATGAATAAAGGATTTTGTGTTTTGGAGGAACATTGAGACGTGACGATGTTAAGTATGAGCCCTCACACTATGTTTTCTTCTCGACAGGGCTTCTAAATGTATTATTCAGAACCTATAAGATTCATAAAAGAGGGAATGTAAGTAAATCTAGTGAATTTCACCATAATTTCTTCATTTTATCAGCGGGGAATTTTGAGACTGGAATTTTGTATTGAGGTGTTTGATCCTCTATGGAAAATAAGTATCGAATATCCCATAAACATCTACTGCTTTCTATAAATATACGTCTTGAGAATTCATATCATTCTTTATATCCAGATATTTCATTCGTTGATTAGTCAGTCGTACACCATCAATAAATGTTTGAAGGAATTATTTTTCAAGATGTGCTATTTTCTTCAAATCTTCTAAATGCTTCGCTTTAATTTTTTCAGTTGAAGAAGACATATAGTCACTCTAATCTGACAACTGTAAGAAATATAAGAGTTTTTTTTACCTATATTTACCTGATTAGTCCAAGTGTTGAAGTGAAACAAGTGCGGTATTGCCCCAATTAAGTAAAAATAATGTTCTCAAATATTCAAATATTAATATAATAAACTACTTAATTTCGGTGAATGAACAACATACATTATACATTATACAGTAATGATCTCAAATTTTTGAACATGGTAATGCTACGCCACTGAGATATATTACTGAAAATCTTTTCTAAATTCCTCTTTTCTATTTATGATAAATGACAAAAAATCTCTTTAGATTTTTTTTCTTTCAAGCGATTAGTTTTCATTTCGTTGATAAATAATTTAAAACCGAAGCTAGAAATGCTACTGTCATGACATAGGGTACCTCATCAAACAATATTTGCCCATCTTCATCAAAGTTTGCGGAAAATGAGTAGGAACCTACTTTATAAACATATTCAATATAAGCGGTGCATTCAAAATTCTTGAAAAACAGCATTTGTACCCATTTCAAGTTAAACATGTGCAACCTCTTATAACTAGAGACTTTCTTCAATCGATCGGATTTGAATCCTCTATATTCTGGCAATTGAACAAGTGTAAGAATGTATAATACAGTATTTCCTCTTATTCGTTGAATTTTCATCGTAATTAATGAAATATTTCCATAAATGTCGTTTAGCGATTTTTGCATTGAAAAATATTGATTTGCAGAATAGTTTTTTCTGTCATGAATTTGACAGATAATAAATAAATCCGTGGCAGGAGGTCACCATATAATCAATAAATATTACCATGGAAACTGTGCAAGAATGAATTATTTTCGCATGATTTTGATGTGGCACAATGAACGGATTTAATATATGTAGAAAAATTCATTTATACCATTGTCAAATCAAATAAAATATAGCAGTGTGTGAAATAATAAGAAATATGCCAGAAATATTCGCACTAATAATACTACAATTAATTAATCGACGAGTTAAATTTTATATGACGTCTGAGGAATTCGTTTTGAATATTTATAGTAGCTTTTCGCCTCTTTATTTTAATGGTATTTTCTAATTTTATTTCGATTTGATGTTATGATATTTTTTTGGCTACATAATTCGAAGTTAAGATGCTTCATTCTTTGCGTGAAAAAGGAAAAAGAAATGAAAGTTTTTGGTCACGAATTTAAAATTGGTAATTAGTGAGTTTAAAAGGGGTAACAGTCCACTGCGACCTTATGGTCTATTGTGCCCAACTGCAAACTGAAAACTGATTATTTTTTCATGGGGAATTTGTGGCCCTTATTCACTAACACCAAGAATTATTGAATTCACTAGTGATAAATATGAACAAGTACTGAGGTTCTCAACAGGTTCCTCTCCTGAAAGGGCAAAGAACGAAATCGCATCTGGAACATTTTCTTTCCTCTTCGATAGTTTGACTACCATACCCCAATTTTAGGAATCCAGTATCACCTTGAATTGAATAACGAGCAATAAGTAATTAGTAAACTTCTCATTGAGAGAACAACTCTATTTAGTTATACTGATTAACTTTCACTGAGAAAATGTTATATTCGTAGGAACTGAAGAATCTCGATACCTGCTGCCGTTCACTTTTCGAAAGGAAGTGTTGATTAGGTTAAATGATGATTTTGAGAAAATATTCTCATTATGCAGATTCATACCTGCCACAAAATACGTAACTACGATCGGAAATGAGACGAAGATGGATCGAAGGAATTCGCATCTTATTTGGATTGCAGCTCCTGCTGTATCAAAATGAACAAGCATGTTTATGTGCTTTAGTTTTATTTCATCAGAAAATGTACCATTGAAATCATTTGACACATCCTCTGAAATCTGTACACTGTGCCCCAAAATGGTTGAGACTTTGAGACAGTATTATCTCAGCTATTATCGTAAATAGAGACATGCGGCTTTCGCGTCACTTTTTTGTCATACTTTTAAATCACAAACAGAAATATTCCAACTTTTTTTGTTGGTTTAATAAAGAGCGAAAAAGAAAATGTTCTCTTTCTTCATATGTTATTATTTCTCAGGCACTGTATAAGATAGAAAAAAAATGAAAACTGCTTTTAATATATGTTTTTACGCTGGAGTCAGCGGCGTAGTTAATTTTTTTCTTCGGAGCACTGCTTCTGAGAATGAGAACAAACGTGAAATTTTCCAGATGGAATACCCTGCTTATTTTAACGTCAAATTTTTGCATTTATATTTCTGAATACACTGATGTATCACAACCTAACCTTCAATAAATTCCAGCTTCAAATATCAGAAGAATCCATATGTGTTTGTTTTTCCAATAGTAGGCCATTCATTTAATAAGCATTACTGGAAAGATTCAACAACAGCATGAGACTATTGGAATAGCTCAGGAATAAAATACTTATCTCAGACGATTAATCCAGATATAGTACACCATCCAACGAAATATCCTCAAAGAGCGTGAGTATAGTACGACGACGTTGCTTTAATTTTAGACCCCATAAAGATATCGCACTTTAATGTCCATGAAAATTTCGAAACGAACTCCACGAAAAATCCAGTTTCATGGGAAAAAGACAAAAGATCATGCTACAATGTCTTCTGCGGATTCATTAACAGGTATCTCTTGTTCTTCAACGGCTCTGTCCGTATTCAAATTAGGCTCAGACGAAAAACTGTTACGTTTTACAATGTCACTTGTTTCAGATCTCGTTTTAATGAAGCCAGAGCATTTATTATTATCTCATAGTTGGGAAGAGCAGAGTTCAAATGAATAATGACAATGGTGTGTAACGCTTGACCGCTGGTTGTTGAGGAAGAGATGGATTAATTTTCTTCGAGCCTATTCTTTGGAACTGGCGATTGTGGAGATAAGGAATACCGAGACGAAAACTCTAGTATTTTTTTTTTCACCGGAATCCAACCAGAAATCATTTCAATAGGGGTCACTCGATAGTCCAAATTGAATAAGGCCCCCTGAAAAACCATTTAATTTGTAAATGTCTAGTCTCATAGTCTGAAAATCAGCAATTGTGACTATTTTGTTTCCCAATTGGACATGAGTTATGGTGCAACTTCCTTTATATGTTTTCGAGAGAAATGCTGAATGACGTAATATAAGTTAATATCCTACGTAATTAAACTTATTATTTATGATGAATATTTCCATGATAGGTACAGAAATATGACTTATTCTATAAACATTTTGTCCTGAAGGATCAATAATAGTATATTTTAAAACAATTTGCAAAATGGGCTCCTATTCCAACACGAATACAAAATTCGAAAACGAGCAACGAAGGAGCGAATTTTCGAACGCATGAGTGTTGGAATTGCCTTCTGCCAAGAGTATTAGACAATATTTTCTCTATTTCCGTCAAGGTTTGTAAAACACTTACCAGATTGGAATAAAAATTCATCCTAGTAACTTTTGTATTTTTATCTTGGCAGTTGGCGTGACTTACGAAATTTGACAAATTACGGAATTTGAATTGATTTGATTTGATAAGATCGAGATCGAAGGTCAGTATTGACAACCACATAACGAAAAATATAACAGAAAATAATGCTGTAATGCTTACAGCTCTACTTTTGATACTATGATGAACTTATTACAAACTGAAATAGAGAAATTATTATCATCATGTAGTTTGTACCAAAGTTTGCTCCCCAGCGTTCGCATTTTTTTACAATTGAGAACCTCTATCTTCTGTTGTCTTATATCATCTCGACTTCCAACAAACTCAAGTCAATGGAACCTAGATTTCTCAAACGAATTCCACGAACTAAGGACAGAAAATAATGGAAGTAAATGATATACCTACAAAGTTTAACAACACCGGGAGATGTAAAAATGGAATTAGATGCATGAAGATAACAGACACTATACAACTTCACCTGCAGCTCGAAAGAATACAATTTCCTCGAAATGACCGGTAGAGTTCTATTGCTAGTTCGATTGCATTATGAATTTTTTTTTTCATTAAAAAATTACTACTTTTTCCAATTGTATTATTTTCTTATCCAGCTCATCATTCGTTCAAACGATATCAGCCTAATTCAACTCGAAATTCTTGAGGATCATTTCAGAAGTTTATATTTCCGTCATCGTTTGGATTTTTCGGAGGTAGTATACCTATGTTTAATTACCCGTGTGATCAAATATCATTGTGATGACCGCTTTTCAACCGGATGTTATGATGAGGATAATGATGAATAGAATTTATTGATATATCGCTTTTTTGCGTAAGCAATTCTTCGTTATATCGATATTCACTTTGTCATCATTGTGTAATATCTCCTACCAAATTTTCTTTACTTCACTTCAATCTTCCAGAAATACCAAGGGCGGGCAATCGGCGATCGTGAATAAATCGGTAATGATTGGGAATTAATATAAATATTCTTTTTGTACAGGGTGTACAACAGAAAATGTTTCAGCGTAAGTACAATGCTGAAATTTGAAGGAATGTGCTGAATCTTTCGAATAATGGGACAATTTAAGATACAGCAACTTAATATTCATTCGTTTGAATTAATTAGCGTATTATACCAAAAATTATCATTTGCAATTGACATCAATCAGTTCATTAATATTGAACGAATATAGTTGGAAACTACTAAGCATTCACATACTTATGAATTTGATGATTGTTCGAATAAAAGGTTACAAATGGGTTTCACAAAACTTTGCTTGACTCCTCACGAACTGTCAAATTGATTAGATATCAAGACATTCGATTGCTTCGAATTCACGTATGTTTTTTGATCGGATTATCAAGCAACGGGCTCCTATTCCTATTCCAACACGAATGTGAAATTTGAGAATGAGCGACGAAGGAGCTAGTTTTCGAAAGCATGAGTGTTGCGATTGCCTGCTGCAACGAGTATTAGGTACATTATAATTTCTCTATTTCTGTCAAGTTTTGTGAAATTGTCTAGAAAATAAATAAAAAAATCAGATTAGTGACTTTAATATTGTATCTTGGCAGTTGGTGTGACTAACGAAATTTGACAGATTCCGCAATTTTAATTGATTTGATTTGAAAATTGATATAGGATCGAAGGTCAGTACTGACAACCAAAAAATGAAAATTATAACTGAAAAAAATGCTGTAATGAGTTCAATACAGTACTTCTCATTTCGATATTGGATATTGAAATGTGAAATAGAGAAAAAATGTTACGAAATTAGTGTTTGTTATTGAGTAAGCGAGAGTTTTGATAACTCAAATGTGTCCTGAGATGCAGGTCGCAGTTTTAGTGACATGATTCATTTTCATGTAGGCCTCAATCCATGTCGACCAATAAAAACAGTTTTTGATTTCTTGGGAAGGTTAGCCCAAGTTGTGTGCTACAGATTCGAAGAAATGCCGTTGATCATTTCCGCGAATTATTAGAATTGTTAACCCTAAAAATAAATCCAAATATCTTATAATATCTCTCGAAAAAAAAAAGATTCCAAAGGTTTATTAATGTAAATAAGAAACCAATGGCAAGGGGTGAAAATACTACCTGATGACCTACAGTTTCTTAAGATTTGAATGGGGGTTTCTCTTGTAGTATCATAATCCTATTTCATGCCCCTACAATTCATCATGAAAAGGGATGATCCGAAATGACAGTTGACAAGTTACTAAACACTGTTAATCTGCATGTCAAAGAGTGTGGTAGCATGTAATTCGAGGGGCTGGACAGCGGTCAAAGGTGACCCTTAAACCTGGAGAGGGGTCAGGAAGTAAAACTGACCTGTGGCCAAAGGTCCTACCTTGTGCGTGGTGTCAAATAAAAGGGAGGGTTGTGATTTATTTCGCAATTTGATAAATTCCTCTAGAGTACCTGAATGACAAACCGTTAGTAGGTGATAAAGAGGCGGTTTCGGTTTTATGCACGGTTCCTACTGAGGTGGTCGAATATTCAATTCGAAAATATCCCCTCTCACCTCCGGATACAACCCTAAATTTTTTTTAGAAATGACGAGTGGACAGTAGTTCGTTAACAATCACCAGACTACCTTAATTTCGGCTAAGGAGGCAATTTATCGTGAGCTCGTTGGTGTTCAGACGTAGAAGCAGCGGTACAATCTGCTTTCTCGACATTCTTAACGAGGAGTAATTTATTCAAAATCAATTAATTTCCGGAACGAACAGAGGCACGAATTGATTTTGTAACTAGGTAAAAGTGGAATTACATCTGATTGAGCCTTGTGTTCTGAGGGTGATTACACACATTTCTACTAGCTCGACGAACACGGCACGTGACATTTTAGCAGGACTATAACTAGATCATCCGCACGTTGCAGAAATCATAAGAACAGAACAGACGTCCTAATTTTCTTTTCATTGATGTTCTGGGAATTTTCACGGGATTCACTTCACTTTCAAGCTCTGAAAAAATCTAATAAAACAATTTTTTAATGATGAAAAGACTCCTTAGTAAATTCTTGTACTAATTTGTCAACAAATGAATTCGGGAAAATTGTTGCCTAACAATGGACGAAAAATAAAACAGAATCTTAGTTTTTTAAATTCCTCATTCGACATATTTTCAAAAACATATATTGATTCATTTAATTTTGAAAAATACTAATAATACTAATAATTTTTATCATGAATTAATTCAAATTAAATTTCATTTAATTGAAATAATTATCTTCGTCCCACAAAATACAAGTCAATCCATTAGTTTTTCTATAATAATGATCAGGTTCCGTTACTGAAATTTGTGTGATTTCTATGTATCATCCGATATTGAAACACACATTATCCGCAAAAAAACAAATTATCTTTGTTTCAGAGGAGGGCAATGTCCTTAAACACATGTCAATCAATATCTTTCAATTTATCGAACCTAGTCTGAAAAAAATGGAATGAAAGTTGAAAAAAGTTTGGTTACTTTTTGAGAATTTTTATATACTAATCCTAGAAGACAATAAGCTTCGAAAAAACACGATAATTTAAGAGTAAACGTCTTTTAAGAATGTGTAGCTACACAACAAATATCAGAAGTCACTTCAAAGATAATAAATATGGGATTTCAACTCACTGGTTAATTTTGTATATTCGAGATTAAAATATTTGAAACCGAGCAATAGCTGTATATAGAGAGTGTCCCATAACTAGTGAATCAAAGGACAGGTCACGAAAGAATAGACCATATACTATCGAATAACACCAACATTAATTCCGCGAGAATGTTTTCAAAATAATTTGAATTTTATGAATATATCTAAATTGGCGATTTTCAAACAATTTTTTTCAATTGATAGGCCGGTGTGTGATTGAGGATAGCGATTTTAGTTCATATTAATCCTAGATTATTGCATTACCAATACCAATTAAAATCATTCTGAATATTTGATCGAAAATCTCAATAAATGCAAAATAATTTTTATTACTGTGAATAAAACCTCTCTTATTTAAAAAAATTCTACAATTTTTTTGCGAACAGTTTCAAAAACTTCTTTTCCTGGTACGACTCTTCGTTACTCCATATTACGGTGTCAGAAGGTTTTGGAATTTTCAGTATTTATTTCTATTGGTATAATTTTTTGAAACTGGAGAGGGTTTTTCTTGGGTAATAAAAATTATTCAGATAAAAGAATTCTTTTAATTCGCATTTATTGAGGTTTTCGATTAACTATTTAGAATAATTTCAATTTGGAGTCATAATAAAATAATCTAGGATTAGTATGGGCTAAGCTGAAATCGCTATCCTTAGAAGCGTCTGCACCGCTTTGGTTTAGTAGTTCAGCATGCTTAAGTGACACTTTAACTCTAAGCCAAGGCGGTGCGAACGGCCCTTAATCACATACTGGCCCTGTAATTGAAAAAAATTGTTAGCGTATCGGCAAAATATTGTATACCTATTCATAAAATTCTAATTATTTTGAAAACGGTACATTTTCGCTGAACCTATGTTGGCTTAAGTCTTAAATAGTATTTGGTCAACTCCATCATGGTGTGTCGTTTGATTCACTATAGTTATGGGATAGCCTGCTGTTTCCATCGAGTCTAATAATGAATTTGAACCTGCTATAAAAGGCTACTAATTCCACGTCACTGCTTATCCTATTTTTTTAAATTATTTTGACAAGTAGCAGAAAATTCGTCAATATTCCAATGTGATCTTGCATTTTTATCTTTGCTATCGGGTTCTTTAGAGAAGTCTTTCTAAAGGGTGGATTTACGAGAGGGGTAAATGGGTTAATGGGGGTGATAAGCCCCCCTTATGCACATCAAAAACTTAAAAGAACGAAAGAAGTAGGTACATAAGGTGTTGTGCACAAAATATACTTATATTCCATTTTATAAATTGGTTCTCAATCAATGTTTTTTGAAACTTTTGAAAAAGAATTATTTCTTCTGCGACTGTGAATGAGAGAATTGAACATTTTCCAGAAATGAACAAAAGGAATTTTGTATGAAAATACCATATTCATCGTAACTCCGACGATATTGATCGTCCTGTTTGTTATATTCGAACTGTTCACCCCATTCTATTATAGTATCAACAGAAATGTTTTCCAACATTTTTACCCAGGTCACCTTTTCGATAGATAGATCAGTGTCCAGATTAAGTCAATGATAGATGCACTTTGAGAGTAATTTCTAAAAGGCAATAAGTCTTCTGGTCCTCAAGAACGTCCACCCCATTAGTCAGTCGATAGTCGAAGCTGTAGGGTTGCTGACATACAATGGACTCCTGAAATTCAGATTTCCTTATTTGAATCATCGATTGATGAGGCGGGCCTGTCAGATGGCTTGTTCTTTGTTGTTGCGACGCACTTTATGCTAATGGTATTCGATTTTCGGACTGTACCAGGTGTGAACCATAGAGATTCATGAGTAATTTAATTCTTATTCAGAATGTGTCTTATGCTACAGGTTCGGTAGAGTTTCAGTGGTAGAATAAAATTTTTTGTTGGCATTGAAAATAAGTGTATTAACGTATTTATCATCTTGAAACTCATCGATATTGCAGATTGTTAAATATTTGTGATAAGTTCTACGGAAGATAATCATTGTATATGAACTTAAACTGTTTTTATTTTCAAACGTACAATAATAACGTCATTTCTTGATCGACAGGATCATCGAAAAGTTCTATTTCTCCGCCTAGGAGGAGAAGTGTTGCTATGCAAAAATACGCCCAACTTCAGGTATTTACCAATATCTATTTCATGTGTGATCGCTAGTTGCGATTTTATCATTGAATATTGGGCTCACAAAGCAGAGGATTTGCATTTTATTTCACTAGCCATTAAGTTAAAATATGCTAGAAGCACATTTTCTTGGTAAACTGTCACATTTTTCAAATTGCACCAATTCACGAAGTGATCATAGGTATGCTGCAGAATATTTTTCAATTGACTTCGATGGTTCGAGGGAAGAGACTGCTTCAATGGCCTAAACCTCAATTTCTGAAGACATTTTCACTTTCAACCACTTCTCACCAGCTTGCAAATGATTATTTTGCTTCATATCTGTCAGAATCAATTGTGTGTGGCAACCGTAACTAGGCAAATGTCCCATAATTCATTCAATTATAACGATCGTAAGTGGATAGAATCATGTACCTAAATGTGAATCAATCCAAAAGTGGATATTCAGATCTTCATGAATTTCAAAACGTTTGAAAATAAAATAACATATATATTTCCTTCGGAGTAGAATTGACTTTTCATGGCTCGCCTTCAATTACCCGCCTCACTACGTCCGGCGGGTAAACTCAAGCTCGCCATGAAAAGTGACACTTCTCCTCCTCATAAAATAATATACTATTACTTTTTTCCTATTTTTGTACACGGTAGCTATTCTTGCTATACCTACCGTTATTATTATATATTATTTCTCTCAGAATATTTTGAATTGATTGAGTTTCTGAGGGTCAGATCTTTTTTTTTTGTTGCGAGTAATTTTTTTTACTATTGATAATTAGGTTTCGCTTTGGATACACGGATAGCTGAAATAACTTTTGATAGAACATGACTGAATGACTTTCTATAGTATAATGTTCTTTTCGTTTTGATTGTTTCCGGTAATGGAGAATGTATCTTCAAAAAGTGTTACTTTTGACCTCAGCGTTAAAATATTTGTACAAGCCAAAAACTCCCCCTGTACTGTGTAGGGACTCTAAATTTCGATGAAATATTCCTGATTGATTTTTTTTTCAAACACTGGGATAGAAAACCCTAAAAAAATTTCAACGAAAAAACACGAATTTATCTCATGCAGGAGGCGGTTATAGACTCCGTAACGTTACAAAGTTATACTTCGTTACTTTTTTCTTCATTGGTAGGCAACAATTTTACAAATTATTTGCCCCTGACAAATAAGTGCAACAGATTACGCAGGGGCCTTTTCATTATTTATAAATTTTTTTAAATTAATTTAGAGAAAACCCTTTAAGAAAAATTCTTTTTCACGAATACACTCTCTATATATTAGATGAAGAGGCCTTAGATCATACATTATAGGAATTAGGTAAGATCTACACCATTTACAATTGTAATTCAGAAATGGTCAACTGACATTCAGAAAACATCACTTGTATTTCAAATTAGTAGAATATATTTCAGAAAACATCAAATGTTATCCAGATTTGTCAATTGAATTTCAGAAAATATCAAATGAGATTCAATTGAGTTATCCGAAATAGAGTTGATGTTTTCTGAAATTCAATTGACAAATCTGAAATTCAATGACGCTTTCTGAAATGAAAGTGACTAATCTGAAATACACTTGACAATTTCTGATTTATACTTGGAAATGGTGTAGTACTTTTTGTCAAGATTAATTCTAGATTTCAATTGACGAATTATCTGTATTGATAGCCAGTGTTCCACAAAAATCCACAAAATGACTTAAGTCAAATATAATGAAACAAAATGAGTACCCAACTAAATAAATCATCTTATTTCACTGATAGGTTGATACTATTTCTGAATTTATTTTATTTTAGTTCATTTTGTTCATTTAGGGCAGTTTTATGATTAAATATTTTTGTTAATAGGTACTACAACAACTATTCATCGTATTCATCTTGAAAACTTATTTTCGGAAAAAGTCTAGTCAGTTATTTTAAGACTCCGATACGGAAAGACGTAATCATCTTGGAAGGAAATGAATCAGCGTCACCGAGCCCTAGGAAACTCGTATTCTAGACAGGAAAATCTCATGTTCCGTACGATAAAGACACAGACACCACGACATCACTGTTTTTCCACAGGAAAAGTTCCGAGTCGAGTGATCCTATTTTAATCATTCGTACTTGTCCCGTTTTTCCTGTTAGATGTTATCACAGCAGATATCTCTTCGGGGACTCTGAAAAGGGGAGGAAAATGCACTTCAACCTTTGCTACTACGCATTTGAGTTGTAGTTTCCCGTGATTAGAATCGATAACCTATCAAGGGGTGGTGGTGACCAAATGAAGGTTATCACACACAATGCGGGATTCTTTACACATTTCGTAGTTTTTCCCACGAATAAGGAAGCTATTTATGGAAACGACCAATTCCAAAGAAGACATGCACTAAGGAAAAAGGTTTTGTCCTAGGCATATTAGAGGCAAAATTACTCATGGTCAATTACTTACTAAGGTAGGAAATATTTTTGGTTGAAAGAAAATATTCCGCTACAGATTACGGTTCTAAAGCTTAATTTTATCCTGATCAATAGAAGATAATCTGAATAAGATGATACAGAAATACCTACACTTGATGATGTACCTGTTTAGTGTATTGAGTTATTGTTTCAATATACCAGTATATTGACGTACTTACTACAAAACGTATTGTTGATGTTTCACCATTATGGGACGCGTAATATTTGAAATTTGTTACTCACTTATGAAAGTATGTTAAATTTTTTGCTGAACTTTGAATTAGGATGTCAGCAATTTATTATATTTTACTTAAAGTAATTATTATTTCAATTTGATTTTATGATGCAACCTTTAGGATAGATAGATTGTAAGAATGATAGTCGTATAAGTTCTAGAACACATTTAATGTTTTCAATTAAATTCAAAGTAGGTACCTATATTGTTAAAATAAAATTGTTCAAAATTTAATTAGGTGATTGCTTGTATATACTTATCAACACTGTAATTCATACTTGAAATGGAACATTTTCAACGGAAGTCAACTATCACATAAAAAGAACGTTATGAACAAGACATAAACGTTAATTGTCTCTAGTTTCTACCTGCATTCTAAGAACCCATGATTGATGAACTTGTGCTGTCCCGTATCATGTCAATTGAGATGTGTGCTGGGAGATAAACTGGCTTTCATGTAGTTGAGGAGAGTCGGGAAGTGTTGATCGGAAATTAAGAAGGCAACCCTACAAGTTTATCACTAGGTATGGTTCATTCGAAGCGGATCTTATTGTGCATTCCTATTGTGCCTGTTCAAATATGAGGATGTGAAGAGTTAACATCTAATATCTCTACTTGAAAGGAATTTCGTAAAATGATATTTGCCAAAACATTGATTGAATGATCACAAAAAATTAAATAGGCACTCTAAGCATCTTGGAGCCTTTTTTAACTTGAAATTAAGACGACCCTGGTCTCTCAAGGCTGAAATTTTGACAATAATTCAAAAACAGATAACTTATAAATTCAAAGAAGGGTTATCTTTGTTCGAGTTGGTGTTGAGATGAGCTTGAATTATCAATGTTTTTATTTGTGGGATCTCCTGAATAAAAGTACTACATTTAAATTTTGCGAATCTTAAGAAAGGCCCTCTAAAGATTTATTCACATAATATAAAAATTTCCGAATAACAGATTGGCTACCTTCGATTCATCAAATTTAAAACGGTAACCGTGAAATTGAACGCAATTCTGGGAACGGCGAAATAAAATATTTTCTCTATTTCAGTATCGTAATGAGTTCATTACAGTACTGAAAGTATTGCTGTAATTAAACTCATTACAGCATTGTTTTATTGTTATATTTTTCGTCTTGTGGTTGTCAGTACTGAGATCAGATTCTCCCAATTTACAAATCAAATCAATTCAAATTCCGTAATAGGTAAAATTTCGTAAAACACACCAACTGCCAAGATACAATTCAAAAGTCACTAATCTGAATTTTTATTTGGATTTCGAATATATTTGATAAATCTTGACTGAAATAGAGAAAATATTGTCTAATACTCGTTGCAGAAGGCAATTCCAACACTCATGCTCCTTCGTCGCTCGTTTTCGAACTTTGCATTCGTGTTGAAATAGGAGCTCATTCTGCAACTGCAACACTCATGCTTTCGAAAACTAGCTCGAATTTCGCATTCGTGTTGGAATAGGAGCTCATTCTGCAACTTGTTTCAAAATATACTATCATGGAGGAACTATGCAATATACAATATACAAATCTACTACTAAATGAATCTTACCATTTCATACAAACTAATTTTCGAAGAAATATCAAATTAAATATTTAATTGTCAAAATTTTTTCCATTGAAATTTATGCACCTTCCTCAAAATTCTGTTCCTCAAGTAAACTGAAGAAATAGTTCTCATAAATCAGGAAAGCATCGAAAATGATGCCTTGTGGCCAGCATGAAACAAGTTGTTTATCCGTTTGGCGTATCCGGTAGTATTTCCATTTTCAATTGTTATCCAAGGTGGGTCAAGTGAACATAAAACGAGTTCTCAAAACTGACCACTGTCCACCTCACCCTTTTTGGCACGCGTCAAGGATCACTCACCCTGATTCATAGTAGCAGGTACCTACCTACAAGTGCTCGAACTTGATTGATGAACGACCACTTCGAAAATTTTACTTCGGTCATAAAATGAACACTTAATTTTTTTTAATGCCAGATATTTCAAAATATCTCAAATTCTAAAATTATACCGTCCAGTTAATCATGAGATTTTTTTGGAGCATGGAACAAAATTGTGTTGAACATGGAGAGTACAATACAATCAATCAAACATAATTTGGAACATAATTTTAAAAAGCCTTTGTCACAGAGATTTTCTTATGACTACGGCCTAGCATTCAAAATATTTTATTCTTGTTACAACCTGTCATCGCTACGTGTATAGTTTCACAAGAATTCTAACTCAATTAACCACCGCGGATTCAGTACAATATACAACAATTTCAAAAATTTTAGGAATATTCGATAACGATAATTTTATTTTTTTCTTGCATAGCAAAAAAAATTTCATTCAGAAAATTCTTTCCACAATGAAAAATATCATAATATTTAAAGAGAGTTCTCAAGTATAAAACTCCGTGAAATCCAGCTCATCATCAAACTTAACAATCACATATTCTCGACATTCCTAGAGATTGGAACAATATCACATTCCAAGAACTCATCTTCGAGAGTAAACCACTTTCCGGTAGAAGAACAGATAAAATTGTGACTTACCATAAAGTAGCTCCGGTAAAAGACTTCTTCGTACATGATGCTGCCTCTTAATCGTCCTGTCCACGTGCCCGAGATAACTGAAGCTGTTACGTTGGGACATCTCCATGCTTTAATCACTTACAGTCTCTATCATTCACTCCGATGAATCATTAAAGTTTACCTACCTCTCACGGAATTCGGCCGAAAATAATTTGAAGCGACGAGTAAAAAATATTCGATAATAAAATTGAAAAAAGCCAATAAAAATAACGATAATAAAATTGAATGAAGTGAAAACGAAAATAAAAGTTTTCTTCAGTCACGAGAATTATTCCTTACCATACACTAGCTATTCTCCACGAAAAATTCAAAATTTAAAATAAAGATTCTATGAAAAGTTACCTAACAAAAATGTGAATAAAATTATTTAGATTTTTAAATTCGTATTGCGTTGAAAGATTATCACAAAGGTTTCAGATGTGTGGTTCTTGGTTAGTCAAGAACGACTGAAGCTGGGATAGTTCCAGACCTACATCAGAGGGATGTTGGGATGTGAATCATCTCCTCCTAATTTGAATAAAGAAGATGGTGCAATACGGTAATGTGAGAGGAAGAAGGATAGAATAGAAAGGGTTGAGATTATTCAGCAATAAAATCGCGAAGGGTTGAATAAGTGAACCGAAATTGTTCCCATTCGAGGTAGTGGGGAGAATGGGTTGCTCTTCATTGGCTAGTGAAATTGAAAGGGTTAGTTTTTCATGTAGATAATTGAATAACAAATTATGAGAATTAGTCGTCGATTTGGGCATCTCGAGCGAGGACTGTTTTTGGTCAGAGATCAAAATATCATGGGTATATTTGGAATTTTCTCCATTTCGAAAATATAAAATCAGCAATTTTTCTTGGTCTCAATAACATTTGTGGTGCAAAATTTGGGTTGGTGTTCATTCTTGTTCAATCAAAACCAGCTAGAGTTGATCACATGTGGTGAATAAATCATATGAGGTTTCGTTTGATATCAAATATTAATATTTATTAATTTTAAGAAATGAAAATTTTTTCCAGAAAAATACTAGAATTTATTACCTCTTTTCGAATTGATTTTATTGAGTATTCATTCATTCCGAAAAAACAACTATTGAGAATATCCACAATTTCAAATTCATTTACCTGGAAAAAATGAACGAAACTTTGGTTTCTCTGATGACTCCATAGTTTTCAATTTCTTTTTCGTAACTAGAAATTAAGCTGGTGCTAGATCTTCAAGGAGTGCTTCCATGATAATATTTTTTGAACGGAGTATATGGGTATATCTTTTTTTGTACTTGAGGAATCGTAAGTTCATCCCAGATAACAATAGGGCATTTGTATTAGTTATGAGAGAACGATGCCCCCGCACCCCTCTACTTTACTTTTTCAAATGGGAATATATATGGATTGTGATAAATCAATTGAATGGTAATTTGATTACCTGCAGCGATGTGGCTAAAACTAGAATTGTTTGTGCAGTTTCTTCATTGAAAAGTTAGGAAATAATTTACAATTTGTGATTGAGCAGTACGGCAATCAGATCATTATTCTTCCATTCATTCTTCCCAATCATTTTTAAGGGAATCCACGAACCAATTGATTGGTCATTTTGAAAGTAGACCTCCTTATGCTTTTTGAATTTGAAATCTCTCACCCCTTATGCTCCATACCTCTCTGCTGTTTTTTTTAATCGGAATATATATATGGATTGTGATATATCAAATGAAAGGATATTCGATTGCACATTGACTGAAAAGATAATTTGTTAAGCTATTTTTATTATTACACTATTAACAATTCGTGATTGGTGTCAGTTTCTTATTCTTGAAATAATAAATATTGAGAAATATCCTCCCACTCACCGATTTCTATTTTCGAAGAAATGCATGCAGTTTTGAAGATGGAGCTTCAGCTTGTTGTTGTGTTGAAGCCTTAAGCTTCAACACTTTTTTTCTATTGGAAATATATTGCTTTCGATATTACGCATCAAACATCATTCAATGACAAATCCAGTTATGTGAACAAAAATAAAATTTTACCATAAAATTTTGCATTGAAAATGTTACCAAAAAAAATATGTGTATATATTTAAAAACAGCTGCGAATTAGTGTATAGGATCTCAAATAGAACAAACAGATAATCACAATCCATATATTCCTATTTGAAAAAAAGCAGTTAGTGGGTGTAGAGCGTAAAGAGTGAGAAATTAAAAAAAGCATAAGGAGACCTGCTTTGGATGGGAAGATATTATTTAATAATTTTCCGTACAATAATTATTGACGAGTTACTTTACTTAGTTGGCACGCAGTATATCCCAAGCATGAAACGTGTATTTTCAAATCAATGTATGTTCCGTTGGGCCTTTCGAAACTATTCAACGAATAACGACGTTTTCACGAACCAGTCAACCTTTCATAAAATTCAATCTTAACGGTCAAGAAGTATTTAAATGCCTAGAGATCCGTCAATCAAGTGGTCGCTTACAAATTGGTGGGAACTGCCATAATGACCCAGAAACCGTTGCCGATCTAGTTACCGGGACATTCTGGAAGACGGCCAACGAATGGACCCAAGCTGACCGTTACAGGTAGCCAAAAAACACACATGCTGCATGGAAAAATTGCAAAAAGGGTTTCTCAACGGCTTAAATATCCATTTCAATGAATGCCCGATAAAAATTAGGTCGCATACTCCTCTAGTACCTGGCCATCTTCGATAAAACTTTCTCATGTGGCCGCTGGTCATTCGAACTCTTTTTCAGGTAAAACTTTTTTACGGATTGAATATCGCCTTATTATAACCGTTCAGCCGTGGTCACTTTGCCTTCCCGGACGTACCTGTGGATCCAAAGGGACCCTGGCGCGCCACCTACCTGCCTACACTTTCCTGCTTGACCCTTCGTGGGACCTCGCAATTTGATCTAATTTAAATGCGCCTCAGATTTAAAAGGGATCGGGGTCAGTGGTCAAAAAGGAGCTGACCATTGTTTCTCGAGGACATGGACGGTCGGCCTCTAGGTACCTAGGAATGGAAAGTTGGTTGAGGAATTTTCTAGCAATTCAACGGACGTTATGACAATGTCCATCGCAATGAGAAGGGTGGATCGGTTTGGAAATGATAAGGTTGTTTTCTACCTTCCTCGATAGCCGTTACAATTTCAATATCTATTGTTACTTGGCTGAATTGACGCCAAGTAAAAATTATACTGCTCCACAAGAGTTAGGGATATCGTATTCAATCGTTTTGAAAAGTATGTAATCTTCGAGAAAATCGCTGTAAAATCATTCAAAACTCAATAACAACTTGAATCGATCCAATAAAAATCAGTATGAGACATTTCGTCAATCTGGTCACCTTTTTTCTGAAGTTTGGTTCTTTGTATATGCTTCATGAATGTTCATATTTTGAAATGGAGTCAGTTTATCAACGGCTTCGATTGGAAACGAGTTTTGTGAAAATGGCAAGACGTGAATTAACAAACGCTGAGGCTAATGGGGCTATCGGAATGCTACAACGTGGTCTAACTCAGGTTGTTGTATCTTGACTTTGGAATAGATTCATGGAGACAGGTTCCGTGTTGGAAAGACCATGGTTTGGTGGGCGACGAAAAATAACACCTGCTCAGGATCGTTTCATCACCATTTCGGCGAGAAGAATGCTTACATCTACGTTTAGAATGCTACGGAATACTCTTCTAAATGCAGATGGGGAGCAAGGTTCCATCGAAACCATCAGACGACGTTTAAGAAAGGTGAATCTAGGTTCTAGACGTCCATTGAGAGGAGTTCCATTAACACGTGACCATATAAGCGTCAAAGACTGGAATGAGCAAGGCAACATATCAATTGGAACGATCAATGGCGTAGTGTCCTTTTCACTGATGAATCCAGATATGGACGATTTTCAGATTCTAGAAGAATAAGGGTATGAACAATCCCACGCATACCCTGTAATCGTCGCTATGTCCAAGAAGACCATCCATTCCGAGACTACACATTCGTCCTGTTAACACGACCGCCTTACACGGGGGCATGTGATTGACGATGTTTTGCCAAATTTTCATGCTGCTTTTGGTGATAATTTTCAATTTCTAGACGATAACGCTAGACCGCACCGTGCTGGAATATTTGAGAATGCGCGCGAGGAGCTTGGCATTCCACATTTACCAATTTCTCCGCGCTCACTAGATTTGAATTGCATTAATTCATAGAACATGCATGGGATATGCTCTAAAGGAGATTAGATAATCATCAACCTACTCCAGAATCCTTAAATGATCTGAGAGTGCTTCTGCCCTGTTTATGGAACCAAATTCTTCAAGAAATGTTCAACAACTTCGTGTGTAGTATGCAAAGAAGATGTCAATCGGTTATTGATGCCCGTGGAGGCCATACATTGTATTAATATTCTTAAAATGCTTGAATTCTCTGGGAATGAAATTTTGTTATTTTACTCGATTTTTCTTAACCACCCTGTATACGCTGCAGAGCTTTTATTTCCTACAACTTGAACATATAAATATGAATTTTCATCACAAAATCTCATTTAAACTATATTTTTTTTTGCAATTTAAGTCAATATCCCTAACTCATGTGGAGCAGTTTATTTGTACTAGACCTGAGCATGACCTGAATAAGCTCTCGATGATATTAGTGTGATCAATGTGGAATTGTTGATGATCAACGGTTGCGATAGTGGGTATTTACACCTTATGAATCAATTGTGGACTGGTACAGGGTCTTTATATAATTGTAACATCCCAGTTGGCTTTGGATTGATGTTGGATCTCTATTGGAAGAATTCTTTTTCAATATTTAGCGGTTGTCATTTTCTGCTAAATTCTGCATATGCAACGAAAATTATATCATACCTGTGTTATGAATGGAAATAGAAATACCATGCCATCAGAGTTGCATCAACACCCTCAGTGTTTTGAAATTCTTATGACATCTTGCTTAATTGAAGCTGTAGTTTCCATTACGTGCTCTTATTTTTATTTATTTATTGATGTGTTATAAGGCATTCACAAGTAAATCCCAAAATTGAAATAACCAGTGACAAAGCGAAAAGATTTCAAAACAAACAAAAAGCCTACTACCTTAAAGTAAAACGAGTTTTGAGGAGCAATTTTGAGTTTAAATTGTCACTGTGAGAAATAAAAGAATGATCACAATAGTCCATTGTGTTGAATTCCTATGAAAAATGTCTCTTCTTCTTCGAAGGAATGCAGAAATTCTAGAAAGTTCTTTCAGATTGTATGTTGGTATATTTGGGACAGCCATTTACAGCAAGCTTCGGTTTTTCAACACTGTCAATTTGAAAAAATTTGCAAAAGTCAACTATACGTTAGTGCTTTTATCGCAAAGTTTAATTTTCAAAGTGCGAAATTTTTGAATATGGGAAACTAGTTTACCTACACCTACAAAACTTATTAGCCGATAATATGAGCTTTGATGTTGAGCTGGGCGATTCCAAAATCAATCCATGAAAAATAATGAGAATGAATTCGAAATTCGAAATACACGAAGTCAAGTGTCCTAAAAATAATCAACATTAGAAATGTATACCTTTCTGGATCGATTCTTGGCTTCAACTGGAAGATCAAGATAAAATTCCGACAAAATTAATATTTATATGCGAGGTCTAAGTTCCGAAGCATATTCACGCTTTAAGATAATCGAAACCAAATATACCTACTGCCCATTTCGGCGCTTTATGCTAAACAGATGAATAATTTCTTTATGCAGTGGGTTGGCCCTGATGATCTCCAAGAAAGCCAAGAATTGGTTGATCCCGGCCGGTTAGGGCACCTGCGGAAGTGATATGAAGTGTCATCTATTGTCTGCCCGCAAAATACAGGACCTTGTCATCCAGAATGGATCTTGCGTTATTTTCGCTTTTTATTGCTTTCTTCGAACCGTGGTGGCTTTATGCTGATTTTATGAATATTTCCTTCGAAGAAATTATCGTTATTCAAATGAATGCTACTGGGAATTCTCAAGGGTTCATATACAGGGTGAGTCAATGCTCTACATTACAAACCGATTTTACAATTTAAGGAATTAATGAATACAAAAAAGAAATAACATTTGAAATTACTGCAACAGGAATTCCTGAGTAGAAGCTATTCGTTTTCAGTGTATATAGATCACAAAAGGCAGATTCGAATCAATTTCTAGTTAAGATTGACCAAACTTTTGATAACATTTTTCAGCTTGACAGATACATTAATTACAAACGGAGAGTTTGTGGTGACTTCAATGTAGATATCTCAAACGAAAGTAAAGACAAGGTAATGCTTTGCAATTTATTCGAATGCTACAAGCTACAATGGAAAATATTAAATGAAGGAATCGTCTAAAATAACATCTTATAGCTCAACATGTATTTACAATATTTTTTTTGTAACTTTGAACTAGACACTACAACCACTGTAAACTTGCATTTGGGTAAACACCTTGCCCAAATTATTACCTTTCCATCTGAAAAAAGAAATGTTGAAGATCAAAATCCAGACTTCAAATACAGAAGATTAACAAGATCAGGCATAAAGACACTGAAAAGAAAAATAAGGGATATCAACTGAGAACATAAACTTACTGATTTTTCAGGAGAAGAGAGCTTCTAACACTTCTTCAATATGTTCAGATCCTAGTTCGAGAAGGAATTTCCTGAAAAAAAATTTGAAACTTGAAAAAAATCCTGCGAAAAACATAATTGAAAATTATATAAATGTGAGAAAGATCAAGAACAAATTTGATATACTTGATACGATTTTAAAGGTAACTTAATGAAAAAACGTCTAAAATGAATACAAATTTTTTCAAAGAAGAACTGGAAAGAGGCATTGATATGACTAAGAAGGAAAATGAATGAAGAAATCATGAATAATACAGAAAATAAAACAAAAAAAATATGATCCATCATTAAAAGAGAAACCAACTAAAAAAAGTCAATCAGGAAAATAGAACAGTTAACTTCTGAAAATTTCAACCTCTCCTTCTCTGCAGTTGCAGGTAGAATAAATATGAAGGTACCAACCTAAGGCAAAGATAAGGCACTGAAACTTTTGTATTAGATTAATGAGAAGAAAAGAAGCAAACTAAATAAACTTGATATAACCATCGAATTTGAGATTATTAGCAGGGTATCAAAGCAAAGGAAACTCAGGATATTAATGGTATGACAAGCACATGGATAAAAGCCTTTTGTCAATAGAAATTGCACAACCCCTCAAGATAATTTTCAACAAATGTCTGAACGAAGGTGTATTTCCAGAAAAGCTCAAGATCGCGAAGGTTCTGCCAGTTTATAAGAGTGGGGATGACAGCAATCCATCTAATTATCGTCCAATATCGATTTTACCAGCCATATCAAAGATACTGGAGGAAATAATCAAGATCAGACTTTTGACGTATCTGGATGAAAATGAAATCATTGGTAAACAACAGCATGGTTTCAGATATTTTGGAATATAAGGCAATGGATATAATCTGTTCTCTCTTGGTAAACAGACACCAATTTGTTCACTGGAATGGTTCACAGTCCGGTAACAGGACCACGCGAGCTGGTGTACCTCAACGATCAAAACTGGCACCCTTGCAATAGCAGGAACACCTAATTTTTGTGAATGATTTGAACCTAAAGAAGAATAAGGATAATATGTATCTAATGACTGTCTTACTTGCAGATGATATCTCATTTTTCTTGAAAGCTCCAGACAGAGTCAATCTAGAGGCGTTGGAGTAGAATGTATTCCAAAAATTCAACTATTGGTTCAGTTACAACTCCCTCGCCATAAATGAGCCCAAAGCACAAAACCTGATCTTGAAAAGTAATAAGGATAACACCAAAAAGCTTCTTGGAGTTACGATTGATGGGGCGCTTCCATGGGAGCCTCAGGTAAATAAGATTAAAAAAATCTCCTGATAACTCCTCGTTTTTGTTTTGGGTGATGATTGGACTCCTTGTGTAGATAGGTATCTGTCAGTGTGGGTTGGTTTTCCATAAACCCTGTGTCCCAGTTTCCCATCAGGCTTTCTAGTTACTAGGACGTCTAGAAATGAAAGTGCACCATCCTTTTCAATTTCCATAGTGATTTGAATGTTTGGGTGCCTACTGTTAAGATGGGTCAAAAATGCTTGCAATTCTTCTTCTCCGTGACTCCAAACGACAAAAGTATCGTCCACATCCCGTTTATAAGCCGACACAAAAACTTGGACAAATGATCAGAACTACCAAAGAATAAGTCGACCCACTTTCACAAGCCGATATTTACAGGATACCTTGTGACTGCGGAAAAGTCTATATTGGTACAACAAAGCGAAGTATCAATACAAGAATTAAGGAACACGAACGATGCTGTCGACTGAATCAGACGGAAAAATCCGCACTAGAGGAACATGCTCTGACAGATGGACACAATATAGATTTCTCAAAAGCGGATATTATTTCCAATATCAAAAATTACTATCCCAGGCTGAACATGGAAGCCATTGAAAATTATAAACACAAAAATAACATAAACCGCTAATTATTCGAGAAAAGTAGGATCTCAAAATCGTCAAAAATATTTTTTCTCCTTGGATCAATCATAGAACGGTATGAACAATACTCTATGACTCTATTATAACAGTGATACTATAGTCGTTCTAAAGTTCAAACCATATTTCACCAAGAGAAACTCACCTCTTTCTGGGGGTTCCAGTATGGCTTTTAAGTAGTGGTGGAAATATTTAATTAGAAACGTTAGGGGCAATTGGTTCACCATCTAATGCGCTTTTATCCTTATCTTCCAACGACTTTTCATAATTCAACTCATTCTGATAAGGAGGAAACTTACGGGAAAACACTCAGAACGCTATCAACGTTATTATTAGAAGAAGAATGTCAACTTATCTTCATTTTCATTTCGTACGAGATAATTTATAATTTTATGCATAATAACTCTAAGAGTTATTTCTATTTCGTCCAACTATTTTTCAGATAACACTGGAATATTATCATAGAATTATGATAGCTCTGACGTTTTTTTACTCTAAGACAATAAATGTAATTTTCTATGCAATTTTCTATTGTCCGTGATGACCTACAAAACACGTTGTAATTTTCCGCTGTGGCTAATTTCCTAGTCGTTTAAACAAAAACCGCTGAAAAACCATTTATGTGGTTAATTGTCGAAAATTATTTGCAGAAGGTTCAAGGAAAGTACTGACATAAAGTGCATACTTTATCGCGTTTGCGATTCCGTAGGGTTCACTATTGAACATTGAACTATTGAACATAGAGCTGCCTTTGAAAATTCGGAGTCACGATGTAGTTTTGTTTTTCTTTTTGTATTTAGCAAATCTCTTCATTTTTATGGTGATATTTCATTATAATAAGTTGGTACTCGGAACTCTTCTGTCGCGGATTTATGTATTAACTGTCAAAATAAAGTTCTGCCAACAAACATTTTTCGATGCAAAAATCACTGAACGATATTCATGAAAATATTTCATTTACTGAAGGACCCTTGGTCGATGGCCAATTGCATAGGCAATAAAGAACTGTTAATAATAATAATATTTTATTTATTTCAAAAAAATTCAATGAATTCTGATTCAAGGAATTTTTCGTAGAACTTTTCTCTGGAAAAGTATGTATATACTAGTCCAGAATCTACCGTATATTTTTGCACTTGATTACTATCACGCTTATTTTCCGTGAGTAGCTTCTATTTTATGAGAGGACCTACAATATCCTATACGAAACTCTCTATTGTGTTAGCTAACAGGGGTAGCAAGGATAAAATATGTCAATGTGATGATTCTAAAAAAATTATTACTAACAGGATGATTTTTTGTTGAATCTCAAAATAATTATCTGAATCATCTGAATCATATTGTCCTACAAATTCTGTGGTAGGTAATCCCGGTCCTACGCTTAGAAATTGTTAATACCACAAGACCATTTTTCTCATTACTAACTGTATGACAAAAATATTACATACCTAATAGGTAAGTGTGTTCTCTGCCCAAATGAAACAATGTCCTACAAGAAAATAGGTATGTTCCACCATGGGCGGTCCTAGGGTATATTTCTGGGGGGGGTAATTTTTTCCAACAAATATATGCCCACACAGAGTGTCCCACCATTAGAAAATTATGTAGAAATAATCATTCGATCATTTTTAATTTTGTGTGAACGTGTGTGTGAAGATAAAAAAGTCTTCATTCATGATATATTTTCAAATATCAATGACTGATTTCACCGAAAATGGTATCAACTTTTTTATTTGTAATGGAACACCCTGTATATTATGACTTTTTCGGATATATCTTCAAATGCCACATTCATTTAATATTTAATTTCCTATGGCCACCTAGAACCGTTTTCGAGTTATCCACTGTTTTTTGAAAAAAATTAGAAATTGAGGCTTGTAGAAGACCGAGTATTCAACGAAGGCACAAAGCATTTTCTCAGATATGTTTTTGAACTGGGTTACCGTAAGTGGAGTTGTTTGAGGGTTCCCTTTGTCTAAAATGTATCATTTTCGAGATATTCAGAACTAACTTTAAGCTTCGAGCATAATATTGTATGAGATATTGAATATAATCAATATTCGCCCTTTTATAACAACTTGGAGACTCTCATTTTACCTTCTAGTATACCTATCAAAAATTTATGTTCTTTACAAAGTGATGTTGAATATCTTTTCGGTAACCCATTTCAAAAATCAGATCTGAGATAATGCATTTCGCTTTCATTGGATCTTCAGTGATCTAATACAAGCCTCAATTTAAAATTTAGAAAAAAAAAACAGTGAATAACTCGAGAACGGCTCTAGATGACCATAGGAAACAACATAAAATAAATGTGGCATTCGGAGATATATCCAAAAAAGTCATAATATATAGGATGTATATATGGAAATAAGAAAGTTGATACCATTTCCGGTAAGGCAGAAGTCTTCGATATTTAAAAATCTATACTAATATTTTTAATGTGAATGTCAGTGTGTTTGTGTGTTTGTTTGTCCTCTATGGACTCAGGAACCAGATGACCAAATTTTAATGAAATTTTCATTACAATGTGGAGAATTTATTTTGGAAGGTTTTCATGTAGATTTCATTCCTATATTACGAAGAGATGAGAAAAAATATCGAGTTTTCATGAAAAAGTCGGTATATAATTAACCTGGTTTTTTTTAGGCTTTTACGGCCTGGACGCAGACAATTTTGTAGTGCTCAAAAAGTTCTATAAAAAAGCCCGCGCCCTGAAATGCCTAACTGCTGAGGACAACCCACGATAACCATTTTTAACATTTTCAGTTCAATTCAAAATAATGCTCAATTTGAAGAGGGCTCCCGCCTGGCATGAAATGAATTCATATAAAAATTAATGTGATTGTTATCTGCGGCATTTATTCCTGATGAAAAATGCTTGTTACAGTATACTTTTCTTATGGATACTTTAAAAGATACCGTAGGTTGAACGACTGCGAATTTGAGCGAGAAATTATTGAATCTACGCGAATTCCCTCTGTCACGTAGTCACGTGCCTGTCTCTCCTTCGATACTAGGTTATGAATGTGGGGTTGCAGGCCCTATCAGTACCGTTTTAAATTGAAATATTACGCTATCGAAACGGCGGGTTTGAGCTAGTATATCATAAATAAATGTCAACTTAGCTTATATCTTCACTCAAAATTTGGGAGTAATCGAAATATTATTTTTCTCCATAAACTTCTAATGGACACTCCCGGTGGGACACCCTTTGTATTTCAATATCATCGCGCCAATTTGATGTATGACTTGTAAGATTAAGAAAGGTAAAAAAAATGCCACTAAAAATACCCTTTGCCCCCAAAATGATATACTCATGTTTGACATAAAAAAAATCACTCAAACCATCGGTCAGTATTCTTGATATTAGCTAATGTGTAAAATTTTCAACATTTTGGCGATATGTGACAAAAAGTCACTTGTTGAATATGAATTTATTTTCTTGATTTTTATAAAATTTTTTTGTTAATCTTTAAAAGCATTATATAATTGTCGAAAAATTTGAAATGGTTGAGGTGTTCTGGGGGGGGGTAATTACCCCCTCTACCCCCCCTTAGGACCGCCCTTGTGTTCCACTAGTCCGACAACAATTGTTATTTTTTCATTTTTCTGTTTGTAACTTAAGATACAGTGAAAATTTTTTTTTTAATTTAAACAAATTAATTTTTCAGGAAACTAGGTACTAACCTATTATGTATTATTTTTGTCTCACGGTTAGTAAGGAAAAAAATAGTCTTGTGATATTATCAATTTCTAAGCGTAGGACCCGGATGATTGTTTAATTGTATAAATATTAACAAAGTAAAAAACAAAAAATCGACATTTTAGTTGACCTCGTTATCGATTCACGTTGAAGGGAGGAGATTCTTTATCAAACCATAGATTTAGTAGGACAAATATATTTTCGAATAATTTAGATCTTGAGATTTAACAAAAAAATCCAGTCGGTATTAAATATTTGAGAATTATCAGACCGGCACATGGGCGCCCGCAGAATTTTTTCTCAGGGGGGGCAAAAAAACTTTGTCGAGAAACTATAAGGCGCATGCAACATCAATATTCCATTTCTTTCTATTTGTTTTTTTTTATGCATGAGCGCCCGCAGAATTTGTTAAAAATTATTATGTTTTCCACCTCAACATTTTTTTAACATCAACAATATAAGGTGATATGTATAAGATAATACTGTAACTGTTTTCTAAACAAATCACAATCCATGAAAGAATATTAACAGGAAAATGAAAATAAATAAATTTGAGAAAAGAATGAAATGAATTTTATGATTGATAAAAACTAAAGACCAATCAACCAGTAATAAAAAAATAAAAACATATATGCTCGATAAAATGATATTTATAAAAACCATATATGAAAAATAATGAAATATGAAATATAGATTAAATGAGACAAACCATAAATTCAAAACTAAAATCTCAGAGATTATTCGAAATAACACAACATAAATATATTATCAAAATGAATAAATTATAGAAAAATAAAGAAAAAAGACATAACACATACAAAAATAATAATTCTGAAAATATATTTTATTCTAAACTAAAAACCAGCCTTCTGTTAGTATAAAGAAGTTCAATAGGAAGTTAATGCCTATATTTTTCTTGGATTGTTTCTTCATCAGTACACGAGGAATGAGTGTGCGTTGATGTATAAAGGTTTATTTTGTGGGTGTCTTATAGCGATCGTCATCGGCATTGGATCTCCTTTGGAAAAATTTTAGAATATCCATATTTTCCAAAGGTTAATTCATCATATCATAAAAAATATATGAAATATATAGAAACATAAATAAAATTGATTCTCAATAAACAAACATAAAACAGTCTTCCGAGACTGCCGATAAAATTGAAATCTGAGCAACTTTAAACTGTATCGTCGAATTATTCGGTTATCATTTTTGAATTAATTCTGGTTTACAAAAAAGTGTTTATGATCAGGAATCACGGAAGTTCAAATTGGTCATTGATACTTCCTTACAAATCAAAAATTATTCTGAAATAATAATCTAATAGGTCGACGAGTTATTTTGTTTTCACTTCTATCCGCAGACCCCAAAGACTGCCACGTTTCGGATTTTTTACATTTCTTATCAATAATCTACAATGATAATAGTTAAATTTCACATTGAGAGGCGTCGAACGAAAAAATCAGCTACGTAAATAATTAAAGAAGTTACCCTCGATAACACAATTTGGAGTCAAAGACACTAAAAACTAAGAATACTCTCTGAATACACTCTCAACGTGGATTCGATTGTTTCGAATTCGAATACTACTTTCTCTAGAATGAAAATACTAATGAAAAGATTCTATATTGCCGCATTCTCGGAAAAAATATTCTGATTGCAGAATGGACAATAATTATTGAAAATTGAAAATTAATGGCTTTGCAGACGGTCATTTTTCCAGAATTCAATTGCGTCTGCAAAGCCATTAATTTTCAATTTTCATATAATTTTCAGACGTTAACATTCATTCAGAATAATTATTGAAATATGGGAGTAGTCTCACTTGTCGCATGAAGGTGTGTTTTCTATCATGGGCCCAAACTTTTTAACCTCCTACCAGTGACCATAAAAAATATTTTAAATTTCAATAAATTCAAAAAGTCTATCAAAGCTTTCATCGTGCTTAATCGCGAAATTTTCAACATATTTGGTTGATTTGGAGGTACAGTCATCGTAGATGTGGTTTTGTTTCTTCTCGGTTTCGTCCACTCTCCCTCTCCCTCTATCTTTGTATTATCTCACTATCTTGCTGTTTCAGTTCGTGTTTGTGTATTCAGCTCAAAAGATCATTAAACTAAATGTTCAGCTTAGATGTAGAAAGTTGGTGTGTTCATTCTGTGTCCTGCCATGATTAATTCTTGATATTTGAACACCCGGAATGGAGGATGGTGAGCACAACACAAGTTGCTACTTAGGTGTTCCCATCCTTACATTAAGGGTCATTTAGTAACTGATTATAACTGTGAATGAATGTTGTATTTATTGTTCAGAGGAATAAATTTGATTTGATTGATTGAAAAAAGAATCCCCCATCAAAGTAGCCGCCTAGAAAAACCGGTCATAAAACGAACATCTGGTAGCGATTGAAGAGAATGCCGATAAGCATGGGGTAGTTTATAAATTTATAACTTCGTTTTGGGTAAACAAAAACATGGAATTCATGGTCTTCGAAAACTTTCTATGATTTTTGTTCACGCAAAAAGTGCTCAACACGGGAGTTATCAATTCGATAGGGGATCAAAATCTCAGGGGGGGCCACGGCCCCCCCTGGCCTCCCCCTGCGGGCGCCCATGCCGGCATATTCTATACTTGCTACCTTGGTAAGCTACCACAATCGAGTATTTTCGTACAGGAAATTTTTGGGCATCTCATCGAAACGAAGCTATTTACGAAGATTCAGCTTGATTCTAATTATTTTTATATCAAAGATCTTTACTACTACAATTGAGCGAAGGGCGGGGATAACGTACTAAGCAATGTGTAGGATAATATGACCGTTAAATTATATAAATATTAAGTTAGTATAAAAAATAAAATGAGCTAATCATTTTTGCTAACCTCGTTATCGATACATTTTAGAAGGAGGGGACTCTTTGATTTGATCAAACCATAAATTTTGTAGGACAAATATTTTTTCAGATAATTATCTTGGAATTCAATAAAAAATAATCCTGTAGTAATAATTTTTTTAGAATCATCAGATCGACATATTTTATCCTTGCTACCCCTGTTAGCTACCACAATAGGAGTTTCATATATAATATTGTTGGGCGTCTCAGCAAATAGAAGCTACGCGAGGAATATCAGCTTGATTGTAATCAAGTGCAAAAATATACGGTGGATCCTGGACTATACCTGCTAATGATACTCGTAAAGAACACTAACACTGGTTCATAAAAAAACTTGCCGTTTCGGGGTTTGTTTTTGAATGTTGAACTCGTTGAAGAATATCAGTGCCTCCTGTACTTGTATTATGAATAAATATTTCCCTTTAGTCGGCGACATAAATCTTTTTTAAACGCATCTCTCCAGTTTTCAATCTCAATAACTAATTCGAGGAGAGCTCTAGATGGCTATAGAAAATGATATATAAAATTAATGTGGCATTCGAAGATATATCCGAAAATGTCATAATATACAGGGTATTCCATTAGAAATGAAGAAATTGATACTATCTCGGGTGCAAACAGAAGTCATTGATATTTAACACTCCGTCGGGCGCAATATGTTGTAGAACACGGTCGGGCGCATTGAGCCTAGGAAGCACACTTTGATCTACTAATTTTTTCTAGGCATGTTCACATTTTCTTACGGAAACATTGCGAACTACAAATACCAAAGAGAAGAAATAAAACAGTTTGTATGTTTTTCGAAAATAAAATAAGTTTATTTGATAAAGATAAATAGTCTATTCGCTTTATAAACTCCAGCCAAGTAGAGTTAGCCAATAAATGCTCGTATTTCAACTAAATCTGTATGTTTTGCATCCCGTTCTCTGGAAAATGCTTCTTTGATATCATCTATGTACTGATTAGTATACTTTACGATATCATTTAGAATGTTTCCTGTGAATAAGCAGTTACAGCATTACACAGGAGTTTTTGCTGTTTTTGCTGCTCCAATAACCCCAGGTAAGTGAATCATGAACTTTGCTTTGTCGATGAGTCTTATACCACTTTATCTTTTCCCATATAAAAGTCGCGATTTCCTTCAATTTCCTCTTCTTCTTCACTGCTACCCTCTTGTTCAGTTTCCGATTCCTCTTTACGCTCCTCAACAGTATCTTCTGGATCAATGTCACTCTCATTCTCAAGATTTTCATCCCTGTATTCCTCATCAGGAGCCTCCAATATACGATGAATTTCTGCAAGGTCTTCGGGATTATTTAGATTTTAATATTTCTTCGACATTTTTTTTATTGTAAAACTGCAACATAATCAGGCGCAATGAGCCTATTAGATCTTTTCACTTGTCTGCCGTAAACGATGAAAGAGAATCACTAACTGACCTTGCCACTGTGAGTAACACTCGAAGTGAGAAAGCTACCTGGCTGGAGAAAAGGACATGACGTATTTAGGGGGCGTGGAGAAATAAAGAATTCGAGGTGTGCCTAATAGATCAGTTGCGCCCGACGGAGTGTTAAAAATATTGAGGGTCTACTTGGTTTATATCTTCACACAAAATTTGGAAGTGATCGAAATATTATTTCCCCATATACTGCTTCAGAGTAAGCTCTGAAAATTTATCAGCTGACAATGGCGCTGATATTTTGAAATTAAAGACGCAGGGTGATTGTAAATCCAGCGCTATTGAGGAGGGATATGTTGAGAATTCCATGGAAAATAAAAAATCTATTTCACAATACATACTTGGTAAAACAGTGAGTCCCATTAAACAAATAAGTGCAAACCTTGATTTGAATAATTGCAATAATTTTGTCATCAATATTTGTTATAATTGATTTATAACCTATGTTCTTATCTTGTGTTTAACAGTTAAATAAATGGAATGTTTTTTGTTACTAATTGTGAAATTCATTTTTCGTCACCAGTTGTATATTATTTTACTTTGTGCAACTAATTACACAAAGTGAGACATTTCATTAAGTCACTCAGTTCTAAAAAGTTTCACTTAATATGTCTAAATAAAAAAAAAATTATTACAAAATATCAATGTATTCGGTTATTTGAGAGGAAGAAAAATGTCCGTGCAATATACCAAAATACCCTAAAGCAGATTTTGCTTTCATCAATTGTCCAAAACTTCCGCCCAACAAAGCATCCCAAATAAAATGGTGCAGTTTATTGACTGAAGACAGATTCCCAGGCGCATAATGTCAACACATTATACGGAGGTCCTCCGAAAAATGTCCGAATTATGCGCATAGGCCGGTCGAAAGATGTAATCTTTCCGAAACAATCCATTGTCACAATACATAGATCAAAATCTCGGGTCAAAAGATTAAAGATCAGACCACGATCATTTATTGAAATCTTTTCGTCCCCTTATTAACATTTATAATTGACGCGTAGATGTCAGCGGATGTTGATGGAAACAATAGATTCTTGAATTTCATTCGAGAAATCGGAATAAGTCGATGTTGTTCAGGATGAATTCGAATTCAACGTGGTTGAATATGCGACAATGATGACGTGAAGTCATCCTCAACTAAGGAACCTTTATTACTTGTGGATTAATCAATAGTGTATCCAATGTACGCATTTATAGTGCGATGATGGAGATGCATGGGCGCCCGCAGGGGGAGGCCTGAGAGTTTGATTCCCTTCTTGTTTTTGAGCAAAACCGAATACTGATTTTGCTTGCGCCTCATCAAATCATTATTTGGCCCCCCTGAGAAAAAATTCTGCGTACGCCCATGTGGAGATGTCAGTTCTTGTGACCATGGTCACATAAGAAGAAAATTCGAATTCCGTCATCTGAAAAAAATTATGTGAGTATTATTTTGGGAGGGGGTATTCTGAACCTCAGAAACTCTCTACTGACTTCGTCTGTGACATATTTTCGTTTATTTATTCAACACTTCCATGGATGAAGAGCGAGAATATTCTGTAAGTTAACAATAGAAGAGACATCGAACGCAAACGAACAATACTCTGAGTCTTAGAAATGATACCTTTCCTCAGTTAATTGCATGTTTCATTATCGGGACCCATCCGAGCAACAAGCATCCTCCACAAGCACCATTAAGAACTCTTGTACCTCCGACGAATTTCCAAAGGAGATGAATTAATTGAAAATTCAAACGGAACGCGTCCAGTAGCCTGAATAAGAGTCTTTATCTGGCTGAAACAGTACAGGTAGCTTCACTTTAAGTAAATAATTAATGCTGAGATAGCGCACAGCGCAGTCCATGCTCGCAGAGATAAAGTGTCGCTCAACTCACGTTTCAACTACAGCAATCGCGCTTGATATGAATGCTAATTTTTCGTATGGTTTATTGTTTTCACTTTAAATAGACATGTGAATGTGAAGAACGACGAAGGAATTCGGTTTTTCTCTTGATGCTCATAATTCGTGAGAGGCTGTTTCAAGATCGAAATTAACGTGATCATTGAATCATTCTCGGGATATGATGCCAATAGTGGACTTATGAAACATACAGAGTTTTAATTGCTAAGCTTCTATTATTAAGATTTTATTGATATCTGAAAAACCTTGATTTTGTCACTGACTGATGATCATAATAACTGAAGTACTATAAAGCTACAATTTGGTAGTTTGGAAAAATTATACTTGCATCCTCTACCCCCCAATTCTTCAAACCAGAAGTTATCTATAAGTGTGAACGAGAAAAAGTAGCTGGTATACTTCATAGGGTGCTGATGAAACAAGACGGGAGTACTTAGCTTGTTTTTTGAAGTTTTTTTTGGTTTTACAGTCTTCATGTAAAAAATGTTGCACAACATGATCTCTAGTTGCGAGATCAATTTTGGTAATTTTTGTGACACTATTTCCAAAATCAATCACACACTGCACAATTTCGATATTCGCGTAGCATCATACTTTCAATTTGTTCCTAGATTGGTTGTCATTGCTCATTGAAAATTCCGATCAAATAAGGGCCAGAAGGCTTCTGTAGTAAGGGAATTTTTTTTTTCAAACACCTATATTTCAATAGATATATTGATTAATTACATTAAACTCAGAATTTAAAACAATTAAAACTTTATAACCTTAGATTTATGAGTGAAATGAAATACTTTCTTAATTAATTGTCTGAGTTTATTTCAGGAGAGTAAAGAGTTAAAAGTTACAAACAAGACTTGTACCTTAGGATAGTACTTTTTTTCTGATGACACCAGAATTGTTATAATTATTATTCACTCATTTTTGAAAATAACACACAATATTGCTAGAAATCGACATTCGTTGATTGGTAACAGTTTGAACAGCTTTCATAATAGTCCAAGATTCCAGAGCTGTATTACATAACATATTTTCACATGGCTGATTTTCATATATGTTTTGTAGAATATTATTTCTAAAAACAAAACTTCAATATACAATATAAGTCAAGTACAACATAAAATAAATCATTATGATATAAAGTAGGCAGGAAGTAGTTTACAAGATGAATGAAACAAATATTCTAGGCACAATTATAATTCAGAAATTAATGATTTTAACTATGCTATCAGTTTTCAGGTAAATTCATCACTACTTCTGGCCGCGTCAACAATTATCTCATCTTTGTCCATGTCAGAAAACGGGTCTCTTTCTATAATCTTAAAAACAACGTCTTCGCCTGAACTTGATTAAGGCTCAGAAAACACCTTTTCGCATGAGACATGTGTACAAGATATCCCTAGGATGAATCCATAAGCTACGTATAATTAAGGGAATGCTAAAAATTTGAAATATTTTTCACTATCATTTCAGAAGCTATGAAAATTTTCAGTCTCGGATTCATGTGTCAAATCGAATTCTTTTGCTGTTTCAACTGGGATTTGTTTAACTTGAGTATTTTCGAATTCTATAAAACTTTCAAACTAATGCAAAAATTGTTCAAGTCTTCTTTATGCAAACAATTTGTTCACATTTTTTTTACCTCTGAAGACTTCCATAGATGGAGAACCTCGGCGAACGCGGAACCAGACTGCGCCTGACTATCTCGCAAGCTTACAGTGAAATCTTCATATTAATTCACAATCATTTGCCCTAATTTTCAGAATCATTTTGATTTTTATTCATTTATTTATTTACCGTACTTCTATCAAACGAGAAGTCAGTCACTGGATTAATACCGAGATTATCTATTAATAATAATGAGTAAAAATTGTAAATAAATATAAAAGGTTTACTTTTATCTTGCAGGAATGTCCATTAAATTTAATGCTCCCTAAATTCTCCATCAAACGGCGTATCCATGGCTACCGTCTATGGATATTCCGCTTAAGAGAGAATTAAGGCAGAATTAAATTTAAATGGACGTTGCTGCAACTCAGTGTCAGAAGCAATAAAATAATGTATCTGAGACTATTTGTCAAACAGGTGACTCTTCTAGAATCTGATAAAATTGTTATAGACCTGTTACCTTCTCTTGGAGAAATTGGATATTTCTCATAAATTTCTATAAAAAATAAAGCTGACCCCTCAGAAGAAACACATCTTTTCTGATCTGTCAAAAATCTCACATATGACATCTTAGCCCTTTTTTCCCAATTCGTAGAGCTTAGTGCTCGTCACAGCTCCACCCTTATGTATCCGCCACTGGCTGGAATACAGTGACCTGAGCTGTCAGAGGTTCAACTCTGTGGTATCTTTTATATTTTCGGACAAACAATAAGCAATTGAAGAATCGGAAATTATGAGATTGTAAAACAACAATCCATCACTTTCCACGACTCGTGTTTCAGACTTTATAGACGCAACTTAAAAATCCATTTTATTCGGTTATTGTGATCGTCGTGACCGGTTGACGTGCCGGTCATACGAGCATCCTCGATGACACCACCACGCAGGTGATATCTTCTAGTCGACAGACACTTAGCATGCGGGCACCATATCGACTGAGACAGGATGTACTCTGAGATAATGACCCCACGATATATAACGAACGGGTGACACGAAATTGGAATAAGTATGAGAGATATGCCTGTAGCCGAGCGTGAAGACTCCCGTGGGGCACCCAGTGGTCCTTCGAGGGTGGATTGATAAGAGGTCGACGGTGCTGCAGAAAAAAGAGAGATCCTACCGTTATTGTGTTATTTATGAATATTATGAATAATTCTTAACGAATATTCATAATTTTAATATTATGAAAGAGGCAGTGTAATAAAATTCTTCCTACAGGCAATATACAGGGTGTTTTTAAAATAAGTGATCCCGTGATAGTTGGAAAAGTGGAAAATAATTTCGTAACGCCATCCGTAGGTATTCAAAATTTCCAAATCAAAATATTCTGAAAACGCTACACAGTATTGAGTTTCATCAAGAGTACGTTTTTGGTGTAAAATTAAATGATGTTCACTTGAAATTTCTTTCAATAAATCTGATATGAATAAAAATAGGTTCAATACTACTTGGTGTAACTAGCTCCCTCTGTCAGGCTCAGACATAAAAACAAATTCATTGGATGTACCAGCTTCCAAAACATATTCATATAAATATCTATTAAAATATTTTCTGTATTATCCTGAAAATTTTATAACGGTTTTCTCTCCCAGTCTCTGAAAAATGAAACAATTAGAAAATTTTTCGAATAATAGAAGAAAGGCCACCGCGTAAAAATTGAGCACTACTTTGACAGGGCTCAAATCTTTACTCAAAATTGTTGCCTAACAGTGAACAAAGAGAAAACACTTCGAACCCTAAAGCGAAAATTCTGACGATTCTGCAAAATTGAATGAATATAGAAATTGTCTGAAGAAAGAGTCTGATTTAGACTCCGAAACGTTACGCTTAAGAATTCGAAGTGCTTTCTCTTTTTATATCGTTAAGCAAAAATTTTGGCCCCTGACAAATTAGTTCTTATGTTTTACGCAGGGGATATTCATATAAAGTTACCATTATAATGTCAATAGCCTCGGCGTTAGGGTTTTAAATTAACTTCTAGGATGTTTTATTTAATGTTTTGTTTAATGAATTCACAATTTAAATTTTTCTCAGTCGGTTCCAGTTTTCCAGTCGGTTCCAAAAAAAAAATTACAGATGGATTTAAACATTTGCTTTTCCTATGACATTTACATACTGTTATTGAGTTTTTTGCATCCGTTTCGTTGTTTAATTTCTTCCACTTTGTTGTTATAAAAAGTTATTATTGAGTGATGTGGTTCTCATGTGGGACCATGACAACGGAAGTGTTCATGAAGTTCGTCGCAGAGGCTTAGTCCGATCGTCAACTTCCTTCCCATGTGACATTCAATAAATTTAGGAAAATTTGTTCTCTCGTGATACTGGACGTCCAAGATCTCTAAATACTCCAGAAAATTTTTTTTCATATCTCTAAAACGACTTCTTTGCGGACCCACTTTCGCATAAATCTCTTAACTTATTCTTAGGTATAGAATAAGCTCCCAAAATATTGAATATTGGAACGCGAATCACTCGGTATACCGGTCCAGCACTATCCACCCTCTTTATTTTGAATGGAATGCTTATATATTTTGATATCTTCGCAAGCTACTAAATAACCTGATTTTAATGAACTATTTGATGTATGTTCTAATATGAATAGTACCTGATGAAATTTCGAATTACGAAAGTAGGTATATATGTAATTGATTTTAATACATTAGAATAAATACTCAAAATGATCTCCTCCTCGTTTTTGGCTTTTATATAACTACTGTCTAAATTTGTTCAAGTTGAAATATTCTGTTAAAAAAAAATATCATTATTTGACGAGTGACGAATCATAATTTTAATTCATACACAGTGTTTTTTCATAAGGACACAAAGAATTTCATTCTACAAGTTGTTTCTACAGTGTATATTCACAAAACAATATGAGATTCGCCTGATCAAGATTCGTTTGGTTTGAATTTTTCTCGGTTTTTCCATCGGACAATCAAAAGTAGTTACTATTCAATTGTGTAATCTGGTTATTATGAGAATGGTTATGAAAAATATCCGGCATATGTTCACATGAACGAATTTCTGACTTCGGAATAAGTGCTGAAATCCCGAATGACCTTCATCTCTGATGATGATGCTGCGAGATCAAAAATACGTTGACGACGGCAGGTGAAAACGCTAAAGGTGGATAGTATGGTTGATTGAACAGATGGTGGTCTATCTGTCGGTCGATATTTTTTAAGTGTTTATTCGAACTATTATATACAGGATGTCCCTTAGTTGAGGCATGAAATTTGAATTTATGAAATGACTTTGAAAATTATACTTTTTATGATTTTATCAAGTTTTTCGTGAAGTGTGCTATAAAAAATTCTAAAAAAATAGCAAATCGAGGATATCTTAGTTGACTGGTTTCATGAGTCAGCTTTTCCTAGATGGTTATGAACATAATTTTCATCATAAAAAGATTACAATGATCCGTACCTTTCAATAGACCTTGCATAACTATCAAAATATCTCTACCTTATTATCCAGTAAAATAAATGTCACTGCCACTCTGCTCTGAAACTTCGAAAATCATTTTCCTTTGAATATCCAAGATATTTTTTATCTAGCACGATTGGTCATCACCTTGTTCTGGTGTGCGAGCTCAAGTAGTTGCGAAGAACGAAAAATCCTGCGGGAACCATGTTCACAGGACGAGCAACGAAACAATGGATCACCGAACCTCCTAACAACATAGGTTAAGTGTATTTCAGAAGAAGAAAGTTTTGATATGAAATAAAGTAAGGGTTGCTTATTTCACCTTCGTATAATGTAACATGAATATTGAAAGAATATCTGAGGTTAGTTCTTTGCGAGTTTCTAGCTTACTGGTAATTTGGAAAAAAAATAAGAACTGAATTTTGGTCACCACCTTTTGAGGGTGGTATCTCAGAAAGGGATGGGCTGAGGAAACTTTTTTATAGGAAAGACACATCTTAATTTTATTCGAGCATTCACCTCCTGAATTTTGTCGCATGAATTAAGGAACACACTATATCTTCTGTATCCCATTAAATCAAATCAAGTTTTAGTTTTGCCGTGTCACAAGCGAACACAAATGTTTTGATGTGTCTTTTTAATCGTGTAAGTATGTATTCGTTATTTCCATCATTGTTTACGAGTATCATTTCTAGTCAACATTTTGACCCAGGTGGTTTGATACCTATTAATTTCAAAGGTCTATTTGTTATAAATAGTAGATATTTTATATTTTGATTTTTTTAATTGTTTATAATATGTATTTCCAATGTTTGTAATCATTATTTTTGTTTTATTCTTCAAGTCTGAAGAAGGTGAAAAATATCACCAAGCGTCGTCTTACGATTGAACGGTTTATTCATTATTTGGTCCTTTAGACCAAAAAATTCCACTCCTATCAATTCGAGGAACGAAAAACTATACATTTATTTATTCATTAAGTTGAAAACACCACAAACAGGTGCTTAGCGTAAAAACATATTCCACAATACACATTAATACAGTATACCTACATTAGTGATAAGCTAGGTGTAATTTAAGTAGGAACAAAATACAAAAGACACAATAAGTAAAATTCAAGATATCACAGATCCAGAGGCAACCATATGAGAGTGTATTATTAAAAAAAATCAGATGAAACACAGATCACAATGAAACAGAATGAATGACATACAATTCCATATAACAAAATAAATAAAATAAAATGGCAGATAATGATATAATATTTGATATAATCACTTGATAAAATGAAGTTGTAAAGGATAATTCTCATCGATATGAAATTATACAGGGTGTCTCATGTGATATAATGAAGACTGTCTGTCAATTTATCCTGTATGTTTAAGCTTATGCTCAAAAGGCGGCACCGTTGAGTTTGAAATTTGTTTTTGCAATTTTCTAACAGGAGAACATGTAGAATTTTATTCCATAAGTGGTTTCCACATCGTATGTACAACAATATAGTATGTGCAACAATATAGTAGCAAAGCTACTAAAAAGTTTCATGCAATAGCATCGAACGACGCTTGAACAAACGTGATTCCTCATTTAAAACAGCGACTGCTACTGTGTACCTCGTCTAACCTGCTACCCTGTTTCACCTCCGCTCTTCCCTATTCATACTTTTTTTCTAACCCTGTGTTGATCTTATTCATTGTTATAATGTGTATCATCAGTGAGACAATGGGAGATTTATTAAGGGTCAAACTCATCATAAAAATCTTCGTTTTAAAAATCTTAGTCGTTTATATTAATCTATAATTCCATTCTGATAGTTCTTATGAAATTCGGGACAAAGTATAAATAAAAAATCATTGAGTTTAGTTGATAGCTACGTTCTGATTCAAGTTTATAAGGATGCACTGAAATATTGGGGTAGCAGGGTAGACTGGGGATGGTTGACTATAGCAGTAGGATGATTTACTATCAAACACTCGTCGGACACAGCAGCCTTGTGCCAACTATAGTAAGGCACAAGAGTCCGAAACTGTCTATGTCTGTCCGTCTATGTCACCGCGAAGGCAGTGACATAGGAGGAGGAACATAATATTGAAAAACAATGCACGAAAGTAATTATTGTTTTGGTATATAATTGTGAACGAGATATTCTTGATAATGGTGTATTTGTTGAAACATTATTTGGGCTGTTTCCATTATCTATGTGGTTGGTTGTTACGCACGTTTCGGCAAGCATTCGGCTGCCGTCTTCAGGGTGTTGTTGGTCCTGAGAAGGACCGGTTTTTGCCAAACTTGTTCTGTATGTACTTGTGCGCTCCATACTTTCTCAATTTCGCAATTACAGTGTGGGGATTCGAACGCGAGTTATCCGAGGTGCAATTTCTGAAATTCCACTCACTCTAACCACTAGTCTACCGGAACATGAAATTATTATACAATTTATGATTTGACTTTTATCTACCTGCGCAGTAGGTTAGGTTAGGTCAGGTCTGGTTCATGTTAGGATAAATTGCTTCCTTGGGCCCAATTCGTCCTCCTCAGTTCAGATCTTAGTATGGGCACCCAGACATTCTTCATTTCCAGAGAGAGGGTGCTGATTGGGTAAGGAGTTATTGCCATGAAAGCTGCTTCTTTCAATTTCCTTCTTCTCCATCGTTCTTCCTTTGATATTATGGAAGCTTCATCCCATTTGCGTTGTGGTCCTGGATTTATTTTGTTTCTCCCAGTAGTCTCTGGTGCTCTTTGATTCCGACTTTCAGGGGTCGTTCTTTGATTCTCGTTGTCAGGTTTCACCTTCGTGAATTTTCCCCTGATAGTATGCTTGGTCTTGAATGCTGTTCTCACGTTGTATCTGTTACCAATTCTTCTTATTTTCTCGGATATCCCCTTCACATATGGTATGACAGAGGTTATCGTTTCGGTCGGCTCATTGTCTGTTGGTTGTTGCTCTGTTGCCGCTTCTCTTGGTTCTCTGGCTTTCTGGAGTATCTTCTTGAAATAGCCGTTTCTCAAGAGGGTTTCTGTGACGTTGTTGAACTCCTCATCACGATCTTCTGGACTAGAGCATATCTTGGTTGCTCTGTCGTATAAGCATCTGGCTACTCCCAATTTAGTGTTCAGATTATGGTTAGATTCGAAGTGGAGATATTGGCCCGTGTTTGTTGGTTTTTTGTAGACTGTGGTCTTGGGAGTTCCATTCTAGTACATCGAGGAAAGGTAGGTTATTTTCTTCGATTTCCATAGTGAATTTAATCGATTCCTCTATGCTGTTAAGATGTTCATATATTTCGAGTATTTGAGGAAAATTATTATTGTGTTTAATCCAAGTAGCAGAATATCCCCTATTGCTTTCGATGAAAAAATGAGTAATATATCGGTTTCTTAGTCTTTCATCCCAAGGTTTGGCTTACAACTTCATATAGATCAACCTACTCCAGGTGAATAGTCAACCTGCCCCAGGCACACGATAGATTGACTGGTTTTTTTTCATTATACAAGAACTGTACTCAATATCCTCATTTTTTTTTCAAATTTCAATAGTGAATCTATCAACTGAAACCTCGACTGAACCCGTTTTCAAATTAATTTACCCAAAAGAAACGAAAATATAAACTTTCAAACTGAAACGAGGTCAGCCATCCCTCCGCTAGGTACTTCTCGCAGAAATTCTCGAGAAAATTGATGTTGAAACTAAAGCTGCTGCAAAACAAGTTTATAGCATTATTTTTCAAGGTCACATCGAATTCATGTCAACGGTGGCGGGATTCTGTATCGTCAAAGAGTATCGATTCTTGGTATCGGTATTCTATTACGTCATAGGTATAACTTGAGTTAGGAAATTGTTGATGACAGTTCCGATTGGTTGAATTTGACAACGAGACTGAAGTCAACTGAAGTGTGAGACGAAACTAGAGATACCCTGAGTTTCAGCAACGTCCATTAAAATTTGGACGTTGCTACAACTCAGGGTTGAAGTGCAAGACAAAATAGGACCTTCCTCCTCTTTAGATTCTCTGGTTTCGTATTCGTTTACTATGGAAGCGAAAGATACAGAATCCGCCACCACTCTGGAAACACTCAAATCAGCCCAACCGAAAATTCCGGACCTGTATGATTCTTTTATTGGAATAGTCAACTGGAGTTCATGGAGATTTCGAGCCACACTGCGATTTTTTTCAATCACCACAATCGCCCATCCCTGCGGCCGCAGCAGACCCCCTTTATTTCCTCCCCATCATCCCCTTCGTGGGTGCGAAGGACACAAAGACGGGGTGTCGGATGGTATGCATAATTGATGGAGCAGACCGGCCGGCGACGCGTTACTGGCCAGGCAGCGTCGTGCTCGTTCTGCAGGTGTCAGGCCTCGCCAGGACGTCGTCTCCATGGCATCCAGAACGATGCTTTTCCCCAGCGGATGCATATCGACCGAGACCCTCCCAGCTAGAGATGCCGATGAAAACGCCGAAAGAGAAGGGTCAAGCGTCCCGACGCCATGATTAATCAAGAGAAGCGGGGGAGGGCTAGATTAATCTAGAGGTATCTTGAGAAAAGATGCGTAAGCAATGAAGCGGAATGTGCCTACTATGTCTTAGAACAGATTCAAGAATTTCCATCTCATGATTCAAAACATTTGACATTTGAACTATCTGCAACCTGTTTCGGAAAAATATGCTGATTTATCAGTTCGAATTGACCTAAACCACATCAATTCTGAGGCACCTGGTATTAACTTTCGAACAGAAAAATAACAGCATAACATAATCTCATAAAATTTAGCTCGCTCTCTATAAACATCAACTGACATTTTCTAATGTGGAAGATATGTATAGCTCAGTTTAACGTACACGAAAATGAACCCATTTCAATTTATGATTTCTTCTTTTTCAATGTATGATTGTCATCGGCAACATACCATAAAATGGCCCCCTCGAAACCATCTACCTAAAATTGTTTAAAAGAAGCTTACGGTGAAGAAGATGGATTTGTTCTATTGTGGTGACTCCATTCCTGTATAATCATTAGGTGTATCGAAATTTGTCATGTTCAAGATTTTTTATGTTTTCAATTTTTTAGCCTTGATAATGGTCCGACTTGTTACCGGTAAGTGTTTCCATGTCAAAAAAATTTCGAATACGAAATATCCAAATACCTATACCAAAAAATAGTCAGAAGTTTCACGAGGAGGTAATGTTACAAACTCTACTGAAACTTCCTTTTCAATGAACATAGACATGGGCGCCCGCAGGGGGAGGCCAGGGGGTGCCGTGGCCCCCCCTGAGATTTTGATTCCCTACTTGTTTTTGAGCAAAACTGAATACTGATTTCGCCTGCGCCTCATCAAATCATTATTTGGCCCTTCCTGAGAAAAAATTTTGCGGGCGCCCATGAACATAGAAATATTTATTATGTTAAATGTATCTATTTTTGCGAAATAAAAATTTATATCAATCGAGAATTTATACTCATTTCATAATGGGGTCGAAGAAAAAATCTTGTTATCAATTCTTTTATTAATCTGGGTATGGTCTCGAACTATTAACGCGCTCTCTCCGCTCGCACGTACAAATATCTCGACCATTAATCGCTGATAAGGATTTTGATACAAATGTCATTCGAGAAATTGCCTAAGCAACAAACTTTCATATTACAATCGTGAAATTTTGCCGGCAAAATTTCATCTCCAGTGGTATTACATATGACAAAAAAATGTATTGTACAATGCAGAGTTGTATATGAACTTACTAACTTTCTATTGTTGGAAAATGTGAGAATCAATACAACGAGGGAGGGGAGTTGGTGACGAAAATGTACCTAGGTGTTGATAAAACTAAAATCAATTTTTTCTGGATATTCAGAAAAAAGACAATTTACGTCACATTTCGTATTTTTCTTATGATTTAGAAATATGATTGAGTGAACGTTATTTGTAGAAGTGAAAAATTTAAATCGTCAGTAATTTCCTTTCTGGGGAAGAATAAAATTCGAAATATGATCTTGTAAATTGTTTTTCTGGAATATATCAGAAAGTACGTAATTGTTCGATTGATCATTATTTTCTATCTAGTAGTACCAAACTATATATTTCTAACTTCAAATTGAGACTAATCACATTCGAATTGAGATCCCAAAATTCAAAATGAGAACAATATCCAATTTCAAAATGGTGAGCACGATCGAATTGTACAAGACATATTCAAAATGGCACTAAACAATCTCAAAATGTTTATCACAATCAAATTGGGAATAAACACATTCATACTGACACTATAGAGAATTCCATATTGAGTATAGTATATTCTAAAACAAGTTGCAGAATGAGCTCATATTCCAACACGAATGTGAAATTCGAAAACGAGCTACGAAGGAGCATAAGTGTTGGAATTGCCTTCTGCAACGAGTATTAGACGATATTTTCTCTATTTCAGTGTAGTTTTGTGAAATACTGTGACTTTTGTATTGTATCTTGGCAGTTGGTGTGACTTACGAAATTTGACAGATCACAAACTTTGAATTTATTTGATTTGAAAATTGAGAGGATCGGAGGTCAGTACTGACAACATCAAAACGAAAAATATAACTGAAAACAATGCTGTAATGAGTTTCATTACAGCACTACTCTACTAAAATGAATTCATTACGATACTGAAATAGAGAAAAGTAATTTTCAGTTTTATTTCATATTTCAAGAGAATTGTACTGAAGTGAAAAATATTCCAATTGACTATTCCACTCCTTTCATTTTTAGTGAGAAGGATGCCATACTGCCGTGTTAATTGAAAAGGCCTATCTGCAAAAAAGGACTCTTGGGATATTTGACTTTAAAGACTTTCATTTATGCCATCAACAATTTTAATTCAAAATAAAATTGTCTTTAAATTAAAATATCTCAAAAGTGCTTTTTTGCAGATACGCCCTTTTCAATTAACACGGCAGCATAGCTCCCCTCGTTTCACAGCGATAAAACATGGAAGCCAAAAAACTTAGCAAGTTATTATTTCAGCAACAATATTTTGACATTCATCACATTCATTCATAAAAGATAGCTTTTGAAATGAAAACCATAAAGAAAATAAAAAACGTTTTGTCTATGATGAATACTTCTTTGTCGAATAGTGCAATACGTGTCAAAACGGAGAATTCCAAAAATGTAACATATTTTCTCGTGAAATAGTCGATTACCACTCGAGATGAAATTTAAGCAGATAAAATTTCTCTCTTGTAACATTCAATTTTGTTGCTTTTTGGCAATTTCGCTCATGAAATTACCTAAAGTAACAAACTTTCATATTACAATCGAGAAATTTTGCCGGCAAAATTTCATCTCCAGTGGTATTACATATGGCAAAAAAATTACAACTAACACTACTTTCTGAATAAAATTGTTGGAAAATGTTAGAATCAATACAAAAAATATTTCTTTCACAATGAAAATCACACAACCATTGGAGTATCAAATTAATGTGAAAATGTCCTTTTTGTCCATTAAAATATAAATATGTATTATGGGAGGTCTCTGCATTTTCCCTAATTTTTTTAGGGTTTTCTGTCCAAGTTTCTGGAACAAAAATCGATTAGAAAATTTTGTTTAAATGAGAGGAAATATCCCTACGTAAAACTTTACACAAATTTTTCAGGGGCCAAATCTTTCCAAAAACTTGATGCCTGACAATGAAAAACAATATCGTCGGCCTAATTCGTTAACCTGCCAAATCCATTCTAAAGCAATGGACTTGACAGGTTAACGAATTAGGCCGACGATATAACACTTCCAATTTCATAAAATTGTAACCTTTCGGAGTCTATACCTTTCCAACTTTGAATTGAAATTAAACGAATTTAAAATAAGACTTTCATAATCGAATTGGGAATAGGCACATTCACAAATTCAATTCCATATCCTACGTCCCCAGTTTCTGGAACAAACATTAATAAAAAAATTTTTTAAATAATAGAAGAAAGACGTGAACTTAAAACTTGTGCACAAATTTGTCAGAGGCCAAATCCTTTCAGGATATTGTCGCAAAGCTACTGGTGTTTTCACGAAAATCAAGCCCAGGAGTCCTCTCAACGTTTTTACCTATCTAGTCTAGAATTACGAGAAACAGCCAAAATCAAGCAATTTGGGATACCCGTACTATATGTATACATATTGTATGCATATTTTTCGAATCTTCTTGTAGAGGAGAATTCAACAATACAATAATGTCAAGTGTGTTCTATTAAAAACATTGGGAGGGGAGGGAATGACTTTTGACGTGTTTTTTTATTTTTTCATGAGTGAGGCCTTCAGAATTATGTGGGGTGGATAGTTTTCATTGAAATGCTCTATAGAGGTAAACTCAGTTGACGGATATTTATCTTTAATGAAAAAATTTCATTCCCGAATTCCAAATCGAACATTCAAAAAAGGAATAAGAACCCGATCAACCAGAAGAGCTTTCTTAGGGACGTGGATATCAATTGAAATTCATTGTGGAAGAACATACATCTATCGCATTTTATATGCATTTAATATGTATTTTTCCGCCCCCAACAAACCGCCAAGGGCAGCCTGGTAATAATTCGAAGAAGCCATTAGTCGAGCCTTCAACTGCACTGCCGAAGATCAAGAAGTACTCAACAATTTCCTATCCGTCCGTTAGCCTTCCCGCATTCGGCAGCGGACTTTTTCGAGAAATCGTTATTAGAGACGCGTGCCTTCTGTCTCCGAGCAACATCTGCCGATCTCTCGCCCGATGGGGGATGCATCTTGAGATATCAGCTGGTGGATAACTTCCTTCGGCTAGTTATTCTACCGGGCATGCCGTCACTGATGACATAGGGTTCATTGTAACCGCGCATGTTTATCGAATTTGTTCGGCTTCTGGGTAATTTGAAAACGCGAATGAGGCTGCTATTAGACTATCATTCATTCATCGTATAAATATGATTTCACATCTGTCAAAGTTGAGGATCATATATTATATACACACATCGTCACCCCTAGCTTTCTCAAGAAACAAACATGTGATTGGAGATGTGGAACAGCATTTAGGTGGAAGAGAGAAGGTTTTCGAAGATGCAGAATTGAAGGCAATACTTGATCAAGCCAATCACAGGCGATCGTTATCGAACGCAATTAATCCGTTCGAGCAAAGCATTGAAAGACCAGCAGTTCAATACAACAAGAGTTATGATAAAGTGATTTAACAGCATGACAATGCTCGACCCCATATTGCGAAAATGGTCAAGACATGCTTGGAAACGTTGAAATGGAAAGTCCTATGTTCATAGGAACATAGATCCGATTCGTTTTCGTTTCGGAGTTACAAGCATTTGATGGTGCACCACCAGATAGCGGGAGACAAGTAGTCAGATTGCTGAATGAACATAAGTCAAAGAGGACCAATACACTGGCCAACTCGTTCGCCTTAGATTTTTATTCATGGGGACATTTGGAGCAGCTTGTTTGTCATGTTGAACTCCAATCTCATCAACAATATTGATAGAATTCAAGATGCAACGAATCAAATACGAAACGATCCAAATATGATCCGCCCAGTAACGGCATCTTTAGTTTCGTCGATGTCAAGTGCATTCATGTCGAAGATGGACATTTTGAACAATTTTTATAGCCTTAAAATTTCTATTATCATTATGATTCGAACAAAAAATATAGATTTCCGGATGCTTGTATCTTCTAAATAAAAACGAATCGGATATATGTTCATAGAAAAAAAACACGTGTGGCATTCGAGGACTGCCGCGGTAAAGCTATTGCATATCATCTATTCAAAAATAAGAAGATAATATTGTTGATTTAAAATATTTTTTTCATTTATCTTACAATACATGTAGGTCATTCAGGAATGTTTATCATTGAAACTATAGGTTTATGGTGACCGAAATAAGAAACATAAGTTTGAGACTTAATGTCTTCTAAATATCTGGAAAATACCGCGTAAATAGTGGTCCCATATTTTGTTGTGAATTCTTGTGGATCATTATTCATTTTTAAATTAAATTTTTTCGAAAGAAAACCACTCTGATTTTTTATCAGCGAAGTTATTGTTGAAATCGCCAGCCAGGATAAGTGGAAATTTATTACCATTTGTTCCAAGTATTTTCAACCCTTCTTCAGTGTACTCCAGTAGAGTGCGACGAATAAAATGCTCTACCTCGTCCAATTTTGGATTCGGAGAAATGTAAATTGCTTCCATGACTATGTGCAGTCCATTTCTAAGTTTGCATAAGCATGCACAAATATCTCCAACAAATGAGCATCTAACATTAACATCGCTAACGTCTTCAATATTTATTTCAATATTCGGAGTCATAATATTAGTAACATTATTACTGTTTTGGTAAATAGCTACCCCACCTTTTGGAACAGAACCTCGTTTGAATTGAAAAATACAATTGAAATTAAGTATTTCAATCGGATTATCACGCGTCATGCATGTTTCGGTAAGAAGTAACACATTGGTTTGTCCCGTAACTGAATCTTGTAAATCGTATTTGTGACTATGTAGACTTTGTCAATTGAAAGTCATTATTGAAATGCCATTTCTATTACTAATGAAATCTAAGACTCTTTGAGATATCGTCTGAACACTATTTAAAGACAGTCTTTTGAATTCTTCTAACAAAGAAGCAGTCGATGCAGCTTGCCTTCGATTATGATAGAACTTAAATGCAGAATTATCATTTTTTGTCGTAATATACAATTTTTCAATAATAGTCACTCGAGAGAGTACAACATAGACGAATTTCTGAGAATGTGATTTACTATACCTACTCATATATTATTTCGTCAAAAGGAAAATGTTTGTGTTTGGCTATAAATATACTATCCGATGTTAATGAAATATTTGCCGTTCGTAATTCAATGGGAAGAGCGAGATTGCCGACTCCATTTTGCACTGCAAGAGTGGCTGCACTCATCCGTCTAGTCGCAAGCACCCAAACACCGTGCTGAAGTCTGCCGAACTGAACCGACGATACACGGTTTTTTCGTTACGGAATTTCGACATTCGGTCGCCGCGCTCAAAGCCTGAGATAAAAGCTATGCAATAGCTTAAAAATGTTCAGAATAAGTACAGCTACCATCTGTCAAAGTTTGTCTTAGAGCTTGTAGAACACCCTCTATAGAGCTCTAGAGGATGAACATCTAAAAGTAAGCTTCTTCGGTATTGTTCAATTACAGTAATTCAGTAATACAGTTTGAAATATGGTCATAGTTGACAGTTGTACCCCAGTTGTCAAACCGGATCCTTTATATATGACCATAGACAATATGAATTATAAGTTTTTATTACACTGTCATAGGTTCTTCATAGAAATATGACTCTTATACCTTTGATCAGATTAATATGATACAGTCTAATACCAGCCTAAGGTGAAGATACGCGAACTTTAAAGAAATGTCTGTGGCTCTCATAGCTGTTTCAAGGCACCTGCAGCCATCGTAGCGCTCTAGACACTTGTGTGTTCGCGATCTAATCTGTCCATGTCGAATAGCCGCAAATAAATTCTCACTCAAGCCGTATGTAGGGACATCTTGGTCTTGGTATCTGCTATTTTGCCCTTTTTGCATTTCTTACCTAGTGTATTCTCTCCACATAATCCCTCCATTAGAAACCTCACAAGCATCCACATTGGTATGGCATGTGCTATACTAACAATTTTACCCCTTGGAATATTTTTTAATGTTTCGTCCGCATTCCTCATTAACGGTTTTGTTTTTCAAGTTTAAAATTAAGTTTCAGTTGCTATATGGTCGATGTGAGGATAGGTGTATTGAAACATGAGGATTAAGGATAGTGAAGAGATTTGGATTTATCGATCTACTCATTATGAAATAAAATACATACCTACTCGTATAACGTTCCCAGCTCAGACAAGTCTACTGCATTTCATATTCTTCAAGACCGTTAATAATGACAGATATGTTTTGTGATTCCGTAGTAGCAACCATCAAGATTTGGCGATACTTTGTTTTTAATCTGTATAGGATACGCATCTGTAGAGTACGATTGATCTGTATTCTGTAGGACTACTTACAGATTCGTGAATCATGAAATTCTGGAATTGTTTCCGTATCAATCTTAATCAGAGTGTTCATTTTGAACTACTGAACAAAAACATAATCTAAAATTGTAATAAAATATAAAATAAAATATAGAATCTACCACTCCATAATCTTTGATCGTAGGTAATGATTATTTATTCAAGATATTATTATTTATAGGCATATACAGGCTGTTTCGGAATGTTCCGTAAATTTGGGATCTTAATTCCCAGATGATTTCATGATATAAAGTTCCAATGAACTATGGGTCTTTGACGCACTATTTCTAAGATACAAGGTAGGGTGTTGAAATTTAAAGAAAAAATTGGTTTCATGGAATTATTTTCTACACCGTACACGATCTCTTCTTGCGTTTCGGCACGTTATGAGTACGCATTAAGACACATTTTTTCCGATACGAAACTATGTTTAATTTTCACCAGTGCCGTCCGTACATACTTCTGTCCGAACAAATTAAATTAAAATTAATTACTTTCGTAATCACCACATAATTAACAGTAAGACTGACACGGATCATAGAAATTCGTATATTTCGGGAAAACTGATAAGTTGAAAAGATAATGTGCTCTTGACGAGTTTATATGAGTCCATCTCCCCTCGAATCCATGCACATACAAACTTGAAGGTGAAAATATCTGCTGCAATTCTTGCACGTACAGCACTCGGCTGCTTTCCCCGACCAGACAACTGTCATAATTCATTTTCTGAATGCAAATTCAGCTGCTGCAGAGCGCGCTGAAGAATTGGAGATTGAAGCGTTTCATTCGAACAATGCGCCAAGTTGGATGCCACCGATGAGTAATGCCGCGTGTTGACTAATAAGTTGCGTGGTTATTCAAGAGAAGTGAATCAAGATTGATTCAATTACTGGAATGATAATGAGCATCTGAAACTGATAAGATTTGCCTGAGATCATCTCACGATTTTCTGAAGAGTTTCACTCCATCAAAAGCATTAAATGAATTCTGGTGGATATGAAACAGCAAAATGTTGCAAATATTTATTCCTTCTTGGTGAGAGTGTCGCTGAGAGAATTAATTGGTTGCTTTTCCACAAAGAACTAGGTTTTGGAATGCATAGACCGTAAACTTACTATACACTTATACAGGGTATCCCAAATTGCTTGATTTTGGCTGTTTCTGGTACTTCTAGACTAGATAGGTAAAAATGTCCTGGGCTCGATTTCCATGAAAAAAACCAATAGTGAAAACCGTTTCACGATATCATCACGATAACAAAATTCTGATAGTTTTTCCATTTCGAAGATGTGCCATAACTTTTTCATTTTCGAAAATATCTGAATTTGATCAAATCTGTCAGCAAGCACTTTTTCACTGGGAACAATACATTATTTTGAATTTTCAAATCTTTAATTTTTTTATGATATAAGATGAAGGAAAAACGTTTGTATTTATTTAAAATAAAAAAGTGATTTTTTTCGACGAGAAAAATAATTGAATATAGTTTGTTATTTCCGTTGAAAAAGCGCCTTTAGATAGTTTCAATCATTTTCAGATATTTTCGTAAATAAAAAAGTTTTGGCACATTTTCGAAAGCGATAATATATGAAAATTAAAAAAAAATTAAAATATCGTGAAACGGTTTTCACTAATGGTGTTTTCACGAAAATCGAGCCCAGGACACCTTTCGAAGTTTTTACCTATCTAGTCCAGAAGTACCTAAAACAGTCAAAATCAAGCAATTTGGGATAACCTGTACACTGTGTATATATATATATATATATATATATATATATATATATATATATGGAAGTAAGTCTATGATCAGATGTCATTGTGTGTTAATGGTCTGTTTTCAATTATCACTATTTTGTGTGTGAATAATTTCTTAATTTTTTCTGGTCTGATTTTATAAATACCTACATATTTACGTGTAGGTACCTATTAAATGCAAAGGGAGTTTAAATTTAATTTGAGTATACTTACGTTCATGATACTTGATCATAATACACATGTCAGAATGATCTTCGAAAAATAAACAGTTCTCTTCGGTCCGAACGGATCCAACCTCTCCATGGACCATTCATTTCTTCTCATTTCGACATCCATAGGAACCGAAAAACAGGGATGTGACATTTTGAAAATAGAAGCATTTAAAATGCAAAATACAAGATACTAAATTCCTATTTCCATTTGTCATTTAAATCCTTTTTTCAGAAAAGCATTTTATATTATATTTGGAATATCTTTCGCGATATATTTTGTATTTGCAAAATGCAAAATACTTTTCAATAAGTTTCTTTAACAGCACTGGAATGAACCTGTTTTTGAGCTACTAAAAAATCTATGGTTGAAATACGTCTGTGTTCTGTAGTCTGGGATTTCCCGCTTAAATGAATATAAAATAAATACAATAATAAAATATAATAAATAATATATCTAAACTGTGACCCTAGTCAGTTGTCACTCACTCACTTGTCAGTTTATTCATGTTTGGTGTAAAATAACGAATCTAATAATTCATATTTTATCATCGTATGTTTGTATGATATCCTATTGCAAATTTGTTGGTTTGATAGGTACTTTTATTATATTATTGATTGCAACTGAATTAAAACCTAAAACTTTCCGTAAACTGTCTGTTCAGTGTGAAAAAATCTAAAAACTATTAAAATATGTTAACTAGCTTTGATCACTTCTTCAGATTTAAAAAGAAAACTTGATTACAATATTATGAAATAAGCAAAGTTTAAAAGTAAAGCTATTGTATTTTGATAAGGTATTTTGAAAATACCTATCTTGCATTTAGTATTTCAAATGCATAACAGAAAACTATTTTGTTGTATTTTATATTTGAAATACAAAAAACAAAAGTATTTGCATTTTGTATTTAAATGTATTTTAAAACTCATTTTGCACATCACTGCCGAAAAAACAACTTCTCCGATGTATTGGCAGTTGTGTTTTTACATTTTGAAACAATACATGACTTTCTCTTTCTGGGACTAGAGATTTCGGAATTTCGAACGCGATTATGTAACTATACTGAATCAGTGTCGTGTTATGACTTCACAAGGATCTATCGCCAGACAGGAATTCAGTCAGGTTTCCAAGTAATTTTTTCACATATTATTTTGAATTTCTACGGAGAATGGGAATATCTAGAAATGAAAATATGTGAACATTCTTCATACTACTCGGAAGGTTCTCTATTTTGATCATCAATATTATCTACAGTCACACTGGATTTTAACAATGCCTCACGATTAAAACAAGAATTCATCACAACACAGAATCTGTATCGAGTTCAGTGTCATGTTTATGCGTGTTAACACGACACATGCTAACAATGTGTCCTAAGCTTGGAGCTACACCCCACTATATAATTTCCAGAGCCTCCTCGACCTAGATTCAGAATCGTGAGAAATATGGATATTTCACGCTCAAATTCTGGCGATATGACCGAATCCATCGTCTCCATCATCAGTCAGTGTCGCCACGGTGGACCTGGACGAACTTTAATCCACTAAAACACCTAGCGAAAGGCGTCACGCATAACGTCGCCGTATCATCGTGAAAAATTCAGATGAAACGTGCAGAGCGTGACCGTTTCCATTTTACCGATGCATTAGCGTCCCAGCGTCGTCCTCGTTCCTGGGGAGCAGTCGCTAATGCCTTGCCGTTCTCTCTCTCATCCCCTGACCACTAATTACGCAAAGTGTCCGCGGTACCCGGTGCAGGGGTGCCAACTGCGTCATACACGTGTCGCCTGATGAGTCCGCCGACATGGGAAGTTACCCTGAATCAGTCGTGTTGATCGGGAAGCGGAATACCTGGAACTATCTGTTATTCAGCCACTGGGTTTACACACGACGATTTACACGTCATTTTGCACGATTTGAATTTTCCTTTCACAGGAGTCTCTGATGATAGTTCTCTGAAAAAAAATATTTATTTTATTACCTTCATGAATGTAATATCAAGGGGTATTCTTCACTCTTTGTCCAATTTGGAAAACTCATTTTGAATTCCTCTTTTCTTGAAAAAAAATGAGAAAACATAAAAATTATTATTGTACTAAAGAAATCAAAGACCTGAAAATTAATTAAAAGCTGCTAAAACGACTGTCAAAGTCAAAAAGGATGAAGGCAGTAGAGAGACCTATAGGCTTTTGAAAAATTCTTTGAAGGGAGCTATAATGCAATCCGTCAAAACAAAGAATTCAAAGAAAATAAATGAGACAGTTAACAAACTTCAGACTGTGTGGAAGTTGATAAAACAGCAAAGTTCAAATACACCCGATGAGAGAATAACAGCAAATGAAATAAATGCATATTTTGCTTCAATAGGAAAAGTAATGGTAGAATCGGTAAAACCATCAATGGAAACTTCGCTTGTACTTCTGAAAAGCAGTGGTCTGAACAGCGCGAACTCTATGTACCTGTCTGCAGTGATTGAGGATGAGGTGCTCAGTTTGGTGAAGAATATGAAGAATACCGATTCAAGAGACTATTATGGAATGTCGGTCAGGTTGCTGAAGTCCATCATCCCACATATAAAGGGTCCTTTGTGTAAGATTATAAATGACTGTCTCAGTCAGAGTATTTTCCCGGAGAAACTCAAATTAGCAACTGTATCACCTGTACACAAAAAAGGAGACATGAGCGATCAGACAAATTACAGACCCATTTCGGTTCTGCCGGTAATATCGAAGATTTTTGAGGCAGCACTGAAACAACGTCTTGTACAGTTTTTGGAGAGGAGATCACTGCTTCATACGGCTCAGCACGGTTTTAGGCAGCATAAATCAACGATTACTGCAATGATAGACGCTCTGGAGACTGTGTTAGGGGCGTACAATTGTTCTAGGAAGGTCGAGATGACATCTGTGGACTTGAGCAGGGCTTTCGATAGTGTCTGTCATGAAATACTGTTGGAAAAGCTTGATTTTTATGGTGTATGATGCATGACTAACGAGCTAATCCGCTCCTTTCTAACAGATAGGTACCAATCAGTAAGGTGGAATGGCTCCAGATCGGACCTGAAAGAAATTGAATGTGGAGTTCCCCAGGGATCTATTCTGGATCCTATCCTCTTCATATTGTACACCAACGATCTGTATCATAATGTGACATCCAGTAAGAATTGCAGCTATGCCGATGACAAGATTGATCTTGAGATATCGGAATCTAGAAATGAACTCCAAGAAATGACAACAACAACTAAGTTGGATCAACTATATAAGTCATCTTTGCAAGAAATTATTGACTTCTGTTTTCCTGATAAGAAGAAAGAGACAAATAGCAAATGCCAACATCGCTAGAATGACCTATTATTCAAGTTTCCGCAGTCAAATATCATATGGTATCATCCTATGGGGACAATCTACAGAAGCCAAAAAAGTGCTTCTCAAACAGAAGAGCCATTTTCAAAATGAAAACAACCGACAGTTGCAGAGAAATTGTTAAGATTTCACAACAACATCTGTCTTTATTCTCACATGCGTCAAGTATGTTCATCGAAATCTGGATAAATTTCCGAAGAATTCAACTTACCACAGTTACAACACACGTGAAAAACACAACTTCTCTGTCCCACACTCAAGAATCAAGAAGACTCAACAAGGTCCCAATTACACTTGTCTGAAATTGTGTAACAAGCTTCCAAGTCACGTGAAAGAATTGAGCTTATCAGCGTTTACCAAAAAAGTAAAAGAATTGCTCCTAGAGAGAACCATAAATGAGTTGCGCCATTTGTTTTTGAATATTGTACTTATGTGTTGTAAGAGTATTGTTCCAATAGATTTTAGACATGTCATATAAATTTTTAATGGCAAATATTTATACATGTTATGTATTAATTCATATATTTGTTGAAATTTTTGCATATGTAAATAAATAAGAAAAAAGATGATTGGAAAGATAAATTCTTGAGCACCATTTTCCTTTCACGAAGCTCGATTCATATACTAACTTTTCCGAAAACTCAAGCATTTATGGGAAAAAAATGCAATTTTTTCCTCGTATTTGCTTGAGTTTTCGGAAAAACTTATGCGGATGAAAAAATAAGTAGGGTAAAACAGGGAGAGATGACGCACCTTTTTTAAAATGCGACTTTAATCCACTGTTTTGAACTAAACGTGGCCATAAAATCATATATAAATCTTTAGGTATTGAACTTTTATTGTATAACATCAAAGAAAAACATTTTCCAAAAATAAAATAAAATACACCCCAGGTGAGACGACGCATCGGGTATGGGATAGATTGCTAATAGGAGTTCGACATAATATGTTTTTTTTTGGGAAATTGTTCTCTTCCCACAGAGCATACAAGATATTTTGAAGGATGTGCACATGTCAAGAATCCACCTGCGACATTTCGCTGTCGAATGGTACTTTCATAGCATCCTACGCATTCATTTTCATCAAAAGTTTCGTCGTCTGTGGAATCGTTTGTAAAAAATGCTCTCGTCAAGTCCTCCTGTGTCCATTTCCCCCTTGTACTCTTACGACGAGTGAAATAAGTAGGCATTTTGGATCTGAAAATAAAATAATATTGTGCGTCATCTATCCCAAACCCATGGGATAAATGACGCACCTGTATAGTTTATAACAAATGCCGAGAGGAGACGTGAGATCAGTTAATATAGCTTTTATAATAACCCAACTTCCAACTGTCTTTGACAGAACGTCGACTTTCAGCGGATTTTTAATAAATAGTAGTATCACACTAGATACCTTGCAAACTTTTGGGTGCTTACCAACTATATATCACCAAATATCTTGTAACTTTATTGCACTTTCAACACGATTCTTCAAGAACGACAAGAGTAAAACGTCTGCATGCATCTATCTTGAGCACATGGCACTGTGTGCTCCGAAATCTCAAATTATCTGATTACGTCGTCTCTCCCGCCGTCATGTCTCCCTGTCTTACCCTATATGAATTGGGCTTTTCAGCCATGTTTTAAAGGAAAATGTTCATCCAAAAAAATATCTTAGACTTCTTCTTCTATCTTTTAAAATGTGCTGTGGCGAAAACCAACTACACATCGAACAATCTGGATTAATTTCTTCTGTTCTTCTTTTTATGGTAGGTTTCTTTGTTCAGTTATCCAACAAACAAATTTATTGAAATTTAAGGTGTTATTACTTCATTCCAGAGCTGAGCAAAAAATTGTACATCAGCTTTTAGACAATAATGTTGTTAAAGAACACAACGTCAAAAATATTAATTGGTTGGTTTTTTACAGCCTCACACTATACAATTTTCCTCATTATTCTGACAAGCATAGACTAGATGTAATAAGACACCCTTGTCTCCATAGGCGCATAACTCTGAATCGGTAGCATGAATTTTGAATAGATGGCAAGGGGAAGAACAATGATTAGACCTCAGTCTATTAATGGTCGTGATATTACCTCTGGGTAGTTCAGTGCCATGGAACCAAGGTTTTCGAACTATGGAGTTAACGCTGATATAGTTCAGGAAAGTGCGACCTTTCATCTGGGAAGCCCATTCACTTTTTCATCTTTCCCAAATTTTATATTTATATATTGGCCAGAAGTCCCTGATGTCAGTCTTTAGGTCCAAAATAACCTGGTTTTTAGATCCCTGTTTGGCAAGTTCGTCTGCTTTGTCATTACCGTCTATATTAGTGTGAGATGGAACCCATATTAATTTAATCGAGAAATCATTTTCGTGAAGAAATTGCAGATTAGATCTGATTGCGAGGGAGATGTGATCATTTTCAGCTGAGTGGACACAGTTGGACATTTTCTCAAGAGCACTTTTCGAGTCGGTTACGACTAAATATTTTTTAATTCGCCAATTCAACCATAGAATAAAGAATATAAAGGAAGGGGCACATCGTTCATTTAGCAAGGAAACAGTATTAACCTGAATCGGCCATATTGGAGAATCAATTTTGATTCATTTGATGATAATTGTCAAATTTGAGATGGCGATTTGGTTGATAGTTTAAAAGGGGTTACAGTCCACTGCGACTTCATGGTCTATTGTGCCCCCTGACAAAGCTTTACAGCTCGCCTTCCAGTCCCAGAGATTTTATGAAATCCAATATCTCGGAAGGCTTCAGTGAGGCTAATTAATCACTCCTACAGGTCTCTTGACCAAAGCATTGTTTCCTTTGGCTTACAATGCCAAAGCATTCTGTGACTAGGTGAATAGGAGTTTCTTCCTCCTCCCCACAGAATCTACACTCGTCAGTGTCCGATACGCAAGCAAGTGCTTTCTGAGGCGACCATGGGCGCCCGCAGGGGGAGGCCAGGGGGGGCCGTGGCCCCCCCTAAGATTTTGATTCCCTTCTTGTTTTTGAGCAGAACTGAATACTGATTCCGCCTGCGCCTCATCAAATCATTATTTGGCTCCCCCTGAGAAAAAATTCTGTGGGCGCCCATGGGCGACAATGCTCTGTAAGAAAGTCAGTGTGGAGGTATAGTTGGTTCTTACTGAGATCCAAATATCTTTTGGATCTTGCAGTTTCCAAATTCCGAATGAACTTTTTGGAGTGATCCAACCCTGGGAGATTCTGTCAGAGTGTTTCTCTTTCAGTTTTCTCCTTCTCCAGAAACTCTTTCTTATAGGTACATTTTCCTATACCACAGAAAAATTCTGGTCCAGTTAGTGGTTTCCGAGCACCCTCTCTGGCTGGCGATTTGGTATTTATTGCAGTATTTAGCGTTATTAGTGTTTGGAATCGAGGATTTATTTAGTATTCTGAGATATTTTTGTCGTGTTGTATTCATGTTGTATTCGAGTTTGCTAAATATTCTCATCAGTTTTCTTAGTTAATTTCCTTTATATTATATATTCTATGATTTCAACCTTTCTGGGCAGACGCTTATCAAAACATTTTACTGTTTCAAATCAACGTTTCGTTGTCCGGTCTACATAAAATTTTTAGCAATTACGTATTTCTCAGAAAAAGAATCAATTCTAAACTATGTGATAGATGAACATAGATTAACGTTTATATGAAAAGTACCTGGTTTGACCGATCTTCTCTGGGTTTTTTGTTTTTCTTAGAACACGTTTTTTGAAAATTATATTCAGCATATGAATTTCATACTGATGAAATAAGAATAATGTTCTTCGACATAATAATGAAAGAACCGTAAACTCTTTATTTGAATGAAATTCCCGAGTGTAGGTAATGAGTTTATACATATTTTTGTCATTAAAGTAATTTATATTCCGCGTATAATGAAGATTTTCATTTGAAAGATTTTTAACGCAGTTGATCGCTTAACTTTCGAAAAGGCGACGTATAATATGCATTGCAGATCCAAAAGTTTTCCTTTGGGATTTATGAACAGTCATGGCAAATGCAGATCCAACGGGAAATTGATAACGCTACATGGTGCATCCCTGGTGTCCTTTTGACGAGTTGAGGGATATCCTTGGTATATAAACTTCTTCGCCGCGGTGTTCACCAGTAACAAATTTTGCCTTCATACCATAATTGCACAGAATTGATACAATGAGTCTTACAGCATAACATAGTCCTGATATTTCTTAATTACTCAATAACATGATTAACGCATTCTTTTCAATTTCATGTGGTGGCAAGTCTGAAATATTGATATTATTAAGAAATTCTGTTGTAACTTCGACTGCTCCTACGATTTCCAGAAAAATAAACTTATTAACTTCTGGTGTACTTACCTTTTTCACTTCATTATTTGTTGCTTAGTTTGAACATCAATATTTCACACTCCTCATTTTCTTCTTTAACATCATATCATAAAAGTACGGGGCTTCCATAGTATAATCAGGTTAAAAACAAGAAAACTTCAAAAAATTGCGGAAGTCGAAAAAAAATGTTAAACTTTGGAAGACTAGAAAACTATTGTGTCTACAGGGGCAGTTCTAGTATCATATTGTAGAAAATTTAGTCGTCTCTGAAAACGCACTGAAGAAATTTTTCAAAAACTAGCCTTCAGGGTGATACCCAAAATTTGAATTTTTGACGATGTTGCGTTCAACGCTGGAGTTCCACGAACTTGGATTATTGCATTAGGCCAAGATCATAAACAAATCTGCAAAAACCAGAACTGCTATGATGTATAAAGTTACTGGAATATGATATATTCTTAACATTTCGTTCCCACGAGAGAAAATTTTTCACAACATCTTTGCTTACTGGAGTCCCTAAACAAATAGATATTCAAATATGAAATAACCAACTCTTATCTCCAAGCAGAATGGTGACGAGGTTCCCGGTGATTCAACAAACTTTCCATTTCTCTGAAATCCCCGAATAGTCCTCACACCCAACTTGCGACTGGCGAAAATACGATTTACGCAACCCCCTCGAAAGCGGTTTTTTCTGCGTCTCGTTTCGACCAGTTCCGTTCTGTCCCCAATTTCCGGGCTTTCGTTTCCACGAACTCGGTCCGCGTCCACACGTGCGCCCCAACGGGAGAGGACGGGTCGATAATTTTCTTAAATCATGCAATAGCTCGGGATTTTTACCCTATCTGTTTACCTGAGATGACTCAGAGGTGTGCCCGGCGGAGGAAGGGCGAGTTTTCCACATGCGGCGTTGCCGGATCTGGAGCGTTGCTTTTCCTCGATAGGAGTAGCGGAGTTTACGAACCTAATTTTTTCTGCCACCCTTAAAACATAGTTTCAATGATGAATAACAATTTTTTTAAATTCATTTATGTGAGTTCAAAGTTACTCCAGCAGCCCTGGCCCTGGTTTTTTCCACCGCTGAATATTGTTGCCCTGTTTGGCTCAATAGTGTTCATATTCAGAAAATCGATGCACAGCTCAATTTTTCAATGAAAATAATTACTGGAACCGTCCGATCTACACCTATCCAATGGCTACCAGTGCTATCAAATATAGTTTCTCCCCATATTCGAAGACAGGCTGCAACTTGGAATTCTTGGAATAAATTCAATTCATTTCCGGATTTTTTTCCAAAACTTTCCTACGTTCCAGAAAATAGAATTCCAAGACTGAAATCCCGTAACCTATTTGGTCGAATAACTTTCTGAATTCGAACTTCAGCTACAAGGAAATCTGGAAATCCGAATGAGGTGCATGTTCGTTATCTAATAAAGAACTAATATCTGATCCATCGAATAAAGTTCCTGGTTTTAACCTTCCCAGGAGAATATGGTCCCTTCTTAATCGAATAAGAACAGGTCATGGTCGTACCAATAGCATGCTTTTCAAGTGGAATTCAGTTGATAGTCCTAATTGTGAATGTGGTGAATCAGAGGAAACAGTTGAACACCTAATTAATAATTGTTCGATTTATAAATTCCAAGATGGCATTAGAGCCATACACAATATATCAAACTCATTTTTGCAATGGGTTGAAAATTTTAGATCAATTTGATGAAGTATAAATTAAATTTTCTTGCTGTTCTGTCTTTTTTATTTTCAGGTTGGAGTTTGTGTTTGGAAATCCTTCCTCCGAAGAGCCATTCCGATAATCGTGATGTCCTTCGATATAGAATAATCAGATACAACAATTTTATTTTATTTTTTTTACGGGGAGACAGGTTTTTTCGGCTGAGGTTTTTTCCCCTGGCTCTATAGTATCGTATGATACTAGTTATGATAGTATCGTATGATACTATGTTCTTTCTGTTTCAACATTTATTGTATTATTTAAGCTCTCTTATGCAAAAGAATATATATATATATATATATATATATATATAATAATATAATATATATATATATATATATATATATATATAGATATACTATGATGAAATCACGCGATTTCAATTCAACCCCCCTGATACAGTTTCTATGAAAACCTCAACACTAAAAATTTTTTTTGCAAAAAAAATATGCAATAGAAATACGTAATTCACTAAAAATATTTTATTGTATTAATATTTGTAATAATAGCAAAGAAATGGGTACCAGAAAACAATAAATGTTATACAGATGGTTCTAAAACCAACACGGGAGTTGGCGCAGGGGTTCACGGGGCCAAAGCCAAGTGTGCATTATCGATAGGTTCCTATGAAAGTGTTCTTCAAGCAGAAATATTAGCAATCGAAAGATGTCTAGATATTAATCTAGAGAGAAACTATCAGAATTGCGACATAGCTATTCACTCAGATAGTCAAGCTGCTAGTAAAGCACTGAGCTCTTATGTCATCGACTCAAAGTCAACATGGGAATGCCGGAGCAAACTCAATGAGGTAGGCAAGATATGCTCAGTGCAATTTCCTGAATACTACTGGTTTCGGGGGAGGATCGATTATGGTATGGGGTGGAATATCTCTGACTGCTCGCACAGACCTAGTGGTCGTTGATAATGGAGCTATGAATGCTGATAAGTATATAAGGAATATTCTTGAAGAGCATGTAGTGCTATTTGCTCCATACATTGGTGAAAATTTCATTTTTACGGACGATAATGCCAGACCCCATCGTGCGCGCATCGTTCAGGAGTACCTTGAAGAAGTTGAAGTCTCTCGAATGGAATGGCCAGCAAGAAGTCCAGAACTCAATCAAGCTGCTATTAACGCACTGAACTCTTCTGTCATCGACTCAAAGTCAACATGGGAATGCCGGAGCAAACTCAATGAGGTAGGCAAGGAAAATAAGGTCTCTTTAATGTGGGTTCCTGGTCATTCGGGAATCACAGGTAACGAAGAGGCCAACAAACTTGCCAGAGAGGGTGCTCGGAAACCACTTACTGGCCCAGAACCTTTCTGTGGTATAGGAAAATGTACCTATAAGAAAAAGTTTCTGGAGAAGGAGAAAACTGAAAGTGAAACACTCTGGCAGAATCTCCCAGGGTTGGATCACTCCAAAAAATTCCTTCGGAATTTTGAAACTGCAAGATCCAAAAGATATTTGGATCTCAGTAAGAACCAACTACACCTCCTTACTGGCCTTCTTGCAGGGCATTGTCGCTTCAGAAAGCACTTGCTGAGAATGGGCGTATCGGACACTGACGAGTGTAGATTCTGTGGGGAGGAGAAACTCCTATTCACCTAGTCACAGAATGCTTTGGCATTGCACTAAACAAGAATGCTTCTTCTTGTTCTTAATACCTGGAATTATGGCATAGCTGTTAAAAATTCGGAGATGGGTGTAATTCCCTCGTCGGGTAGGTACTTGTGGACAGAAAAACTCACGCAATGACTTTTTTTTAAATTAATTTCGCCAAGTGCTTTCTCTAAGATTTCTGAAGCTGACTTCTTTTCTTGAACCAGTTGTATTTTTTGTAAGAGCGGAACATTTTCTACAAGCAAAACCGAGTTAATTCAAAATCTTGGGCTTCATCGAACACGTTCAAAAGTAACCCAGAAAACGATTACTATAAGCACATTGCTTTAAAAAATAATGAATAGAAAAAAGTGTGTTGAAACATTCGAAATTTCCTTGCCTTACTGTTGCTTGGATGATATATTGTTGATATATTTTGCGAGTATGTGTTGCAAATACGTTTACAGCAACGAAAGTTGGCAGATCATACCAACGTGGGTTTTTTAGGTTCGAAATATCATTTCAGGATTGCTAACTCACTGAACTTATTTTCATATAGGTGTTATTATGCCATTCTTAAATGTGTGACGAATTGAGTGGTGAAAACTAGGTATAGGCGTCGCTAGATTTTTTTTTGGGGGTTAAAAAAAATTGAAATATAGTATATTGTAATGATTTGTATGACTTATTTTTCAAATGAAAATATTTTCCTGGGGGGGGGGGGTAATTACCCCCATTACCCCATCCCGTATCGACGCCAGTGAAACTATATGTCGCTTAACCTAATGGTTGTTTCACTATAGATCCAAACAAAAAAAATAATTTTTTGTTGAAAGTGGCCACGAGGTTCAACGTAACCCCATGTTACGATATGTTCACAATTATCCCAAAAACCTGAAAAAATGTATGAATTTTGTTGTTTTAAAAAAAAAGAATAAATAAACACTTTTCTTCACAGTCGCGAAAAGAATTGGGCGTTTCCATCACTCGGGGAAACTTGCATGAGAGCCCTGATTTATTGCCAGGGACGGGCCGAAGCAAAATTTTTGGGGGGGGAAATCCATCGAAAATTTTCCAACTGTACATTGAATTAACAGAAAACCGTAAAACTTAATATGCTATAATATTTGTTTCGGTAAAACATTCAAAATGATGACTTTCAACAGAGCGAGGAATAATTAATTTTTTTCCATCTACCGAACATTCAATTAAGTAAATTTTATGAAGTCTATTTTGTTCGTGCAGAGCATCTTGATGTTGTTTGAAACTTTGAGAAACACTACTTGTTTGTTTCTTCAGTTTTGTAGCATTTCTTTATTTCATGGAATCTGGAAACGAAGGTAAGGCTCATTTTCATCAGAGGAAATATTTTCTCTGAAAAGTCTATTCTTTCCATTCTTTGAAAGGAGTAAATATTGGAAATGAGCAGTTTCAATACGATGAATCCCATCAAAGTACCAAAGTGGTGAGAAATCAACGTTGATTTTCCAATTACCCAATATTCAATTATGTGAGTTTCTTTATTTTATGGAATCGTTTTTTTGTAAGAAGTACCTCGAAGTAGGCTTGGAACGTTTTATTCCTCGGTGTATCTCAAAATTTCAAGTATCATAAAACAAGTTATTTTTCACAAAAAAAGCGTATTCCATAAAATAAATAAATAAGCATGATTGAATGTTGTGTAGATGAAAAATGAAAGTTAATTACTAACCACTTTTATGAGATTCATAATATTGAAACTACTCGTCCCTAACATGGGCCCATTTCAGAGAATAATAGGAACGAAATTTTCAGAAAATATATTTCCTTTGATAAAAATGAGCCTTGATTTTGCTCGCTGATTCCGTGAAATAAAGAAAAGCAACATAATTAAGAAATAAAACGGATAATGTGTGGCAAAGTTGCAAGCATTATAAATCAAGATACTTCTTGAAAGAACAGATTCCCAATTTAGTAGGGAACAGTTTGGACGTATATAAATGATTGAAGAAACAATTTTGAAAAAGAATAAAACGGAAAACAAAAAAATTCTTTGCCCTTACGGAGGCTACACTGAAAACAGTTTTGAAACATAGATGAAATATCGAAATGAATACCATTTTCAATTCCCAGGCTCAGAGATCTTTTATCATCACATAACTTTCTAATTTGAATTTGCGATTTCGAACTGTTTGCAGCGTTTATTGCAATTAGTGTTTGGAATTGAGGATATATTCAGTGTTTTGAACGATTTTTGTTGTGTTCGATTTGTGTTTCAGTTTTTATAGTTGAAAAAAATATTACAAATTACGTTTCTGATAATCTATATTCTACGGTCGCTACCCATAATTTTCTCTCACACTTGTTGTCCTTTCGGCATTTTCTGTTCATGAAATATTTCGTACTAATTTCTTATGAGGCACCACAAAACTCAAACTTCACTTTGAATTTTTTTCGGTCCATTTTTTAAAATTTATTTACACATATTGTTAATTCGCAAAACTATAACACAATGTACAAAGAGCGTACCTAATAATGATTCTGCTTATCTGATGGAAACAGCATAAATTTATGATACCAGATGGTTTTTTATGACCCAGTCCATTCGATGTAACTGAAAAATTTACAAATATATAGGTACCTACTTCTTGAGGCCGCATCTCTTCAAACTAAAACACTTGATGGTGAAAATATTGGGTTGAATACCATTTATTGCCGGCTATACATATATTTGTCAAGTATTTATTACAAACTTGTTTTTGCTAATTCCGATTCCTTCGTATTTCATAACTCTCTCGGAACTATGTATTTCAACTGCTTGGAACTTTTTTCAACTGCTTTGGAATTTTTTCCGACTGCTTTGGAATTTTTTCCGACTGCTTTGAAATTTTTCCAACTACTTTGAATTTTTTTTCCAATTGCTTTGAAATTTTTCCAATTGCTTTGAAATTTTTCCAACTCCTTTGAAAATTTGCCAACTTCGTTCAACATTGGGGGGGGATCATCCCCCCCCATCCCCCCCCTTAGGCCCGTCCCTGTTTATTGCGCCTGCAAAATCTCATGGGGTGAATGAGGATGTAGCTACACAGTTTTTTTAGTATGTGATTGAAATGTGGAACTTTTTTTTGACGCTATTAGATGTCACTATTTTATAATATTCTACTCAGTACGTCACAGCTAATTGCTTTAAATATCGAAGTTTTTATGAAGATTTTGTTCCTCTGGTGTATGGGATACTGATGATGCCAAATAAGGCTGAAACCGGTATATCTCTCATCTCAGTGACAAAATCTAACATCATTTCTCCTATCTCATGATAAAAGATCTGTAAGTCTAGGAATTGAAAATGGTGTTCATTTCGATGATTACTATTTTGAATGCATATTTGGGAGCTTGCAGCCTTAAAGCAACTCCACCCCCTCAATTGCTCTATTGAAAAAATCTACGATTCTGAACAGTTGGTCTGATGAAGGAATCTGTATTATACTTCGAAACGATTCTTGTTCCGACACCTCGCTCTTTCATTGATACGCAATATTTTTCTGTGATTTGATCTTGACAAATTAGTGCAAGAATGTGTGTCGGAGCATATCCATTATTTAAAATTCTTCAATTGATTTTGTTCAAGAGACTGGATGGAAAGCCCAAGAAACTTTCCGAAATGCAGTCCTTCCAGGATGTATTTCAATCGATAGCTGCTCTTCCTGTTGAATAATGTCTTCTTATACACCCTGTATGATGAGGAAGTTCGGATGCTACCAATAATGGGGATAAGAGTATCGAGATATCAACTCTCAATCCAATTCTAGTTCCTGAAAACCTGAAATTCATTCATTTATTAATACATCCAGCAGGCTAATAGCCTATTGATAGGTGTACAAAAAAACATTAGTGACATAATGAGAAAAAAAATAAACCATATGAAAAATTTCAACAAAACTGGTAGATATACAAGGTACATTAAACAGTATCTGAGATGACAGATTTGAAGAGTCTAATTGACCATGAACAATTTTGTAGACAAAACACATATCTCTACTTTCTCTTTATTTCCTGAGAGACATCATATTAAATTCTCTCAGTAATGCATCATAACTATAACCTCGCACTGGATAAATCCCATGTTTCCCGAAATAAGCATATTTAAGAAACTTTTTTTGAACATTTTCAAAAGCTGTTATATATTTCACATAAAATGGGTTCCAAGGAATGCTGCAAAATGCTAGTTTACTTCTAAGTAGCGCCAGATAAACACTTCTCAATGATCCAAAAGATTTAAATTTCCTACAATTTCTGATCAGAAAACCTAAACTTTTCACAGAAACCGAAATAATACGCTCTATATGAAGTTGAAATGTTAGTTTTGCATCAAAAATGACTCCCAAATCCCTTGACTCGGCAACCCTTGACAGAGTCCATCCAGCAAGCTCATAATGGAAGGTGAAAGGAACCGCATTACGGGTATATGTCATTACTTTACATTTACCTACATGCAGATACAATCTGTTACGCGAACACCAACTACTTAAGGTATTCAAATCCTCCTGCAGAGCAATACAATCCGCTTCATTCTTGGATTCCCTTTAGATTTTCATATCATCAGCAAACAGTTATATCATTGCTGAATGAAAGAAACAGTAAAGGGCCAACATTTGACCCCTGAGGGATACCGCATGATGCCATGAAGCAGGAAGATTTGATTCCGTCACATTCCACATACATGCGTCTGTCAGTTAAATAAATTCCAAGCAGCAAAATCATGTCACAAAATAAGCCAAAACACGACATCTTCTCCAACAGTCAATGATGTGACATGCGATCAAACGCCTTACTGAAATCAGTATAAATGGCGTCTACTTGGTTCCTCTTGTCACATGTGGAGTGAAAATACACAAATTCGTTGCAGTATTACGAATGAAATGAAGCGATGGATGAAAAACGTACATTTTTTAAGATAACGAATCATCGCGGAAACGCCCATTGAAAAAAAAATCATCACTTTTAGCCGGAAAAGCATCGACATCAGACAACGTCGCTCTGAACGGAACATTTTCTCTTGGAGAGGAAAAAGATGGCCAATGCTGCAGAGCTGTGGAACCAATGAGATCGCGTCTGCCGACCCGGCGCTGGCAGGCGTCGCCTGGCAACGACGCTGATGCGGGTACGGACGTGACGTGTTGATTCACCTGGGACCGCCAATTTTCCCGCATGTAAAATCGGCTCGGAGTCATTCACATCAACGTTGCGATGAAAATTTCAGGAAACAAAAAAAATCGATCTTTACGCTGAAAAAGATGATGAAGGTGGTAGATGACAATCCTCAAGTACAGAATATGTTTTACGAGGCAGTGTTTCAAGAAAAAGTCTTTGCGGTATACCTCACTACTCACACTTTTCAAGTTCAGAAAGTTTACCTATTTATATCCTCTAAAAATTTTTTGTCATGTCAGGAGGATGGGAAATTTTGATTCATCGAGTGTAACACCATGCAAAGCTGAATTATATTAGATTTGGGAAGGGGCCGATAGTGGCAAATCTCTGGAGAAATGTACACCTAAAAAATCAAACATCTTCATTACCTTCAATTAGTCAAAATTAACTTTGTCAAATTTGCTAGAGATCAATTCCCTCCAACAGTTGCTGACAGTTGATGATTCAAGGTGAAGTATTTTTGGGAAAATGTACAATAGTTCCTACAATTCAGTTGACGGAAAAGTTGAAGATGATGAGGAAGAAAATGACAAGTATCAGAACGATGACATCAGTGACGATGATTACTCAGATGCATCTCTTTTCTGTAACACAATTTTACGATGGAAATCTTTCATCTTCTTTACTTCAAGGAAAATTTAAAATGTTGATATGATTGATTCAATCAGATTGAATATTATCATTACCCCCATTCTCTTTGTCGGTATATTCATCAAAATATCAATTTGTTTTTCAAACAAACTGATTCAAATCAGGAACAGAAATACGAAAAATGATAGCAGGTATATTTATACTGAAATAACTTTTCGTAAATCTTGTTTGTAACTGCCTCGACGAATTTTGAGCAGGTTGCTAGGGTGCTCGAGAAAAGGAGAATAAGTCATTAAATGGCCAGAATGAGATATGTCTTTATACTTTATATGTATGACCTCTAATCATAATTTCCACCCTCTGATAAAAAGAGAATAAGTTCATTTGCAATATTACAAGACAGAATGTAACTAAGTCCCAAAAAGTTAATTATAACAGTCCGGAAAAAAAAACAAATAATATCGAATCACCAGAGACCACAAATTTTGACTTATACTCCTTTTCCCACGACCCCTCGATAGATTTAAATATATGAATGTAAGCTATGAAATTTTTGAAATCGTTGAGAATATTTATAATTTTCATAACCTGACCATCAGCAGTATATTATCATTGCTGAAGAATTCTTTGTACGATAAATTATTTTCGTCATTGTTGTATTGACAAATTTTCGAACTTAGCTTCAATTGCAAAAGAGCATACAGATAAGATGACGACTAAAATATCCTCAGCCTCATTATTTCACTGTAGATAAAGCATGGAAATTCAGTTTTGATAATAAAAATGTTTCAGCATAAAATCATCCAGGCTTTCGAGGAACTCCAATGTAGATATATATCAATCATTAAATAATTAAGGCTTCATCGAAGGTCACAGATCACTAATGTTCCTCCTCCATGAAGACTCAGCAATCTTTGCATGGTTGATGACAATTGAAAATTCAGCCAGCTATTTTTTCTGAGTATTCAGAAACAAAAAGTATAAAGCTGATATTATTCTACAATTTGATAGCTAAGTTGTAACAAAGAGAAAATATTTTTGAAACAAAGGTGAATTCAGAATACTAATCATCGAAATGATTGCCATTTTCATTGAGTGAAAGAGGATGTATAGAGTTTTTTTTAGGATGTGATTGGAGATGTGGAACTTCTTTGTAATTTCTACTCACCTTCATCCAACCTTATTGCTTTAAATGTCGAAGTTTTTCATGAAGATTTTGTCCCAGAGGTGTATGGGATACTGATGATGCCAAATAAGGCTGAAACCAGTATATCTCCCATCTCAGTGATAAAATCTAATATCATTTCTTCAAACTCATGATAAAAGATCTCTGAGCCTGAGGAATTGTAAATGGTATTGATTTCGATGATTACCATTTGGAATTCATCTATGTTTCAAAACTGTTTTCGGTGTGGCCTCCGTAAGGGCAAACAAAATTTTTTTGTTTTCCATTTTATTCGTTTTTTTTTTTTTAAATAGGAGATATTTGTTGACAAATTGTGAATCATTTGAAGGTGTGAAATGCTATAAGTAAGATATCACTTTTTATTTGTGTTCATTTCCTGACTCATTAAATAATATACCTAATGTTGATTTTGATTGGAATTCAGTTAATTTTCAGGAAAAGATGTGTAAATTGATAAATTCATTGATTTTTCATTTTAGACAGAATAACGTCGTTTGAGGTCTTTTTGAATGTATAATCATGTGCAGTAAGTTTCTTCCTAGCTCACCCCTGGGTGTAATAACTTGCCTTGCTTTCTTTGTTCTCCAAAATGTTTCTGACAGACCTGACAGTTCTGGTAAAATCTGAAAATTTGAGACTCATTTATCTATCAGAAGAACACTCGAAAAAGTAAATGATTGTTCACCTGAAAAATGAACAGAAGGCAATTAATACTAGAAGAAATATCTGCTAAATCCTTGAAGAACTCGCGTAACATCGATAAAGTGCTTCACGTTCCCGTGTAGTTAGGCGCGGCGAGAGGTATCTTGATGAAATCCCACCCATTTTCAATTCGGTAAGACTTAAATATTCAAAACTTATTTGTCGATTTAATCAAGAACATACACATGCAGAAATGAATTCAAAATATTTTCAGTAGGTTGAGTCAAACTTGAAAATGTCATAAGTTCTGTGTTTTTCATCAACTCAAACCTAAATCCTGCAACTCAAAATTTACTGGTGGTAGGTATATTACCAACATAATTTCGAGATTCCACAGCCGCCTGAGATGCCAATAATTCTAAAACCAACTATAGTTTCTAGAACGTAATGCAACGAAAAAAAATTGTTTCCAAATAAATTTTCGTATATCTCTCTTTAAGCCAGTCTGGCACTGCTTTAGTTTTACATCTGATTCAAGTAAAGAATCAATTCAAATTCCATAATCTGTAAAATTTCGCAAGTCACACAAACTGCCAAGATACAATACAAAAGTCACTAATTTGAATTTTTATTTGAATTTCTTGAGTATTTCACAAAACTTAACGTAAATAGAAAAATTCCGTCTAATACTCGTGGCAGAATGCAATCAAAACACTCATGCTTTCGAAAACTCGCTCCTTCCTCGCTCGTTTTCAAATTTCGCAGTAGTGTTGGAATAGGAGCTCATTCTGCAACTTATTTTCTCTATTTCAGTATCGTAATGAGTTCATTAAAGTACTAAAAGTAGTGCTGTAATGAAACTCATTACAGCATTGTTTCAGTTATATTTTTCGTTTTATAATTGTCAGTACTGACCTCCGGTCAAATCAAGTTTCGAATCAAATCAATTCAAATTCCGTAATCTGTCAAATTTCGTAAGTCCAACTGCCAAGATGAAAGACAAAAGTCACTAACCTGAAGTTTTATTTTAATTTCGAGAGAATTTCACAAAACTTGACTGAAATAGAGAAAATATCTTCTAATACTCGTTGCAGAAGGTAATTCCAACACGCATGCTATCGAAAACTCGCTCCTTCGTCGCTCGTTTTCGAACTTCGCATTCGTGTTGGAATAATAGCTCATTCTGCAACTTGTTTTATAATATACTATTAGAATATACTATTGCGCACTGATGAAAGTCCATTTGCCAGTTGCCAAATACTATAGTATGGAATGATTTTAACATATTAAAAAACCAGCTCTACTATAATATTGTGTTTTTCGATGTTGCAGGCAATACTAGCTCCCGTACATGAAGTGCCTGAATCGAAAACTTTCCATCATATGACTTACACTACAATCATATAACCAGAGGATAATTGAGTCAATGCAGCAATATACCCGAAATATATACTTTTCTTCGATGTGACAAGAGAAAAAAATCTCAAATTTTAACATGTGTGCACCTAGTGTGTACCTACAATTACTAATTTTTTTCTCCAGCAGCAATGAAAAAATGTGTTCCGCGCTCTGCGTACCTAATTCTTGGTTCACACTCTCGCTCCTTTTCACAGAGACACGTAAACAAAACGAAAACTATTCCTACCACATTGATATTCATCGTTGGTTCGCAGCATCCATTTGCTCACTGATGGTATCTCTCGCAGGAACCACGGTGGTTAATACGACATCCCATATTCTTGTCAGTCGTCCAGCTAAAGACTTTATCCCGAGAGAACATATTATCAATATTTATTAATGTGTGTGTGTATTCGAGGAGACGTGTAATAAAATTGCATTAAACTATTAAAGTACGCCCATAAAAAGAAGAATAGCCGATCACCGTAGCGAATGTCAACTAGAGGTGCCGAACATTGTTATTGCTCACTTGAGCTCTTTATCTCGAATTGAACTCGTACAATGTTTCAGAACGAGAGAAGAGAAAATGAAATGAAAAGATACCTTGCGTTTGGACGCAAGGTAATAATCATCAGAAATATAGAAATGTGAGTGGAGTGTCATTTTCGGTTCTTCGCACTTAAAACATGATATTAATCCTAGATTTCTCGGAGTCAAACTTGATTCCTTTATGAATTTCAATGCCCATTGAAATGATCTGCGTTTGAAGCTTAAAACTTGGAATAACATCCTTCAGAAACAAGCTGGTAAAGTAAAATTGATGCCCAAATTCTTCTAGGGGGATTTCCACTGGACTATTACTATAATATCTTCATTTACTCCTTAGATACCAGTCCTGTCAAATATTATACCTCCCCATATTCGCAGAGAGACAACAACTTTGAATTTTTGGAACAAATTTAATTCCTTTCCAAATTCATTTCCCATCATACTCACCTATATTCCATATAATAAGATCCCCAGATTGAAGTCGCGTAAATCTTTTTGGTCAAATTGATATGAATAGAAGCGACAAAGAAAGTTGGCAATCTGAATAAAATGTACGCAATTTTTTCAATAAAGATCTTATTACTGATCCTTCTATCAGAGTTCCTGGTTTTGAACCAGAAGAATATGGTCTGCTCTAAATCGTATTAGAACATGCCATGGACGATGCAACACCATGCTCTTCCGATGAAATTCGGTTGAGAGCCCTTGTTGTGAGTGAAAAAATAAGGAGACTATAGAACATCATATAGATAGTTGTCCCATTCATAAATTTCAAGATGCTTTTCGGTCTATTCATGAAGTAACGAATGCATTTCTGAAATGAATAAATTTTTGGTGTTTTCTGCTTTTATCATTTCAGTTTAAAATTTGCTCGTAGATTGGTGAAGAATATGTTTTTTTGTTGATGGAAGGATTACATAAAGATGATCTTCTAGATCACGTTGATGTTCTCAAGATTTAATATTTTCAGAAAAATTTGCTTCTCGCGGGCGAGGTCAGGGTTTTTTCTGCTGAGGTTTCTCCCTATTTATCTCACACAGAACAGTATGGTATTCTCATTGCAGAAACCTCAGGTAGTTTTTTTTTTGTTTCAATATGTATTGTATTATTCCAACTCTCTCAATGAAAAATATATATAAATTTAATATATCACTTTCTCTCTCTCTCTCTCCCTAACCTCCTGCTTTGAAAAATGATCCTGTTCTATCTCACCTTCTCAAATGTTTCAGGGAACTTTTGATGACTTGTAAAACAAAGATGCAATCTTAATATCGCTTGAACGTAAAGATTCTCTGCTATATTGTGTCATTTGTATTTCGTTTTCGATCAGATAAAACGGGTACCATCATAATTTTCATCCTATATGAAGTCGGAGGCAGATGCCACCTAATGTTCAAACAACAGGTGTAAATAAGTGGAGGTGATAGAAGAGACCGTTGAACTATGAATGTCCACGAGAGGGGAATGAGATGAGGGGTATTCTCCAATATTCGCTTTTTAGTTTATTATTTCCAATGATGAATTCCTCGATATAATTCGGGAGAAAATGATCAATTCTAACTGAAATCAACATGGCTTAGTTCAATCGTGTATTCAACTATTTTCTCTTCGCTTGTGCAGATTCGAAGAAATTCATCGAAGAAGAATATTTCTTTCAAGGTATGAGCACTAATTCAAATATACAATACAGGATGTTCCACGAGGAACTTTACCTACTCCTACCATATATAGGGTCTACCATCAGCATCACGAAATGGCCACTCAAAAATGTCTCTTATCTTCCCTTGCCAATATATAGGATGTTTTATTCATTCTACCGAAATTTCAATCGACTATAGTTCTGGTAATGTATATATCAGAATTGAATGATTTTTTCAGAATTTGTAACACTTTTTTGTATCTATTAGAATATGTATACAGCATATCATATTTCCAGTGGCGTACTCAGAAAAAATTCATTTGGACTGCTGATGTGAACATTAAATAAACATTTTATAATGATCGAGCAAATTAAAAATGAAGGTTCGATATTTCTTCATTTACCATTTTTTCATCATTTCACATAATCTCAATAAAGAGAATAATTCATGTATCTTAACGAGTCTGCACGTATGCATTCAAGAAAACTCAGTTCAAAAAATTAATAGACAAAATAAATATTCAAATCCTCAAAAAACCCAAAAATTAGTAATCGTAAAAGTGAGTGAAGCAGATAACAACATTCTTTTCATTCACATAAGATGCTCGAAGTGGAAACCATCACCTTCCAAACATTTATCTGTACTGACATTAAGAGAGTCTGCCGGGCTTATCGGCCTTGGTATATTAGGAATTATTTCACCTAAAGTTTCGCCCACAACTGCGGTAGGCATCTTCAGAGTATTCTTGGTCTGAGGTTGTATCTCGACCGTTGAATTTCCGAAAGTGTAGCTGGATTCGATCCGTTGGTCCAACTTATACCCTGATCATTGGCGGGAGAAGATAGTGGGTTTACGCGCGCGATGTTGATTGGTCTATCGCTCCCACTTTGTATTGGCTTGACTTTGGTCTTTTCCAACATCGACAACCATGCGCTATGTACCAAAGGAGTTTCTTTCCTTCTGTTCATATTGTTCTTATGTTTATATATCTCAATGGCTTCCATGTTCATCATGGGATAGAAACTTTTGATGTTCGAAATAGCCTCTGCCTTTGAGAAAACAATATTGTGTCCATCTGTCAGAGCATGTTCCGCACTAGCGGAATTGAGTCGACAGCATCGTTCATGCTCCTTAATTCTCGTATTGATACTTCGCTTCGTTGTACCAATGTAGACTTTTCCGCAGTCACAAGGTATCCTGTAAATACCGGGTTGAGAGAGTGGGTCGACTTTGTCTTTGGTAGTTCTGATCATTTGGCCAAGTTTTTGAGTTGGCTTATAGACAGTCTCTATATTGTGTCTAGTATTCTACCAATTCTATCGGTGACCTTGGGGATATATGGTAAGATAGCTCTTCCATTTGGGGTGAGTTGTGATGTGTTATTATCACGTGTGGAAAGTTTTGGTCTTATTGCCCTCTGAATTTCCTTAGCATTATATCCGTTAGCGACGAATGCATGCTGTAGATGCTAAAGTTCCCACTATCTTCTCCCGCCTCAGACCAAGAATCCTCTAAAGATGCCTACCGCAGTGGTGGGCGAAACGTTAAATGAAATAATTCCTAATAGACCACGGCCAATAATCCCGGAAGACTCTCTTAATGTCAATATATCCGGTCGTGAAAGTCTGAAACTATTTATTTATCTGTACGTTTCATCAACTGGGCATTTGCTCTTCTTATGGTAACACCACCATTGCGGATTACAATTGTGAAATGTATAATCCTTTCGATTAAATATTAAATGTTCCTTTGATTCGATATCTACAGAATACAACATTTGTTTCAAATATCCCCAAATGAAATAATCTATGGGGTTGAGGTCTAGAGATCGTGGAGGCCATTCAAAATGACCACCGCGTCTTATCCAGCGAGTCCCATATAAGATATTTAAGTGATCTCGCCTGAACAGAGAAATGTGGTGGTGCGCCGTCATGCTGAAAATAAATACTTCGAATATGAACGCTGTCTAATAGATTCGCTACAATATTCTGCAGAAAATCGAAATATGATTCTCCATTAAGGGGACTTTTGAACATATGAGGGACCAATTAGTTGGTTATTAATCACTGCAATCCATGTGTTGACAGAAAATTTTTTCTGTGAGTGGCGCTCCCTAATAGAATGTGTGTTCTCTTCAGCCCATTCATGCAAATTACGAGAATTGTGTAAACCATCTCTAGTCAATTGCGCTTCGGCTGAGAAAAGTGTGAGGTGAATTAATGGTCTATTATTTCTTAACCATCTACAAAAATTTGAGCGGTGAATCTCATCTCCGGAATGTAATCGCTGAACAAGCTGAATATGATAAGGATACAGTTGATTTCTCCGCAACACCCCATGGACATTTGATCGAGGAATCCCCTGTCGCACACCAACATGTCTTGTACTCATTTCAGGATACGTCTCCAAAGTATTCTAAATCTCCTCTTCAATATGGTTGTCTACCTGCCTTTCTGATTTTTCCTTAGGAAATGCACCATATTGTCTTAAATTTAAATGATTAAACACTGATCCAAACGTTGGATGACTCGGAGTTCTACGGTTAGGAAATCGTCTTCGATATTCTCCACTTCCATTACAGAATCCATAAACTAAAACCATGTCCGCATATTCAGAATTCAAAAATTTTGGTGACATTCTTATTCAATAAAGGTAGTGTTAGGTATTTGCACTACAATCGACAGAAAATCCCTTTCAAACATAAACACTAAGTTGCATTCATGTCAAATTATCAAGGCACACTTCACAATCCCATAATTCAATTCCTAGAATAGGAATGATTATCGAGAAACTTCCCATTGAAAAACTAACGTTGAGTGTGGAGCTTTGAAAATACACAGATCAGTGACAAATTGATTTTCTTACTATATAAATTCGAAATTTTGTAATTGTATGAGAACATTCAATGAACATGATCTTCCGAATGGAGATGAAAGTTATCATTTTCCATAAATTCACTGCTTTTTTAGATTTATTTGATCATTATAACACGTTCAGAGGTGCAACAAAAATTTGAATGATTGAATTCTATTCCTGTGTTCATCTAGTTCGTATTAGTGTAAAAAAAAATTCAGAGAGTGGTGTATAGGGTGGTCATTTTCGCATCAGTAGTCAAAATGAATTTCTCTGAGTACGCCACTGGAAATATGATATGCTGTATGGATATTCCAAAAGATACAAAAAAGTGTTAGAAATTCTGAAAAAATCGTTCAATTCTGATATACAGTACCAGAACTATAGTCGATTGAAATTTCGGTCAGAATGAATAAAACATCCTGTATATTGGCAAGGAAAGATAGGAGACATTCTCAAGTGGCCATTTCGTGATGCTGATGGTATACCGTATATATGGTAGGAGTATGTAAAGTTCCTCGTGGGACACCCTGTATATACAATGATACTCTTGACAAATTTTTGTGATAACATTCTCAATTCCTATTGTCAGGACCGCTCTCAATTTTTAATCGAGTTATGAAAGAATCACTAGTCCAAATCTGTTTAAATCCAGAAAACTTACATTGAATATAATGTTGAATATTTTAACGTCTCATTATATGGAAAATGAAAAATTATCGGCGTATACACTAAATATTGAATTCTGGAAGAAGAACCCACCCGTGTAGGATTTGGACTTGGACCCGCAATCTTCACATTACTAATTCGATGCATTTGCCACCATCCACACAGAGCAGTCACTTTCCCCAGAATCAGAGATAAAGCAATAAGTACACACCGTTATAATGGTATTGACCCTCCCCTCCTATTAACTCTTAACCTGTTGAGATGGCATTTTTTTGTGTGTGGAATCTTCACCATCTTATCACTTGAATGAAAATAATAAACCAGCTCAAAATGGTTCTTATTCTGGAGAATACAGGAGTATTCGAAGTTGATCAGTTTTCAGTGAATAACGAGAGTTGTAATATTGACAATATTTCGTGGAAAATTCTGGGACATCCAATTTCTCAATTCGACTGGACAAGAATAGTAGCCCTACATCAAAAAGCATTGTCGAACCACCAAATTACGTGACGTTCGAATATTCTACGGACTTCACTAAGGCGCATAGTGGTCCTTTTCTAGGAAACCGGCAGCGTTACCCGGAGACCGGTGCCTGGTCGCAAATTTCAAACTCATTTTTTGAGGACCTAAAGACGGGTAGTCTCAATCGGGATCATAAGGAGACGGTTGCATTCCCCAAATTTACGGGCAAGAAGAACTTTAGGATTCACAACGTAATCTTTTCGGACGAATCACGATTCGGTTTAAAAAGTGATAGACGACGAGAATGGGTTTGGAAAGGTTCAGGCAGACTAGAACGACTCAATCTAGCTCAAGAAGTTGTACCCTTTCAAGGCGGTTCAATAATGTGGTGTGGGGTTATAACGTCCGGTCGCCGTACCACTCTTATTAGCGGTGAACAAATAATGAGTGGTGTCATCTACATCATTGAAACAATCACTGCGCACTTGTAGAGAAAGAGCGACGTTTATGCGAGCGGGAATCTCTGGGGGATGAACTTGAACATTTACAGCATGCGTTCATCGCCAATGGATATAATGCCAAAGAAACTCAGCGGGCAATAAGACCAGAAATTTACACACGTGATAATAACACATCACAAATCACCCCCAACAGAAGAGCTATCTTACCATACATACATATAGACAGATAGAATTTGTAGAATACTGAAGAGGCACAACATCGAGACCGTTTATAAGCCGACACAAAAACTCGCAAATGATCAGAACTGCCAAAGTCGTCCCACTTTCACAAGCAGGTATTCACAGGATACCTTGTGACTGCGGCAGGTCTACATCGGTACAACATAAACAAATGAAGTACACGAGAATCAAGGAGCACGAACGATGCTGTTGACTGAATAAGACAGTAAAACTGCCCTAAAAGTGACAAAGATTTTCTACTAATATATTGCAGTTGAAATATGCAGTGGAAAATATTCATCTCATTTCCAGAACATAGAAGTGGCAAGTGTACAATCGGACTAGTAATTCGGAGACTGCTAGTTCGAATCCAGCACGGGATGAGTCTTTCTCCAGAATTCAATATTCCCTTTGTACGCCGATTTTCTATAATGAAAAAAGTATTATTTGTGTAAAATTCATATATACAGTAACCTAACTTTTGCTTGTATTCGAAGAACAAAGAGACTATGCAATACATATTCTTTTTTATTTTTTGAAATAAACGCCAAAACATTGCCATATTAAATCATACCTCATCTCGGTGACATAAGTTACAGTAGGTATCCGACCACTATTCAGAATTATCTTTCCCACTTCTAGTGGGACAATAAGTGAATGTGACATCTGATATCAAATGATAAGTCGGATCTATGAAGTAACCCTTTCTCCGGCATGAGCCATGAACAATACCTATTGGACCTTGATAGGGATCTAACATTCCTCCTCTAGTTGATCGAATTAGTGATATAATCCTTGTTCATAAATATTTAGTTATATAAATATTAAAACAATAAAATAAATAGATAAGTTTGTACACTTGGCAAGTTTATGCAGATTCAGTTTTAGTTCTGCTTCGTCTCATTAAATGAAAATATGAAGAATCAACATATGTCATTTTGACAATTCTCGGAATGTGTCCTAATTTTTGGTCCTGAAAAATATTCTGTTTTCTTGTGTTATAAGATGTTTGGTTTATCTATGGGAGATGATTTCCCTTCATCAGGGTCCTGTAGCGGTCTTCAAACATCTGAAGTTCCGAAAAATCATCACTTGGATGGTCGTATCTGGTTTCGAAAGAACCCTCACGATCAAAGAGCAAGGCTGAGAATTTAAATTTGAATATTAGAGGAATTCGAAGGACAAGAGTGATTACGTTCCGAAATTAGCCACTGAACATGATGTTGAGATCTTCTAAGAAACCCACATGACAACAAAGGAACTTCTTCGTGAAGGAGGACAATTGAAAGTTATGTACTCATTGATTTTTCACTTAGTCCAAATTACGGTTTAGCTAGTTGTGTTATTCATACAAAAGGGGAAAATTGATTGGGTTTTTTCATTTCTTCCAAACATTGTGACATTTCTGTCATAACTAATTTATGGAGAAAGAGTTTCTGCAATGGGTGGTTAATTCAAAAACCATTTAATTGATTATAAATAGCTAGTTTCTTCTGCTTTTGTCTTTTTTATTTCAGATCTAGAATTTCGGGTAGATTGGTGAAGAGTCTGTTTTTCTCTGCTGCCTGTAGAACAACTACATAAAGATGTTCTTCTGCTCACGTAGATGTCCTCCAAGATCCTCTGATATGATATTTTTAGTGAATTTTCCCCAACACGGGTGAGGTCAGGGTTATTTTCTCTGGGGTTTTTCCCTTTCCTCATTTTATTATACTACAGACCTGTATCGTTTTCCTGTGTTGCACTAACCCCAGCTAGGTACTCGTCAAAATGATTCAATATAGGTACCAAAAATTCTTCATATAGAATAAGTACTATTACCCATATAATCGACACCAAAGTTGCCTGCCAATCTGAGAAATTCCAAGCCGGGATTTGTCTTGAACATATTCAGCCTACTTCTGTGTCGATTATTATCGATCAGTTGGTGCGATGTCATTGTACTGAAAACTTCGATACAGTGTATGATTCTGGTAAGATTTTCGAATTTCGAAAAGTTGATGAAAAACGTCGCATATTCATTCGAATAGATATATTTTGAATAGGCGGCGAGGTGAATAGGGGGGAAGAATTAAGACAACCCATTGAACATTCGTGAGCATATCAAACGAACGACAATCATTTTGAAATACCATTTTTCCTCTAATTACTTAGACCTCAAGAATTTCATTCAAGAAAATTCGTCTCATTAAAGTTGAGAGCTAATAAAGTGTTGGTATGCCAAAGATTTCTTTTACATTTTTATATTGACTGTTTTGTATGAGCAACATACGTTGAAAAAATCTTTTTAGATGAGTTACCTATACTGCCAGTAAAAAAGAAACCATACCTTTGAAAACACCCTGTATGTTGCCACTACCGTTGAAACAAATTTTTCGACCCATAGGAAGCAGTCGCCGTTAAACCCTGGCCAATTTTTCACTCAACTGACCCCGTTCTAATGACGACCAGTCATAATTTAATCCTCGAAATTATGATTTATCATCGTCTTCTTTGCAACCCTCAGCACCCTCCCTAGGAAACGAATTTTTTTCTCTCCTAAGGAATCGGCCGTAGGACAATGGTCAACGGGGGAACGCATAATGAAGGCGCGAACGACACCTCGTTTCTGTTTTTTCAGGGCATCATCATCCGGGAACGGAAGACTAGCATGATACCTTTACCTGTAACCGGTTCTCGGTCGAACGAGGTGTCGAAGTCAATCCGTTTTTACCGGAAGCAAGGAGCGCTTCCGTTGCGAGATTAAATGGTTTCTCTTCTTGCCTTTGTTCTTTGACCGAGTGGAATCCGTCTTTGTGTGGCCCGTCGAGATGTTTACGTTTGGGATGGGAGATCAACGTATTTTACCACTCTCTGTGCTTTCTTCGCGATGTGGAAGATAATGGGTCTAGGGTACCTCGAGACGAATACTGCGATGCCAAGGATGTCTGATACTGATAAGCTGATACTACATAAGCTTTTGATCGGACTGGAGCCATACACCATTCAAGAGTTAAATTCCTTTTTGCACGACTGCATATTGTTCGTTGTTTTCCAAAATTTGTTTTTGACTAATAACAATTTCGTTCTGATCACATATTGTAGGGGAGACCGGGGATGGTTAACCAAGTTTCGGCTTGAAGCTTCATAGTTTCATTTTTCAACCTGTGGGTCGCGACCCCCCGACCCCTGGGGGTCGGGGGGTCGCCTTTTTGGGGGGTCGTGAGTGCTGGAGAGATCTAGGTACCTACTTCATTAAAAAACATCAGTAAATTCTAAAGGGATAGATATCTCAAGAAACGGTTATCAAAGAAATACGGGTATGTTATTCAAACAAATGAATTAAAAAAAACTTTTTGACTACTAGATTATTTCAATGAGACAATTTATTTTTTCTTCACATTATATGATGACATTTTCATTTCAAATATACCTGGTAGTTCAAAAGTCTGGAAATGGTGATTTTATTCCGCAACAGGTGGAAAATCGAAATTCTGATACTGGAGTCTTCGGTACCTAATTTTGCCTGAAAGGGCCTTATACGAGATATGAAATTTCAAATGCAAACTTGCAGATTCGGATGAAGCGGGAAATTTTTGGACCCCATGCAGATGCAGCACTTTTTCTTCAAAAATCAAAGTTGGACCGCATATCTCGCATAAGGCTCAAAATCTGATGGGACTAATCGATTCTCTGCGTAAAATTGGTTAGCATTAGAATACGAATTTTCACATCCTGGTCTGAATGAACGCCGCAGATTTTTAAGCAAAAAACGCTGTATAGGTTTCAAGTAAGGATGAAAAAATTTTTGGTTTTAACCAATTCAGCTGGAAAATTTTCCGCTAAATCCGAATCTGTCATAAAAAAGATGGGTTTGCATTTACAATTTCCATGTTGGGCCTCATATTTCGATGAGGCCCTTTTGGGCCCGAAATCTGATGGGTCTATTCGATTCTTCGGATGAAATGACTAAAGACCCCAGTATCAGAATTTCGATCTTTTAGCTATGCCCGAAATAAATTCACCTTTTCCAGATTTTTGAAACACCCGGTACGTCAATTGATGTAATCTAATTTCTCAATTTCTCAATGAAAGACGATGACCACAATTCGATTTTTCTTATAAAGCTTTGAAGTTTTTCTTCTGCATCCTGCCCTCGAAGACGTTAAGGTCAGAAAGAAAAGCTATTTTCGCAAGGAAAATGTCAAAAATGAATTTCAAGTTAACTGACTTGGCTTGTTGTGGAAATAAAGTATTTTGTTTGTTGTTCCATAAATCTAGTCAGCCTATTGAAAACAAAATTACCGCTCTATGGTAAAGCAAAATTCGATTGAGTAAACCCATACTCGCTCGCATACTCGTATCTTCACAAATGGAAATGATTTGAAACCGTCGAATCTCATTTTCAATATTCATTCATTTCAATAATTTAAACATGCATGGAAAAAACCAGGACTGGGAGGGTCGCGAAATTTTTTGAGATACTATGAGGGGTCGTGTCATGAAAAAGTTGAAAAACATTGCCTTAGAGTATATCAATTTGAAAACAGGTTCAGTTAAATCAAAATTGAGCTTTGAAAAAAAGTGGAAAAAAAGCATATTATTTTTAGTGATTTAGAGTACAGACCACTTGTTGAATAATGGAAAAAACTAGTCAACCTACCCCGTGCCTGGGGAAGATTGATTATTCACCTGTTGTAGGTTGACTATTATTCACCTGACGTGAGGTGACATATGAAGTTGTAAGGAAAAATCTACGAAAAAATGGGGTGAGAGACAGAGACACCGGTGCATTACCCATTTTTTCATTAAAACCAATAATAATAATAATAATAATAATAAAAATAATAATAACGGTAATGGAAACATGTAGGATTGTTAGGAAAATAATAAAGAAATAAAAAACGTCAACAAGGAATGAGTTTGCGAAAGCCCTCATTACCTTTGCCCATGCAAACACCTAAGCATGAGAAATGCGGAAGATAATAACAATAATAATAAAGAACGAAAGAGGACATACGTATGCATGCAACTAACAGAAGCTGCTAAGTGAGTGGAAATCCAAACAACTGCACGGTAGATTCTGTAGAGCTTTAGACGAACCATATGTAGATAAACCGGCATCTGTTAGATGGCTCACACAAGGGTATTTAAACCCAGAAACAGAAGGATCAATGATAGCTATCCAAGATCAAGTTGTCAAAACGAGGAACTATAGTAAGTATATCTTAAAGGAGAATATACAGAGTGACCAGTGTAGACTGTGTGCAGAGAAAACCGAGACAAAAGATCACATTATATCAGGATGCACAAAACTGGCGAAAACCAAGTACATTGAGAGGCATAACGAAGTTGCCAAAATAGTATATTTAGAGTTACTGAAAATGTGTGGCATGGAGCACGATGAGACACCTTACTATAAATACGAGCCAAATGCTGTCAAAGAAATTGTACAGATTAAGATCTATTGGGACAAGACAATCCTTACCAACAGGACCGTACAGCATAACAGACCCGATATAACATTGGTAGACAGAAGGAAAAAGAAGACTTACCTCATCGATGTTGCTGTGCCCAGTGCTCACAATCTGCAACAAAAGTATGAAGAAAAACTCCTCAAATACGAAATCCAAGCACAAGAAGTTCGACAAATATGGGGCATGCAGAGTGTAGATATCGTACCACTGATTATCTCTGGCGTTGGCATCATTCCCAAGACACTGAAAAGCAATTTGTCGAAGTTAAACGTACCGGAGAATACTTACGTTCAAATGCAGAAGGCTGTAATCTTGCAGACGGCAGCCATTGTGCGGTCCGTGATAGGATGAAGTTCCAGATGATTTCACTTGGTCTTTATTGATCCGTGATTCATCTGTAGAAACAAACCCTCAAAAAAGGAGAAAAAAAAATAATAATAATAATAATTTATTCATGCTAATACACAAGTGTTTACACACGTCAAATGATGAATCACTAGAATAACAAAGATATAACAACTACAATTAGTCAACAATAGGAGAACTATCTTAAAAATATTCTTCCAAGGAATAGTTACACTTTCGTAATAAAAAATTCTTTATACAATATATATATATATAAAAGAACATAATATATCAAATATTCGTAATAAAAGCTTTGACAATCAATAACCGCAAATAGATGGGAACTATTACAGATAATAGGTATTACGAAAAGAATAATTACATTCATGTTTCATGCCTTGTTTTTCGATGTCTGTATTGGTCTCTTATGTTGAGTACCGACCTCAACATATTATATTTGCTCCAAAATATCGATGATTTTAATACTTTTGCATACTGCTCAAAATATACGAGTACTTGGATTGAATTTTCGGAAACCATTCTTTGAATAAAGTGGTATTCTTTTTCATGTCACAAGCAGCAGATTTATGGACAGTTGTTCCGCCTCTTTGACGAGATTTTTCATCTTTTCTTACGGTCGGTTTCTGAAAGGCCGATCAACGTAAAAATTAACTAATCAGCTGTCAAATCCCTGGTCAAGTACCATTTGAGTTGCAGAAAGTATGGTTAACTACTTTCACTTGATCAGCCTGTCAGTTGACAGAGTGGTCAAATATTGCAGGTAAATTGAGGTACGTCAAGCGCTCTTTTGTGTTTCCGAAACGCATGTTAAGGCTAAAATAGGTGGTCAAACTAGTGTCAAAGAGGTGGTCAACTAATCGGTGTTGTTTGGAAAATTAACTAGGTAGAAACATGGTTAATCAACGTAGTTGTTACGGAAATCTTAATTTTATCGGTGTGTATAACAATAATTATAGTGTCAATAATATTATTTCCTATAAAAAGGAATTTATTTATTTTTGGCAACAATTTGTGATTTTAATTTCTGATTGAAGATACCTAATCATCTCCCAAGAACAGAGGAATAGCGCAATAGGATTAAATCTGAATTCTAACCATTCATTACCCAATGTAATTGGAACAGTACACATATATGGTACACACATATTGGTGAGATTATCGGTTGTGTTAACTTGTATGTATAATAATTATATATATTAATTTTTGAAACAAGAAAATCTATAAGAATAATAACAATTCTTTGTTGACAGAGTCAAAAGGCCATTGACCGAAGTCCTTCAGCCACAATAAAAATAATATCCACTGCACTCGCTCACATCTTGATAGTTTTTTTTTGCGATGTTCCTGCATCATTATATGAGTTATTTTTCCTGCTCTGCAGATATTTCTTAACCAGAAATTAAATATAAAATGAGGTGAAGAAGCCTTTACTGTGTTGTATTAGATTGGTGGGTCACGTTCGAAGCATTGCTTTATGAAAATTTTTAAACTGAGTATTGCAAAGTTCATTCAGGTTCTAATGGTAGTTCTGATGAATAAAATTTCTACTGTAGGTACTATAAAATTGTATAGAAATTCATAATATGAATATAGGTATGTTTTTTAGTTATCCAAACAAAACTAGTTTACGTACTCTCTTTCATATGCAACATTTGGCCTTTTCGAATTCAGGTTGGCAGTGTGAAATTGCTTTTGAGTTCTTGACACTTCTCTATCTGAAAAAATATATATACTTCATCGAATGTATACGAACATGTTATATTAAATTATTGTTTATCGAAATGTTTTTTCTGCCTGAACTTTGTATGGAGAAATAATTAACGATTTTGCAAATACCTTCCTCTGAACTAGATCCGAGTGTCTTCACTTTTCTCCTTCGATAAAATTTCGATCATATGAACTCATTTTGAATAAAATAAACTCGAAATAATCGCAAACTGAATAATAAATTCAAAATATGAAAATGAGAAATTCAAAATCCTAACCTGTTCTATCAAATAATATTGTTCATTTTTGCAGGTTCTGTAGTTTGATAGCCTCCAAACAGGGTAAACTTATGTCAAATTGAAATGATCAGAGATTAGTTAATTTTTCTCATATGCTCCAAACAGCCTTCCAGCAGCCTAAATTGATTCGACATTGCTGTTAAGTTGAATGTTATGTCAGTTGACATACGGTTTGATCGGCCTTTCAGAAACCTGCCGTTAGTCATGAAAGAAATCACAAAGAAATTCGAATAGTTATTTCTCTATTTCAGTATCGTAATGGGTTCATTACAGTACTAAAAGTAGTGCTGTAATGAAACTCATTACAGCATTGTTTTCAGTTATATTTTTCGTTTTATGGTTGTCAGTACTGACCTCCGATCGAATCAAGTTTCGAATCAAATCAATTCAAATTCCGTGATCTGTCAAATTTCGTATGTCACACCAACTGCCAAGACACAATACAAAAGTCACTAATCTGAATTTTCATTTGAATTTCGTGAGTATTTCACAAAAATTGACTGAAATAGAGAAAGTTATTTATGATACAAGTGCAGAATGCACTGATATTCTTACACGAGTTCAAAATTCCAAAACGAGCCACGAAGTGGCGAGTTTTGGAATTAACGAGTGTTAGAATGAGCCTTCTGTGCGAGTATCATACATTATTTTCTCTATTTCGCTAAATTTCTATCGAAATTAATGACATATTATCGTAAATATCGTTTAATAATTTTTGCTTTGAAAAATATTAAGTGGCAGAACTTTCTATCTCATGATGTTCTACGGGATGTGGCGGAATGAACGGATTTGACACATTAGTAAAGGGAAGTAAAAAAATGTGACAGTTATGTTTGTTTGTGTTCTCGGTATTGTCATAGCAATATAGAGATCTATACAAATCGAAAAACGATGCCAACGCATCACGTACTTGATCATTTCAAATTTGGGATGTCCACGCATCATGTAAGTACTTGAAATTGTACTGTAGTCGCATCATTTTGGAGAGAAATTAAGTGAAAAGGAAATAGAAAAAACTATATACATGCACTAGGTATGTGAATGGCTATTTCTTGTCTTGAGGTAGCAGTTCGAATTTTTTTTGACCTTACCAGTTACCAACTGCTCCTCAGAAAGAGATTTCTCTGTTTTGACAAGAAGATCAACCTTTAATTAATAGTTTAAAAGGAGTTACATTCCACTGCAACCTGATGGTCTATTGTGCCCCCTGACAAAGCTTTACTGCTCGCCCTTCAGTCCCAGAGATCTTATGAAATCCAATATCTCGGAAGGCTTCAGTGACGCTAATTCCTCACTCCTACAGGTCTCTTGACCAAAGCATTGTTTCCTTTGGCCTACAATGCCAAAGCATTCTGTGACTAGGTGAATAGGAGTTTCTTCATCCTCCCCACACAATCTACACTCATCAGTGTCCGATACTCCCATTCTCAGCAAGTGCTTTCTGAGGCGACAGTGCCCTGTAAGAAAGCCAAGATCAACGCCTTTCAGGCAGTTAATTGAATTCTTCAATGTTATACTTTGCTGTGGAAAAGACCTTACCTTTTAACTTTTCGAATGTCTAATCTTGGTGTGTATTGCGAATAAAAAATCTATTAATGTCTAAAATGGCTATATAGTAATTGTATGGACGACCTGCTTTTCTGTTTCCTGTGATACGGAGTTGTTCGTGAAAAACCCTGTTATTGATATAAAAACGAATAGCTGGGAAAAATGTGAAAATAGACCAGTTTGCAGGGCGCCCATCACTTTGAAACGGGCCTGCACGTCACCCATCAAGAAACACCATATAATTTCCTAGGGAATAGATGAAATTTTGGAATTAGCAATTCCTCAATACTGTGAATTCAGTTAGTTCTGAGATTTAATAAGCAGTCATATTGTTTTCAAAAGATATAATGAAATTATTGATACCGCAGATTGGTTCTCCCACTTTGGACTTTGCGTTGTAACTCTCAATTTGGGGTTTTTTCAAGATGACGCACTTCTTCCAAATTAATATAGGTTTTCGCAGGCTCAGATGATAATCAAACAAGAGTCATTTCCCCTGAAGGACTTCAGAGGAGCTGTTGAAAGGCGTTTGTATCAATTTCTCACCGTTTCCTCACCATAAAATTGGGCAACGTACAGTTATGGAAGCCCTCAGCGACGTGCAAGAGCCTGCTTATGAATTCGGCCGTGTGGATTTCGCAAAAGCCCGTCGTGACTAGTGATCAGAGTTGAGCCCAGAGGACGTCGACGTTTGGTGATAACCGATTCTTTCGAAGATGGTGTAAGTAGCTGTATATGTCGGCATTGTCGACCGTTTCCTGGATCGATATTTGGTAGGCCTGACACGGACCGTCAGAGAGGCAGGACGCTAACGGTATACTCTCTTCTTCCAAGACAATTGCGCCATCAGCGTCGATTTCTTTATTGCCGCCGTCGACTGACTACCAATCAGTTATATAATGGACTTCGAGGCATTCCTTTGACATCCAATTGTTTCTCGAACTACATATGTGAAGAGAGCTGGGTGGACCCACTTAAATCTTTCGGTTTCTCATTTTCACTTCTTCGAGTGCCAACACGATCGGTTTGGTTATTCTACCAACAATTATATTCCAGTGGCCCAGCTTGCTCATTTGGTCAAAATATTAACTCGTAAGACAAAGTAAAAAACTTGTTATCGATAAACCTCTTCTTGCCACTCTCTAGTTTGGATCGATTCTTTCTACATTAGATGATATCAATGACTGAGATAAGCAATCAACGTCATAAAATAAGGATGTTTTCAAAGGTCAGGTCTTTTTTTAACATTTTGTAGAACAAAATATTCGATATGAAATGAAGTAGAAGAAATCTCGAGCATCAATAGGTACAAAACCCTTGTACTACTTCTCTGTACCTGTACCCCATTTTTCTGTTCCTTAGATAATAACCATCTGTTATGATTCAGCATGCGATGCAGCATGAATATGGGTATTTTCAAAATATTAACCACCAAATAAAGTACCTAATACTCAGTATTTGAAATCTGTTCTAAGCACTAGAATTTTTAGCAAATCGGTATTACTATCTTTAAACTTTTATAAAGCGATTTATCCTGTGAGTAATTCTTAATTTCAGAGTAAGGAGAGGAAAATTACTGATTTAAAGGGTTGTGTAAAATAAAATTCACAAACTCAATAATGAAATTGTTCCAAATTGTATTTAGAAATTGTTCGAAATGATCGCCGTTCGTTTGATGAGTCCACAGATAATTTTAAATGCTTTTTGTTGGTTCTCCCGCACTACTCACATTACCATCAGTTCAAATCACATCCACAAGTTTTTCAAAACCTTCTCTATTTCGAATTGTACAGAGTATCCCAAATTGCTTGATTTTTGATGTTTCTTGTACTTCTAGACGATAATAAATAAAAACGTTGAAAGGAGTCCCGGGCTCGATTTCCGTGAAAACACCTATAGTGAAAAACGTTTCGCGATATTTTCATTTGTTCTGAAGATATAACAAAATTTTTTCGATTTCGAAGATGTGCCATAACTTTTTCATTTTCTTAAATTTTGAAAAAAAAAGTAGTTTATTTCCACGAGAAAAAAATTGAATATAGTTTCTTATTTCCGGCGAGAAAGCGCTTCTAGAATGTTTAAATCGCTTTCAGATTTTCGTAAAGAGAAAAGTTATTGCACATTTTCGAAATCGATACTATATCAAAATCAAAGGAAAAGAAAATCGAGGAAGCTTTTACCTATCTAGTCCAGAAGTAGCTAAAACAGTAAAAATCAAGCAATCAAGCAATTGTTCAGCTTCGCGCAGAACTCGATAATCTCGTTATTTCGTTGTTATGTTTAAGTAGGTAATATGAAAAAATTGGATAAGTTACGGAAATCTCCTCTGCACCTTTTCCAAACCAACAATATGCACACTGTATCCAGGGTTCCGAATCATGCAGCCGTATTCAAACCTCGACCTCACGAGAGCCTTAAACAAGAGGAAGAGCGTTCCAGAATCGAACAACCACTTGGAATTTCTCATCACAAAAGCTAGTGTCTTGAAGCCGCTCGAGATGATAGACCGCACAAGTCTATTGGTGTTTTCTTACGGCTAAATGACATCACGCAGCATTTATTTATGTTCAGAGGAAGACAATTTTTTTGCACTATTCAATGCATCAGTATCATCCTGAGGACTCCAACAATCTTCGACAGATACAACCCGTCGAAACAGCTTGCAGTCGTCCACAAAGAGGATCATTAAGGATTGACAGATATCATTAATAAAAATTATGAAAAACAAAGGACCTAACTCCGATCCCTGAGGAACTCCAGAAGATGATATAAAGTCATCAGATCTGAACCCACGGCACTGAACCCAAAGCGTTCTATCAGTAAGGTAGGACTCAAGAAACGAAGTTGAGGGTCAGCTCGAACAACGACAATTTTTTCAACAGGATAATACCATGGTCGAGCCTGTCAAAGGCTTTCGAGAAGTCTGTGTAGACGACATCCACTTGGGCAGACTCATTTAAGGCAACAGACATACCTATACTGCATTATATGTATAGGTCAAATTGGTAGCGTTGGATCTACCTTTAATGAATCCGTGCTGATTATCAGCAATCTGACACTTGACATGAGCATCACACATCTGTATATATAAAAATTGCTGTGCGTTAAGTACGCTGGACCAATTTGGCTAATTATGGTCTTGACTTATTCGGGGAATTCCAGGGAAGGTTTAAAAAGCTGAGAAAATATGAAAATGCAATTTATTCGATATGGTTTTTCCTTAGAAATGAAGGTGTTCGACAATTAAACATCGATGTTTTAAAATTGATTTCGCATTTATTTTTATTTATTTATTTATTATTATACATTAGAATACAAACAGGCATACACCCAGTAAAGTATCCACATATTACAAAAAAATTTCAAACAGAAAGAAATCTTTCTAACCAAACATAAAAAAGCAAATATAAGTAATGGTTACAATTTTCAATACACAAATTCACAAAATCAGTTTTTGTAACATCGTTATATCTATGTCTCGATTTCAATAATTTCTTCGAGTGAGGACGACGCAAAGTTTGCACAAAACACCAATGTTATCAATTAATAATAAATAATTAATTAATAATTCGATAAACATCGAGTATCATGTTCGGTTAACTATGTCAGTATCAGCTTCGGTGATCATTCGTGAAAGTGACATTTCAAGTTACGTCTTTTTTTGCAGTTGATCTTTTGTGATAGATACAACTTAGCTCAAAGTGTGCAAGAACTTTTTTGTCAACTTGGGTAATTTCAATTTGCAATGCCGAGAAGAAGAAGACCTGACATGAGAAACCGCGTCACAGGACGGCCCATGCATTGAGGGCATTGACTGATTATTTGATTATAGGAATAAAGTTTCAGTTATTTAGGAATAGGGCGTATAATACGAAAAGTTAGGGAAATACAATTGGATCTAGTAGGCGGCGTGGCAATCAGGTCCTAGGCTTCTTCAAGATTTTTCGTGTTTGAAGATAATATTGGACTAATAATAATAACAATCATTTTAATATTATTTTTGGGCAGACGAAGTTGCGTGGGTCAGCTAGTACTATCATAAATTACTTTTTCAAAAACCCTACTGAAATCCGGGAAATTGGCAGAAATCAGAAAAATCATATTATCTGAAAACCCCCAGACTGAAATTTTTTTCCGACGTTGCTAGAGCTCTTGAAGTAGTAGTCTATAATATGAATATTCATAGAATAAAATGTTTGCTTTCAGACATTTGGCTACAAAGCACACGAAAACTAAGAATATGAAATGAATGAACGCAATATCATTAAATCATCTCTTTTTCAATCGGCTGGACCCAACGAGGGCACTTCGCCTCATATCAATTTCGTAATTCGTTTTTTACGGCGCTAAAAGGTCCGCAAACTCCATTGTTTGCGGGTCCCACGGGCGCAACAAAACGGCCCCATGATAAGCTCATCAATTCCCCAAATTAAATGTAACACGAGATGGGACAGGAGGTCGGGGCGCTCCGGGAATACGCAGGGAGGCTGCGTGACATTTACGCTGACATTTGAGATGAGCGCCGCTCTTTATTTGTCACGCTCTTTGACCGCGGGATGAAAATATGTAAGCCGATATTATTACATCTCCATCGGAGCGGGTTAATTCGTGCCGTTTTGCGGGGTTGGAGATGACAAATGGTAGGGGATATTAGGAAAATTTCAACACCGTAGGCAAGCAGTACCGTGTTATTACTCTCCGTATCATTCCTCAACGCAACTGATTGAACAAATTGAGTTTTCCACAAAAAAATATTATTTTCATTAATCTTCGTTTATGTTGAATTTAAGCATTACCTATATTGAATATTGAATACCGACAATTTTGCGACCAAATTTCACAAAGCTAATGCAAAAGCAATTTTGAAACGTGAAAAAAATTTTGTGCTCCAGTTTTACGCAGGGGCCTTTCTTCCATTATTCGAAACAATTTGTTGATTGTTTTTTTATTTCAGCGACTGGGAGAGAAAATCCTGAGAAAATTTTGACAAAAAATAAAAATTTTCTGATCCAAGTAGTTGCCGGTCGTATTAGTACCTATATTGATTATTGAATGTTCCTTTCAAAACTTCGAGATACTGATTATATTTAGAAGAATCTTGATAAAGATGTCAGTAGGGTTTCAGGAAGAACAGAAATTGTTGTGGCCAGGTTCTTAAAACATAGGCAGGTAAATACTAAAAGTCCAGTAACTTTATACATGCGTCGAATCCGATAGATTTTTTGTAGACTTATTCATGATGTTGGCCTAATGAATAATCCAAGTTTGTGACCTCGAGCGATGAACGCAACTTTGTCAAAAATCGAAAATACCGCGAAAAATTCGTTTTTCTTTAAAATTTTGGCGAATATCACCCTAAAGGACTAGTTTTTGGAAAAACTTCTTCAGGGCGTTTTCGAAGCAGATTAATTTCCTACAATATGATGCCAGAACTGTCACTGTAGACACAATAGTTTTCTATGTACAGTCTTCCTAAGTTTATATTTCGAAATTTTTTGCAATTATGTCGTTTGACCCAGATTATACTATCGAAGCTCTGTACTTCCATGAAATGATGTTGAAGAACAAAACGGGAAGTGTGAAAGATGATGTTCAAGCTAAGCAACGAATGATGAAGTAAGAAAGATAAGTACCTACACCAAAATTAAATAAGTTATTTTTTTGTGGGAATTGAGTATTATCAATAGTTAATTTTGCCTTCTTGGAAGGTTTTGGTTTAGGTTCGTCTATATCTGTATCGACGTATTGGGAGTGGGAGGGCATATCCCGCCAATCATTCTCCATTTCGACATTGGATAGATCGTCGTCTCCTACTGTTTATTTTCATCACAAGAGGACCGAAATTCTAAATAAAAGGAAATTTTTGAAACGCTGTATATAAAAAAACTAATTGTGTCTACAAGACAGTTCTGGTATCATATTTTAGGAAATTTATAGTCTACTTCGAAGTATCTTCGGAGAATTTATAGATACTCTGTGTAAAGGAGCATTGAGGCAGCTTTAAATTTTAATGGACATTGCTGCAACTCGGGGTTATAGGCAATTCGTGAATCGTCTAAAGCCGGGTCCAGACGGCTGTAATGCAACGTGTAATGCAACGCGTAATGTAATGCTAATTCTCCGTGTGGACGGCACCACGAACGTTACTGTAACGTTCGTCAGACCGTTCTTGGCTATCCATCGGGGTGTCGGTTTTTGTCGCGATCTCAAAGTCGCTCGCAGTTCTCGTTTGGACGGCTATTCGCGCGTTTGTTGTGGAGTGACGAACAATCTCTCGAATTAATTGAATTTTACGGCAGGACTTTTACTTTGGGACCAAAGGAATTCGAATTACCACAAGATGAAATTCAAAATGATGCGTGGACAGAGATTTCTGTTTCATTTTCATTTCAAAATATATATTCAAAATTCGTGGGCGACATTTAGGATCCCGGTGATGTTTTCATATTCACTCGTTTCTTCGGATTTCAATTCCAATAATAAATAATAATGAAGATCTTCTTTCATACAAATTGGTTTTCCATCATCGACGTTTTTTCCGGTCTTCACTTATTTTTAAGTAAGTGAAAATAAACGCAGCACCTGCTATCGCAACTTTCCAGGGTTCCAGGATTTTTTTGGATTTTTTCGTGTTTTGATGGATTTTTTAGGGGATATTCAGTTATTATTATTATTTTTATTATTATTATTATCAGAAGTTTAGAATCGAGGACTAGTCCTATTAGATTCAATTACAAAATAAAATAATAAAACTAAATTGGTCGTGTACACATCAAATAATCAACAAATATAATTCGAATAGAGAGGATAATTTTTTTTTCATTAAATTAAATGAATAAATAAATCTGTTCTGGTTCACATCTCACTACCGGGTTCCATCATAACGTTTCTTGAAAATGTTTACCGATGGGGCATCCACAACACGGGGCGGCAAGGAGTTCCAAGTGTTGAAAATTCTATTGGGAAGAAAATTTCTCCTCGTTGTTGTCCTGTACCGTTGCTGTCTCAACTTGAAATCATGCCCGCGCAGGCGGTCGTCGTCAGACAATGTGAAAAGGGGTCTGAGGTCGCTGCCAATGAAGTTGTTCAATATGCGAAATGTTATTATGAGATCTCCACGAACTTTCCGATTCTCAAATGGATCAAGATCTGCCATGACAAGACGACGATCATAAGAGGGCCTCACTCGACCAAAGGAAATTCGTGTGGCATATCTCCAAACAGGACCGGCGAACTCCAAAATCGGGCGGACGTAGGTCTTGTAAAGTTTCACGGAGGTAAAGAACGAAACACCAGCGAACGATTTCTTTAACAAATAAATTGATTGCCTGGCTCTCCTACAGATGGTAGATATATGTTCAGACCAACTCAAGTCACTGGTCACCACCACACCCAGATCGGTGTGTGTGTCTACACTACTTAGTGTTGTACCGCCGATAGTGTATGGGAATCTTGGATTTGATCGACCAATGTGAAGAACAACACACTTTGATATATTAAGACCGAGTAACCAGGTATGGCACCACTGAAGAAGTCTATCAAGATCTTGTTGAAGCTGCTGATACTGTGTAATTGGGTCCGCGTAAATCTTAGTATCATCTGCGAAAAAGGAGCACGGAGACGTCAGAAGAAGAGGAATGTCAGCAACATAAACTAAGAAAAGCAATGGCCCGAGCACAGAACCCTGACGTACACCACTCAATACTGGGTAGGCGGAAGAATAAGCGTTGCCAACACGTACACAAAATGAGCGGTTAGTCAGAAAAGCCGAAATCCAACTAAGAAGATGGCCACGGATACCAGATTCTTCAGATTTCATACAGTTTCAGTCATTATGCACAACTGGAAGGACTGTGTCGGAGCTGTGAACAAAATTTCACATTTTTCACAAATCCTGGTTCCAAAATGACGAAAATGAAAACAAGTCGTCAATCCCTCTAGTGGAAAAAAAAGGTGAAGTTTGCTTCTGGAAGGTAGTTCGAAGTTCAGCTGGTTTTCCTCTTCTAGACAGTTGTTAGAAATGTTACAACTTGTTCATTTCAAACTTTCCTGTACAAAAATGCCCGTTTTTTCGTCGAAACCGAAAAATATCACATTCTATTGATCAATCACAATAGTGAAAGAGTGTCGGAAAGAGATCATACTCATTTAAATAGTATTTATTAAAAATTTTTGAATGAAAATTCACAAATAAATATATTATGTATGTGTTGTTGGTTAAACCGAGAATTTGCTATTTTTGAGAAAACCCAATAATAGTGGGTTTTATCAATTCAAAAAAATCCACAGGGTTGTATACAGTGCAGAAATTCTATGCCAACCCTGCAACTTTCCTTATCGGCATGTTTGTAGAAACCGAGTGGAACAGCCGACAAACAAGGAGTCGCGTTGAAGATTCGCCGTGTATTCGTGAGCCGTCCAGACGGGCAATCTGAATTACGCGTTGCATTACAGCCGTCTGGACCCGGCCTAATAGTATGAAATGCTATAACTAATAAATCACTTCATATTTTTGTTTATTAATACTGGCCAATTCTTGACTCATTAAATAATATATCCAATATTGATTTTGATTGAAATTCGGTTACTTTTCGGGCAGTTCAAAAAAAAACTTCAAACTGATATATTTATTGCTTTTTATTGAAAAAAATATAAATTCGTTAAACGTCTCTTTGAAGGTATAATCATGTGGAATAGGTTTTCTTCAAGCCTTCCTGCCAACTCCTGGCCGTAACTTTTGCCTTCTTCTTTTTCCCCCAAAATTCTTCGGGTTAAAAATCTGAAATTTTGTGTCTCATATATCAATGAGAAAACACCTTGAATAGATAAATGATTGTTCACCTTTAAAACTGGCGAAACGCGATCAATACTAGCAGAAATATCTGCTGAATCCTTGAGAAACTCTCAGTTACACCGATACACTGCCGCTCATTCCCTTGTGGTTAGGCGAGTGGTATCTTGATGAATTCCAGTAATTTTCATTTCGGTAAGACTTGGGAAATAATCAACTCCAAATCTAATTTGTGGATTGAAGCAAGAACATACATACAGAAATAATTTCGAAATATATTCAGTAGGTTAACTCAAACTTGAATATGACATAAGTCAGTGTTTTTCCTAAACACCAAACTAAATCATGCTGCCTTCAACTTCAAAAGTTACTGATGGGATATTACCAACATAATTTTGAGTTTCCATAGCTGCCCGAGATGGCAATACAAATTCCGAGATAATAGATTGAAAACTGACAACTGACAAGTCCACCGTTTTTTTTTGTATTCAGATTTGAACGATTTTCCAGGTCGAGCATTTCGATACCGCACAAAAATTGAACCAAAAAACAAACCACAGTTCAGAATTCGATTTCATAAATGTACTAATACTTATCCTAACAATAACAGATTCTCGAGGTCGATCAAATAAGCTGCTCCACAAAAGTTAGGGATATCTTTGAGAAAATCGCTGTAAGATCATTCAAAATTCAACAACTTGAAACAGTATGAGACATTTCGTCAATCTGGTCGCCTTTTTTCTGAAGTTTGGTTCTTTGCATATGCTTCATGAATGTTCATATTTTGAAATGGAGTCAGTTTATCGACGGCTTCAATTTGAAACGAGTTTTCTGAAAATGCCAAGACGCAAATTAACAAACGCTGCGGCTAATAGGGCTATCAGAATGCTACAGGGTGGAGGGTGGCCTAACTCAGGTTGTTGTAGCGGAAAGGCTCCAAGTCATCCAAAGTGTGATATCTCGATTTTGGAATAGGTTCAGGGAGCAGGTTCCGTGTTGGAAAGACCAAGGCTTGGTGGGCGACTTACATAGAACATAATCATCAACCTACCTCAGAATCCTTAAATGATCTGAGAGAGAGATTCTGCCCCGTTTATTGAACCAAATTATTCAAGAAATGTTCAACAACTTCGTGAGTAGTATGAAAGAAGATGTCAAGCTGTTATTGATGCCCATGGAGGCCATACATTGTATTGCTAGTCTTGAAATGCTTGAATTCCCTGTGAATAAAATTTCGTTAGTTTACTCGATTTTTCTAAACCACCCTGTATACCCTGCATACCCACAGGCTAAAATTAATTTTATTTCCTGCAACTTGAAGTCGTATTAATATGAATTTTCATCACAAACTCTAATTTTAACCATATTTTTTTGGAGTTTAAATCAATATCCCTAACACATATGTGGCAGTTTAGATTTCATCCGGATCCGCCAGACGTCAATAGTCGAACGAAATAGATTTCCTCCCTACATCCATATGCAATTATCGAACGATAAACGATAAGTGTGTAAGACCCAGACTCATCCGATCGCAATGCAATTATTAGTGAAGAATATAAATTTTTCAATTTTAAAAATGATTTCACCATTCGTGAAAATGAAGATGCTTATTTTTTGGCACGAAAACATTTCAATCTCTGATCCCTTCAGAACAGAAGTATATGATCAGTGTTCAAACCTTGTATATGCAACGGTCTTAAGAATGATTGGAAACCACCAAATCTAATAAATCTTATTCTTCGAAAAAACTGAAAATTTTAAACATGAATGAATGTGCGGCTTCTCCGTTTAATTCAATTCCATATTCTATGTGACCGATGATCGATAGATAGATATGGAAAAACGGTACTCGAACTGTGTGAATGAATTCATGTGAATAAAGATCGAGAAATGTCATCATTTTTACGATCCACTGGGTACGGCTGATGGAAATTTATCTCGAACGGGCCTTCGTTGAATGTCTAGGATGGATGATTCCCACAGTTTTTGTACTTTCTATTATAAGATTTTTAATCGACCACAGCATTTCCCAGATTGCGGTCTGATAATAATACATATAAATCTGTTGAAAGCCCTACGCACGCTTCGACACGATATCCCAAGCATCGGAACAAGAACAATAGCTAAAATCGATAAAAACAATTTGAAAAAATTTTTGTTTGGATAATTTTTTTACAGAAAAATTTCATTAGTACAAATCAATAGAATATTTGATATCGAACTTAAACTCTTCATCACAGTAGATATATACAATTTAAATTGTTGTTGAATATATTCCAGCATACAAGGTATCATGTAAACTGTAGTCAGCTTTCACACTCTCTGCTAGGGAGACCATTCATAATATTGAAAATTACGATTGCTTCGATGTCTTCTTCTTCGGTGTTTTTCTTTTTTTCGATTCTCCAACCCATAATGAATGTTTCTTCTTCTGATCCATTTCAAAAAAACACATCATTCAACATGCAGAAATGATCCATCAACTCAAATGTTACCATATAATTTTGATTTTTCACAGACCACCGAGATAGCTATGGGGATGTCATAGCAACTATTTAACCTAACTATATAATATATAATGGTAGTTTAGGAGTGAATGATTTCCTTGATAACTCCTATAATCTGCCTTTTTTCTTCATCTTTCATATCACATATTCCATTCATCTATGAAATTTTTTTTATTTGCATTGTTTTTCTTCTCAGATTCACAGCCCCTTTTGTAATCTGTTGATTAGTTGTTTTGTTTCTTGTCTCATGTATTTATTTGGGTTTAAGGTCAGTTTCTTCTCTTGCTGTGATTCATCTGAAATGTACTAGGTACATTCCTCCTGCAAAAATCAGTTTGCTCAAAGAATTATATTCATCAAAGGTTATATTGGAGTTTGTTCTTAATTTTTCGTTTCGTTTCTTGTTATGTTGAGAATTTTTCCTCGTTTTAAAATTCCAGCTGGTATCTCATTTTTGATTTTGTACATCTGTATTTCATGACGTCATTAATCGTTCTATATTATGTACCTAGTATTTCTTGATGTGATGTGTTGATCCATTTGAAATTCTTTGTTCTCCTTTCTTGAAAATTTTCATTAAATTCTTTAAAAGTTTTATGACTTGATTGTTAAGTTGTTTGAATTGTTCTTTTGCATTGAGTGCAGAATACGCTATTTTTCAAAAAAATTTCAACTCTTCTTTCTCTCTCATAGAAATAGATTCTGCTCCAAGAAACATAAATTCAAAATAGTTATAATCGAAATGAATACCATTTTCAATTTCTAGGCTCACATATCATTCATTATGAGGTTGGAGAAATTATATCAACTTTTGTCAGAGTAGAGATATACCGGTTTCAGCATCATCACTATCCCATATGACTCCCATAATAAACTTCTACATTTGAAGCAAATAGTCCAAACCTAATGGGTAAAATATTACAAGTAGCATAGAATATTTTCGATTGGTTCTTATTCTTAAAATCTAAATGTTTGATGAGTTCATATTTTCATCGTGATTCATTTAGGCTTTAGTATTCTGTTAGGTTTTTCTCTGTGTTTCAGTATCGTAATGAGTTCATTACTGTACTGAAAGTAGTGCTGTAATGAACTCATTACAGCATTGTTATATTTTTCGCTTTGTGTTTGTCAACTCTGAATTCCGATCCTGTCAATTTTCACTACACGTCAATTCAAATTCGGTAATCTGTCAATTTTCGTAACAGTCACACCAACTGCCAAGATACAATAGAATAATATATTCTAAAACAAGTTGCAGAATGAGCTCCTATTCCAGCACGAATGCGAAATTGAGCGACGAAAGAGCGAGTTTTCGAAAGAAGTTGGAGAGTGTTGGAATTATCTTCTTCAACCAGTATTAGCCGATATTTTTTCTATTTCAGTCAAGTTTCTTGAGATACTCTCGAAATTCTAATAAAAATTCAGATAAATGACTCTTGTATTGTATCTTGGCAGTTGGTGTGACTTATGAAATATGACAGATTGCGGAATTTGAATTTATCTGATTTGAAAATTGAGAGGATCTGAGATCAGTACTGACAAACATAAAACGAAAAATATAACTGAAAACAATGTTACTTTCATATATAATTTGAATTTTTCATTGATATAGACAAAATATCGTCTAATAGAAGCCAATTCCAACACTCATGCGTTCAAATTCGTCTTGGAATGGGAGCCCATTCTGCAACTTGTTTCACATTATACTATTTCATCATTTTGATAGTATCTAATAGTTCCTTCATGAATTCAAAAATTTATTCTTTTCTCGTCTTTAGGTACTTCGTATACATTTCTTATTAATTCTTTCTTGTTCATAAGTACATTACTTCCTGATCTGAATTATTTCATTTTCTCTTACTCTGTCGAAAGCACTGAAATGAATTAATCTCATCTGAGAAGATTTGCTAGATTGATTAAGGAGGGAAATCTACTGAAATCCCAAATACGAGCAGGCAATAGAAATATCGCTTCTTTCTGAGTGTACATCGACCTCGTGAACTTTACCTGTCTTTTTTCAGATGGACTATTTTGTCTATCCAGTCGGTGTTTTATTGAAAAGAAACCTACAATGACCGCAGCCAGCATCCGGTAACTCGAGGAGCCCCCAACGTATCAGCAACCATCAGCATTCTATTGTGCCTGCTACCTCGGAAAATTAATGATGATCTAGTTGATTGGCTCGGTAATCTCACCAATTTGCATTTCGCAAACGTGCGACCTTACGAAATAGATGAAATTGATGCTTTCAATCGATATTCGCTAATAAAAACAAATTCGCGTCGGGAATCGAACGATGAAAAAAGGTTTCGTAATACAACACGGTTCCTGCTTATAATATCATCCTGGTCGATATGATATCTGCGATATTCATGAACGGGTGGATTACGAGAGGTTTTTGAACTTGAGTAGGTCCCTCCTAAATTGTTGGGTGAACGTACATACGCTCATGAAGTATATTCAGTATTATTTCGGAAATTTTCATATATGTTCTGAAGGTGAACATGATTATCTCTATTTTAGAATCGTAATGAGTTCATTTCAGTTCTGAAAGTAGTGCTGTAATGAAGTCATTACAGCATTGTTTTCAGTTATATTTTTTCGTTTGACCTCCGATCCTTTTTTCTAGGGTAGACCGGAAAAAAAGTATTTCCTTTGATCTCAAGAATAAATTGTAGTAATTCATGTATCAGTCAAAGACTCACCCTGCTTTTGAGATGTGGTAAAAAAGGGCGTATGTACACTAGTCCACTATTGGAAAACTGGCAACAAGTCGGCAATGCCCAATATTAGAACACCGGGTGAAGATTGATTGATTTGTTCATTCAATTCAAAATAACCTAATATTTTAAGAATTCTGAAAGATTATAATCGCAAATCATCGTCTCTTCACGACAAGATATTGACTTTATAACAGCACTGCACCTCAAAATTAACTTAAACGAAGAAAATTCGCCTGGATTTAGAAAATCTTTTGAGTTTTTGAACAAATTTCGATCATTTTTTGGCATGGAATTTTACTTTCAACATGTACTGATACCGATTCATGATTGGATACGTTGAGATGCACTTCCTAACAACTTGAATTTATCTATTTCAAGGCAGCTGTGTCCTAGTGTCTGAAAAAAATTTATCTCACCTTCGATTAGAAATTTTCTTGTTTTTAATAGTCAGACACATAAATTTACATAACGTCATTGAATGGGTACCTCAACAGCCTCATACTTCCGGGGTCTTGTCCTCCCTGACGCAACAGTGGATGATCTCACAATTTCCGACCCCGGAAAAAACTGAGATAAAGGTCCAACAATGGCTCTCAGACACGGTTAACGGACAATCGCCTTAGACAAAAGAGAAGCCATTTAACTTCCGAAAATGATAAGAGAGGCTTCCGGAGTCCAGAACCGGTTTCTGCGTGAAAACATCCGCATTTCTGATATATGCAAGTCATGCCCCTGGACCATTTAAAGGACGTCATAAATCAAATTCGCGTCAAAACCCAGAAAGGACGCGCAGCATCTGTCCCCGTGGACCGTGTGACCAGGGGACATCTCGGCTTAACCCTTCGATGGCCCGGAGGTAGCCTTGGACCACTCGGGTCACCTCATTAACCCTTTGTGCCCGTCAAAGAGCGTGGAGATCGCTAAGAAGGAAGTGTTTTCGGGGGGTTCCTTTTTTGCCAACAGGTATCACCATATCAATGGCGAAGGATAAATGATGCCATTCATCTAAGAAGACTATTTGTATTTCCTTTCTCTCCGGTGGAATAATAAGGGTAATAAATTCACTTGTCACAATGGTAGACGGAGCTCGGATTTGATTAGCTTTTTTGCGGAAGTAACTGAAGACGACGCGTTGAAAAAATTCTGAAGTTGATGCTAATTGATTATCGTTATTAGTTTAATAGCATCATAACAGTTTTTCCTCACTTTTTTAACATCTTGATGGATTCTAACTGTTAGTTTCGAAGTATACATGACATATTTTCAAGAATCCCATGTTCAAGAATATTAAATACGTCTTACCTACAAGAGGTTTGTTTCGTAACGTGAATATGCTTTATTTATTCTATAGCCATAAGAAGAATATTTGAATGTCTAAGGTATTTTTATTGCCATTTTTTATTGAAGTTAATAGAAACTTAGGGGAACTTTTTACTGGTAGTTAAAAGTGTACCTTATTTTGGTAGAGTGTATCAAACATTTTTTATATCACAGCAAACTCCATAATCATTCATCACGGAATTGAAATTCGAGTTGGGATAATACATATCGGTTCATTCTTTAAAATTCTTAAGCTAAACAAGAATTGCGGATATTCATGGTATGCGTTCAAAGTTGAAGTGAAGTCCGTTCAGTTTTCCAGAAACGTCTAACGATTAACCCTTTACCCCCATAATATTAGAAAATTGAGCTAAATTATTGGATCTTTATGTTTATGGAATGTAGAAATGGTACAACCATATTATTATTAAATGAAATCAGTATTGGCTTTTGGCATTAAAACATTGTCAAAGTATATCAATGGAGAAGAATTGAGGCGAATGCTGAGTCGATTATGAGGTATGGTATAATTTTTTCGGGATAAGTAGTTCAGCGGTGGATGTAATTCTCAAAGTTCTGAAAGAGATTGTAAGAATTATAAATCATATATCATTTAGAGAGTCTTGCAGAAGAGAGTTGAATAATATAGAATTTCAACTTGGTAAGCCCTCAATATATTGATTGGACACTTTGGTCAAGATACCTACTACTGTACGAGATGAGAAAACCTGTAGTTACTATCATTATCGATGAAGGAAACATATGCATCTTACATGTGCATAAGATTGTTCAATACGCTTTTAAATAATTCATGAATTTCATCGCATGAAGGAGGTAGACTGGTAGACGAAAAACTGTATCATAAATGATAAGCCTTAATCGCTGAACGAATACTTTGAAGCTGCAAGTGGTAGATTTATATTTTTATGACGTCAATTCCATGAAATAAAATAGGTATTTATTAATACGAATCTTTATAATCATTCCTAGCCTATAAGGTTTAATTGGAAGGATTGTACCTTTACCTATCTCATTCTTCACTGTCCGAAGATTGAATAATATTATTATTATTATTACTATTAACATGAACAGGGGTCGTTGTGGCTTCGTTCAGCCTCCCGGGAACTTCGACCGCAAAGATCTTCTGTTCTTAACCCTACTCGTCCATTTAAATCCCAAGGAGGCCATCAATGGTATTGATGAACCCAACGACATCCTTAGGAGCCTTGGCGGTAAGATTGAATAATAAGAAAAATATGAATCCCCCCTCTATATGTAGTACTGAAAACATACTATGATTTTTGTCTAGTTTCACACATCTAATAATCAGGAGGCGCTGAAAACGCATTGATAAAATTATTCAATACAGAAAACTGTTATAATAGGCGCGAAATTCGAATTCTGTATCTCATATAAATTAAATTGAATATCGACCTTGTCGAGCTCATGAAAAAAACCATCCTGATTAGGATGTTGAATTTTTCATATACACATTTTTTCGAATCAAATGATTTAAATGAAATACGCTTTTGGATTATATTTTCATTTGAAATCATCCCATGAAATCACTTCAATTATAAAATTGAGTTCAATTATAAAATTTGTTTACATAGTTTTTACAGAATTATTATAAAAAACAATAATAAACCCCTTTTTCAAAAATTTGTTCACATATTAGTTACAGAATGTTCGGAACCACATAAGAGAAAGTGTCAGAGTTGTAGAGTTGTACAGTGTGATTCACCGATCTTGGTAACTCCAATGTTCTCAAAAACTTCTGAATATTTTTTCATTCTGTGAATGTGAATAGCATTTTGAACAAGTCAATATTGTCTTGAGACGACAGACGTGAAATTTTTTTCTTTATTGTGAAAGTATACCTTTACTTGGAGAGATCGATATGATTTTGTGCCTTGAATTCAAGAAGGCTTGTTTCCTATAAAATGTGCCTCTTTAAATAAGACGAGATATGTTGCCACAGCAAGATGGGGCTTCATGCCACAACGCTGCCGTTGTGCAGAGATATTTAGATCAAGATATCTCCAGACCTGGATTAATTTCTCAGGGGTACCCTGAAAAATATGTTATACCAAACTGATTCTAATAACTTGAATGTTTATTGTTACAAAATATAATATTCAATGAATGTAATAATAGAGAAATAGTTTGTTTCAAAACCTCTCATTATGATCCATACATAAATTATATCATTTCCCTATTTCATTGGGTTTTTTCCGCCTAGAAAACTCTATACATTTGACAGCACTGAAAAAAACAATGAGTAACACAGGTACATGATAGGAGTTTCAATACTTACATTCTCTTCGGTAACCTAAAAAATGCAAGTTTAGGATTTTAATTTTTATCGATTTTACACTTTATCGCCATACCAAAACGCCCCGAAAGTCATTTCAAATTCCAAAATATATACACGAAAAATATATGGATTAACAGAAAAATACACAAGTGGATACCGTGCAGAAACAGAAACACGAAAACAGCAAAAAAACAACAACAAAACTATACTTCTACTAGAATGTATTAATCTGTTATCTTTCGTCAGAAGGCATATTCCAGAGCAATGTTTGACCATTTTTTCAAATATTTTGCAAGTTTTAAATGAACCCCAATTATATTTCAACCATCTCCCTGAGTTGTACTTTCACAGGTGAAACAAGAGATGGCGCCCACATTGTAGTCGCTTCGTTTCCCAGTCTCATACTCTATAATCTTTGCTCTGAATTGTGTTGAGCGGTGGGGGAATATGTATAATAAAATGTACATCAGTTTCTAACAAACGACACAATTTTCACTCCCTTATAGAAATAAATAATAATAATAAATAACCTTGTTCGCAGAAGCGAACAAGGTTATTGTCGTCTGTATCATGATAGGGTCTCAATAATTGGTCATTGGAAACGAAAAAGATTGGAACTACCTGAGTGAATGATAAAAGAATAATAAAATGATTTTCAGTATCGCAGACATTTCGAATGGTACCTTCGGAAAGAGTGAAAAATAAAAAAAGGGTAGCTCTCATATTCAATTATTAAATTCTCATAAGCACTTCCATTTCTTCAGGAAAATTGTATGAATATTGCAAAAAATTACATATTGTTTAGGTTCCTACTCTGAATTAATCTTCATGTCAGTGCTGCACTGAAATTTTTCTGTCAAATTCATGTTGAAATTCGAAATAACATAAATACTATTGAAAATTCAAATTCACGGGAAAGTTCGATTTGTTCTTCAATAAGAGAAGTGCTTAAAAAGAGGGATCAATCGAGGATGGAGCAGATGTCCTGCAGATACATCATCTGTGGTGGGTAATAGCTGATTAGATCGTGGGGCACGTGCCTCCGCCAGACGATGATCCACAATAAACGCGGTTAGCAGCAGTCGCGACTCATCTCGTTGTAGACAACGTTGCCATGTTCTACTGTCCAGAAAGAGAAAGTGTGGTAAAAAACTTTCAACTTTAGATTTTGGAAAATGTAACTGAGAAAATCGAAATTCAAATTTATAGTTTCGTAGTCCATTTTAATAACCTCATTCTGCAGAGACAAAGTATGGTACACACTTGATATGAAATTATGGCTTCTAACAGATAATATTTTAAGGTCCACGGAAAGAGTATTAAATTTATCATAAATTGTTCTAAGAATTCAATTCGAAACTTTTTTATGTAATTCTTCTTTCAATCAACACTTATTACGAATCCATTCAACCTTTAGTTCTACTAATGTATTGCTTGCTTTTCACCTGATCTTTGATCTCGATAAAGAATTCCCTTCCATAACAAAAAAATATTTCTCTAATTTTGTATCAAATCCGTTCATTCTGCCACATCTTGTAGAACAAAGTCGTGCTAGAATATCTCATTTTCGCACTTGGTAATATTTATTGATTACATGTTGCCCCAGTGTCTCGGATTTACTTATTATGTGGCAAATGTATGAGAGAGAAATCAGTTCTGCCAATGAATATCATTCAATGCAAAAATCACTAAATTCAATGTGAATATTATATCAATTTCAATAAAAATTCAATAAATTAAAAGAACTTGCCACTATGTGGCTCGTTTTTTAATCTGGCATTCTACACTTATATCATAAATAACTATTTCAGTTTCTTTACTTGAGGAGATACTGAATAGTTGACAGAAGCGTCTAAAGCAAAGTCTGACTTGAAAACTCATTTCGGAATTCTTTTCAACAAATGGAATGGCAATATATGAAATTTTCAAATGTTTGAGAATATGTCTTCGATAATAATTATGATACCTAATTCATTCATACATAAAATATTGAAAAAAACTAAAATACACATTTCCTTGCTTTCATCTTTTCAAATCAGATTTGAATCTCGTTAACAATTTTAATTGTCCAGACTAAATACACCTGAAAAAACTGTTTTGATTTCTCGTCTGAGAATGTGGTCCATTCATTGATGTTGGAGGGGTTCAGAAATCATCTGGCAACGTCGCAAAGCGGCGTCTGTTCCAAAGAACAGCTGGACAACAGCTTCACCCGATCGGCCTTTTGCGTAATGATCGGAAGGTATCTCATTATAGATAGTCGACTTTTTTTATTACTCCCTTGTCTCGTGTCCATAATTATATAGGGTGGCCCAGTCACCTTCACCGGTATTTTTGCTTTTCAAGCAGGAAGGAATTAATCGGCGGAATGTTTAAAAGGTCGAAGTGAAAACACAGAACGACAGGTTGATATTGCATTGAGGAATTTCCTCATAAGCTTGTAGCTTGTAGAGGAGAGTCGTTCCTCCTTACTACTCACTTTTGAGAATAATCAGTTCATTGGAATTACTAAATATTTACAGGGTAGGAAAATTTGATGTAATCAATTAAACAATATTTGTGAAATAGAAAGATGTTGATTTTAAAATATGCTAACTCATTCCTGATCCTGATTGTATTTTTACAATAACGGTCGTTTGGTAAAGCTATCAAGTATTGGTTTCTCACTTTAGTACAGGAAGACTAGAACAGAACTGTAACTGACAGAGCCATGTCCAATATCAACTAATTTTCTGCCAGATTTGGGAATATGTCTGATGGATTAGCAGCTAGAGTTATCGATGCTTTAAAAATCTCTTCAAGAAATGCAAACAACTGTTTGCAGAATGTATAAACACGACTCTCTTTGAAATTGAATTGACAGAGGATGCTTTATTCAGTTTATTTATTATTTCACAGGGTGCAGCAATTAGTCCTCCCACATTTGAAAGAGCTGATGAATAAAAAGGAAATGAGATATTTGAAAAACTATTTTTTATTCTGAAAGCTTAGGATTAGCAGTTTTTTACCTGATTTGTACAAAATGTCGTTCATTGTCAACAAGGGATAACCCTGTCACATCTGGTGTTCCTCAGGGCTCTGGCCTCGGTCCGGTTTTGTTTTCTGTGTACACCTATGAACTGCCCCGTCGAATTCGCCCAGATTTATCACTATTCCTGATGAGTTATACTTTTCCACGGGGTGACTCACATATTCTACAGCACGATCTGGATAAAAATTCTGCTTGGTATAAAGATTGGCTTCTTCCCTGAACGTGAATGAATCTTGTGTCATGCATATTGGGAGGATCGATCCACGTAGATCGGCTTACATCGATCTGATATCTCTGGAGTATTTGAGAAGTCATTACGATCTTGGATTTATAGTGACTGTTGGGGATCTGGGGTAGTCTGAACAAGTCTAAACTGAAAGGGTCATCCGAGAGAATTTATTCGAGTCGATCCAGCGGTGGAATACTCGTATTCCGCACCGAGGATATCGCATTTTCAACCTGCCTTCACTCAGAGATCGTCTTGCGCCATTGTGTTTAAAAATTATATATCAATGTACAACTCTTCTGAATCTTCATCATCATTTTTGACTGAATGTTTCACTCGATTTTGAATTTATTCAGTGTCCGAATTGATCGAGTTATTCAAAAACGATAATTTTGTTTTGAAATTGCTGTATGCTTCTTGGGTCTTTCAAATTTAATGAAATATCTGTCAAAGATTACTGAAAATGCTGTAAACCGTAACATCCATCAATGTGCAACTCTTCTAAATCTTCATCATCATTTTTGACTAAATGTTTTACTCGATTTTGAATTTCTTCAGTGTCCGAATTGATCGAGTTACTCAAAAATGAAAATTTTGTTTTGAAATTGCTGTATGCTTCTTGGGTCTTTCAAATTCAATGACCAATCTGTCAAGGATTACTGAAAATACTGTAAACCGTGACCCTGAATACGGATTTATCTGCTGTCAGCTTTCCCACCCGTATTCTCTTGGTGTCTTTTCCATATTCTTCAACAAATGAGACTCCCTTAGGCTAGTTGCTTCGGAAGATCTACATCTCCTCAGAATTTAATTTTTTTTTTGTTTTGTGCAAATAGGTGATTATCCCTGTCCCTGCGCAGAGATGTGTTCACGAAAAAAAACGGAAAATATAAAATGTTAAATGATTTCTGGCTTTAGTCTTGAATTTTTTCCCGAGAGGAAAACTTGAATTCAAGTATGAAAATGGAAAAAGGATGGAGAAGGAGTATAAACAACAGTTAAAATTATTCAAAAGGCGCAGATTGTGGATTTTGATTAGGAAAAAATCATTACTATCTTGTTTCAAAAAGATTTTTCCCTGTCTCAATAAGAAGATTCACTATTTTTACCGTAATAGTTGCCTAATTTCAAAATCTAATGTTTTTTCGTCAAAATTGTTTAAATTTAAAACCGGCTCCTCTCTGGCCAGGAGAGTTTCTTCACCGCGAGATATTCCGAAATTCTCTGGTTTTGGTAATAATTTATTAAATTTCTTTCCCTCGAAAAAGGACAAGTGTACATGATGGAATGAACAAGGAGCTTCCCAAGACAATTTGAATGTCCGTATCCGAGTGTTGGTTCGATCGGAAATAATCAGAGGTGCGGTCATCTCTGACGATGAAAATGGAGTACAAAAAAGGTCCAGGAAATAGAATACTGGTGTGGGGCGGCACATGTCCCTCGCAATTACTACCGACCTGGGGTAAAGCCGTTTGCACCTTGCCGGTTTCAGAGTGGCGGGAAAGACGAAGGAAGAGGAAAACGGTTGGTACAAGCGATGCAGCTCGACCGTGACCGACATTCAACGGGTGAAGCGGATTGCCGGAGGATCGAGAAAAAACATTATTGCCAGCAGACAGTGTACCCCCAATTTCCTCAAGTTCATTATTTCCACCACATTCAATTAGCACACTGAAATGAAAGATAAGTGCAATTTTGGTTTGAAAGTTATTATAACATTTTGTATGATGTGCTGATGATTTTTGGTGCTTTCCACTTCAGACAGGCTGCGCATTCATGAGGATTTTTAAAGCAGGCAGCTGAATATTGCAAGAATAACCATCTGAACACCTTGACATAAAGATATATTGTGAAACCACGTGCAGTAGATTTTCTTTAACTTCACCACCATCCAGAATTGCCCAAGCCTCTTCCGATGAACCTCCTCACAACTCACAAGAACAAAGTAAATGTGGCTTCTTGACAGAAGCCATAGGTATCATAAGAAACCATTTAGAAAAAAGAATTTAAAGAATAAAGGAAGGAGCACGTCGTTTATCTAGAAGGGAAACAGTTTTGACCCAAATCGGCCAAATTGAAGAACCGATTCCGATTCTGTTTCGTCCTGAGCTCTCGTATGAGGGAGTTACTTTTTGCGAAGCCCCGGTAGATATTGCTTGTGCTATTTTTCGCGCATCTCTGCACGGGTCATATGCAACATTTGGGGCTGGACAGAAGAAGACAATCTCGATTAAAAAATCGAAGTGTGAGGATACAGAAATCGCCGCTAAAAACTTCTAACACAAATTCTCGCCGGAAATATTAAAGGCTAATTCGCGTATATACACTAGAAAACTGTGATTTTCGCTCTTAAGACGTTGGTGCGCCGCAAATAGGACGTTTGAGGTGGTCGGGAGTGTCGGCCGTTTTTTTTTGATTCGAGGTGAACAGAAGAGTGGTGAGTTCAGACCCCAAAAGAAGATCCAAAATATAATAAAAAATACAGTCCACTGAATCTATCGAACAGATTCATTTGATCATAATTGTCAAATTTGAGTTGGTGATTTGGTACTTTTTGCATCATTTATCATTATTGATGTTTGGGATAGAGGATTCATTGTGACGTGCAAATTTTTCAAAAATAATTCATAGTACTGGAAGATACGAACATATTTTGACATTGGAAATCTTTTCCGCGTTGCAACTCCTGAATTAGGAGTCAATAAAATTTTCCATTGCAAATTTGAGTATACAATCAAACTAACCAAAATATACATGTTTTGGTTGACTTAACCATTAATAATATAAATTGACATTACTTTGACGAAGTTAAGCTTTCAACTTCATTTTTAAAAGACAATCAGGAGCAGGAAGTTGAGATGTCGTTTTGGTTGCAATATATTGTCTTCAACATCCATCCCCGCAAATCAGGATTCAAATTGTTACCAAGCCGTTGTACTTGATAGTACACCCGAAACAGATGTTGTTGTGCTGCTTCAAGAGTTGGAGGTAAAAGATTCAATCTCACTGGTCTGCTTCTGCTCACAGCTTAATCATGCAAGAATACCGGTAGGTAGGAAAAACTTCATTCTGTTTGAAGAATCTTCTTTAAACAGAATGAAGTTTAAAGAATCTTCTTTAAACAGATAGATTGTCTGATTGTCTTTTAAAAATGATATTTTGCAACTGTACGAAAGGTCGTAGGCCAATGTGGGGCTGTCGAAGTTAAGGCCTTCGTTGCTCACCGGTTTGTGTGCCTGAATGTCGAACTATTTGAAGATTCCTCAGAATGTGACCGATGCAGGAATCCAAAACTCTGAGACAATATACATGGATTCATAGAAGGAGGTAAGGAGAAGACGCAGGAGAAGGACAACTTTCCAAAAAAACATGGAGGGAGTGCATTAGGCCTATTAGGAGGTACCTCTTTAAACAAAACGCTGTACTCGCAGTGGCGGATCCAGGACCAACTTCTGGGAGGGGGAACTAGACTATTTGCTAAAATATTTATGTAATTATTTTAGCCCCAATATGTCAAATTCTAGGGATAGAAACAAAATTTTGAAGGTGTTCCCCCAGTTCCCCCCCCCCCCCTCTGGATCCGCGCGTGTGTACTCATCCTCAAAGGTGGTGTGGAATAGAGTACCCAAATTATCCATCATATGAAATACTTTCAAATTGAAGGCAAAATTGTGACGAAACGGTTGGTTACATCAAAAAATTACTAGAAACCGTTTCTCTAGGAAATTTTATCAGCTTTCTTTTTGCTCAGATGTATTTTTGTTGTAAGTTCGATTGGGACCGAGATATTCACGAAAATTCACATTGGAGCAAGATTTTAGCCCTTTACAGCGTTGCCAAATGTTACAAATGACTTTTGGGACATCATTTGGGACACCGAGACCTACCCGAAAAATCTTCATTTGCTCTTGTATGAATTGGCCCGAAGCAAAAGTCTAATTTCAGTGGACTACTTAGAGAAACACATATTAGTAACACAATCTTTAGAGGCACAATTATAAAAGCGTTTTAGACATGAACTAGGCGTGATCAGATCTGTCATATTTATGGGAGAGAAAAGGGTTTTGCCAATCAATATTTTTCAATGCAAAAATAACTAAACGAAAATTTATGGAAACATTTCAATGTTTTCGATAAAAATTCAATGAAAATAATATATATTATGCACTTGTATCATGAAAAACTATTCTGGTTTTTGCATGGAGAGACGTAATACCTACATGTTGGTTGAATTTGCAATGCCTTGAGAAATGAGTCTGTAATATTTTCTAATGGAATCAAGTAGTGCATCTGACAGATCAAAGAGGTTCTTGTAGTAACACTCAACATTAATCCTCGATATAAAGATAGAATTACGCATACTAGAAAATATAATTCTTCTGAGGCTGAAGGACTGCGGTCGATGGCCAATAAAGAACAGTTATTATTATTATTAATTCTTCTGGTGAGCAAACAAAAGCATCATACTTCGAATAAAAGTTCAACTTCAAGTCAGTGCATGGAGAGATATAAAAAATATTGGTTTAGTTTGCGATGCCGTGAAAAATAAGTCTGCAATATTTTCGAATTGCATCTTACAGAGCAAAGTGGTTTTGTTTTTGAAATTCTGTAGCTTACAGAAATCTTCAAATATTTACGACTACTCAAAAGTTGATTATTTACGACGAATCCAGTCAGCCATTTACAGATCAATCGTACTCTACAGATTCGTAGCTACAGAATACTGCCATCAAACTAAATTATTTTCCAAGAAGGCAAAAAAAGACATCATACTTCGAATAGGAGTTCAGGAAATGGTAGACAAGGTTGAAGACATTGCACATCTCATCATGTTTTAGATGTTACACAAACACTAAAATAAAGTTGCTAATAAAAGCGAGTTATTTATTATGTTGTAATTGTTAGTTTTCTTTGGTTATTGGCGGTGAACTGACTTCACAAGGTTTCTATAAGTTACATGCTCATCTCTTACCCCATCAAGTATCTTCAACTTGACGTTTGATAGTTTCGTTCCTTCGTAGATATTCAGCCTGGAAAATTTCCACAAGATATCAACCTTAAAGCCTGTTTCACACCTTACTGAGAAATCAATTAGACACCGTACAATTTCTTCGGGTCCCGAACGTCAGGCCATTGTGATAGTCCAGGAAGTTCGATGCTCGAGATTGCAGGATGTAGCCGGAAGCCAACCAAGGGTCTGATGAGTTTTTCATGTCATGAAGAGTACACAGGTAATTGTCATTCCAGGCGACGCTGCCATCGCAGATGGCTTGGCACTGATGGAATAACTAATTGATATAGGGCGAGTCCGCGGTGCCCAAGAGAATACACAAGGATGCTCGGCTAGGACGCACTTCGTTGGGAAAACGAAAAATCTTTTCTGTTATTCTAGGATTAGGTCTACAGATAAAACATAGAACGGTGAAAAAGGTTCGTCGGCAATTAATTCATCTATTGGTTCTTCTTAAATTTGAAGATTTATTACACCGCTTCATTCAGTTATACTTTCCATGGTATCCAAAAGAGTTTCAGGCAGGTGAATTGTTCTTTAGTTCAGACGAAGTATAGAATGAGATCGAAAGAAAAAGTCTTGGCCGGACTGAATCATTTCATTTACTAAACACTACAAGGTGGATACAGCTTGCATCGTTGATCTGCCATCTATAATATCGTACCATGGCCTCAAATAATTTGTTTTAATTTTGATTTTTCAAAATATTGTCACGATTCTACGAAATAGAAATTGTCTGACGAAGGTGTCTGATTAAGACTAGTTTTGGCCTCTGACAAAGTTTTCAGGAATTTCTCTCAGGAAAAATTGTCTAATAACAGTTGAAAAATGTTAATTCAAATTTTCTATAAAAAGCCTAGAAGGAACTTTATTTAGTGATAAACATTCTAAAATAACCCGTATGCCGCATCGCTGGCTAATTCATAGAAGGTGACTATTATCTAATGAACAGGAAAATGCAATACAGAGAAGTATTGAGGTACATATTGATGACCGATATTTTGTAAAAAAATTTCATATTGTATGTTTTGTATTAGCAACATACGTTGAAATGATCTATGTTCATGAGTTTACCTCCTGATTTACACTGAGTTACAGCAGCATCCATTAAAATTTAATGCCCCCTTAATTCTCCCTTAAACGGAATATCCATAGACGGTGGCCATGGATACTCCGTTTAAAGGAGGATTGAGGGAGCTTTGAATTTAATGAACGTTGCTGCAACTTAGCGTTAGTACTACATTTTTAATTCATATAGAAAAATAAAATACATATAATGTTCTCTCTTTTCGAGAAACATAAATCGCTGAACACCGCAAGTCGCTGCGGTGTCTAGTTGTCATGCTACAAGGAGATTTTGGAAATTGGCCAATTATTATAATTGGCTATAACTTCCGCAGTATTGCAATTATGCTCTCGAAATGAAAAAAACATCTTCGGGGAAGATTTTTCAGTTTTTCATACAGATGCTATCGAAATTTTTGTGCCACTTCAAAGTTGCTATCAATTAAAAAAAAATGTGATATGGAAGCCATTCTGTGCTTTGATATTATTTTTTTCAACTTTTCTTAAACAATTTCGCAAGTACATGTTATGATATACTTATTGATAATGTTTTCTAAACCAATTTCTCAACTTACAATTGTGATATATCAGGGGTGGCCAAACTCTGACCTCTGAGGTCTACTTGTGTTCAAAAATATTTCTTGCGGGCGACTGTGAGGCAGAATTTACAAGAAAAAAATAAAACATCTGCAATAATTTAATGAGTTATTTTTATTTAAACGTAGAAAATGAAATCCATAATGTTCATTCTGTATAATCTTTTTCGGTTGATATTTTGCACTGCATATTGTCAACAATTTTATCATATTGGGGAGTGTGAGAAAGGTGAGTGGAACCAGAAAATGAGGTTAAATATAACGCAACTTTTCTTAGGCAAGGAAAATTCTCTTTGCAAATGCTCGAGCTTTTAAAAATCTCTCTCATAGTTTCTCAATTCTCCTCCTTTTAATTGAAGTTATCATATCAATTAAATTCCTGTTCTTCCCTTGAAGATTCAGATTCAACTATTGAGTTTTTCAGTTATGTCACAAAGAATCATGAGCCATGTTCCATCATCAAGCTCAGGTACATTTCTTCTTTGTATTGCATATATATTTTGATTTCTGGCAGTAATTGACGAAACCTCTTCAAAAAAGTACCACGACTAAGCCACCTAACATCTGTATGTAGCAAAAGATCAGAATGTTCGGCTTCAGTCACTTCAAGTATAGCTCGAAATTGGCGCCTTTGCAAACTTCTGGCTTGAATAGAATTAACTATTTTGATGGCAATTTTCATAATTATATCCGAGTCCAGAATTTTAGAGCACAAAACTTGTTGGTGTATGATGCAGTGATAGTTGGTGAAAATGGGAATGTCATCATCATTTTTGCACAATGTAATAAATCCAACATTTTTTTTACAAAATCTTTGGAAGATTTGTAGATATCCGCAGCTCTGGTTTGTCCCTTTATTGGAATCATCGTCAATAATTCTTCTTTTGCCAACATATCTTCAAAAACTAAACGCACGAAAATGTATAATTCAGCAATGTCACTTAAATCTGTTGATTCATCGAATTGAAGTGATAAAAACCTACATTTCTGCAAGTCCTCCGTTAGCAATTATTCCAAATTTTCACAAAAAGCTTCACTTCTTCGCATTACAGTGTTTCGTGAGAGAGAAATATCATTTATGGCCGATAGAATTTCCTTCAAAATTGCTTCACCAGCTTCGAATTGTTTCTTCCTTTTCATCAATATTTATGTTACTGCGAAAGACGCTAGTGTAGCAGCTCTTGATTTCGATTCTGTTTTCTTAAAATACGATTGTTGCACACATAAGCTGCTTTTCAATTCACGTTCTTTTATCTTTCTATTTTCACTGCCAACTGGAAAACTTGTGATATATTTGAAATGCATTGTTTTGAAAAGCCTTTCAACATTTGCTCTCTATGATATTGCCATACTTGAATTGCAAATCAGACACACACACATTTTTCTTTTACCATAACGAAGAAAAATTCTTTCTCCCACTCACTTTGATAATGGTAAGTCTTACTTCTTTTCACACCTGTACTAGATGGCATACTCATCTTGATTGAATGGGTCACAAACTTAATTATTATTATATCCTACGAATTTCACGTGACGAAGGAACAAAAGATAAAATTATTCAGTCTAAATGTAGTCCGTCTCTCCAAAAGCACTAAATAAAATATTTGCGCTCAGATCTTCTCACCTGCTAGAAATTTCGATGAATAACTGTTTGCTCTTCGCGAATCTGTCATCGTCTCTGCCGATAAGACAGCCTGCCTGTGGCTAGGCGAGGGAGTACTAGCTAGTGGAACTAGAAGGCGTATTGGATAGATACATTTCTTGTGTAACAATTTTTTTATAGACGTAGAATAGAGATAAATAATGAGGGATTTGTGAAATACATGAAAATCCATCTTTGAGGGGTTATGTCTATCAGAACTTCTTTTATATACTTTTCATTTATCTCTCGCAGGCTACCTAAATTGCCTTCAGGGTCGTCCAGTAGACCGCGGTCGACGTCTTGGCCACCCCCGCGATATATCAAACTTCCTCAGATAAAAAGATCAAAATCAAAACTTTCTATGATTTTGTTGTTTTTTCGGAATTTTCGAAAAAAGATCCCTCTCAATTTAGGGGATGTATACGCGACAAATGTGCGAATGTCCCTTGAAGAATCTAGATTGACTTTCTTTCGTTTTCCTTAGTCCACCCTGTATATTTTTCAGAAAACAATATGCTTCTTTTATAGAGAATCAATCGATGATATGAGTAATTCAGGAAATTCAAATTCAATCAGACGATTGGTTGTCATTCTTTGAATTGTATGGTCTGTATCATCGAAAATTTTCTCATGGCTACGCTAATGAATTTACGATAAAAGCCTGTCTATTCTCTACCTATAGTTCATTTGCCGTTAACCGTCATCTCCCTAACTATTTCCTGTCAGGTTTCACCTGCAAGGTGGATTGCCCACACCCTCGTTCAATGATAATTCACCAGATAATAATTATTTGTATTATCTGCAGCATGTGTTCATCTCCCTAGTGAAATTATTGATTATTTTCCATAGCGATCCCAACGGATATGGAACTATTCGTTGAAGAGAAATTCTTGATGTAGAAAATACTAAATTATTCTGAACCTGATTCAAAAATTACACAGGGTCAAAATTGACCCTACCATACCCTGAAAGTAAATTTAAAGCACCATACAAGTGTATGTAACTATTCGTCAAGCAGACAGTTTGAAAATACCAGATAAAATTTGCTAGAGTGATCATCAGTTGAGGTATAGGTGTAATTCAGCTGCCCCTGAAAATATTTATTTATAGACATACTACTTTAATCTACAACGTACCTATGTAAAACTGAAAGCGAATGTAGATAGTTATATACTAAATAATTTACCTATTTGCTGGCATCTTTATATCATTTCATAGAGTAAATTCAAAAAAGTTTCTTTCTCAAAACGAAATCTATCGAAGAAATCAATACCATATCCCTGGGGATCACTTTCATACAATTAACTTCTTCATCGCATGAAACCGAACTAGAGGTCTCAAAATTGCCCACACCCTCGTTCAATTATAATTCACCAGATAATAATTATTTGTATTATCTGCAGCATGTGTTCATCTCCCTAGTGAAATTATTGATTATTTTCCATAGCGATCCCAACGGATATGGAACTATTCGTTGAACATATTAGGTAGGTACTTCAGATTTCAAAGGAAGAGTGGTTAACATTCTTTTTTATTTCTCTCAGGCAAGAAGCAGGAGTCCAATGTGGAAAACTGTACAATGAAACGAATTTGATTTTTAAATCGGAACATCCTTGAGATGACAATGGAGAAATAAGGGATTTATTGTGAAATCTCTACTTACCTAACACTCGAAATAATTACATTTTAAATGAGATTTTCAAATACTTGGTACGAATAACATTCATACGTAAGTACTCTGTGTCCCATTTTGGTTGATACTGGACTGCGTCGTTTTCTGGAAGTCATAATTACTTTTGTTTTCAAAAGTATTTTAATTATAGGTGAAAACAACTTTCAAGTTTTGCCGCGGGTAAAATAAAAAAAACTGCTGACAGCTGCTGCCATATACAGTTTTTCCATCTAGAAACCATGTGTAATTCAAAATTGCGCATTTCTGATTGGTGGAAATTAAGACGAGGGAAATAGTCGTATTAAGTAATATCATAAGGGCATCTAATTTTTCCGAAAAAAATCGAATGAACAGAAAACTTGTTGCTAAGTCATATTTAAACAAGGAAGAATATTTTTTGTTAAAAAATATTACCTTCCATTGTGTTTTTTCTAATTTTTTCTTAGAAAAAAATTAGATGCCTGTATGGTATTTGATAAGACTATTTCATGAGTAACAGATTATTCTTAATGCATTATGTATAGGTATTAATTTGACAACATCTATCAAGTTTTGCCTCGAGTAAACTCGAAAAAAGTCCGGACAGCTGCTGCCATACAGTTATTTTATCTAGAAACTATTTGTAATTCAAAATTGCACTTTTCTGGTTGGTGAAAATTCAGACGAGGGAAATAGTCAGTCTTATGAGAATCATATATTACATATCGGGATTTCACTGATTCAGTCATCATCTCAACATATACCTATGAGAATTATAGTATCAAAATAGGGGTTTTGTGAACTCCTTTGTAGAAAATTGAAGTTAATAGGTTGAAGATAGCAGATACGCTCGACCACCTGTATATATCAAGGTTATATATTTATATACAGTGGAACTTCCCTATAACGAATACGCTAAATCCGCAAAAAAATTTCGTTATACAGAAATTTCGTTATGCAGTAATTTTTTTTTATTGTGTCAAGTGTCAAAAAAAAGCAACGTTCACTTGCATTCTTTTTTAATTTTAATACATTATACATAATTAACTTAAGCACTTCCTTCTAGACATTTTCGCACTACTTTTTTCATTAACAGTCAGAGCAAAACTGAAAACTGAACAATCTGTATAGCCTCCTGTTTCAGAAGGAACTCTCCGTCCGCCGTAATGGTTTAGTTTATGATCGGGATTTATTACCTACGTCCGACAGAATTACGGAAAAAACCATCCCTTAGTATACTCTGGGAAATACCTTCTTACCAATACGCACTTAGAGAGTGATTTTCTTGGAATAATTCGCTATAGAGAGAATTCACTTCGTTTTAGAGGGTGTTTTTAACAGGGTATTTGGATTCAAGGTGCAATGACAGATACGAAATTCGTTGTACAGAGAAATTCGTTGTAGAGACGTTCGCTGTAGGGAAGTTCCACTGTATTTTATACATTTTCCATTTGTTGAAGGCTTGAAGGATACACTCCTTCCAAGTCGAACACTTCCGAATCAGGCAAAGTATAAAAGACCCCCATGTCTATGGGCATGTTTCGAAGAAAGCAACGATTTTCGATGCCTAGTCAAAATAACGCCGAATTGCTCAAGGATTTCTCGAAACAATGATAATAAAAATGCTAATATCCACAGTTGACGCTTCGCGATAAGTTTCTGTGTAGCGCAATCAGCTTTGAACCTGAAATCGAAGACGTCCACGAGAACAATTGAAGGGAAGTGGTTACTGGAAACACACGACCTCTACTTCGACGTGCCGCCTCCAGAGTATCGTTGCTAATGTCGGACGCGAGTTCTCGGAAATTTCATCAATGGTTTCGCGGTTTACGTGGGGGATATCTGAGACGGAGTCACCGAGAATTTGGCCATTGGTTTAGTATTTCCGATAATGAACCTTTGGAATTTTTCGATCAAAAAAATTTGATCCTAATTTTAACAGAATAAACAGACATTTTATAAACATGCTTATTGATTTTTTGATGTTGAATATTTATTATACATATTATAATAAGTGTTTCGATTTTCTTTTTTCACCTGTATCTGATACACAGAATCTGTTTATAGTTTATAGTAACGTCCTAGGTACATTTAAATTTTACGCGATCAGAGCGCGAGTTAATACTCGTATTTATTATAAATTGGTAAATTTCAATATTTTTAGATGGCTCCTTAAGCTTCAACAGCTGTAAGAAAGGTCACGTTTCAGAGTTAAATTCATTCAATATGCCAGGTAATTCTAAGAACTCATAGATCTAGCTTTTTATGATCTCTTTTGTCTTGTGGTGCTCCTCTGCTGTATCCTGTGATATTGAAAGAATTCGGTTTTTTATAAATTTTTTGATTTCATGTTATTCGAAAGAAATTATAAACATTTTGTGAAATCCATCACAAAAATAAGCGACATGAAATATAACTTTTGAACAAATATCTTTTTCTAAATTCTAAAATCCCTCCGCAACTAAATATACATACCTAATAAAAACGAAATGAGCTATGAAGGAAAAATTTTAATACATATTTAATGTCGGTAACTAATCCTTTTCGAACACACATTCATGGACAGAATTTCCAAGTTCGACCTGAAATTTTCATAAATCTATCTTTTGAATCGTGATGACAACTTTCGAAACGCCATCTAGAAGTTCAAAAATGTTCCGAGCAACTTACCTTGTCTTATCTCAAAAATTACGAACGTTTGATAGCTGTTTTTTAATTATCTAAGATACCTACTTGAAACATGTTTTGATCCAACTCTTTTGGTTTTCAACAACTTTTGAAAATGAAAATCTATTGTATATAGGTCGAGATATTTCTCTTTGAATGTTGATATCTTCGACATTGTCATGGATTTTATTGTATGAACCGGGATATATTGTAAGGACAACACGATTCTTTCGCAGAACAACACGAAAAAAATTGTTGTCGTTCATTTCCACATTCAGGTAATAATTAGATCTTCAAGTTATCCGTCCAGGCATGAATCAGCCCATCATTCCGAAATGAAGTTCAAACACCATTATTTGAAGCCATAAGAGGAGGAATAATATTATGTAAATGAAAAGAAGCATACCTGCTCCTCGACTTGCATAACTTGAGGTAATTTCGGTAGTTGACGTTCAGGATGGAGCGTTTTCTCTTATGTATTGAAATTTTAGGTACTCACTATCCATTCAAATAAACGTATTAAAAGTCAGTTTCATAATAATCCACTAAAGTACACTTCAGTTGAAGTGCTCTTTAAGCTAAAGCTCACTTTAAAAGAAACTGAATGTAATAATGAAATTGAAAGCGAATTTACGTAAAGCAATATTTAGGTGAAATGTTGTATGGCATGACTGAAAGGGATTCATTTGACTTAAAATTGACGGTTGCACCATCAATCAATCAAGAATTCTTTGAATAAGCATTTATTTTCTCCAATACCTACATGAGCTGAATCTAGCAAAATGCTATGTTATAACTAAATATCTGAGATATTCTAAATTAACTGCATTAGTAAAAACCTGTAGATTATCATCCAATTCCGCTACGAAATTTTTGTGTAGGAAACATGTCATTCACATTGAGTAACAATGCAGTTGAAAATATGGGTTTTTTCGAGTCCAAATGTAGTCTCATCCCACATTTCAAAATTGGAAATCTACGTTTCTATACTTTGTAGGTACCTATTGGTTTTGGACAATGTTCCTGGTTGTTATGTTTGCTTCGTTGGATGAAATTGTTGATGTTGAAGTTTTGTCATAAGGTATTTTTTCATTGACACCAACTAGAATGTAAGGAACAAATTCATCATTTACAAATTTATGTTTCAGCAGAATAAAACATATTAATGAAAATGGAAATGAGCAACGTCCATTAAAATTTAATGCCGCCTCAATTCTCCCTTAAACGGAATAGCCATGGATACTCTGTTTAATGGAGAAATGAGGCAGCATTAAATTTAATGGACGTTCCTGCAACAGTATCATGTACTGGATACCCACATACAATACATATTTCTACTTCTGGATCTCGTATTTCAATGCAAATTCAATGCAAAATATTACTTCTTCTTCGGTTAATGTCTTCATCGTCACCACCTGTAGGGAAAGAAGCAATCCCATAAAAATTTTGTGCTGTTTCTTCCAATGCTGCATTGGTTTAGGGTATTTTCATATATTCTGGGCTGTGGCGTTAGAACCTCTCTTAACCCTCAACTGGTATGGTAGGTTCAAAAATGACCCTACTCAAATGAAATTGTACTATAGCCAGACGGAGTGATTCTGATTCCACCCTCCTCCAGCTATTCTCCTGGTGTATTGATTTGACTAATTTACAATAGTAATTTTTTGTTAGCGTCTGGCATAAAACCGTGACTGCGGGCTTGGGGTCAAAATTGACCCTGCCATACCATTAACGTCATGAAGTCAGTGGAACCTACCGAAGATTCTATTAGATTCCAAAACGAAGCTAGGTGTTTTAATGTCCATACAACGATAATAAACATTCAAATTCATGTGCTGAACGTAAAAAGAAAATGTTTGCAACAATCAATGTCCGGTCAGAACACTGTGGCAAAATTGTGATCAATATGAACATAATATATAGTGAAATAGTACCATCTGAAACATGTTTGTTAGAATTTTTTGGTTTCGTTTTTTCACATTTTACAACCATATACTTTCGCAGAAACTCATCCTAAAGCGAGATTCGAGTAAATATTTATTATTTTCTCAGTTTTTTTTCTCGATGATATTTTATAGTATTTTTTCAAAGTTTCTGAGAAATTTATTATTTATTCATTCTACATGTTTGGAATACAATCAATTCATTTTCACCGTGTAATGTTGTTTGATTATCAAAGAGAAATTCTTGATGTAGAAAAGACTATATTATTCTGAACTTGATACAAAAAATACACAGGGTCAAAATTGACCCTACCATACCCTGAAAGTAAATTTAAAGCACCATACAAGTTGAGGGTTTCCTATTCGACAAGCAGATACTTTAAAAATACCAGATAAAATTTGCTACAGTGATCATCAGTTGAGGTATAGGAGGAATTCAGCTGCCCCTGAAAAGATTCATTTATAGACATACTTTTTAAATCTACAATGTACCTGTAAATGCAAAACTGAAAGCGAAATAACTTACCTATTTGTAGGCATCTTTATATCATTTCATGGAGTAAATTCAAAAAAGTTTCTTTTTCCAAACACGAAATCTATCGGAGAAATCAATACCATATCCTTGGGGATCACTTTCATAAAATAAACCTCTTCATCGCATGAAACCGAACTAGAGGTCTCAAAATTTTTCTGTTTATTCATTCACTTATAAAAAATGGGACTGTTTACCGAACCAGGCATCTTGTTAAATGTTGATTCCGAAATGAAGCAATACGGAATGTAAAAATAACCAATAACCTAAAATTGAGTTGAAAGTTGAATCAGGTATGCTTTCGGTGACTCAGGATGAGCATATAGGTATTTCAGCTGCTAAAATCATGAGATTGGGCCTTTATATTCAAAGTGGCTTCAAAATGCTTAAATCTGTTATGAAACCAAGCTGTTGCAATTGAAGAAACTTAAAAATTAAAGAGAGTTTGAAAGAAGTTTATAAAATTGTGAAATTCTTTAAGCCTATTGTGATAAATCGAATTCTCAGATCGCATAAGACGCATACGTGGTGTCGTGTCGGAGACCAGAAAAAACTTCACACTCGGATTCATTCCGCATTAGCTCGCATAATCGTTTTTCGAACAAGGAGAGTCGGTATGGAGAGAAAGAAGAAGACCTAAAACCGATATACCTTGGAAGGAAGGTAGGTAATGGCGCGAGTGTAAGTGACGCGGATCGGAAGTCATATGTGAGGAAATGGCTTTAACGGCCGAGACGATTCAGGTGCGCCCCCAAGTCCATCTCGGACCCACCAGAGGCGGCTCAGGTTCATTAATGACCTGTAACGACTCTTCGTTGGATTCAGCAATCAATTTGGTGATCTTAACCATTAAAAATACCTCTAGCAGATTTTCTCATACTGCTGGGCATATTCAACAAAATTGGTAATTCCGTAGCGAAACTGAAGGTGTAGGTACTAATGCAAATAAAACCGTCGATTGAAATATACTTCAAACAATGATGAAAAGTAATAATGATACAAGTGCAGATGGCATTGATATTCTTTCATGAGTTCAAAATTAAAAAACGAGCTACGAGTGGCTATTTTTTGAATGAACAAGTGTTCTGTATGAGTAGCATACATTGTTTTCTCTAATTCCTTGATTTTTTATCTAAATTAATGAAATATTTCCATGAAAAGCGTTCAGTAATTTTTGCATTTAGAAATATCAATTGGCAGAAATGTTTTCTTTTTCATAAATTTGACAGATCATAAATAAATCCGTGTCAGGAGGTCAACATACAGGGTGGCCATTTGAAAACGAAACAGACGAGATTACAGACGAAATAAATTTTTTCGATAGAAATGCTCGGACAGGTCGATTTCTGTTTCGAAGGGAACAACTTAAGATGTAGGTTACGGACGCATAGCGCTTCAACCCTTGCTACTACAACCCTCACCCCTAATTTTTGAATAGGGAAGATGAGGTGAGTGATACCTCCTTTGAAAGGTATTTTTATACTTATTTCAGCACAGTAATTGTTTTTTCATTTTATGCATTAGTTCTCGAAATATTCTTGACTAAGCATTTGAAAATGAAGTGGTGTTTTCATGGCACTTGTAGTGTTTTTTGTGAAAAACCTTTCAAATGAGGTATCACTCACCCTCACTACATGACTACAACCCTCACCCCCAATTTTTGAATAAGGAAGATGGGGTGAGTGATACCTCATTTGAAAGGTATTTTTATACTGATTTCAGCACAGTAATTGTTTTTTCATTTTATGCATTAGTTCTCGAAATATTCTTGACTGAACATTTGAAAATGAAGTGGTGTTTTCATGGCATTTGTAGTGTTTTTTTGTGAAAAACCTTTCAAATGAGGTATCACTCACCCCATCTTCCCTATTCAAAAATTGGGGGTGAGGGTTGTAGTAGCAAGGGTTGAAGCGCTATGCGTCCGTAACCTATATCTTAAGTTGTCCCCCTCGAAACAGAAATCGACCTGTCCGAGCATTTCTATCGAAAAAATTTATTTCGTCTGTAATCTCGTCTGTTTCGTTTTCAAATGGCCACCCTGTATTTCGATAACTAATGCCTAAAATGAAAAAACACTTACTGTGCTGAAATCAGTATAAAAATACCTTTCAAATGAGGTATCGCTCACCCCATCTTCCCTATTCAAAAATTGGGGGTGAGGGTTGTAGTAGCAAGGGTTGAAGCGCTATGCGTCCGTAACCTACATCTTAAGTTGTCCCCCTCGAAACAGAAATCGACCTGTCCGAGCATTTCTATCGAAAAAATTTATTTCGTCTGTAATCTCGTCTGTTTCGTTTTCAAATGGCCACCCTGTATATTCATAATTATTACCACGAAAACATGTACTAGAATGAAATATTCTCGCATGATTTTGTTCTTCAAGATGTGGGAGAATGAACGGATTTGAAACAGAATTAGAGAAATGAGATATTCTACTCAAGTTTTGCCATATGTGCAGTAATTCGACAGTTGACAGATTATCTAAAATCAGAGTTACACCATATAACTGCATGTTTTCAACATTGGACAATATTTTCAAAAGTAATGAAAAGTTTACTTCTGTAGTTTGATAGATTCATATATGACTTGTCGGTATTCAGAATTGTGTTTTATTTTCTTCAATTGTAACGAGAATTGAAATTTTCGGTTAGACTGGATCCCCGATCTATATTTATATCAGGATAAGAAATGGAAACATCATTGACCTAATGTTGTTTTCAGAAGTGATTAATTTAAATTTTCAATTATTTTCCTACCGAGAAGAGTAAAATTCTTAATGTAATTGTGTAAATTGTTTTCTCTAATCCTGAGTCAAATCATTTTTTGTGCCACATGTTGTAGAATAATATCATGCGCGAATATCTCAGTTTCGCATAGTTTTCATGGTGATATATATTGATTACATGTTGGACCTCTTCCACGGTCTCCTTCATAATCTGTCAAATTTAAGAGAGAGAAATCAGTTCTGCCAATAAATATTTTTCATGCACAAATCCTTAATAATATTTATCGAAATATTCTATTAATTTCAACCAAAATGCTTATACTCGTTCATTCACTACCCACTTCGTGTACCGTTGAATTTTCTGCTTGTGGAAGAATATCAAAATGCCTTGAAGGTTTTCTTGCATCAATGTCGGTAACAAACCTCCACGTAAATATGAGTAGGTATACATGAAAACATTTTCTCAGTTTGACCTGAAATCTTCTCTAATCCTTAAAATAGTACAGCATCTAACAATTCAAAAATGTTGAGAGCATAGTATTTTTGAAACTACTGGTGGGTATATTTCAATGCCTTCTGCACTTGTATCATTATCGAATATCTCAGATAATATGAATTTAACGGTATTGGTGTTACTCCTGCACTTGCATTATTTTGCAACGTTGATTCCATTCTTCTCCTTCTGCTGCTATCCATTATTGGATGTTTGCGATCATTTCTGACCATTTAACATTGTCTCTGAGGCTGTGGATTAATTCTCCAGTCTCGTCCTTATCCCTGTCCAATGTTTGATATTTCGAAACCAAGACATTATGACTATAAAAATAGGGTTCTAATGAAGGAATTGAGTTTTCGCGTTACGAAATCGCTACAATCCTGACAATACTTTTGCGACCTCTTGTATCATGATTTTCAATTCTGACTATTGTGACGAAAATCAAAATTTTTCCAATGGAAAATCTTGCAGATCCATGTATCAGGTTCCAAAATTTTTGTTTTCGTATTTTCATGAAGCATCGTTCGTGCCTTTGGAATCTAACATTCATAATTCGTTTTGTAGTACCTGTGTAGACTTTGTCGCAGTCGAAAGTTATCATGAAATACTGACTTGTGGAAGTGGGTCGACTTTGTTTTTGGTAGTTCTCATCATTTGGCAAAGTCTTCGTGTTGTGTCTCTTCACATATAGGTTAGACTGCTTATAAGCCAGTATGAAAACTAGGACAAATTATCAAAACTACCAACAAGATGTTCTTTTGCAGCGATGAGAGACTATTGCCATACCAATGGACTCATCTTGAATGAGAAAAAAACATCTGTCATAACTTTTTTGCCGAATGGAACAACGATGGCGGAGAGTCCCCTGATACGGGTGGAGAATTCCAGCTTAGAATTGTCCAGTGAAATTAGATTTCTTGGGGTCATACGCTTTGTGTGGTAGACTTGCCTCTAGGAATTATGCATTGGGTCCACTCAGGAATACTTGCAGTGTTGAGTTTCTGAAAATGTACTACCACTCATCTGTTGCGCCGTTGCTGGAGTATGGGATTGTTTGTTGGGGTGAATTTTTCACGTCACGTTTTTAGAAGTTTTTCGTGTGTAGTTGTTTTGTTTTGCTTCATCTGTGGATTGATTGTGTGATATTTTTGTTTTTAATCAGTGGAAATAAATATATCTATCCATCTACCAAAGACAAAGTCAACCCACTTTCACAAGACGGTATTTACAGGATACTTTGGGACGCGGCAAAATCTACTTTGGTACTACAAAACGGAGTATGAATACAAGAATTAAGGAGCACGAACGCCGCTGTCGACTCAACGAGTCAGAAAATCTGCACTAGTAGAACATTCTAACTTCTAACGGATAGACCCGATATAGCTTTCACAAAGAGAGGTCATTATTACAACCATCAGAAGTAACTATTCTTGGATGAACATGGAAGCTATTGGATTCATGAACATTAAAACAACATGAACAGAGGAGATGACACCTTTAGTACAAGGAGCATGGTCGGCAGTCTTAGACAGGATCCGAATCAAGCCGATAGGGAGTGGGAGTGGGAGCAATCGACATCAAACACGTCAATTCACGTTCTTCAGCATCTATTTATCCTGACTCAGGATTGAAACTTACTGCAGAGAGGTCAGTAACTCAGCGGTCTAGGTACAATATTAGTAATCATTCTGTGAACTAATTCATAATAGACCACTGCCAATAAGCCGGAAAGGCCTCAACGTCATTGACAAGACTTTTTGTAGAATATTCTGATTTAAAAATCCTAAGAAAAATAATTTCAGCTAGGAAGGCAATTTCATGCATATAGGTATATTCATTCTCCAATGAAAAAAAATTTTATTTGACGAAAAAAAATTACGGGGGATATTATTATTTGATGATCCATTAAAATTCAAATTCTTCGTTAAACAACATGGCTACCGCTAATGGAATTTCCCGTTCAATGTAAAGAATTAAAATTATAATGAACCATTAAATTATAATGGACCTTCCTGTAGAAAACAATAACTGGGTAACTCACTGTAAAAAATCTCTGTTAAAGCACATTTGAGGTACTCAGAAACGAATATCAATACTTACAATGGAGATCATTCTCATTGTTTCATAAGTTTGAACACACTCACGTATACAACTACTCAAACCTTTGCTTCACGTCTATATCAGACTTTAGATTTATATAATTGCCTACATGTTCAAATGTCTATAGTTCAAATATGCAGTGTATTGGTTATTTACCTACATAATCGTAGCTCTATGGCTAGTACTTTCCTATTATTCAATCATATATACTGATCCACAAGAGTTGGGGATATCGTATTCAATCGTTTTGAAAAGAATGTAATCTTCGAGAAAATTGCTATAAAATCATTTAAAACTCAATAACAACTTGAATCAATCCAATAAAAATCAGTATGAGACATTTCGTCAATCTGGTCGCCTTTTTTCTGAAGTTTGGTTTTTTGCATATGCTTCATGAATGTTCTTATTTTGAAATGGAGATAGCTTCAATTTGAAACGAGTTTTCTGAAAATGCCAAGACGTATATCAACAAACGCTGATGCTAATGCTAATAGGGCTATCGGAATGCTACAGGCAGGGCCGCCGCCAGGGCCGGCAAACCGGGCAGTCTGCCGGGGCGGCAAATTCTAGGGGCGGCAAAATCAGTTTCGTCATACTAGATTTTTTTCCTTCGAAATTGAAAACCCGCCTGTTATTGAACGTGAAAGCGAAAACACGACCAAACTCAGGGGCGGCTGTTTGAGCCTGGTCAACCAAATATATCACACGTGTACACAAATAACCAGATAAAAATGCAATTAAACCAATACAGGAGTAATACTGGCAGAACAAAAACGATCGGAGATACAGCATTCTACTCATAAATAAAAATCCCTGTCAGGTTGTAAATTTCGCCAACGCCTCAGCAGACTCTCATCCTAGTTACACTCGCTTGTTTACGAGTTTATTATCAAGACGGTCGGTTCCTTTGATGAATATCTGGGACTGTAAAGTTTTTGGGAGGGTTTCTAGGATAAAGGATAATTCAGTAATGATTCTTATTTTCAGTTTACCAATCGGAAATCTAAATTTTGATATTCGGGAGGGGTGTATAATACTCGAGAAATAAGGGTATGAACTCGTTAGTCCTCAGTGTCGCTTGTCGTCACAATATTCAATATTTTTGCAAAATTATATAGTGCTACATAATAGAAATCTTTTATCTATCTTCTGAGTTGTGATTTTCGAACTGAATTACCCTACAAAATTGAAGGTGAGTTTTATAATTCGGTATTTTTTTACCGTCGGATTTCACATTTAAACGATAATAAGTATAAAGCGCTCTCTTGCTTATTAACAGTGATGTAGCTCATTTTTTTTTTTGAGTCTTTCATCGATCGCCTCAGATATGCATATTATTCATAAAGCCATACAGCGTCGTTTCAATAATTCGAAAAGGTGCCTTTAAATGAGTTGGAAATATGCCTCGCTGAAATTTGAGGCAGATTAGTATCCTTTATTTAATGGATAATGGTCGTAGTAAAAGAATATATCAATATTATTATAATAATCATTATTAGATACAGGTGAATAGTTGAGATTTATATTGACCTCTTTTCATTTACTTCATCAGATGATAGAGTTTAAGAACATGGCAACAGGTAACAAATGTCATAAGGTCAAATCGCAGAACGAAAACAGTAAGAGTAACATGTACCTTTTTCTGATCCGGAGATCATCGTCTGAAATTTTCCTTACACACGAGATCTGTGTTGCCTTGGAATAAAGAATTAGTAATAATCAAAATCCAAGGCGCTCAAATTTTTTTTTAACATGAGTTATTCGTTTAGTTTCGTACACTAAAAGAAGCGAGCGTTTTCATTGTTTCTCGATATTTTCTATGTGAATGCATTTTAGAATTCCGCATTTTTATTTAACATATCTTATACAAATGCATTTGTACTTGAATCGATTTATTTATTTTATTATTATTATGATACCTTACCGCCTGATTGAAAATTTTTACAAACGCATTTATATTTAGAAACTGTCGTATAATGATTTTATTAAATATGGAAAATACTTTTGGGATACTTTTGGCGAGAGAAGCTTTTCAAAGTTGAAAATGAAAAATTTTCTACGACCAACAATGGCCCAAGATAGATTATCTGATCTAGTCATTATATCCATTGAACATGAGATAGTCAATAATCTCGATATATCTCAAACAATTCATGACTTTTGCGAGATGAAAGAGAGAAAGAAGAAATTTATTTGAGTTCAAACATTCTAGTCTGATAGTTCTAGTTCACTTTTATACTTGCGATGGCCGGTATATAAATATGTTTCTTTTTGTTATTTTTTATTTAACATATTTTTTGTATAATACACATTCATAGTTATATTTTCTTCGTTTCTGAATTTTTTGCCCCTTGATCAAATTGTGAAAGAGTTTGTTATGAGTCTCAAACTCCATACATCACTGCAAGTTGGCAAAATATAATTTTCCTGGGGCGGCAAAATTTTATTTTGCCGGGGCGGCAAAATGTCTGGCGGCGGCCCTGGCTACAGGGTGGCCTAACTCAGGTTGTTGTAGCAGAAAGGCTCCAAGTCAGCCAAAGTGTGATATCTCGACTTTGGAATAGGTTCAGGCAGACAGGTTCCGCGCTGGAAAGACCAAGGCTTGGTGGGCGACGAAAAACAACACCTGCTCAGAATCGTTTCATCACCGTTTCGGCGAGAGGAAAGCCTACATCTACGTGTAGAAAGCTACGGAATATTCTTCAAAATGCAGATGGGATCCAAGTTTCCTTCGAAACCATCAGACGACATTCGAGAGAAGTGAATCTAGGTTGTAGACGTCCATTAAGAGGAGTTCCATTAACACGTTACCATAAGCGTCAAAGACTGGAATGGGCAAGGCAGATATGGACGATTTTCAGATTATCGAAGAATAAGGGTATGGACAATCCCACGCATACCCCGTAATCGTCGCTATGTCCAAGAAGTCCATCCATTCCGAGGGGGTGGTGTTATGGTATGGGCCGGGATATGTTTCAAGGGGCGCACAGATCTACACATTTCTCCTGAGAATATGACCGCCAGACACTGTAGGGAGCATGTCATTGACAATGTTTTGCCAAATTTTTACGCTGCTATTGGTGAAACTTTTCAATTTCTAGACGATAACGCTTGACAGCACCGAGCAACAATAGTTGAGAATGCGCGCGAAGAGCTCTGGCATTCCACATTTACCAAATTGCATAGAACATTAATGGGATATGCTTCAAAGAAGATTAGATAATCATCAACCTACCACTGAAACCTTAAATGAACTGAGAGAGCTTCTGCCCCTTTATGGAACCAAATTCCTCAAGAAATGTTCAACAAAGATGCAAAGAAGATGGCAAGCTATTATTGATGCCCGTATAGAGGCCATTCATTGTTGTTTTCTTTACCACCCTGTTATACGCTGTAGACTTACAGGCTAAAATTAATTTTATTTCCCGCAACTTAAAATTATATTAATATAAATTTTCATCACAAAATCTAATTTAAACTTTATTTTTTTGCAATTTAATTCAATATTTCCAACTCATGCTCATTACCTCAATCAAATTTATTCATCTGGCATAATTGCGGCAATCCTTGTGTGTACTACAGTTTTCTGTGGCTACTGGACAACTGCTTCGCGTGAAAAGTTAAAGTGCGAATCTTACATCTTTTGATAGATTTCCAATAGAAATATTTAATTTTTAATGGAAACATTGCTCATCATTTGTGAATCTAACTCATCCAGATAAAACTGTTTTTCTGCTGTATTATTTCGACTTTGTGAGGAGACAATCCGTACCTGTAAACGTTAGGAAACACAATTCCTAGCGAAATCAACCCAACGCTTTTGTTATTCGAGTCGCTGCTCTTGACCTTCGGTGTCCACGTCCCCGCGATGGTACATCGACTCATATTCGTATACATCCGCTCCGGAGATAAGTTATCTCCCGAGATGGGCAGCCGAGCGTGCCCATCGCTTCCAGACAGATACTCCCCACGATAATTTACCTGCCATAAACGAATTCACATCAGTATCCTCTCTCAGCCTACTCTTCTCTCGCTGACGACGACGCCGTGGATCACTCCGGATCCTGCCTGAATAACAAGTGGAGAAAAAAGCGAGAGGAACATGTTGGGCGTCCCTGATGCGGAACGCACTCTCCCGCTCTGAGGCCTGGTTTGCACTGTGAGAGTTTCCACTAATAAAAAGGCTATAGTCCGTTTCAAAATGATTGTCATCAGAGCAAGCCATGAAATTCTAGCCGGGGCTTTATTTCTAGTAACAAAAAGTTACTAAAAATTTCTGTGTGTTCATCATAGATTGAAATATATCAATATAACCTATAAAATATATTTTTCAAGGCAAATAAATTCGAAGAATTTTTTGTGAAATTACATTATTTTCATCATTGTTGTATTGACAAATTTTCAAACTTAGCCTCAATTGCAAAAGAGAAACAAGCTGAGATGATGATTAAAATGAAATATACACACCCACACTATTCTGCTATAGATCAAGCATGGGATTTGGAAATTCATGATTGATAATAAAAATAGCGTGAAATGCTTCAACATGAAATCTTACAGTCTTTCGAGGAACTCCAATGTAGAGCTATCATTCCTTAAATAATTAAGACTTCATCAAAAATAACTCAATGAAACCCTTCAGCAATCTTGATGACTATCGAAAATTCAGCCAAGTTCTCACCCTGTGTTATTTTTTCTGAGTATTGAGGAATAAAAAGTATGAAGCTGACATAACTTTACAATTTCATAGCCAAGTTGTTGAAACAAATAGAAAATATTTGTTGACAAATTGTGAATCATTTGAAGTGTAAAATGCTATAAAATATATCACTTATTATTTGTATTTATGAATACTGTCCATTTCATGATTGATTAAATAATATACCAAATGTTGATTTTAATTAAAATTCAGTTACTTTTCAGGCAGTTCAAAAAAGATGTACAAACTGATTCATGGTTTTTTATTAAAAAAAAATAACGTCGTATAATGTTTCTTTGAAGGTATAATCATGTGGAAAAGGTTCCCATCCACTGCTCGCTTCTGATTGTAATGATTTGTCTTTCCTTCTTTTTTCTCCAAAATTCATCTGACAGTTCTAAGTGAAAACTGAAATTTTGAGATTCATTTATTTATCAGAAAACACCTCGAAAAAGTAAACGATTGTTACCTGAATAACTAGCAAAACGCGATTAATTCTGGCCGAAATACCTGCTGAATTGTTGAAAAACTCGCAATATCGACCGTAAACTGCTTCACGTTTCCTTGTAGTTAGGCGAGGCGACAGGTATCTTGATGAATTCCAGTCATTTTCATTTCGGTAATACTTGAGAAATATTCAAATCCAAAACTAATTTGTCGTTTAATCATGAACATAAGCATACAGAAATTAATTCGAAATATATTCAGGACAGGACGTTAATTCAAACTCTGAAATGTCAAAACTTAGTGTTTTCAATCAACACCAACCTAAATCCTAGAATTCAAAAGTTACTGATGGGATATTGCCAACATATTTTCGAGATTCCACAGCCGCCCGAGATGCCAATCATTTTGAAACGGACTATAAATATCGTAATCAATATTTAGTCCGTTTCAGAATTATTGGCACCTCGGGCGGCTGTGGAATATCGAAATTATGTTGGTCATATCCCATCAGTAACTTTTGAGTTACATGATTTAGGTTGGTTGTTGATCAATAACGCTAACTTTTGACATTTTCAAGTTGGAGTTAACCTACTGAATGTTTACTGATCCACAAGAGTTAGGGATATCGTATTCAATCGTTTTGAAAAGTATGTAATCTTCGAAAAAATCATTTAAAACTCAATAACAACTTGAATCGATCCAATGAATATCAGTATGAGACATTTCGTCAATCTGGTCGCCTTTTTTCTGAAGATTGGTTCTTTGCATATGCTTCATGAATGTTCTTAATTTGAAATGGAGTCAGTTTATCAACGGCTTCGATTTGAAACGAGCTTTCTGAAAATGCCAAGACGTGAATTAACGAACGCTGAGGCTGATAGGGCTATCGGAATGCTACAGAGTGGCCTAACTAAGGTTGTTGTAGCGGAAAGGCTCCAAGTCAGCCAAAGTGTGATATTTCAACTTTGGTCCAGGGAGACAGATTCTGTGTTGGAAAGACCAAGGCTTGGTGGGCAACGCAAAACAACACCTGCTCGGGATCGATGTAGAAAGCCTACATCTACGTGTAGAATGCTTCGGAATAGTCTTCAAAATGCAGATGGGGCCCAAGTGTCCATCGAAACTATCAGACGACGTTTGAGACAGAGGTGAATCTAGGTTCTAGACGTCCATTGAGAGGATTTCATTAACACGTGACCATGAGCATCAAAAACTGGAATGGGCAAGGCAACATATGAATTGAAACGATCAATGGTGTATTGTCCTTTTCACTGATGAATCCAGATATGGACGATTTTCAGATTCTCGAAGAATAAGGGTATGGACAATCCCACTCATACCCCGAAATCGTCGGTAGGTTCAAGAAGTCCATCCATTCCGAGGGGGTAGTGTTATGGTATGCGCCGGGATATGTGTAAACGTGCGCACAGATCTACACATTCGTCCTGGAAATACGACCTCCTTACCCTATAGGGAGCATGTGATTGACAATGTTATGCCAAATTTTCAAGCTATTATTGGTGAAAATTTTCAATTTCTAGACGATAACGCTCACCAGATTTGGACTGCATAGAACATGCATGGGATATGCTCCAAAGAAGATTAGATAATCATCAATCTACCCCAGAATCCTTAAATGATCTGAGAGAGCTTCTGTCTCGTTTATGGAACCAAATTCCTCAAGAAATGTTCAACAACCTCGTGTGTAGTATTCAAAGAAGATGTCAAGCTGTTATTGATGCCAGTTTAGGCCATACATTCTATTGATAGTCTTAAAATGCTTGAATTCTCTGGGAATAATATTTCGTTATTTTACTCGATTACGCTGCAGACCTACAGGCTAAAATTAATTTTATTTTTTGCAACTTGAAATCATATTAATATGAATTTTCATCACAAAATCTCATTTAAACTATATTTTTTTGCAATTTAAGTCAATATCCCTAACTCACGTGGAGCAATTTATTTTGAAGAAGGAAAATAATTAATCTGAAATAAATCTTTACACATGCATTGCTAAGTTGTTGAATTTGAATTGTAGGTCTCAGTGAAGAGAAATCTATTATGGTGGAGCGCCCTGTATGGTCTTGGGAATAATTACTTCACGCTTCGTTCCAAAATCCAAAGACTGATTTCATAGCATAATGAAGCTGTATGTTCCAGGAAAAAAATCGCATTAATTAATTCGAATCAGATACGAAAACCTTTTTTTATTTTCCATTCGTTCCGATATCTAAGCTGAAAATTGTACCATGTTAACATGATAAATTCACAAAATAATACAGAACAAAATGAATCCATACAATAATATGAGAACTATAAAACCACTAAATGAAAGGGTTGATTTCAGGGAAGGCACAAACTGAGTGTAAAGGTATAACAGTCAATCATTCTCCTTACTGTATTTTTTGTAGTTTCTATTCGAATATTCCGGAGGTCTTTTATCATATCAGCAAGACAAGTCTCCATATTGAGGAAGAAGCTGTCTAATTTGCACAGACTTCTCCTAGAATCTGGCAATGTTAATCCATTATGATCGAGTTGCTATTTGCTTGAGACAAGACAACGACCACCTGATTTCGTCGATGCCTAGACTTGTACAAGATTTTATTCAGTTACTGAATAATTGTCGAACGGAATATTAATTTTTCACTTTTCCCAGTTATTCTCTCGGAGTAACACTTTTAATGTCACATGTCACTGAGATCAATAAGGATGCAGAGGAGTTCGTGTCAATTTAAGGATGTGCTAATTTCGAATATTCCGTCCATCAATGGAAAGCCACTATCGTTGGCCATATGATCGCCCACTCACATAATGACTCGTATAAATCAAGCCACAAGCGCATTCGAACATCGTGGGCAAGATTCTCCCTTCTCCTCGTGTGAAAGGGGATTAACAAGAACATGGAGAAAATTGAAGCTCGGCATCCCAGTCCCAAGGCAATTCAGAAAATTGCTGTTAATCCTTGGTACATTCATGCCCAATATCTATACAGTGAGCATAACGAGCATTCGATACAGAACCTTCCATCATAATTAGAAAATGTCATTATTTGTTACGTAAAATAACAGAAAATTATTCAGAATTTAATGACCGATTTGTAAATGAAATTTACCGATAAGAACTAACAAAATTCTTCAAATATTTCGGTGAATGAGTATGAAGTTATTCATAGAATATGTAGACTATCGAAGTATCCAGGCGCAATTTTTTTTCCTTAAATATTTTCAAACAATCTGTTGACGGAATTGAAAACATTGTTCATGGTTTCATCACCATAACAGGAGAGTGAAAATATAAATTATAAATGTTCTAGGACAATTGCATCTTATTGCTTCTAGCAGAACAACCTATACTGGAAGCAATAGGCAATATCCCTCAAAAGGATTCTCCTACCCCTGGAGGAAATTGAATCAACTAGACTCAACCTCTTTCCAAAACCTATCTTCAATTTTGAAATAGTGATTACTACAATGAATTAACTTAATCGCTTGAATAAAAAGTCATTTATATCGTATACTAATGGATCGAAATCAGAAAATTATTTAGGAGTAACTAAGGATCTCTGAATACCTGGGAAGTAAGCTCTCTATTGCCATATTACCGTAAAGCAATTGGCTACAGGGACTACACTGATTCTATTATGAGTATCAGATTAGAGAGAAGAAACATTGGGAACGAAGAGGCTACACCTACGTTAGCGCCATCTAGTTAATCCAAGTTCATTCAGGAAATATGTGAATGAATATCAATATGCGAAATAATGATGATTAGGAAACGCGAAATCTAACTGAGCTAGTGTAGACATTTTATAGTCATTACATTGGTTTTGTCGCACAAGATTTTCTAGGTTCGACGAAATCGAAATTTAATTTCAGTAAGCATGATTTCAGCGCCATATAAACTTTCAGAGTTCCCGCCGAAGAAAGATTGTAGTTGGTTCTTAACATTACCGATATATGGATGTTTCCTTATATTATGTACTCTATAATCTTTGGTCGGTACAAATATCTTCTGTAACACATTGGAATGTCAGCAGATAAGATATTCAGACTCTGTAGATCGGAAGAAGTAACAGCTGAATTCATGATATACAAATAATTTTTTTAATTCTATAATAATAGCATTTGTCGAATGCATTTGACCGGGGTGGATGCTAAAAAATTTGAGAATTATGAAATGGGAGACCCGAGGCTGTGAAGATGGTGATAAAAAACGTAACTCCGGAGTACCACAAGGTAATATCCTAGGATTTATGGCCTTTTATAGAACCAATAGATATATAGTTACAGTTAAGCGTACAACATAATATGAATGATTAAATGATAGTGATATTATCAATCCACTACAACAAAACTTCGAGGAATTTAACTAGGTAACAACTTTAAATTAAACTGTCACATTTATAATCTGGTAACAACATTTTATATGAAAATGTTTTTTTTTTTCCACATAATTATCAGAATATTGCATAATTTTCGACGAAGATTATGGACTTTTTGGGTATGTCTTTTTCTATCATACTGAAATGTCACTCAAAATGTAACAGGTAGCAGGTAGCTAAAGTTTCAATCTTCTATGCAACAAAATATGTATTCATATAACAACCATCAATGAACTATCCAGTTAAACGAAGTATGTGACAGTTGACTCTGAATCTTCATCTGAATATAAAGGGTTATGCAGCATTAGCCACAGAAATTGAATGAATTCAATTGAGATGATTTTTCGTGAAACAAACATCGTCGAAACGAAGCTTAAACAATACATAATCCCGTCTGTATTCTCGTATATCGCAGTGACCCGGCTAGATCTGCAGCCCCTGGTAAGAGGATGAGCCAGGATGTAGGTAATAGGATGTTAGGTCCACGAGTCTCAGGCGGGTTTCCTCCACTTTTACGGATTCTTCACCAAGCGCGAACACACGTATCACCGGTCCATGGATCTAAAGCTATCATACCCTGGCACATCCAGCAGTAGCTACAAATTATCTCAAACGTTTCGGGAGCTCCTGTGGATACATACTCTAAAAGTGTCGAGTCTCGACAGTTTGAGATGCCTTAACTCTCAATTCCCCTCAGGCGCTTTGAACAGTCATCATAAGATGATAACAATAATGAATTTCATGAATTCGTTTCAACTTTCACTTTCTTAATAATTGGGAAGATGAAATAGATACGTGCTTTGATATGTTGGAATCTATATGATATATGGAGGACTTATTCTGATTTAATATAGGCTCGTTTACTGATCTCTTCCATATCATTAACCGGAAAAAGTAAATTTCGAGTTGTGTCACTTCTGAAGCGAGGGTGCGATTTGTTAAGAAAGACGCGAGAAAAATGTACATTATGTTTTTCGATGGAAAATAGTTGGGTCGAGACCCTAGTAACGAAAGTAAATGTTGACGTGTTTGACGACCATTATACACGAAACAGAATCAATCTTCTTCCGGAGTATTTGAAACTATAAACTCGAACGTAGGTGTACGTGTCTGAACATTTAGTATCGCTTTCATGCTTCAGAGCAGAGAAATAGAGAGAATTTGATGAATATGGAAGTTTTGTTTGTAGCTGTCAACATGATATTCATTCCAATCGAGAATTTTCTCAGAAATAATGGAGAATTTCAGGGAATCAGGAGCAACAAGACGAACGTGTTGTATCTAGAATAACTGAATACTGTACATGGCCTAGTTACCGAGACACGTTAATTCAAATAAATAAATAAATAAATAAATAAATAAGACGAACGAAATTACTAATACATATAGGTATTATAGGTATTTGAGTTGTGTGGTATATACATGCTGCATTTGAAAAGTCATTGACCAATTTCTTCTAGACAAATAGATTTTTTTTTTACTGAACCTACAAATCAGAATTCACAATTTCGAAAAAATATTATCCAGATAAATAAAAAAATATTTTGTCAATATGAGAGTATGCTGGAATAAGGATTGTATTTATGTATAATTTTTCTAACTAGTTCAATAAATTGATCAAACCCTTCTCCTTGAGCTAATGAAAACAACTACAAAATTCTCAAGAATTTGAATGAGGAATGTTCACAGGTATGAAAAATCGATCGAAACTTCGAACTTTGCCACAGTATAACCTATATGTACATGAAATCACTAGTTTTTGTTTCAGTCGAAAAGACCTAGTAGTTCGGATATTACAACCCCGTGAATATTCAATTCCTCATGGCGATGTGACGTCATACTACATTCGCGCATCGCACTCCGTGAGACGAAAGGCCCTTATATTGGACCCGGTTACGTACTGAACCTCGCTAGTCGTTGGATGTAAAGTGACGTCACACGGATCCATCGCCAGTCTCGGAAACTCATGTTTATAACTCGATATCTCGGGCGCTATTTGAATTTTTGGACACAATATTTTCATTTCTACGGAGAATAGGAATATGTAGAAATTGAAAAATGTGAACATTCCTCATTGTAAAATTTTTTTCCACATGTTTTTTTTCTTTGATGGGATGTGACAAAGTCGTTCACCAGAAAATCTTGAATTATGAGTGGTTGAGTGAAGTAAAACCTTGCTTGGTAGGAAATTCCATTGTCTTTTCAAAAAAGCTGTACATTAGACCTGTTTGCTAACAAACAGGTCAAGTGTACTAACAGTTCTGAAAATTCAAATGGCGCACTGATATTTCCCAGAGAAATAAATGAATTGGTGAAAAATAGGCTGATTAAATTTCCACCACGATCCACAGACATGATGAAAGGGGGTGGTTTATTCGACTATTTCCAGAATGAATATCATTTCGTATAACCTTATTGGAGACCCATATTGTTAGAACTCGTCATAGAATAAACAACAGAGCTAGAAGATACCACAACTGAATGCTAGTAGGCATGGTCTGAATTTTTACGGTCCGAAATTTCTGAACAGATTACCCCTATCCATAGTTGCCAGAAAAACAGTTCAGAGTAAAAGTTAAAAATTTTCTTACCTCAAGGGCGTATTACTCATTCGACGAATTCCTAAATGATGGTGCTTGCACTCCCGATAATTTTAGTTAATGTATGTTGTCCTTATCGTATATTTGTGAGTATCTTTGTTTTTCTTTTTCATTTCTTATTGACGATTGTAAACAATGTTCAAAGTTGTAATAACATGAATTACTTTTATTTACGTAAGAAAAAGTTTTTTTTTAAGATTGGCTATAGGGTTGTTTTCACCCTTTTTTGCTTTCGCCCATTGACTGGACTGAGAATATCACCGTTGTACGAAGCACATCCATATTCAACATTTCCTTGTCCGTGAGCTGGTGCTTCAGAATACCAGCTTGTAGATATTATGACGAAACCTCTGTTCAAAACCAGACTACAAAAGTTGAAAAATTCAATTGGGTTGACTAGAATGATTCAATGAGGAAAGATGTTTAGTGTTGAAGGTTCTATAAAAAACATAATTTTTTTTTAAACTATTTACTATTTATGAATAAGGTTGACATTGAATATTCAATGCCTGAACAACTTCAAGCTTCAACATATGAAGCAAGAGGTTTGTTGGAAGAACAGAGCAATTCATGGAGGAAAACCGTCTGGTACGGTTGAAGATAGTTACCAGTTTCGAATTTTCTATACTCTGATGACGTAAAAATCAGCTCTCGAAAAATTTGAAAATCTAATTGGTTTTGTTAAATACCTCAAGTTTTTCGGAATTCTCGTTCCCCCTTAAGCTTCACAAGTAATACACAATTATTATCGTTTGAGGTTACAAGTGAAATAGGAAATTTTGAATCCATTAGTTGGATACCCATATAATACCTTAAATATCGGTTGGGTGTCATGTGTTTTTCATTATGAAGTAGGCAAAATGACAGTTTGGAGATTTTCTTTGATGCAACTGTTGACAAACTGATTGGAGCAGACCAGCTGCATGCTCTGTATTCAAGAAATGCTACTCTTTAAAAATTGGCGCCTGGAAAGCTTGCTTCGTCGTTTTCTAAATTACAGAATAGTTATTTTCCTATTTTCTGCACAAGATAGGAAAAATATTTTTTCTACAAGCGCCTATATGAGATCGATTTGAATTCAACACACAGATCAAATTTGATAACCTATACAGGGTGTTTCATTGGTAAATTAACATACGGTAACCTGAGCTAGAGCTACTCTAGGTGAGTCCAAAAAACCTATATATGATAGGTCTAATCAATACCATAACCGAGATACAGGGTGGTTCATGTATTCACCAAAATTGCTAATAACCGGTATATTCAGTTGATACTTGAAACGTATAACCTTCCGCAGGTCGATCGATTCAAATTCCTGAAAAATTCCAGGTCCGTATTTGAAAAATATGGGACATCTTCCAAACTGAGATTCAACACCCTGTATTTTGGAATTTAGCATTTTGATTGGGATATTTGAAAGGAACAGAAAATTTTCTGTGAGATTTGGTAGATTTCAGTGTCCCGCAGGTGATTTTGCCTAAAGAAATCTTCAGGTAAAGATTCAATTGAATATTGGAAATCCACTCAATTCTCAGAAAAATCGTACATTTTGATCAAATTAAATTTTTTTCGTCTCACTAATTGCACATTCGTATTTCATAATATTCTGAGGAATCATTTTAATGTACTTTCGTAAGAACATTATTGACTGAAAAAAAAATTATTTGAACTCTACAACGATGAACACTCGACGTGATTTACGAAATGTTTTCGAAAGTAACCCGTTTTTTTGAATACACATACTTTTCGCTTCAAAATATGTCCGATACATTTTTGATCATGCCTGGATTTTTACGTATTTTATTACAGGCGACTTCGATATCTCCTCACTTGGTTTTTCAGGTGAATATCCTAAACATCTCAAAAAACTCCAAATGAAATAATCCACAGGATTGAAATCTGGTGATCTAAAGGACCAGGATTGCAGTCCACCTCTGCCTATCCACAAATTTGGAAAGAAATGATCTCAAAAATATCTGAACATTACTTTGAAAAGGGGTGGAGCTCCATCATACTGAAAATGCAATCCTACAATTTGTGTAACTTCGAGTAATACCTACAGGAAGATGATTTCGAAGTGAAAATCACCCGTAAGCCGTCTTGTTAGGACGTGCGGTCTCATCAATTAATTTTCATAAACGCTCCACCGCACGTTTGTTTAAAATTTGTATTTGGATATCGTATGCCTGACCTCATGTGGATTGTCTGCAGCCCATTCATGCGAATACCTCATATTGAAGATACCAGTCAAAATTTATTTTGTAGAAATGGTCGCAGTCTACTCGAAACAACTCTTGTGAGAGACCATACATATACAATTCAATTTCTCTCAATCAAACCTTTTTGTTTTTTGAAAATCTAATATATACAAAACAGCTGTGAGACCAATATTAACATACGCAGCAGAAACCCGTGCTGAAACCTCCAAAACAAAGGCTCTGATGAGAAGTACGGAGATGAAAATCCTAAGAACAATAAAGGGAGTAACACTGCGGGACCAAATAAGAAGCAGTGTTATACGAGAAGAACTGGAAGTGCAGGATATTGTTCGGTTTGTACGGTCAAGACGCAGGAACTGGAGAGACCACGTGGCAAGAATGAGCAACGATCGATGGGCAAAGTGGGCAAAAAACGAAAAGCCAAACTCAAAGCGCCCCCCCCGGCCGACCACCAAAGAGATGGAATGAGAGTTGGACGTCCACATCGCAGGAGTCTGAATGAACAGAAGATAACAAGACATGGTCTTAAGAATAAGGAAGAAGAAGAAGAAGAAGAAGAAGAAAATCTAATACAATATTGAAAATTGCAAATATTTCATCAGTTCGGGATAAAATTTTTCCGATTTGATTGCAATGAACAAGTTTTCCACTGAATTATTAGAATTCCAACATTCAATTGGATCTTTCCCTGAAGCTTTCTTTGAGCAAAATCACGTGTGGGACAATGAAATCTATCAAACCAAATTCCAAATTTTTGATATACAGATTGTTGAATCTCAGCTTGGAAGAAGTCCCAAATTTTTCAAATGCGGACCTGGAATTTTTTGATAATTTAAATATAAATCGATCGACCAGTGGCAGTTTATCATATGTTCCAAGTATCAACTGAATATACCGGTTGTTTCAAAAGTTATGAGATATTGAAATTTTCGATGAATACATGGACCAGCATAAATAGCAGGGGTTTTTCAAACACAGTTTAGAAATGTGACTCTTTTCGAATTGAAATGCGTGCGGGAAAAGGGTTGAAAGCGTACGCTTGTAGAAATTTTTTTTTTCATCCTACCGGTCCAGAAACTCGGGAAAAAATTCTCCCCATTAATTTAGTGATTGTTTTCACCGAATCAACTTCGTCCTTGTTCTGATGCAAATATTGACGTCATCCTTAAACTAATTACCTAACAATCCCGTGTAAATATTAATTAAAAGTACCAGTGATCGTTATAAAGAGAGCGTTTAGCGCCTCTGAGCACAACTCAAGCAGCAATTATCTAATTCAATGAAATCGCTGAATAAATGCAGTAAGTGTTCGCACAAGTCCAGACGACAACAGAGAATTACTCATGTTAATGAAATTATTTTGAGAGAACAATACACAATGAGGTTCATTGGATCGGAATACTTATCGTTAGAGTTATTTATCTGCTGGAAGCATCTCTGATATCGCTCGTCTCTGCCTTCTCCAACGCTCATCAGGTGTTATTTTCAATTCCCTAGAATAGTAAGGGGAGCCCACGTGAAAAGGTTGAGTTTCCTCAATATCAGAATCATTGAAATTTTCGCACGCGAACTAATCCGGGTCCCTTTCAATTATTTCTCCAAACTCTTATCTATTATGACCCTCTTGTGTCAACTTTCGACACGTTTCAATATTTTGGGAGCAGATTTTGGACCTCAAAATAGGTAAAAGAATTCATCTATATGCATGGGTCCGCATTATTTGGAGAAATAAGCGACTTTCGGTTCACAAATTAACTTCTAGAACAACCAAATACGATATTCGATTTATTTTCTTCTTTTAGATGTCTTGCCTTCGAACTCACAACTAAAATATTTTTCAGTCGGTTCATCAAAAAAACATCACAGCTGGAATGAAGCATTTGCTTTTCATATGACATTTACGTAATTTTCATCGAGTATTTTGCATCCGATTAAAGTTGTTTACTTCCTTTCACATTGTTGTTGAAAACAGTTATTATTCCTGAATTTGAAATGTCTTATCCTGCTATTGAAATGAGTGATATGCTTTTCTTCTATGGTCTAGCCACTGAAAGTGGTCCTGAATCACGTCGCCTTTATGCAGAAGCTTAGGTATCCCAATCGTCAACCACCTTCTCATGTGAAGTTCAATCAAGACGATTGAGGGAAACTGGGCGTCCAAGATCTTTAAGTAGTTCAGAAGTTAAAGAGCCAATTTTATATATTTTGACTGAAAACCTCGGTACAATTTTAAGAATAATTTCAGCGGAAGTAGGAATAAGAGCAACCAGTATATGCTCTAGTGATGAGGACTTCAACAGCATTACAGAAACCCCCAAGAGAAACGGATACCCCAAGAAGATTCTCCAGACAAGCGCGGATCCTGGGAGAGGAGGTTAACGGTTAACTGGAGGAACGTCCTCCCTCCCAAATGGCCTGAGCCACCCCTAAAAGTTTGCTTCTCTCCATAGAATTTGACATGCTGAGGCTAAGCTAAAATAATCTCATAATTAGTTTAGCGAATGGTGTATTGATTGGGGAGCTACTACTTTCAGTATCGCCCGAATAACCAAAACGTTTTGGCTTTCGAATATCTAAAAGTTCCCCCTTGAAGTTTGGTCTGAATCCGCCCTGACTCTAGATAGCCATAGAACCCAGAGAATCGGCAACAGAGCACCAACAAACAGACAAAATGAATCTACCGAAACGATAATCTTTGTCATGTCATAATATGTGAATGGGTTATCCGGGAAAAAAAGAAAAATAAGTAACAGATACAATGTAAAAACAGCATTTAAGACTAAGGATACTGTCAGGGGAAATCTCATGAAAATGAAACCGGACAACAAAAAAAAAACTAAGGATTGCCTCTATGAAATACCATGTACATGTGGTAGATCTTACATTGGGGAAACTGAACGCCCCCTGAAAGTTAGAATCAAAGAGCACCAAAGACTAGCTCAACTGGGAGATACAGAGAAATCCAAGATAGCTCAACATGCTTGGAACGAGGACCTCAACATCAGATGGGACGAAGCTTCAATGATATCAAAGGAGAAGGATGGAGAAAGGGGAAATTGAAAGAAACATCATTTATGACTATTACTCCTAAACCAATCAGCACACGCCCTCTCTGAAAATAAACAATGTCTGGGTGCTTATACTAAGATCTAAATTGAGGAGGACCAACTCGGCCCAAAGAATCAATTAATACTATACACCTAACCTACTGCGCAGATAGATAGAGTCAAGGTGACCGGTACCACAATTCATACCCAATATATAACTTAAATTGTATAATAATCGATTTCAAGCGAATAACCGGTAAATACCGCAGTTATTGTTGGTTATGCCCTTGGTTATAGCCCTTACTCATTCGCTTGAATGGTCTGAATGACCAAAAGCGCTTGAATGCAGTTGGTAATTACCAATGATAACCGGTTATTCGCTTGAAATCGATTAATAATTCCCTGCTTCCTTAGACTAGTGGTTAGAGTGAGTGGAATTTCGGAAATTGAACTTCGGATAACTCGCGTTATCCGAAAAATCCGATATCGAAAAAGTATGGATCGAAACCAGTTATTAAAACTAATTTTGATTTGATTCCAAAATCATCTTCAGGGCTTGTATCAATATGGTCAGAGTCATTCGATGAAAGAAATGGGACAAATACACATCACAAAAAAATTTCATATACTACCTAATTAATTAATTATTTCTTTAATTAAAATTTCATATTTGAAAATTAAGGCAATTTTCTGAAAACCTTCTCTTTTATTTCCTCTACTGATGACATTGAGTCATTTTTTATTAGAAGAAGATTCAGTTTTTCCAGAAACCTCCACGTATTTTTCATTTCAATCTGCCAAGTCTTGACGAAGCTATTTCAAATTAATGGCAGTTTGGAGGTATTGTTAATGAAGATTTAGTGCAAATGGGATACATTTTATGACCTCAGTTGATATTAATTTTTCTCCGTTTTTTGATCACTAGAATTACCCTTCGAAATATAACATGAACGTAAGTTAGGAGCACCCTGCGTATTCTTCTCCAGGTGTAGAGCCTCTAGAAAATCAGACTTACGCATTCCAATCAAGTTATTGCTTGGGAAATGTTCGAGTAGATGTCCACGGAATTCCTACAATTTTCCATTGAATCGTCTGACGGATCAATACCAATTGGTCAAACAGACCACGTTTACTTCTTGTAGTAGGTATACCAACAATTTGTTTTATTGCGTACCTATATATACCGGAGAGTCGACAAACTGAATAATCCTCTCATGGCTCGTCGCTCTTCCACGAAGATATTCGTTTTACCACTAAGACAGCAATATATTTCGACTCTCGAATACCTCATTTGATTATTGACTCTTCGTTCCTTGATATTTTTTAGTGTTCAAATAACACAACTATACAACAATATATGAATTAATATTGATATATTGATCTGAACTAGTGTTCAGATCCGACAAAAAATGATTGAAATTTTAAGATGTAATTACTCGGGGATTTTACAAGACAAGATTATTATTTCTCTATTTCAGTAATGAGTTCATTACAGTACTAAAAGTAGTGCTGTAATGAAACTTATCACAACATTGTTTTCAGTTAAATTTATCGTTTTGTGGTTGTCAGTACTGACCTCATCATCTCAATTTTCAAATCGAATCAATTAAAACTCCGTAATCTGTCAAATTTCGTAAGTCACACCAAGATACAATACAAAAGTCACTAATCTGAATTTTTATTTGAATTTCGAGAGTATTTTACGAAACTTGACTGAAATAGAAAAAATAGCGTCTGATACTCGTTGCAGAAGGCAATTCCAACACTCATGCTTTCGAACACTCGCCCCTTCTTCGCTCTTTTTCGAATTTCGCATTCGTGTTGGAATAGGACCTCATTCTGCAACTTGTTTTAGAATATACCATATACCATTAGCTATTACCTATACCAAAGGTACCTATTATAGATATTTTTCGCTGTGGTGAACAAAATTATTTAGAATTTAAAAGATGGAAATATCTTCTACCTATTCCTTATTTGGAGTATAATAAGCTAGCAAACCTGAATGACACCACTGACGGGACATAAAGGAAAATAATCTTCGTGAAGCTAATAGAAGATGTTCAAAAACAAGAGTGACGATAAGGAAAGTGATGTGGATGAATCATATTCTATGGTTCTATAGGTTCTAGTTGTTTTGTATTGTTTTAGCTTATAATAACATTAAACTATGTGATTAATTAAAGTTTCAGAAAAAATGGGTAGTGCATAGGTTTTTCGTGTCTTCCGTCCTATTTCTTCGTAGATTTTGACAACTTCATAGGTCAACTTACCCCAGATTGATAGTCAACCTACCACAGGCACGATGTAGGTTGATCAGTTTTTCTATCATACAAGAACTGGTCCGTACTCTATATCACTGAAAATAACGTGTTTTTTCGAAAGTTCAATAGTGAATCTATCAACTGAAATGTGTTTTTACATTAATATACTCTAAAGAAATAAATAGAGAACCCTTCAAGCTGTAAACTTGGTCAACAATTCCCGGTCTCCTTTAATGATGAAACTGCATTTGAAGTAGTTCATTAGGTATTTCATTTTTATAGTAAACTGAACTTTTCAGCATAGTGTGGACAGTATAATTTTAATAAATTAAGATCAGAAAGAATGCTGAATATGTTTCTGAGGTTTCCACATTATTGTGGGTTTCACTAAATTGGCCAGAAATTATGTCATTGGTCATTGTAGGTAATTAATAGAATTCGATCCGTTCATCATTTGGAGATATGAAGGAGAGTAGAATTTCAACAGATATATCTTCATACATTTACAGGGTTGTTCAAAAAAAAGCGATTATGTCCCTAGCCCCTCTAGGACAGATAGAAATAATGAGGGTTTGTTTTGTAAAAAATTTTCGTAATGCCAACTGTAGGTATTCAAGATAGAGAGCGTTGAAGAAAAAAATTATACACAGATTTAATGATTTTTGCCAAAACTACTTCCAAAATTGTAGGTAATGAAAGATTATACGAATATGTTTTTGAAACTGATACAACCAATGAATTTGTTTATATGTCTAACGGTTTACACGGTTCTAATAAGTTGTAAAGGACATAACTTTTTTGCAATTATATTATATATATTATATTCACTAAGCATATTTTCAAGTGAACTCAAACATAATTTAATTTTACACAAAAAAGGTACTCTTGATAAAAACTCGATACAGTGACTTGTTTGCGAAATATTGTGATTTGAAAATTATGAAGTAATAATAAATAAATATAAATAAATAAATTATGGTATGAAGTAATGATAAATGTGTTAATTAAACAAAAATTCTCAAGATGAAAATTTAAGAAAAGACTAATAACATAAAATAGAATTCAATTATGGCAGGTGTTCGAAATGTCCTCCGTTTTCGCGAACACAAAAGTCTATCCTTCTTCCACAGAATCCATTAATCTTCAAAAAATTTGGGAGTCAGCTATGAGTTCATTAAAGTGATCAAAGTGACGTTGAATTCTGTCTTTCAATTCTTGAGGTGAATTTACCTCTGTAGCATAAACTTTTTCTTTAATATACGACCAAACTGCGTAATCCTAGGGGTTACAATCGCATGACCGAGAAGGTCAATGAATTACTTCTGTACCTCTACCAATCCATCGAATAATAATAATAATTAATATGTTAATCAATACTTCATACCAGCATTGGTTATTACTTCATAATTTTCAAATCAAAATATTCCAAAAACGGTAAAGAGTATCGAGTTTCATCAGGAGTACCTTTTAGACCAAGCAAATTAGACTCTTGCCTGGAAATGAGTGGTGGAGTTCTGGAAACTGTTTCAATCGTTTATTTAGGCTTCTAATAAGAGTATTTTGAGTTTTGCCCCAATTTCCCAGTGGAGCGTATGTCGTGACTATTTTAGGGTTTTCTGGAATAGCTCCTAAACTAAGCACTTAATCAAAAACATTTGCTGAGCATTTAATCGTAGCTAGTGCTGTTGAAGTTGCTCAGCAGTCCCATGAGAGTGTATGGGAATTGTTGAGGAGGACACTGACCTTCTTGTAATTTTGACTGCTACAGCCCCTATGTGCACCAAAGATTTTTTTACTAAAGCCTGGCAAAGGCAAGCAAGACAATAAATTGTCTCTTCTCCCTCTTTTTCCCTCATGTTTTCGGTGACTTGGTGACTGAAATTCCTGAAGACGTTGTGTAGGACTCATAAACTAATCTAATAATACAACTCATTACTGAGAACAATATTTTACATATTATTAGCTGTAAATACGTCCTTAGCGAATGTTGTCGAGGTGCTTTTTCAATTGGAGGCACGGAGACAACATCAAATGAGGTTTTGGTTAAGAATTTTTCAAACATCTCGTACCACAATACATTTAATTACTTGAAATAATTATTACAAAGGACTGCCATGCATTTCTTTCCTGCCTCGTCGACCTTATCGGCAGGAGCATTAGATTTGCTAAACAATTATCCTGCTTTCACAGGTTTGTGTTGATTTCAGACGTCTTTAGAAGTTTCATTTTTCCTTTATCGAACGAGTTGACGTAGTGTCGCTGCTATTAAAAGCATGAAGGAATAATATGTTGTTTTTCAAAACAGATGAAAACTTGTAGTACAAGGGAAAAAAGACAACATCGTCTTGCTTGCCTTTGCCAGGCCCTAGTAAAAAATGTTGCTACACATAGAGGCTAGAACATCAAAATTATAAGGAGCTCACTGTCCTCTTCAACATTATCCACGAACCCATGAGACAGCTGAGCAAATTTAACAGCACTAGGCACGATGAAATGATCAGCATCTTCAGCAGGTTGAGCTACTGTGCGATTTAACATTGAACATTGGGGTTTGGACTGGTGAGGTCACGTTTTTATCACAATATGATGGTCTACAACTCTTATTCTATGAAATTTCGTTCTAAAGTTAGTAGTTTCATAGGTATTTTAAGTCTTATAGTAAAAAACTTTGTTTTTTCGAAAAGTGTGGAAATTTGCCATATTTCGACGTATAATTTCTATGAAACTACTTGTTCAAAGTATGATGTCGTAATACTTTCCAGAAGCAGAATTCAATGCTTAAAACTTTTGAATATCACAAAGTTTTTCAAAAAGTGCTTAGTTCAGTAGCTATTCGAGAAAAACCTAAAATAGTCCGAAAATTTCGTGGAAATTGGGGCAAAGCTCAAAACACTCTTATTAGATGCCTAAAAGAATGATTAAAACAGTTTCCCGAACTACACCAATTATTTTCCAGGCACACCATTTTTTAACCTAATTTGCTTGCCCTATTTTGAGTGTAGAATCAAATTATGTCGAAGTTCACTCAAAATTTTGCTTAATAAATGTGATATCAAAAAGGTTATGTTCAATAATACTTTAGTACGAACCGTGTGAACCTCTATGAGAGTGAAACAAAAACAAATTCATTAAATGTATCTGCTTCCATAACAAATTCGAATGAAATTTCATTACAATGTTGCCAATAGTTTTGGCAAAATCGTAAAACATGTGTAAAATTCTTTTCTCTTCACCCCTTTATCTTGAATACAAATGGTATTACGAAACTTTTCACTGAATATACCCACCCCAATTATTTTTCAGGTTCTATATCTATCCCAGAGACGGGGTCACCTTTTTTTGAAACACCCTGTAGATGAATGATGTACAGATTGAATTTCTATCTAATACATCAATACACGAAAGAAATGGATGAGGAGAAGGAAATACTAAACAGTATAAAGGTCCGAGAGTTGCAGCATCTATGAGTCTTGTGCTGAGAGGGGAGAAATATACATTATTGCAGATCATTATTCAGGGAAAATACAGGGAAGAAGAAGCATCTTAAGAAGAAGAACCTCCTGGATTAAATAACTTGACGCAACGTTATACAAGTGCAGTTCCGTTGAGTTGTTCAGTGATGCAATATCGAGGATGAGAGTAGACATTGTTATAGCCAACCTGCTGAGAGGAGATGGCACCTGAAGAAGAAGAAGCACCCAATGAAGTTTTGAGAAAATGGATTACGTATGATTAGGAGATTAAATCAAAACCCCCAGTCCGGCCCTGACGTCAACCAACCTCTACAACTCCACCTGTCGACCACATATCGACGTCGATAATGACGGTCTTCAATCCAGCGAAGCAGCGCTGAAAGAGAAGTCCAATGGGCGTTCCTCAGCTTCTCCACCGTCCAGTGGTCATCTCAAGTCACCTAGATCGATTACCTAACGACGGCGTATCCTTCGTTGACTCGTGCCGCCGCTTAGAAACGCGGAAGACGTTCCTGATTATAGGCCAAAGGATGGCACGACATTTAGCATCTAGTCAATACATCCGCATCCCCCTCATTTGCAATACGTACTTGGATAAAGAAAATTACCGTAGATGCGGCCCGCGGACCGTGAGATGACCGGGTCCAAATGGTGTCATTTGTCCGAGTAGCGGAAGATCAGCCTGGATGATGGAAGCGTGAACGATGACGACCATCATCATCATCGGGTCGATTTCCAATCGGAGACCTATGATTTTTTCAGATAACGGTCTTTTGAAAATGCGCACGCAAGTACCGCACGATTTTCAGATCACATGTTTGCATTGATAATAAATGTTACCTATAGGTATAGGTTATGTAGAGAGTGTTCAAAATGAAAATGCTGCTATATATCATAAGCATCTCTGGAACTTTACCGTCTACAAAGTTTGAATTACTTTTTTGGCTGGTTTTATTTTAGAATGAATCGCGCCCCCCTTCTTCTCAATGGTTTCTTTAAGTGGGAGCGCCCACCAAAGTAGCATAGCTCTGGCGTAGCGCGTAATCTGGCACACAAAATGCATGATACTTCGATAGAACCAATGAGTGCACACTGAAATAGCGCTGTCAGATGCGTGCCACTAGCACGTCTTGCACCTTAAAATTCGGATTTTTTGCTTGCAACGTATGTGTCTTGTATGTGCCACGACTTAAGAGGGCGCCTTCACTTAGGAGAAATATTTTCTCTATTTCAGTATCGTAATAGGTTCATTACATTACTACATCAAGTAGTGTACAGGGTGGGCAAAATTGGTGATACCCTCGGTGATACCTGAACTATACAAGCAATTTGGGATACCCTGTACAGGGTATTGATTTTGACTGTTTCTGGTACTTCTAGACTAGAAAATGAAAAACGTTTAAAGGAGTCCTGGGCTCGATTTCCGTGAAAACACCAGGAGTGAAAACCGTTTCACAAAATCTTCATTTGTTTCGAAGATATAACAAAATTTTGAACTGTTTTCGATTTCTAAAATGTGCCATAACTTTTTCATTTTTCAACAAGCACTTTTTCACTGGGAATAAGACATTATTTTAAATTTTTTTATCTTTGAATTTTTTTATGAAATAAGATGGAAAAAAATGCTTTCGTATTTGAAATAAAAAAGTATTTTTTTCCACAAGAAAAAAAAAGATTAATATAGTTTCTTATTTCCGGTGTAAAAGCGCTTCTAGAAAGTTTTAGTCGTTTTCAGCTATTGTCGTAAATAAAAAAGTTTTGGCACATTTTCGAAATCGATAATTTGCTTATGAAAATTTTGAAAATTTAAAATAAAAAAGTATTTTTTTCCACAAGAAAAAAAAAAGATTAATATAGTTTCTTATTTCCAGTGTAAAAGCGCTTCTAGAAAGTTTTAGTCGTTTTCAGATATTGTCGTAAATAAAAAAGTTTTGGCACATTTTCGAAATCGATAATTTGCTTATGAAAAATGAAGATATCATGAAACGGTTTTCTTTAATGGTGTTTGTACGAAAATCAAGCCCAGGACACATTTCGAAGTTTTTACCTATCTAGTCCAGAAGTACCTAAATAGTCAAAATCGAGCAATATGGGATACCCTGTACAGTAGAGGAGTGCTACAATGAACTGATAATAGAACATTGTTTTCAGTTATATTTTTCGTTTCTTGGTTTTCAACTCTGACTTCCGATACTTTCAATTGTCAACAAACGTCAATTCAAATTCCGTAATCTGTTAATTTTCGTAACTGTCACACCAACTGACAGATACAATACAAAAGTCACTAGGATGTATAATCTGAATTCTTCATTGAATTTCAGGAGTATTTCACAAAACTCGATTGAATTGAAAAAAAGAAAATATCTTCTAATACTCATCGCAGAAGGGCCAACACTCATCACTCAATCATTCGGAAACGGGTATACTTAGAATACAGTGATGTGATTTTTATATATACAAGGTGAGTCATATTTTAAAGGGGAAATTCCTCAGGTCAGAAAAAAAACTTTTTGTCATTGCCTCTTTTTCAGATTTGCTTAATAACATAATAGTGATTAAGGATGTCAATAATTATGTGAAAGTTAACAGTGATGTTTCATTTTTTGAGAGTGATAAAGTTTGTGAAATCAGAAAAGCGAATTGGACAATTACAGCGAAAAAATTAATCACTATTAACTATAAACACAAATATGTTTTTTGTATAACTGTCCTATTTTGATAATAAAATGAGGGAATTTGGAATGACATTAAACTTCATTTTGATAAATATTTATGACCAAAATTATGAAAAAAGAAATATAAGAAAATATAATGGACGAAAAAAATATATAAGACATTTGGGGCGCTAATAATATTGCCACATGCTCAAAAGTATCCAGATACGACTCTGACACAACTAATTAGGTAATTGTACTATAATATACTATATCTGGATGAAAATTATTTTGATTTACTCATTCTCTGATGAAAATACCTATCATATTTGATATTTTCATTTATTACATATTTTATAATAAATTTAAATTCGGAAATTTGTAGCCTATCCTATATGTTCTTAAGAAAAGGGTGAGATTGGAGATTCAATTATCAGTCAATCCCTAACTATTAGGTATTTTGGTACTTAAAATACCTATAAAACAATTTCCTTATATCCAACCTTATTCTGCTCTAGGCTCTAGGTAATAGTAATATGCAATAGTTATGAAACAAGAAATTAAAACTTGTCATTTTGTGGTGATTTTAAAATCAGCACAGAAGGCGTGATTTTCATTTGAACTTTCAATATTCTACAGGGTGACTCTTTGACTTTATATATATTTTAACAGTTAACAATAGATTCTCGAGGTCGAAGGACAACCTTTTTCTCCTACTCTGTATTCCATTCAGCCTAGATAAAAAGACAAAACCATTTTAGGCTTTCAAAATGAGCTATGCCACCCCTGGAAACATGGCACTAGACTATACTCTGTTCAAACCTAAGCGAGAGCAATAAAACAAGGTTCGCGCAGCGGTAGGAGGGCCTTCGGATAGTTACTTTCCGTCCAGAGTCGAATCGAGGAGATTTCATACAATAGTTCAGTTTTAACTGAATGGAAAGGTCCCAAATCTGTTGTGTCCCGGAATTACTTTGTCGGAAACTTGCAAGATTCCGACCCAAATCTCTAAAACCCTGGTGTTTCCTGAAATTACCTTGCCGCAATCTCGAGCATAATAAAGTTTATAATAAAGTTTATTTATTTCTAAAATCATTACAAAAAATGAATTACAGACCCATCAATGAAATGAAACGAAAACACGTCCAAGAGAGAAAGGGAAAATCAAAACATAGATTTTTCTATCGAAAATTCCTACAATGTATCACATATTCTTCTAAACTATAGGGTTCACAATTTATAATATACTGGCAAACATGCTTCTTGAAGGGCCTAGTTGAGTCAATACTTCGTAATCTCGCTGGCAGAGCACAATAAACATGTATTGCTCTATAAAGGGGCATCTTCTCAGTAATAGCCAGAGTGTGTGGGGGGTAAAAATATGGGGCAATACGTCTAGTATTTTTGATGTTTACCAGTACATTAAAATACTGTGGGTTCTTTCGAACGAACATTATAAGTCTATAAATATATAGTCCATGGATGGTGAGTATACCGTTCTTTTTAAAAAAAAAAACCCTACACGAGCTACGATACGACCGGCCCAAAATTATTCTTATGCCTTTTTTTTGCATCACGAAAATTGTCTGAATTTCTGAAGATCCACCCCAGAAAATCAAGCCATATGCTGCAATGGACTGAAAATTTGAAAAATATACCGCTTTCAGAGTACTGAGCGAAACTTGCATTCGAAGCACCAGTAAAGAATATAACACTGAGCACAGCTTTGTTCTGACTAAGTCAATCTGCTGCATCCATCCAAGATGTTCATCAACTATCATGCCTAAGAATTTTGTAGTGGCCTTTGTTCTGAGAGTAAATGCTCCAAAATTGATAGACGTTGGACAATCAGCTTTGGAATTGACCGTCTTTAATAGCATGCACTCAGTTTTGTCAGTGTTCAGGGTCAAACTATTCAACGAAAACCACGTCTCCATTTGGGATACAGTTTCCCTCAAAGTGTCTGTTGCTGATTGTACACTAGTTCCGAGTACGACCCTGGCAATCTTTTAGGGCGGTCGAAGGGAAAGGGAACGTTGTTATGACCGTTTGACCAATACGAGCTTTATTGTGCGCAAAACCAGACGATTCTGTTTGTATTGATTGCTCTCCCTTAAATTTGAACAGAGTATAGCGTTTTTCCTAGCATTAGAACTATCGCTCAAATCTTCGAAAAAACATTGCAGAGTTTCAATTAAGCCAAAATAACTTTTCACTGATATATATTTTTTCAAATGATAATTTACTCGAAAAATGCGCATTTCACTAGATTTCAAGAGGAATACTTATAATTTCGGAAATGCTTTATGTTTTTCAACTAGCATTCAACTCAATTTTAATTAAGACTTGGTTGGGCCCTTGAAAATCTGGTATTAGTTATGGAAAATGTTGGTACCTATGTTATCGTCCTTTCATCCCAATGAATAATTTTATATATGTGAGTAAATTTTGTATTCATAGAGGTTAACCGCATCGATAAGAACATATAAGATTAAATGATCCACGAAATATATTCTATTTGAAAATTACATTTTTTATGGATTTTCAACAGCTTATCGAAAATTTTCCTTTCTCGTACACACATGTGAAACCGCATTTTAACAGTATAATTTTCCTCTGGAAATGTACAATCTCCCAAGTACGACCCTGGACCTTTCTCCGTCGACTATGATCCGTCCCGGTTGGTTAGTCCTATTGGGAGATGAAAATGAGAGAGGCGGATCCTATACTCAGCATCCAGGCCACTCTGCAGTGGTCCCCGTTCGCATTCTCGTCCAATGGAGTGTCACTCACGAGATAAATCCGTTTTGGGTGCCAGCCAATCCGATGCTCACTTCGTTCAGAGGACGGGGGTGAGATTTGTCAATTTCCCCTTCACCTGCAGCCCCGGAACGAAGCAAGACTCGCAGTTATGTACCTGAGGGTTTGGCGAAATTTTCTATGTGCAATCCGGAATATTGATAGCTGTAGGAGTATGCTCTTCCACTTCTAAATAGATTTCCATTCGGCGGAATGTCCTCAAACTATAAATAAAAAAAAATGTAATAGCATATTCTAAAACAAGTTGCAGAATGAGCTCCTATTCCAAAACGAATGTGAAGTTCGAAAACAAACGACGAAGGAGCGAGTTTTCGATAGCATGAGTGTTAGAATGCAACAAGTATTAGACGATATTTTCTCTATTCCAGTCAAGTTTTGTGAAATACTGTCGAAACTCAAATAAAAATTCAGGTTAGTGACGTTTATATTTCATCTTGGCAGTTGGTGTGACTTACGAAATTTGACAGATTACGGATTTGAATTGATCTTGATTCGAAACTTGATTCGATCGGAGGTCATCAGTACTGACAACCACAAAACGAAAAATATAACTGAAAACAATGCTTTAATGAGTTTCATTACAGCACTACTATTAGTACTGTATCATTACAGTTCATACGCATTACGATACTGAAATAGAGAATTCTCATTTGAAAATAGAGTATTTCACAAAACTTGACTGAAATAGAGAAAATATCGTCTAAAACTCGTGGCAGAAGGCAATTTCAAATTTCAACTCTCATGCCTTCCCTTCGCATTCGTGTTGGAATAGGAGCTCATTCTGCAACTTGTTTTAGAATAATTGTACAACTGCCATTAGAAGTGACACTTTTAACTTTTAATGACAGCGAAAGTGACACTTTTAATGACACATGTTTATGTTAAACCAAGTTTGCATTCTGCAAAGAGGATTAGACGATGTTTTCTCTATCTCAGTCAGAGCTGTACCGAGCACTGAATATTTGTGCTTCGAGCACTATGCACTGGGAAAAAAGGGCTTCCGAGTCGCGAGCAATAAGCACCGATTTCCACAAAAGGCTCGCGATGACTAAACACTTAGTGAAAGTAATTCGATATTTCGAGCACTAAGCCCTAATCACTTTTTTGGAAATGTGAGGCAATTTCAGTCAGAATGAAAATTGTACCTTTTCAGATAAGCTGTCATGTTTGAGATTATTGACAGGTCGAAAAAGATGTGTTTCCGTGGCCCTCCTGGCTAGATCCTAAGAGTGCTCACACTTTTCACATGATATTCCTCATATCCTTAACTTTTTCTGAGAGAAGAGCTTCATGTTTTCCAGAAATTTAAGAGAAAAATGACGCGAAGAAAAGGTAGGTAACAGCTAGATAACATTTTTTTCGTATTCTAGATGAGAAACCAGTTGGACAACTGGGACCATTTATTCAAATGGTTTTTTTTCTAAAATCCGAAAAAATTGATATCTGGTAGTTAACGGTTCTTGGATATATAAAAAAATTATTATTTCGTCGAGAATTTGAATTTTTTTATCAATTTCCCGAAAGCTAAGTCTCATATCTTATCTAAGTAAAAACATGCAAAAGGCTTGACCACTCTTTCTCACTCTCACACTCTCCTGTCAACAGTTATGAGCCTTGCAAAAGGGACTGAAATGTGCCTGCCTTGTATAAATGATCAAAGACATATTTCTTCACAAAATTCGAAGGCACGTTTAATAAACTCACCAGATCTATGCAACTGCGCACTAATGTCACACACGATGTTTATCACGCGACTGAACATCAAAGCTATAGGTCTTCAATCTTCAAGGATAAACTTGCAGGAGAGTCCTGATTTAGGGCCACTGCAAAAATCTCATTGAGTGAAAGAGGATGTACAGAGTTCTTTTTTAACATGTGATTGGAGATGTGGAACTTCATTTTTACGCAATTGGATGTCACTGATGCTTTGTAATTTCTACTCAGTACATCACACCTAATTGCTTTAAATGTGTCGAAGTTTTGTATGAAGATTTTATCCCTGAGGTGTTTTGGATACTGATGAATGCCAAACAAGGCTGAACCCGGTATATCCCCCATCTCAGTGATAAAATCTAATATCGTTTCTCCAACCTCATGATATAAAAGATCTCTGAGCCTGGGAATTGTAAATGGTATTCATTTCGATGATTAATACTATTTTGAATTAATCTATGTTTTCGGTGTGGCTTCCGTAAAGGCAGAAAATTTTTTTGTTTTCCCTTTTATTCTTTTTCTTAAAAACACTTGTTAATGTGTAATAATTTCTGATTTTAAAGGACGGATGTGACAGACTTGACACAATTGCAATCCAGTTTTTCAGTCAAACAACCAAACAGTGAGGCTGAGAAGTGAGGAGCCGTTTCTGGCATCGCAACACGAAAACCAACGGCGAACACCTTCAGATTAACTAGTACGCAAAGCTGCAGGCAGTTCTGCAATTCCTTCTGCCATAGGACGTCACGTTAGTTCTGTTCGAAAAAGTGTAAATTTGTCATTTGTTAGAAATCTCGAAAAATTGTGAATAAACCGTTTTACGAACGACTGAATACACAGAATCGTAATTGATTACGAATTTTATTGTTTGTCACTTAGTGCAACCCAAGACAACTCGAGATCAATTTCGGCTCAAAATTATAAAATAACAGATAATTAAACAGAATAATAGCGATTTCACTCATAGAACAAGCAGGTGGAGAGACCCTACCAAAAGTGGAAAACCATCATGGTCAGATATTCCTTGGATCAATGACTCAACCCAGATAACTTGTCTTCCAATCTTACACAAAGGTATTTGCCGCTCACTCATCGCCGCCTGCGGAGGCGCGTGCGGCATACTAATCGCGTCCTGAATAACCGAAAAAGAGAATAGGTTCGATATCTAACAGATCACTGTTGATTTGTTCGAACGAGACTTTATATCTCGTCAGCCAATCCCAATGGATCGTAAACAGTGGTCAAAAACGGTAACTGCTGCGATCAAATGGTGCGATTCTCGTCATATCTGGCGGATGATGCAGAGTTATCTTTAGACTTTTTGAAATAAACAATGTCTGAGATACATTTTCTTGGGAGTAATAGAGTAAGATCCCAGAGCGATCTTATTTTTACATGGCTGATTTTTATATATGTTTTGTAGAAAATTATTTCTAAAATAGAATCATAAGTGTCAGACCCTTTCCATGGACCAAAACTTTTGTCAAACGTTTTATAAATAAATAAATAAAATTGATGAACTTCACTTCTTTCACATGTCTGATTTTTAAATATGTTATTGAGGTAACCATTAAAAAGTTATATTTTATGAGTCAGACGAATTGCAGTCACCAAATATTCCCCAAACACGCTCTTCCTTTAACTCACAATCTGTTTTATATATTTATCCACTCCTATTGAATAATGTATTCATTATTCAACTGCATTTGAGCAATTAATAGTATCTATGAACAAACAGCGGGAGTTATAATAACTCCCGCCTATAAATCCCTGTGAATAATCAGAATAGACTCATAGAATTATTTGACAACCGAATCTCAAGCTACTTTTGTGCTTCTGTACGAGGCGGTTGACATAGAGGGAACATCTCATTATTGTTATCGATGGGAGTAATGTCACTTGAATAATTCTGACGTTTTCAAATTTAGTTGACACCTAATTACTGTTGTGAATGTTTTTCTGAATAAGACCTCCGATAGTAAGGATGAAATATTATGTAGGTACACTTCCAGAAATAAGACAAGCAGCTAGTGCTACAGTAGGTACAGAATTTATTGCCCGCGGGAAATCACAAAACAAATAAATATAAAGGTGTATCAAAAATTTTCAAGAATGATGTGTGATAGTAAGAATGTATATTATTATAGTTGTGGATAAAGTATAGTATTCAACTTGCAGTAATGGTCATAACTCCCTTGATGAATTACAGCACTCGCCTCCGGCTCGCGCTGCAAACTTCATCTGCGGGAGTTATGACTTGCATTACTGCTCGTTAAATAATATACTATTATATTAGTGCATACGCTCTTTACGCGCAGAGGGTCTGTTAAGGTACGATTCCACCAAAATCGTGTGCGGCACAATTATTGTTCACGAACATTTTGTGCAGTACTTCAGCTGTGCGCGTACAAGATGTTAACATATTTAGGTAGCGACCTTTTCCACCGACAGAGGTGTGCGTTACTTTTGTACGCGCACAGTGCAGCACACAGTGTGCACGAACAGGATCTCACTGTTCTCTCTCAGTGTTTCGCTTTCCTTCAACCGTTGAATATGGAGGATCAAGAAAACGTGGTGCTTTGTGCTGCAGCGTGTGTAGGGGTATACAATACACTTTGCTATGTTTCATTTTTGCAACATCGTAATGAAGAGATGAATCGATTTGTGGAATGATGATGAAAATAGAACCATTGAGTAGATTTTAAAATTTCACTCGAATATCGTGCGAACAGTTTGAGTTCCTGATTAATGCTGTTAGTCCTTTGATTGCTAAACGGGATACAAACTACTTTCTCTCCTATTCTGAGCCAAAATAATCTTCTACTTCCTCAAAATCTCGGTCGAGTCACAATTAAATTTTTTCGCCAACTCCTCAGTTGCGTCGTGTTTTTTATTTCTGTTCTTGTAATCTCCGTGATTACAATCCCACAGAACGGTATAAAGTTCAATTTTTTCGATAAATTCGATTATTTTCCAGATATTTCACTCCATGTTAGCGCGAACAAATAAATGTTTTCGCTAGCGTAGCGAAAGCAAGAATGAGTTCGCTGAAACATGTTTGTGTGCGTCGACCCGAGTCCACCGGTAGAAACTGTGCGCGCACAAAAGTATGCAACTGTATGCGCGAACTTTTCAACACTTTTGTTGCTGTTCTCTTGGACGAGTAGGTACACCGCAACGAACATTTGTGCGGCACACTGTGCGCAACAGTGCCGCACAGTGCAGCACTCCGGTGGAATCGCTCCTTTAGATCACATCTTTTTGTTGTTTACATCGTGTAATTTGTGACTGATATTGTTAGTTTCGCAAAAGCGAAAATCATGGAAGATGAAAACAATTTTAAATGTACGCGGTGATTGTTTAATAACATAAAAAATAGAGAAATTGGTGGATCGCAGATAACAGATCATGTGTGTTCCAATACCGGCAATCACATGATGGATTGGAATGGAACAAAAATTCTAATGACGGAACCTGATGGTAATAAAAGAAAAAATCAGGGAGTAAGCTTTTATTTTGTTGAATGAGGCTAATAATCTCGCCAATTGTTCAGTAGGAAAAGATCGAATTTGGATGGATTTATTGAAAAAAGAACTGGTTTCAGGGAAGTTCGAAATAAAATAACGACATCAACATCTAGGTATCAATAGTAATCAATATTATGTTCATCATATATTGACAAATGTCAATCCAAAAATCAAAATCTGGTCACGATTCTACGAAGTTGAATGAAAACTAGTAATTGTCTGACGAAGGAGTCTGATTTGGTCTCCGAAACGTTACGCTTAAGAGTTCAAAGTGTTTTTTTTGTTCATTGTTAGGGAACAATTTTTTCTCAGACTGGGAGAGAAAACCCAAATTAAGTTTTCAGGAAAAAAGAAAAAAACATCAAGCTGTTTATTCTCCCGAATAAATACAATAATGAATATACTTAAATATTTATTATTGATTACTTTAATAGTGCACTTTAACTTGTTTAAATAAAGATGCAACAATATTGAATTGAAAGCAAACTAATTTCAAAATATTTGAATATTTTACTCTGAGAGGCTTGCGAATAATTTTTGTGTTTAGGGGATATTTAGTCACTACAATTTGTCTGCCTAATGAAATATTATTTGGTAATAGTTACCTCAATAACATATTTGACAATCAGATATGTAAAAATAGGTGAAGTTCATTAATTTTATTCGGAGCTTCAAATCCTCTGACAAAAGTTTTTGTCCATAGTATGTGTCTGACACTTATGATACTATTTTAAAGATAATATTCTACAAAACATATATAAAAATCAGCCATGTGAAAATAAGTTACATTAGATCGCTCTGGGATCTTGCTCTATAACAGAAAATATCATTCAAGAAGTCTGGGGTTCATCGAAACTTTTTTTAGGTTCATATTTTCATTTGTACTGACCTTGTTTATAAAAAGTTATATAAACACGGAACACGGGTACTAGCTTTCAGAAATTTCAAATTTATCCGCCTAGGCGCTGGTATCTACGCGGAACGGAACTACCCACGTACCATGTAATCTGTCTACTCTATGTTGGACGTACATTGACAATTCATTATAGAAGTCTCTGTGCTTTTAGTTCAAAATTCTAACCTCGTTTAATTTTAAATATTATTCTCTTATTAATACCGAAGAAACAAGAAATATTTAGGAGAATGACAAATTACAATATGATAGAAAACTTTTCGAAACGTCTGAACGTAAATGATGCCTACACAATAAAGTAATGAAATTTTTTTTGGGAAATATATAAACTGCTTCGATCAGAAGATACCTTCTTTTTCTATCATCATTTTATACATTATTTATGATTCTAGGAAATGCCAAGAATTCTTGAGGATTTTGCAGACAAAAAACGCTCTCAAATTATCTGAGACGGTCCAAATAATAATTTGCCTAGATATAGCCACAAATATTACAGGAAGTGCATTCGATAAGGTTATTTGTTACTTCAGTATTTATTTGAGGTCTGGCTTCTTTTTATAAACGAGTATATTTATTTTAGGAGACTGCTCTGCAACTATGTTCTATGAGAAAATCCATTTATGAAAATAATCGCCACAATATTTTAAAAATCTTGAATCTGGACAAACCCATTAGTATTCGTGAGTTATGTGTTAAATTTAGTTGTACTCACCTGAAGGAAGAAGTAGATAAATTATATTTTTCATACAAAGATAAAGATAAAAAAATCAAAGATGATGAGCATCCTCAATATGCTGCCGCTGCTGTTTATACTGTGTGCAAGTAAGTATACCTGTAAAAACATTTTTTATGGCATTACATATTATAAATGTTTATTGGTCTGTTTCACGAAACATTGATTGTACCGTCAAGTAAATTGGAGTCACCGCTGTTCGTAGAAATTTCAAAACGAGGGATTTGATTGGTTCGAATGTACGTCAGATTTTTTGATTGCACAGTCAAAGCTTTGTGAAACCCACCCTATATCTGCAAATAATATTTTCTATGAACTTCTCTGATAATGAAATAACTAGGACAGTCCTGAAGCTTTATTCCATTGATTCAAGCTGATATCAGGTTCTTAGTTTAAGCGGGCACTAAAGGAGCTCTTTGTGTTTGAAATGAATAAATCGAATCCTATTTCTTAGATGGAATGTTTAGTTTGGAGTTAAATAATCAGATTACTTCCACTATGTAGTGTACATGGTCAATACAAAATAATGAGTACTAAAGAACATTGGACTCAGAATTGGGTTACCTAGTTATTCCATTCAGGAAGTAAATTAAAGTTATATAACATTACTTTTTCAGATTAAATAATATGAAGCCTCCGAAATCTGAATTCATTTCTATAAGTCATTTGAAACCTGTTCAGTGGGGAACACTAATATCTGAGTTTGAAACATTTGCCAAAAAAATGGGCTTTGAAAACAATAAGAAAAAGTTTAACAAAAAGGTGGATGAAAATCTCATAAATGAAGGTAGTTGATTTCAAGTTGATTTTTGGGAATGTTTTATTCATTGGATTTAATTCCTTACCAGAAATAACAGAGACGTTCAACAAAAAAATACTGGATGATCAAAAAAACCCAAATATAGAAGATTATGATGTTTGGAAAGAAAGGATATTGAAAAGGGCTGTAGAGTCTATCGAAAAAGGTTTTGAATGAGTTATTCAACTTATTCATGTTTCATTCATTTCTCTTAAATTAGGTTTGTTTATACAAAAATGTGTACTAGTTCTTGCTAGATAATGTTTTTGTAATTTGCATCTGAGATATTTTCAATGGTTTGAAGTGAATGAAATAGTAAATTTCTCATAAATTTTCATTAAAATAAAATCTTTTCCATTCGAATATGTCTCTTATTAACAAAGAAATTTTTTTAATGTTTCCTAACCATATGCAATCAACCAGACACATATCTAGGGGGTGGGCTAAGGGGCTGAAGCCTATTGAAATATCAATAAACCCATGTTGAATTATTTCTATAGACTCATCAATTTTTTCATCCTCGCAGATTTATACCCAAATTAGACCCCCTGAAAAAAATTTCTGGCTACTTGCCTGCAATCAACTTCCTAGCGAAATTGAAATTCTCTGAAAAATTAATTTATATAAATATACTGGTTTCTCAGAAATTCTCTTTGAAAAAATATTATTAAGAAAGAAAGAGATTGGAAAACTCCTTTATATATTACATATATTGAAGCCAAATGATCAAATTTCTCTCACTTAGTTCAAGACTTATTGGGGTTATGAGTATATTGCAATCAAAAAAATCAATCAAAATGATTTTAGTCAAATCACATAATGGGAAAATCAAATCCACATCAACTGAAATCAACACAGGTTGAATGCATATGAAGTTAAATTGATATAAAATCAGCACAGATTTGAATAGGGAATAAATTAGATTTCAAAAATCCTTCAATAACTATAGTATTGATAACGACACAGCCTAAATATTCAAGTTTATATAAAAATAGATATATATATATATATATATATATATATATATATATAGTCAAATAATTTATCATAATTGCAATATAGTAAGATGCCCCAATAAATTTTACTTCAATTACAACAAATTCAAAATTCAAATATGGACAAGATTAAACAAAGAATAAAGAAAAAATCTGAAGGACCAAAATGAATGTTGAGGAAATAACAAATTTCATGTTGCATGTTTAACGTTATTTAATGTTATTATTGAAACGTGAAATTAATTCATAAATATTTTTCCATGTCTGTGTGAATAGATTCCTAATGACTCATGATAACATATTAACAGTCATGTTTTCTGGTTATAGGTATTTTATTTTTGAATTAGTAGATAAACGTAACATAACATAGAATTTAAAATATACTAATTGAAAACCTAATATATGTATATGAATTTCTGTTTGAGATATTTCATGATGTGACAAAGGCATTATAATGAAATGATTCAATCCAACATGGATGAGCTGGAACAAGGAGATGCTCTGTCTCTCCGCTTTTTAGTTCTTGACTTTTCTCTTTTCCTCCCACCTGAAGAACCAGAACGACTGCTACAAGTGGAATCAGCAGGAGAAGAGCAGTTTGAGCGGTCTTGAAGAAGATCTCTCAAATTTGATAAATCCTGTTCATCTGTTTCTGCTTCTAGATTCAGGGTGTCCATATAGTCATTTTCTGCATTTTTCTTAGGAGTAGCTTGAATACAAGGCACAATATAAACAATTTCTCTCAGTCTTGATAAATGAATTGTTGCCTAATAATTTGCAGTGAGAATTTTGATAATGATCAGTTTAAGGTAAAAGAATTATTTCTCCTTACTACCTAAAATAAAATTTGGCAATTGAAAGATATTATATGTGTCTTTACTACCTACCCAACAAATTGAAGAAACATTTTAAATATACTAATTAAACTAAATTTTCTATAAGGACTGAATACGGATAATCAAAATGTATATAAATGTTGAATTTTCCTTACTTTGGAGGTATCGTCATATTCAATAGAATGAAGCTAGCTAGTCAGGCATGTTTACCTTTAGCACGCTTTCTTCCATTTTTTTCCTTCTTCTTTTTACGTCTTTTATCCCCTGGGCTCCAGTCAGCATCATCATCAGTATTATCATAATCCTCACTCATACCATTATCTCTATAATCATTCTCTTGTTCTTGTTTAGCAGCATTGGTAAGTGTTGCTTTTCTTGCTGCATTCTTTTGTCTGTTTTTACCTTCAACCATACATCTCTCCAGATGTGTGGCAAATCTTGTTGCTGCAACAGCTCTGTCACAGTATGGACAAACACAATCTTGGGTTTTCTTGATATTATATTGGGAAAAGGTTTCTATATCTTCGCCCCTTTCAATTTCAATTCCATCTTCTTCATCATCAAAATCGAATGCTCTTGTTTTAGCTTTGCGATGAGTGTCAAATATGATTCCTAGGGTCAATTCATCAACTAGGTTGTTGAAAAATCGTTCAGTTGACGATCTTAGTAATTGGGGGTTACTCACTATTTCATGTAAATCTCGGCTTAGTTTCGAAAATAGTTCATCATTCATATTGTCTGAGCATCTTCCAGCCATATTATCAAAGTATCATACCATAAAATCAATCTATTGATTATTTAATTACTCTATACGTGTGGGAATATCAACAAAGACCAAAGACATCACCACAGAACATAAAATATACTCACTTCATATCATAACTTCTTCTTCTTCTTCTTTTTTCTTTTATGTGTGCCTGGCAAACACCATCTACACATGAAACATCTCTAATTGTGATTGATCCAGGATCCAGAACTTTGTTTAAGTTTCCGAATTTTGTTGTAGGTGATCGATCACTCGTTATTCTGCAGCTACTCGGAAGCAGAGCGAATTGTTTTTGTTTTAAGGATATAACAACACATTGAAATTAATATATAACAAATACAAAAATCTTCAATGACATTACAAACATCTACGAAACATAAGATAGGCCAAGTTATAGTTTAATACCAGAGCTGACCAAGAAGTTGTATAACAATCTATAAATGGTAGGGACATTACTGAAAATCATGTCATGTAAGGAGATTGGAAAATTTTTCACCTCTCCACAATTAATTAGATCTGAGTATAATCTTTTACAATTATCTATATTGGTTTGACATGAGAAAAAAATGTGAGTAAGGTCCCCCTTATCTCCACAGGAGCATAAGTCTGAATCTACAACATGAATAATGAACAAATGGCTTGGGGAACAACAGTGATTAGATCTCAGTCTGTTAATGGTAGTAATATTGCCTCTAGGTAAATCGAGTCCATGGAACCAAGGTTTTTGAGATAGTGTTCGAACTTCAACGTATTGGAAATAAATTCGTCCCTTCATTTGAGCCACCCAATCTGATTTCCATCTTTCCCAAATTTTGTGTTTATAGATTGGCCAAAAGTCTCTAATATCGATCCTAAGATTCAGAGAAGCTGATTTTTTGGAACCCTGATTAGCGAGTTGATCATAACCTTCATGAAAATTACCATAGAAAAAAATCATAATTTATCTATGGAAATTCAAGCAAAAACAAGTTGCGAAACGTAGTCATTTGCTGATTTCTTCTACTACTGATTACTTACTGTACTTGATGTTAAGAAGAAGTTACCTTTTGAGTAACTAAAATATATTTGTAAATAAATGAGAAAATGCACGGGCTTAAAGTAAAACAATATTTTTATCCTACACCCTACTCCTGATGTTTCCAATATCCGCCAGAAGGTGGCCTAAAGTAGTGCGCCAAAAATAACCATGAAACCAGACCATAGAATATTCAGCATATTACTCTGTGAGCTGACAGACTGACTGACAATTTCCGAACTCGTGACGGGAAACGGGAAACCAAACTAGAAAAAGGGCAAGAAACAGAAACAAATAACTTCAGATAGTTAAACTTAAACTGAACTGAAATATACTCTATCGTAAGCTTAATAATCTCAAGTGTTTCTGATCCCAAGAAAATAGGCACAATAGTGGGAAGACTACTTTCATTTGCATTAGTCAATAATTGACCAAATTTCATCAGATGCCTCCAAAAAGGGGACGTTCCAAAAAAGATATTGAATCTGGTGAAGATTCTGATGAATATCGTAAAAAAAGAGATAGAAATAATTTGGTGAGTGTATCTTCAATTATTTAAACATGATGTTTCTTCATTGTCCTGTTGTAGGCTGTAAAACGAAGTCGAGTGAAATCTAAACAAAAGACCCAGGAAACCATGTCACGCGTCAACCAATTGAAGCAAGAAAATTCAGTTTTAGAAGAAAAAGTGAAAAGTCTAACCCAGGAATTAGGATTTTTGAAAGAACTCTTTTTAGCTCATGCTTCAAACAGTGCTAATCAGTCAAAATTTGAAGGAATAGATTTGGAGAAGTTATTGAAAGATTCAGCTGAATCCTAATATGATAGATAAACGTAAACCCCAAGATTTATCAGAAGTGGAGTTTCTATATTATGGGTGATGCTTATGGTTTGTTATTGATAACATCACAGTTGAACATACACACAATTGATTGTGGATGGCATAGAAGTTTCTTTAAACTGATATAAAAAGAATCTACTTTCCTCTTGGAGAACCTTAGAATTTCTGATTTAATGTAAAGAAAAAAAGTTGAAAGACAACTTTAACAATGTGCATTACTGCAAGACAACAGATATAGATGTGATTTTCAGAATTTGTTTGCTGTTGGGTTATTTTTGTATAGCTGATTTTCTTTCATAGATATATTTGAAAATCTTTCTTTTGTCACATTAGATTTATGGAAATTCAATATAAGAACAAAACAAACTGAAAAAATTTCAAAGAAATTTTATCTAATTTATATGTCGGTATACCTATATTTTAATCAATATAATAATATGTTAATAATCTGATGAGACATATCTTAGTATGATACAGTTAAGTTTTGAATATTTATTGTAAATATACACCTTTTTACCTGTTCAAACATTTTTGATAACAAAGTCAAAGCCAAAAGAAGACGTTCATGAAATTTTATTATGAACCAGTATGTGCTCTATAATCCGTCTTTTCTTTAACAAATTGTTGAAGATATATCGAGTATTCTAGAAAGGAATTTCAAATAATTCTGAATATCTATTTTTTTTAATAAAATAAAGCAAAAGACAATTATATGTTTATACTTTTGAATCAGTGTAATTCTGATTGTAATAGAGTGAAGCAATGAATATATTTCAATATTTGTGGCTCTGAAATATCCTCTTGTTGAATTTGTTTAAATTTGTCCTAATCTGGAGTCATGAAATGAATGTCAATCTGTTGACAATATCTAAGTCCTGAAAAAAGTACCATATCTATCCACTTTTGTATTAGGAACCAAGAAAAAAGTACTGACCAGTTCACAAAAATTCTAGTTCATTTTCATGCCACCAAATATATTAAATCATATCATTGAAGAGATTGCTTAGCTTTTCTGCATGGAATTTCATACTGAAAATTCCTTAAACGCTTAATCATTTAGATATGAGAGAGGTAAAACTTGACCCCAACTCATCCAGCGACAATCCTAAACTTAATTTCCACGATGAAATAATTCTGGTAGTCTAGTAGCTCTGCTCAAGTCTCTGATTGTATTGTAAACATTTAGAATTATATCATCATAAAATGGAGAACAACTCAAAAGATTCCTAAGAGAATTACCATTGTAAATGTTAAATGACTATATTTCCTACTCCAGTTCGGTCACTGCGTCCTCATATGAGGACATACTGTTTTCTGGCTCATATTCACGAATCTCGTTATTGAGGTCCCTTTGTTAACGTTGTCCTCAAATGGGTACATATGCAGTTTTTATTTCCTCAAGTGAGCCATGAAAAATCGTTCAGCTATTGTGAAAAAATCAGGTTGCAAAGGAAAAACCGCAGTTCCTTATGCGTCAAATGTAATATTCATCTGTGTCTCCATCAAGAAAAATTGATTTTTTTTGCTTTCATAATCCAACTAATAAAAAAAAGTTCAGTTTGTGTTCTCTTTCATATAATTGTAAATCTAGCTGAACTAATAAATTATGATTTAAAGCTGACCCGATAATCTTCTGATCACAATGTACCCATTTGGGGACATGCCATAACTCCCCCTTGGGGTGCTTGGAAGGCAAAATGAACATATGAAAAATCTTAATTCAAATTATAGAAAATTTAAAGTTTTTATAGTTCTATATTACTCGGCCAAGTTTTCATTTGGGCTTAATCTCGATGTTGTGCCCTTTCAGTATTTCATCAATTCCACCTGTATGTTGAAGTTTTTATAGAAAGGTACAACAAGAATTCGCAAGAAGCATTGGACTGATGAATGATTTGGTTGATGAAGAATTACCAGAACATGAAACATGTTCAAATAGTACCGGCCCGGCGCGTCTCCAGGTGGCCTCCATCGATGATTATGCATGAGAAGGGGGCCTGCGGGAAAATAAAATCGGCTCGTTGTGCCTAAAAACTCAACTGGTAGCCTTTTGATACCCTGTTGCGGACCAACTTCTCCTGTCCCGGCTGTAGTGTCGTGGCTAAGGGATTGCACCAGGACAACGATGCCAGGTGGTATCTCGAGACTATCCTGTTACACCAACGCTTCCTGGCTGTCTGTGGTCATGTCTCGCGGGCCAAAGAAGTGGGGGGGGGTCTTGGCTTAACCGCCTGGACCAAGAGGAAACAACTTCAATAAAAATTCTAAATCCAAAGCGGGAAACCAGGCCGAGGGATGCATGGCTAGATAGAAGACTAATATCTACTGGTTTCGACCTTGGAGCGCCGGATGGCACTCCCTTGTATACACCCCTTGCCGCTGCAAGCGGGGCTCTACAGGGATGGACCTTTTATGACCCTTGCTTCTCGTGGAACCAACCATGAAACGAAACAAAAAACAGACAAAAACAAACACCACCGGAAAGTGGGTGGAGACTCCCTCCACTTCTTCATCAGGGCATCCTGTAAAGGGGGTGGAGGCTCCCTCCACCTCTTCATTCGGGCACCCTGTAAAAGGGGAGGTCAAACGACCTAGAACACAGCCAATCGAGTTGCCCATGTTGGGACAACCTGGTGGCAAAGATGACCCTCTGAGAAGAGGGCTCAGTTATGCAGGGGTGCGGAAGTACCTGCGACTCCTCCATCAGCTCCTTGAACCTGAGGAGGCTAGGCCAGGGGTCGGTAACCTGCGGCTCGCGAGCCGCATGCGGCTTTTTGGACTTGAAGGTGAAGCTCTTCGTATAGACTGCTTCTTACGTGCATCTGGAGAACTCTTTCGTGATTTCAAAAACCAATCAGAAATCTTGAAAAAATTAAAGATTTGCTTCTATCTGCACAAACAGTACAAGACAGAATAACTAAAATGTCTTCAAATGTAACACATTTGAAGGAAGGAGACATTCAATAGGCTTGCGACATAAAATACACAGCACAAGTTGCCTTTTTGATAAGATATATGTCTTCCCAAGCTCCAAAAGAAGAACTTCTTATATTGCTACCGCTCTCGGGGCAAACTAGAGGCGAAGATATAGCGGATGTTGTACAAAAATGTCTCGAAAAAAATAAGATCGATTTAAATAAAATCGTTTCAATAGCAACTGATGGAGCCAGGGGTATAACAGGAAAAATAAAGAGGCAATACTAATTTTGCAGAGCAAAATAAACCACAACATTTTTACATTTCACTGTATTATACATCAAGAAGCGCTTATTTGTGCCTAAAAATTTCCGGCCAAATGGATTTGGTGATCAAAATTGTAAACAGCATCTTGTCAAAAGCACGCTACTATCGTCAGTTTAAAGACTTCTTAAATGAAATGGAGACTCAGTATTCCGACCTCCTTCTTCACAATAAAGTGCGATGGTTTTCTAAAGGTTAGGTGTTGAAACGTTTTGCCTTGTGGTTGAATGAAATCAAAACATTCCTCAACGAAAAAGGAATTAATCACCCTGAATTAGAAAGGTATATGCATTTTCAATTTCTAGAAGAATATCGCAATGAAACCAGTGCAACTGTTGACACGAGTTGACACTTCAGAACGATTATAAAAAAAAATTAAAAATGAGTTTGCTGACAGATTTCAACAATTCAAGAACAACAGAATCACTTTAGCATTTATAGTGAATCATCTCAACACAAATACTAACAAAATCCATATTGAGCCCTTTGGAGTTGATTCTGGATCTTTAGAAATGCAATTGATCGATCTAAAATACAAAGCTTTGTGGGGTGAAAAATTTAAAGATTTGAAGAGTGAGTTGGAAGAGTTGGTGGTTCAGAAAAGTTTATACATGTCGCAACAAAAATGGATAGCCTTTTGAAAGAAATGCAACAAGTAGAGACTCTCATATTCGACACTTGGAACAGTCTTCCTCACTGCTACAGTCAGTTGAAGAAGTTGGCATTTGGAATTCTGACTATCTTTGGATCGACATATTTGTGCGAGCAAGCGTTCTCTTGCATGAATATAATTAAAAGTAAGGCAAGAAGCCAACTATCAAATGAAAATTTAGAGTCATGTTTGAAACTCAAAACAACGAGTTATAAAAACCAAACTTGAACGAACTGTCTAAAACTATGCAGAGTCAACGCTCCCATTAAATTTTTTCGCTCGAATGTATGATATAGTTCAATTAATTTTCAAATAAACTTGTTGTCCACGGTGAAATGAAAACACACTTCCTATAAATGAGTGAATAAATCTTTTGCGTTTTTTTATAAAAAAATTCTATCCATTGCTGGCAAGAAATGTTTTTGTGTCTCTTCAAAAGCTTTAATTGGAATTCTTTAAATTCTGATTTTTGGCTCTTCCGACTCTGAAGGTTGCCGATCCCTGGGCTAGGCAAAGCAGGCTCTTCAGTGCCCAGGTCCGGAGGAAACACCTACGGAAGAGGCCCGGAGCACATCACACCTCCGACGAGGCCTGTCAAAGCTAAGAAGACCTCCAGGATAGGAATTATGCCTAAGGATTACCATGAGGCTACCCTGGAGGCCGAGCAATTGACCTCCCTGGAAGACCTTCTAGTGGAGGAAATGTGCCAGAGCCAGGAAAAGGGGATCCAATTCACTGGCGTTCATTTCAGAAATGGAATTATGCTGGTGGATTGTGGATCCGAGAAATCAGCGGACTGGATCATCAACTCAGTTCCGCAACTGAAATCTTGGAAGGGACCCGAGTTGGTGGTGCTAAAGGGAGACAACATCCCCAAGCCCACAAACATTACGGTCTTCTTCCCAGGAAGTCACGAAATGGAGTCGGAGTAGATCATCCTACTCGTAGGAGTCCAGAACGACCACCTCAATATATTGGCATGGAAAGTTCTGAGCTCCAGAAAGGAGGGAAAGGGAACTATCAACCCCAAATCAGAAGAAGTCCTGAAGGCAGAGAAGTGCTACCTGAACTTCCATTTCGGGTGCATCCCAGTCTCAGGGCTGAAGAGCAAATGTGATCCTGTGGAGAGTCCGGGGGATGTGGAGATACCCTCTACGTCCTGTGGACTGGAGATGCTGGTGGAAGAGCCGGCAGAGTCGTGTTCGGGTCAGCCTGGTGGCTCTGTCGGGGCTCCTGAACGTGCAGAGACTTCCTCTGCCGTTCGGGGGGCTGGGCGGAGCTGTATGTTGTCCGGGACTGCGACAGCTATGACAGAGGCCTGCTCAATATCCGAAGGGGAAAACCCCCTTACGGAAGTTGAGGAAGGAGAGGAGGAGATGAAGGAGGGGGACTCATAGGGACTGGGTAACCAACGTCCCTCACCCTAAATAATAACACCTTCATTTTTTCCAAGGTAGTGCAAGTGAACCTGCATCACGCAAAGGGCGCTTCAGCCGTGATTGCATAGGTTATTTGCGAGACTGCAAGTTAGCATTTATCTGGTCCAGGAACCCTGGATCAACAAAGAAGGCCAAATCATGGGTTTGGCATGTAAAGACTGCAAACTGATCTATGATCAGAGGCAAGCATCTCCACTTGCTTGTATGCTGATAAGAAGCAATATTAATTATATTTGTGTTTCAGAACACATGTCTCGAGACCTGACTCCAATCTTGGTACACCTTGAATTCGGAGGCATCGGCCGAGACATTGTCAGCTTCCGCATACTTCGCTTATGACGGGCCAATAACACCGCCAGAGGAAGTGGAGCAGGTGGTAAGATATTGCAACAGCAGAAGGCTGCCATTCCTAATACGATGTGATGCTAATGCGCATAACACTGTTTGGGGAAGCACGAACAACAACGCCAGAGGTGAGTGCCTACTTGAATATCTCTTAGCAAACAATCTCGAGACATTGAATGTGGGGAATATACCAACTTTCGTCACGAGAGCGAGAGAAGAGGTTCTTGACGTGACAATAGCTAATAGCGCTGTCGCGCAAGATATCACTTTTTGGAGAGTGATGGATGAACCATCACTCTCAGATCATAGGATCATCGAATTCAGGGTGGAGGGTAAAACCACCTCATCACTCTCAATTCGAAATCCTAGAAAAACAGAGTGGTCTCTTTACAGGAGCCACCTGAAATATAAATTAAACCAGATTGAGATAGGCCGGGAAAAACACCGCGATTACGATCTGGAAAAGCATGTAGAGCACGTGAGTGAGGCAATGATGGAGGCTTTCCACTCTAGTTGCCCACTGACTAAGGCTCGACCAAGAAAGGAAGCTCCTTGGTGGAACGAAATCCTGTCAAATCTCCGAAGGGAGGTCCGTCGTCTCTTTAACAGGGCCAAGCGGAACAACAATTGGCAGGGGTACACTAAGAAGCTTACTCACTACAACAAGGAGATAAGGAAGGCCAAAAGACTTAACTTCCAAGCCTCTTGTGAAAATATCACTTCCACTCCTACAGCAGCCAGACTTCAGAAAGTCATGGTAAAAGGAGGAATCAACCCCATCATGTCGCTTAAAAAGCCAGATGCCTCCTACACTGAGGGAGAGGAGGAGCGACTAGCTCCGTATAGAAACAGCAATCGGACACACCAAGAACTCCAAAAAGGAGGATTGGGGCATTGCTAGGAAAATATTTACAAAGCAACGTCTGCTATGGGCAATAAGCATCTTTCAGCCGTATAAATCCCCAGGAGTAGATGTGGTGTTTCCGATACTCCTACAGAAAGGAGTGGTAGAGATCCTGCCTCATCTGCTGAAGATTAAAAGAAGCAGTTTTGCTTCTGGGTCATATCCCTAAAATATGGAGAAGGCAAAAGTAACCTTTATACCAAAGGTAGGGAAGAAGGATGGGACTGACCCCCGATCCTTTAGACCCATTTCTTTAACATCGTTCTTACTCAAAACGATGGAGAAAGTAGTCAGCATGAGTACAGGGCGGGACGTTCAACGGAAACCGCCCTGTATCAGCTGACTGAAGCTATTCAGAAAACTCTGAATAACAAAGAGATCACCTGTGGCTTCCTGGATATATCTTGGGCATTTGACAATAATACAATACACTTGTCTATCAGAGATGCACTTGAAAGGCGGGGCGTGAATGAAACCATTGTAAAATGGATGTTTGAGGTATTAAGTACGAGAAATGCTGAAGCGATGGTCGATAAATCCATCGGTGTTAAAGCTACTCGATATACACCTCAGGATGGGGTGCCATCCTCCCTATTGTGGAGCCTTGTAGTGGATGAACTACTACACAGGCTCACGAAGTTAGGGTTCGACTGTGAATAGGACTCAGAATATCTAGAGAAGGCACAGGTAATGAGAGAATTAGGTGCCAGAAAGTCTGGTGCTCTCTGAGTAACTACAACTCATATGCGAACCTTCCTAGTGATGTAATGGTCAAGAAAGTAAGTACTGAGAAAAACTTAAGTACGATGCTATGCAGAAAAGAGGAATAGGAGCGGGAATACACCGACCAAAATTTCAAAGAAAATACTGTTAAATGGTATACAGATGGTTCTAAAACCAACACCGGAGCTGGCGTTGTGTGAGTGTTCTTCAAGCAGAAATATTAGCAATCGAATGATGTCAAGATATAAATCTAGAGAGAAACTATCTGAATTGCGACATAGCTATTCACTCAGGTAGTTAAGCTGCTATTAAAGCACTGAACTCCTATGTAATCGACTCAAAGTCTACATTGGAATGCAGGAGCAAACTCAATGAGGTAGGCAAGAAAAATAAGGTCTCTTTAATCTGGTTTCTGGTCATTCGGGAATCACAGGTAACGACTCGCCAGAGAGGGTGCTCGGAAACCACTCACTGGCCCAGAACCTTTCTGTGGTATGAGAAAATGAACCTATAAGAAGGAGTTTCTGGAGAAGGAGAAAACTGGAAGAGTAACACTCTGGCAGAATCTCCCAGGGTTGGATCACTCCTAAAAACTGCAACATCCAAAAGATATTTGGATCTCAGTAAGAACCAACTACACCTCCTCACTGGCTTTCTTACAGGGCATTGTCGCCTCAGAAATCACTTGCTGAGAATGGGCGTGTCGGACACTGACGAGTGTAGATTCTGTGGGGAGGAGGAAGAAACTCCTATTCACCTAGTCACAGAATGCTTTGGCATTGTAAGCCAAAGAAAACAATGCTTTGGTCAAGAGACCTGTAGGAGTGAGGAATTAGCCTCACTGAAGCCTTCCGAGATATTGGATTTCATAAGATCTATGGGACTGGAAGGCGAGCTGTAAAGATTTGTCAGGGGGAACAATAGACAGGTCGCAGTGGACAGTAACCCCTTTCAAACTATCAATCCTCAAGTAGCCATAATAATGCGATTGTGGATCATGTTGTTGAATATTCATCAAGTATTCCTGGTGATTTTTCAAATGAAAATCAGCAATTTCATACTTGGTGTGGATTCAAATTCACAGTCGGACATTATTCGTTGATATCATCGAAAATTAGATTGTGAATAATGAACTGTCAGATCCCGAATATGTTTAAGGCAACTTATTCTTATTTTCATAAGTTGCCTTGCAACGGACTGCCAGGTTGCTTGAAAATAATTTGTAATAATATCATAAGGCTTATAAGTTCAGATGATCGCGCGATTACGCGCGATTCCCAAACGCGCGACTAGAGATACTGAGTAGTCACATATAAATGTTCATATGGTCGTGCGTCATCGCGCGTATATTGGCTATCACGCGCGATCGACTTTGATCTGTCGCCAGTATCTTGTTTCGCGCGACGTCCGACGTCGCGCGTATTTGAGTACAACGGTCAGGCATAGACGTGTTCAGATGATTTGCGACGTACAAAGCTGAAATATTGACAGAGATTTCAATGACTTTCTCTGTGCTCGGAATCAAAAAATGACAGTAGTCGCGGGCTGCCGCGATATCAACGCGCGACCATCTGAATACATCAACGTGCGTTAACGAGCTACAAACTTGCATTGTCGCGCGATCATGTGCACTTAGCCTAAGGGAAATTTGGAATTCGGACTAATGCTAACTTTTGAGCACTGCAATATTATTACAATGTATTCTAGGAACGAACATCAAATACTCTATATCCTTTGATAAGAATTTGTTTGGGATGAATTAAATACGTTAATCATTCATTCAACTTCATGAATGTATTGTTTTGAGAAATATTTCTAATTTTATTGATTATTTATGAACAATAAAGTTTTCTTTTCTCCAATTTATTGATTTTTGATGTTATTTATGGAAATCGATCAGGAATTCTGTTTACATAATCAGGAATTATGTAAGAAGTCGTAAATTTACAACGAAAGTGAATACAATTATTATGTAAAGTGCGCGCAGTTAGAAGACGCAGGTAAAATCAAAATTTTCGCTTCAAGTAGGTTTCATATTTGAGAGTCCCGCCATTTGAAGATGAGTCTTCTCATTTATGGTAGCTGAATCTCATTCCTTAGCGCGGTTTCACACGGTCCGGGTATTTGTCCGTACGGGTAATTGCCCGTCCGGGCGGCACCCGGAAGTTCTCTTCACACGGGAACTGCGAAAATCCGGATTACTAGGTGCTAGGTACGAGTAGGTACTTCAGTTTGCCTCTGATTTCGATGGATAGTAGACGCAAACATATTTTGATCGCTTTATTAAAACATCGGCGAAAAAAACAACGAAATAGGCTAATTTGGGTCCACTCATTGCACTCAAATTTACAAAATTTTCCCTCAACTGGGCACAAATATTTCTCCACGCTTCAGTTTTTTTAATTCGATTTTTGTAATCCTCCTCTCCTTTGTCCCAGATTTCGGGTTTCTCCCGAACTAGAGTTATCAGGATTTCGGAATCTATTTCTTCTAGTCTAGAACAATCAGACGACTAAACATCCGGATCGTGTGAACGCACTCATGGCACACTGTAGTCCGCTAGGGCATGGTCCGGGCGATTGCCCGTCCGGGCTCCGTGAGTTCTAGCGGGAACATCCGGGCATTTTGTATGCCCGGACGGAGATTCACCCGTGTCCGGAAAGTGTGACAGAACCTATGCTAAACTGCGTATTTCTACTTGTCCGGTTGACGGGCGAAAACCCGGACGGACATACACCCGGACCGTGTGAAACCGCGCTTAGATTACTAAGGAGTCTTCATCTCTTATAAAGGGTACCGTCCTCTAGGACGTTGCGCTTGCAGGAGGCATGATTGGAAAATACTATCCACACAGGCTGAAGAAAGCTTGAAATATTTAGAAGAACAAGAAACGAAAGATTTGAATATAATGCAGTAAAATAGGACAAAAAAGTGAATTGAAGGTCGGTCAACAGTCAACGGCATATTCCAAATAGTAAAGTATAAAATATGACCAGAATAGAACATTGAGACAGTCTTCTGCTAGTATTGGCCATTGTCTATTAGGAAATATTCCCCTAACGTTTTGCCGATATCTGACGTCTAAGATTGTATCTCAATCGCTGAGCTTCTTACCGCTCTGAGCTGTTATTTATACTTCCGTTAATGAAGGAAGCAGGACGTGAGTTTACGCGCGCGATGTCGATTGGCCCATCGCTTCCACTCCTTATCGGCTCCTGTCTAAAACTAGGAATGGAATTTTTTTTGTCTTCTGACCTCTGAATTTCTCTGGCATTGAATCTATTCACGATTAATGCATGCTGCAGATTTCAAGTTCATCGCCTTAAAAATTCTGGAAAGCATTGAAGTCGGGTTCTCTCTACGAGTGTTTTAATAACTCGTTTCTGTTGTGGGTGATGATTGGACGACTGACGTACGAGAGGTTACAGCTCGTTCACACCAAATCCGATTTTCCGGACGAAACTTCCCGGACAAGTAATGCGTCATTGTCCGATCAGCCGGAAAATGGATGATGGACTCCGAACTTGTTCGGATTTCCGTCGGTGTGCCGAAACATCGGTACATAAAAACATATTGCCGGCAAATATGCGAGAAATTTCAACAAATTCAGAGTCGATGATTCATCATCCGTTTCTCAGCTTGTTTAACCATGACGCGATAACGCTACTCGTCTTGGCATCGGATTGGGAGGGGCTGCAGCCGCCCCCAAAGATACCAAAAATTCAGGTTTTTTTCCGTCAGAGCATTAGGTATCGATCATTCGGTGTTCAGCCCCCCCAAAACTAAATCCTGATGGCTGCGCTTCTGTGATATTGCCCTGGTTTGTTGTCAGTCCGTTTTTCAGAGCATGGAAACTAACCTCCCATAAGATTCAAGCTACAGAAAATTTAGCTCTGGGGTAATTTCTCGAGATGCTGAGAATCTGTATTCGTCCGATTAAAGAATGACCTCTATTCCCGTAATCATAAATTAATATTCCGATTCGCGTAATCTGATGAAGACCCTAAACCTTTTCATCTAGGTGGAGTAACACCAAATAATGATGAGTCAAAATGTCAATGGCAGATTAATTGCCTTAAGGAAAGAGAAATCTTTATTATAGAAACCAAGCATGACGTAGTCTGCATTTATGTGATTTGAATTATCTGCTCATTTTGACTTCAAGATTACCATTATTGTCGTGTACGTACACCCATTCATTTCAACCTGCAGCCTTATTTGGGGAAATAATTGACGAAATACCAGACGTGTTGTCTTTACGCTCCGAGATTGAAGATGTGTTTCGATATCTCCTCTGTCATCACTCATCACCGTAATATTTTATGATGTGGTTTTTTTTTGAACGATGAGCAGTCGTTTTCATTTCAACGAAATTCCTGTTAATTGTTGCTCGAAAAGACGTTACACAACCTTATATTTCAAAATTGAATTTTTGGTCGACCTATTCAAAAAAAATTACATTTTATAAATATAGATACCTACTCATTTCTGAGAGCGACAATTGTGCCGACAAATTGTAAAATATATTGTCAATTTATATTATACTACTTTTACTGTGCAAACAAATCAAAACTAATGAAAATTCAAAGAATAAACAACTAATCCAATCTAATCTAATCTATCTAATATTATCAAACGACCAAGTCTTGTATGTGTGTAGGTACCTATATTTATATATAAATTAGGGGTTTTTCGGCCCAAGGAATCGATTTATCATGGTTTCAGGTCCGAGAAAAACTTAAAAATATGAATAAAAATCGATATAAAATGATCATGAAGTTTCAAAAAATGCGATGACAATCCGAGCGACTCACAGATAGATTTCATTCTCTTTGTTTTCGAAATTTAGTCAAAATGCTTACGGAACTAGGATTGTCCTCAAACTCAAGTTGGTTATACGTTTTTATTCCTAAGGGAATAGACGGAACCTTAGACTATATAATAAAGTCTAAGGACGGAACAATAACCGCGGTCATTATATGCTTGGAATTGATTTAGGTGTTGGAGTTTGAATATTATTTATCAAGTGATAGAATACTGACTTCCTGTGGTCAAATTCGATGTTGACCTATTTTCCATAGCAGTCGTGGAGAAAAACAATCAATTGTGTCATTTTAATTCACATGTTCACTCGAAAACGGACCGTTTTTAAGACTTTTGGACTATAAGAGATAGAGCACCGCCAGTTTGCAAATTATCTACTAAAATTTGTCAACGGTGAACTGACTCAAAATAATATGGAAGAAATTGAAAGGCCGCAGAATATAATTTCAAACAACAATCTTATTGATGAAGTATTTGGTAATAGCTCAGCCAATGGAAATCAAAGATTATAGAGTTAGAATGATAGGAAACACCCGGCTTTCAAGACCGGATATATTGTCATTAAGAGAGTCTTCCGGGCTTTTTGGCCGTGGTCTATTAGGAATTATTTCACCTAACGTTTCGCCCACAACTGCGGTAGGCATCTTCCGAAATTTCTGAAACGTTGTCGGGATTCGAATGTTGTGCCCAACTTCGTAAGCTTTAGACGGCTTTTTCTCAGTGCTCAGGCACATAGGATATATAATCGAGCCGAGTGTGCTCTGTTAAGGGAGAGGATCCGTTACTCTCGTCAGAAACTTGTCAGTATCGACGAGGAAATCGGACAAATGCAGAATGATCTAGTAGGAACCTTAACACCAACAGACTGGACTTCTGTCGATAACATAACCCAGAAATCCAAGGAGGGGCGAATGTACAGTTATACTATACGCCCCAAAAATAAATTCTCACGGTTGCAGGAATTATCAGTTTCTTCAGTTCCGAACAGGAAAGAAACTGTTGTTAACTTGTCCAAAAAGACATTAAGACAAGAAGAGAAATCCAACCTTGAAAAGGGAAACAATTTCTCCATTAGAACTAAACAAATTCCTGTAGAGAATATAATAGCCAATGTTGAGGCGGCAATTCGGTCCTTACCTGATGCTACGGCTGAAGAAGTGAGGACTGAAGCCTCAAGAATCATCAGGAAGGCTAAACCTCCAAAAAATAATATAAATTTCAGGGAACACCAAGCCATAAAGAGTCTCAATGATGATACATCCATTGTGATCCTTCCAGCTGACAAAGGAAACGCGACGGTAGTGATGGACACCTCTGACTATGATTCCAAAATGACGGCGTTGTTAGACCCCTCAAACTACAGGAAACTTAAAAAAGATCCTACCTCGTCCAGGCTCAGACAAGCAATGGCTCTTATAAAAGTTTCTTCTCTCGATGGAGAACTTAAAAAGAAGATTTGTAAGAGTGAAGCGAAGGCTCCGCGGATATACGGACTACCAAAAATTCACAAGGATAATGTCCCATTGAGACCTATTGTTAGTACCATCGATTCACCAACATACGACTTAGCCAAAGTTTCAACGACTATGTTGAGACCTTATGTGGGAAATGCGGACACTTTCGTCAAGGACTCTACTCAGTTTGTATAAAAACTACAAAACATTCAGTTGGGACCGAATGACCGACTCGTTAGTTTTGATATTGTGTCTTTGTTCACACTAGTTCCCATCAGGGAATCGCTCAACTACGTGTCTGAGTTATTCCCGAATGACATAACAAAGCTCTTCGAACTTTGTCTATCATCTAGCTATTTTCAGTGGAAAATAGATGGCTGCGCCATGGGAAACCCTCCTGCAATTGCAAATTTCTTCATGGAGAAATTCGAACAAAGTGCAATTGAAGCGGCAACAAAGAAACCATCCACATGGCTACGTTATGTGGATGATACTTTTGTCGTTTAGAGTCATGGACTTGAAGAATTGGATGCTTTCTTATCCCATCTTAACACCAAATATTCAATTCACTATGGAAATTGAAAAAGATGGTGCTCTACCCTTTCTAGACGTCTTGGTTACTAGAAAGCCTAATGGGAAGCTAGAACACAGGGTTTATAGAAAACCAACCCACACTGACAGGTATCTACACAAGCAGTCCAATCATCATCTTCAACAGAAACGAGGAGTTATGAAAACACTCGTAGACAGAGCCCGACGATTGTGCGAGCCGGAACTTCTGGAAGATGAACTTGAACATCTACAGCATGCATTCGTCGCTGACGGATATAATGCTAAGGAAATTCAGAGGGCAATAAGACCTAAACTTTCCACACGTGATGATGACACATCACAACTGACCCCCAATGGAAGAGCTATCTTACCATATATCCCCAAGGTCACCGGTAGAATTGGTAGAATACTAAAGAGGCACAATATAGAAACTGTCTATAAGCCAACTCAAAAAATTGGCCAAATGATCGGAACTACCAAAGACAAAGTCGACCCACTCTCTCAACCCGGTATTTACAGGACACCTTGTGACTGCGGCAAAGTCTACATTGGTACAACGAAGCGAAGTATCAATACGAGAATTAAGGAGCATGAACGATGCTGTCGACTCAATCAGACAGAGAAATCCGCACTAGCGGAACATGCTCTGACAGATGGACACAATATTGTTTTCTCAAAGGCAGAGGCTATTTCGAACATCAAAAGTTTCTATCCTAGGATGAACATAGAAGCCATTGAGATATATAAACATAAGAACAATATGAACAGAAGGGAAGAAACTCCTTTGGTACATAGCGCATGGTTACCGGTGTTGGAATAGACCGAAATCAAACCAATACGAAGTGGAAGCGATGGACCAATCAACATCGCGCGCGTTAACCCACTACCTTCTCCCGCCAATAATCAGGGTATAAGTTGGGCCAACGGATCGAATCCAGCATCACTTTCGGAAATTCAGCGGTCGCCGAGTTACAACCTCAGACCAAGAATCCTCTGAAGATGCCTACCGCAGTTGTGAAACTTTAGGTGAAATAATTCCTAATAGACCACGGCCAATAAGCCCGGAAGACTCTCTCAATGTCAGGATATTTTCCATCTACACATTGTTTTGAATCAAATGAAATACGCTTCTGGATTCTTTACATTTCAATTTGAAATGATGGTGTAAATGTATAATCAACTACAATACAATAATAATGAAATTGAGAACATTTCAAAAATTTGTTCACATATTAGAGAATTATTATAACAATTTCAAGAACTTATACATACAGTGAACTATCGATGAATCGAACATCGATAAGTCGAACAGTTGTTCTGGACCCGATTCATACATATCTTACCCAGTGTATTTTAACCTCAATGAGTCTAGAGGGTCTAGTAGATGAGTCGAACTGCTGGAAGGGTCGTCAAGAGAACCTCCACCTCCTTCTTCTGACCACCATTGCCTCTATGGGTGGAACTTTTTGATCTAATGAATGAGACCGGAGAAGATTCGGTTCGCAAACAAATCACCACACGTGATGAATATCATACGATTTTTCGATCTCTAAGGACATGTTTCTAGTGCTCGGACGCTCGTTTTTCATTGATGATGATTTCGAGTTTACCTGAGTTTTTCTCTCAATGAAGTGTAGTCTCACTTGAATAACTCGAATGTTTGGTGAGCCGAACAATAGATAAGTCGAACAGTTCTTTTGGCCCCTATGAGTTCGACTTAATGAGAGACCACTTAATGTTGATTACAGAATGTTTGAACAACATTAAAGAAAAATATCAGAGGTGTACAACAAGACCTGTAGGTCAGCTCAGCAAGAGTTCTTCATCCAGAACAATATATTTTTGCCCCGAAACCTCTATCCATTTGAAAATAGAATGCAATGAACAAGACAGTTACATGATACGAGTTTCAAAACTTACATTTCCATTCTCTTTGGTAATGAAAAGAATGCACATTCAAGATTATTCTTTCTATTATTTCTGCAATTAATTACCATGCATTTTGAATATCGGCCAGTTTTTAACACGAAATTCATAACAGAAAAACACACAAACAAAGATTATTTAGAGAGAATACAATGATCATTCAGCAATAGTATATTCTGATACAAGTTGCAGAATGAGCTCCTATTCGAACACGAATGCGAAATTCGAAAACGAGCGACGAAGGAGCGAGTTTTCGAAAGCATGAGTGTTGGAATTGCCTTCTGCAACGAGTCTTAGACGATATTTTCTCTATTTCAGTAAAGTTTTGTGGAGAACTCTCGAAATTCAAATAAAAATCAAGATTAGTGACTTTTGTATTGTATCTTGGCAGTTGGTGTCACGAACGAAATTTGACAGATCGCGGAATTTGAATTGATTTGATTCGAAAATTGAGTGGATTGGAGGTCAGTACTGACAACCACAAAACGAAAAATATAACTAAAAACAATGCTTTTGATTATAGAGTTAGAAAGATAGGAAACGCCCTTGTATCTGTGGTACTAAAATCCGACTACGATTTTTGGCTAGTTTCTTACTTGTGACACATAGATGACGCTGAAAACATTATTCAGTACAGAAAACTTTTTCAATAGGCGCGAAATTCGAAACACATTTCTCATAAATTTTCATTTAATTAAATACTTTGTCGAGCTTTTAAAAAATATCCTGATCGACAAAAAAAAAATCAGGGCTCCGCTTTTTGATCAGGATGATATTTTCTTCTGCATATTGCTTTGAATCAAATGAAATACGCTTCTGGATTCTTTATATTTTTATTTGAAATGATTGTGTAAAATCAACTACAATACAATAATTATGAAATTGAGTACATTTCAAAAATTTGTTCACATATTAGAGAATTATCATAACAATTTCAAGAACTTATTGTGAGTGAACTCTCGATAAATCGAACATCGATAGGTCAAACAGTTGTTCTGGATCCGATTCATACATATCTTACCCAGTGTATTTTAACCTCAATGAGTCTTGAGGGTCTAACAGATGAGTCGAACTGCTGGAAGGGTCGTCAAGAGAACCACCACCTCTATAAGTCGTTCTTCTGACCACCATTCCCTCTATAAGTGGAACTTCTTGATCTAATGAATGAGACCGAAGAAAATTCGGTTCGCAAACAAATTATCCAGAACAATATATTTTTGCCCCGAAACCTCTATCTATTTGACAACACTGAAAATAAAAAACAATGAACAAGACAGTTACATGATACGAGTTTCAAAACTTACATTTCCATTCTCTTTGGTAATGAAAAGAATGCACATTCAAGATTATTCTTTCTATTATTTCTGCAATTAATCACCATGCATTTCGAATGTCCGCCAGTTTCTAACACAAAATTTATAACAGAAAAACACACAAACCAAGATTATGGAGTGAGCTAGGTGTTACTCTTGTAGATTTCGAGTTATTTCAGTGTAAAATACGCGAGAAAATACAATCATCATTCAGCAAAAATATTTATTCAAGTATTTCTTTCAAAATTGACAACAGCCTACTAATAATCTCTATTTAATCTATGCCAAATGGACCCTATTTAAATATTTTAACCATAACCCGATTACTTTTGAAATCTTTATACTCTATAATCTTTGATCTCTATATAATCTATGCCAAATGGACCCTAATCATAGATATATATATTTACATAGATAGGCCCTGAGCGCGATATCAATAGAATGAAATTGAAGATCAGATATACAAAGCGAAGTTTGTTTTTGTTTTGAATTTTGACAGGTCGATGTAAACATGATGTAAACAAACGGCAGTGTCGTGCATTTTTTAGGGGTACTTAATCGAAATAAATATAACTTCATGAACAGAGATCAAAAGGATTCTTTTTAAGAAATGAATCGGTTCCACCCTATGGTTATTAGCGACGGTACATTATCTAAATAATTATAGGTTTACAAAATGAGAGAAAATAATTGGAATATTATACGATTTCATATCTCTTGAAGTAAGTTAATGTAGTTCAGACACTTTTTAAGAATTAAAAAATTACATAATTTCTAATGAGAACGTAAGGTCCTGTGGAAGTGGTATACCTATATTTCGAAATGGTGTAGATATATTTTAAAGTCTATGAGAAAATTTAACACTGTTAGAATCACATTAGGTGGTTTCAGTTCATTGCAACAAATGGTATTCGTGTATCATCTTAGTGTGACCAAGTCGAAAGTCTTCGAATAATATTTATTTTTTTATTTGAACTATAGTATAGAAAATATTCTCTTCTGTGAGATGAATAATTATTTTTCAATAAGAGCTTTGATCGATTAAGGAAAAATGTTTGACGTATATTTATGTTCATTGAAAAATATTCTAAAATCAGAAGAAAACCTGATTTGTACATAAGACATTGAATTTAATTTTTGTTCAAATTCCTTATCTTTTCCATTTCTGCAATGGTTGGTTAATTTGAAAACAATTTTATTCATTATAAATTATTTTTTTCTGCTCTTGTCTTTTCTCATTTCAGATTGAAGATTTCAGGTAGATTGGTGAAGTCTGTTTTTCTATCGACAAATACACCATGATTCTCACCTGAATGTTTATTGTTAAGACGAGGCCCATGGATATAATGCAGAAACTAAAAAAAAACAGTTTTCGAAAGGAATTTATTAAATTCAAAAACCAGCAATTTAATTTATATTTGGAAAGAATAGTGGATGTTAGACAGGATGTCAGTTCCATCAATTTTTCATCCATACTGATGATCAATCAAATTTATTCATTGAGCTGTTACATAATAATTACAAGTATATTCAGGAAATCATGAATAGCATAAAAAGAGGCCATTACCTAAGACTATATCTTGTATGCAAGTGCCCCTTCACGAGCTCAAACAAAGCACAGTTTCGAAAAAAAGAAATAGAAAAAATATTAAATTAATCAAAAATTCAATTCACAAAATCAAAGAAAGAGATACATGAACATACATTATATGTTCTTCTTCTAGAATAGGTAGTAGTGGTAGTAAACATTTTATTAACTTTGAGCTGCAAAGTTTAGAATATAAACATCAAAATAAAGTTTCATCATCATATGCTCCTTATCTACTTCTAATCTCACTTATTATCAGTCTCATGAACTGATTCAAATCATCAGTACACCTCATATACAATACATATTGGCAATGCATTGTACATATTCAATCCATTATAATATACCAGCAATATCCATTTGGCAAGAGCCTAGCCATGATTTGAGAGTGATTTCTCGTCATAGAAGTGATCTCCATAATTTTGAAAAATGTCTCCAGGCAAATCAATCATCGTCCTTATTATCATTAGTTTCACAACACTGTTATTATTTGAAAACAAATTCACACTTGAATTCATAAGCCTGAATGATTTTTCACCTTGCTCGCATAATTGATCTCGAACATTGAGGCCTTCGTCAAATTTCCATACATCTCTCTAATTTTGAGTTTTGAATGTATCTCGTCAACTTCCAATAATTGTAAGCATTTCAAGCTCATTACAGATGACTTGAGCTTCATCAAATTACCTCTGTGGAGGGTCAGCTCAGATATTCATCATACCCTTTTCTGCCTCTGATGCTGTGAAAGTAATAGAAGAAGCTGGTGATCTGCAAAAGAATCACATTATTTTTTTATGTTCCTTTTCTGATTCAATATATCTCATTCATCTTAGAAGTAAATGTTGCATTTAATAATTAAGTGTCATTTCATGATCCCAAGAACACGAGGTCACACTGAGAGAAATAAATTTGTTTTTATCAATAAAGTATTTATTTCGAGATTATTCATTAACAGACAAATCCACTTATTAATCTTTAATTTATTTATTAAATAATATATCTTGCCTCTGAAAGAATTCATTCATAAATAACGAAATATTTATTTACACGGTATTTGTTAATATTTAATATATTTGGGTATAATGTATTTCTTTAAACTGCAGTTCTCTTCAAATATAAGATATATTAATTGAAAACATATGTTCATTTGGTAATAAACGAACGTTTGGTTTCTATTACTGAATGATTCTAAACTTCCACCACTCCACGGTATGTTTACTCAAAATACAGGATTTATTAACAATGAACAAACCGCATTTGACATGTTTCAGTCATCTTGGCTAGTTAACATTGTTCGGTGGTCGGTAGATTCAACTACCCGACTCCTTCCGATAAATCGCGAATGACGCAATCGGATGAAAGGTAAAAATCGAATCATCGATGACCACCGATAGCGAATAAGTTCCCTTTCCAACCCTAACTCTCCAAAGAATTCTTCACGAGCGTCATAGTTCATGAACAATCAAAACTAACAAACTAACATCAAATTCTGGGAGAGTCGCCAATGGCACAGTTGGTTAGCTCATTGGACTAGTAATTCGAGGGTCGCAGGTTCAAATCCTGCACGGACTGGTCATTATTCCAGAATTCAATTCCGTCTGCGAAGCCATTAATTTTCAATTTTGCTATCAGACGTCAACATTTATTCATAATTCATGCAGTTTGTTAATTATTACTAAATATATTTATTTCAGTGTAATGCGTCTTTATTCGGTATCATTGAATGTTATTATTCATAAATAAATGTGATATAATATTGAGTGAAGGTGATTTGCGAAAACTTAAATAAATTCTTTATTTCCATGAAAGAAATATTTATTTGTCCATTTGGCCAATAAATGATTTATTAACTTTAACGCATGATCGATAACATCAAGTGAATACTTCTCTCAGTGCATAAACCGTATACAAATAGAGGTGGAATCAATCTCGTGCTAATTCATAATGAAAGAGTTGTGAATAAAATATGAATAAATGAGTGTGTTTCTAACATCTCAATAGAAATAGGACAGTTACCTCTGTGAAGGAAAGTCAGCACTGACATTCATCATAGCCTTCTCGTTCTCTGATGCTGTGAAGAATAAGAAGTACTTTCTCGAGTTCAATATTTGGGACTCTACCTTATCTCTGAATGTTCATTTTGTATATCAGAATCAGTTGAAATTAAAGATGTTGGCGATCTGAAATAGAAAATTGACTTTAAAAAACTCTTTACTCCTCTATGCCAACTCGACAAAGAGCTAATATCAAGAAACTTTGTTTCTGGTCATAATGAAGAAAACTGCTTTGATTTATGTGGAAAAATTCTTATTGATATCATTTTTTTATCGTATGATCTAACATACAACAAATATCAATACAATACGAAATTTCTGCCCACTACCCATAATCAACTGACGCCACTGTACTCACCTTTGTTGTTTGTTGCTGTTTATGAATAATAATGTTTTTCACATGTCTTGCAAATAATACAATATTTCGACATTTTTCTGAAGTAAATGAACTTCAATATCAATATAAGGCACATTAAAACTTAGGATCACGAATACTAGCGCAAATATCTTGAAAATAACAGAAATACCCCAGGTTAGGTTAATGTTTATAAACAGCAGGGGGGGGAATGTAAACACTGAGATCTTTTCTTCATTTTTGCCTCTGTTTACATCTGACAGGGCCCATCTAGTTAATCTATATCTATGACCCTAATTAAATATTTTAACCATAGACCGATTACTTTTGAAAAACAGATGTCGCTGACATCACTGTAGTCGCTTCGTTTCCCATCTTCATACTCTATAATCTTTGATGGAAATTATGAAGGGATGAAAGATAGAGCAATAAACGCGCCTCTCAATAGATATATTAGAATAATCAATGATGATATATTTTCTAAACTTGCAGGAGTGTGCAAAATTTACTATTACCATGGCTCAATGAAAGATCAAATTGAAGCAGCAGTCGAATTCACAACCGAAATCCTCAATAGTGTCAACATTCCAGACTTGCCACAACATGAACAAAAATTGAAGAAAAATGCGTTAATAATGTTGTTGAGTACCTAGTTGAGACAAATCAGAAGGACTATGTACCTAATGGTGTAAGACTCATTGTATCAAGTCGGTGCAATCACGTTATAAAGGCAAAAGTTGTTACTGATGAACAACGCGGAAATGAAGTATAGGTATATTATATACCAAGGATTATCCTTGACTCGTCAAAAGGACAACAGGGATGCACCAAGCAGCGTCACCAATTGCCTGACCGGTGTGAAGTTAGCGGCCACTTTTCTCGGAGATAGCGGCCGTTTCACCAGTGGCGTCGGGTGAAATGAAATGTATCACAACTCTTGACTGGAACCAAGTAGCGATCTGAAATTTATAAGATATCTTTTTCGAGTAATTTCCAATATTATACCAAAAAATAAGTTTTTTTTCACTCGGAACAATAAAAAAAAGCCCTCAAAAAAACCAAAAATTATCCTACTGTCTCTAAGAAAACACCGAAGAAAATGACCTCTACACATGAAACTTTCAGGAAAAGTTTATAATGATCTAAGGAACGAGTGTTATCAATCTCATCTCCTTCGGAAGGGGCTGAGGGGTGGATATCGACATCGCCGCCTCCAACAATCCTATTGTTTCAAAAATCCTATTGTCATTAGGAAAATACCGAAGAAAATGGCCTCTACAAATGAAACTTTCAGGAAACGTTTATTATGATCTAAGGAACGAGTGATATCAATCTCATCTCCTTCGGAAGGGGCTGAGGGGTGGATATCGACATCGCCGCCTCCAACAATCCTATTGTTATTAGGAAAATACCGAAGAAAATGACCTCTACAAATGAAACTTTCAGGAGACATTTATTATGATCTAAGGAACGAGTGATATCAATCTCATCTCCTTCGGAAGGGGCTGAGGGGTGGATATCGACATCGCCGTCTCCAACAATCCTATTGTCATTAGGAAAATACCGAAGAAAATGGCCTCTACAAATGAAACTTTCAGGAAACGTTTATTATGATCTAAGGAACGAGTGATATCAATCTCATCTCCTTCGGAAGGGGCTGAGGGGTGGATATCGACATCGCCGCCTCCAACAATCCTATTGTTATTAGGAAAATACCGAAGAAAATGACCTCTACAAATGAAACTTTCAGGAGACATTTATTATGATCTAAGGAACGAGTGATATCAATCTCATCTCCTTCGGAAGGAGATGAGGGGTGGATATCGACATCGCCGCATCCAACAATCCTATTGTCATTAGGAAAATACCGAAGAAAATGGCCTCTACAAATGAAACTTTCAGGAAACGTTTATTATGATCTAAGGAACGAGTGATATTAATCTCATCTCCTTCGGAAGGGGCTGAGGGGTGGAAATCGACACCGCCTCCAACAATACTACTGTCATTGAGAAAACACCGAAGAAAATGGCCTCTACAAATGAAACATTCAGGAAACGTTTATTATGATCTAAGGAACGAGTGATATCAATCTCATCTTCTTCGGAAAGGGCTGAGGGGTGGATATCGACACCGCCGCCTCCAACAATCCGGGGTAATGGGAGCGGTCGGGAAATAGGAGCTATGGTGATTTTTTAACCGAATGTAGGCAAATTCACTATGTAATTGTAAACACATGACTTACCTCCATTACCTCACCTTAGAAAAACTTTGCCTGAGCAGTATGAGTCGATAGTGTCCTGCGTTCACTCAGGGGGGACAATTGTTTGTTATTAGCTTTGCTCTTATAAAAAACTGTGGACTTCCACCGCCAAGGAAAGCATGATAATTTATTCTTATTTTATTGAGTTTGTATTCATCAAATCCGTAGATTCATTCACTAAGTAAAACTATCGGCCCGATGGTGATTGAAATCAAGATTACATTATTTATATAATTATTTTTCAAAATGGTAGTCAGCGGGAAATGGGAGCCTAGAATCTCGGAAGAGGAAACTTTATGTGCATTTTTTTTTTAGACTCGGGAAAAAGTAGGGAGATGTGGAACCGATGCAGAAGTTACGTGAAATTGACCCATAGGGAATGTTCTGGAAGCGATAGCCTAGCTTCTTATATTTGTTCGTTTTATTTGGATCCGTAAGATATGTTCTTTTTCAATAATTTTGTCTTCAGTTTTCTAGTATTTCTTGAAAAGAGGATAATTTTATTTTTGTTACAATGAATAGTTCGTAGTAACCAATAAGGATAACATTTAGAGTATGTTCACTTTAAATTTTGCGCAATAATTAATATTATGGCTCCCATTTGTATGTGAGCGCGAAATAGCCTCCCATTACAATGTCTCGGGTAATGAGAGCGATTAATTTTTTTTGTAAAACCGTTATTCTACCTTAGTACATCACTGTAATTACTTCTAATTGTGTTTAAAACATAGCTGTTTTATTGTTCCAAGAGTTCTTCAAGAAAAAATATAAAAAGGTTAATAAATATGGTTTTTATGAAAGTTTTCCCTTAGTAGGCCCCCATCACCCTGAGCTCCCCTAATACCTCTATCGTTAAAGTCTTCAAAATTTTCACTTATGGCTTCACCATGAATGCTGATCATCGCCAAATCGTTAAGTAGTCTCTCATAAGAATCGTTCTCCTTAGCCAGGTTTTGATACTACACGCTGCTGAATGATCGCTCCACAGTGCAAGTAGTACAGGGTAGAACGATCAAAATTTTTAATGCTTTTTCCGTCTAGCAGTGTCCGCAGTGGCTTAGCAGAGGGTCCCGCAGACCCCGCGGTGCGGGGGGCCCCCGGTGCTAAAGAGGCCCCCAAGCCGAACGAAAAGCTTTGAATGGGGCCCCAATAACCATTGAACTTGCCGATTCGCGATATTTTTTTGATGATATATTGAACAAAACCTGAACAATTATTATTTCCGAAAAATAGGGAAATATTCTTGAATTTCATTTAACATATAAGGTTTCAGATTTTATAGTCAAAATTCTACAATCAGGAAATTTTTATGAAGAAAGGGAAATATTATGGAATTTCGCATGAGTAAATGTCAAAATAAGGGAAACTTTATTTAAGTTAGGCCTCTATTTGCGTTTCGATAACTCTCTATTATCGCTCCTGATCTCGTGTTTTAAATATATTGTAGATAACAATCACATTCATTTTTATATGAATTCATTTCATGCCATTCGGGAGCCCTCCTAAATTTGAACATTATTTTGAATTGAAGTGAAAATGTTAAAAATGGTTATCGTGGGTTGACCTCAGCAGTCAGACATATGCCCACGCGGACTTTTATATAGAGTTTAATTAAAATCGGTCTCTGGTTCCTGAGTCCATAGAGGACAAACAAACACACAAACATACGGACATTCACATTTTTAATATTAGATCTTCTTCTTCATATAGTAGGCCTTGGGCCTGTTCTGTAACGATCTTTCCTCCCTGTGATGGCTTTCATAGGCGAATTTGAGATGTTGACTGCCAGCTATCTCGCCATCTTTTAAATGGACGTCCTGGTGGCCTTTTGCCAATTGGTTTCATATCCCTAGCTATGCGGGCTAATCTATCTGTGCTCATTCTGTTGACGTGCTGGTTCCATTCCCGTCTTCTATGCCTTCCCCACCGCACAACATCCTGAACATCACAGAGGTCTCTAATTTTACTACTTAATTTTTGATGCTGCTTAAATAGTCAAATTGGCTGAACGCATCGCACATACATGTAGGTATCACAATATAGTTTTCTCAAAGGCGGAGATCATTTCGAATATCATTATTTCTATTCCAGGCTTAATATGGAAGCCATTGAAATTTATAAACATAAAAACAACGTGAACAGAAAAGAATAAACCCCGTTTTCACATAGCGCCTGCTTGCCGATTTTGGAAAAAACAAAGATCAAATTAACGACCGATTCGTAAGTTTTGTCTCCCTTCACATTAGTACCTATCAAGGAAACACTTAACTACGTATCTGAGATATTCCCAGAAGACATAACACAGCTCTTCGAACTTTTCCTAACATCTAGCTATTTCTAGTAGAGAAGCAAGAAGCAAATAGAAGGTGTGGCCTTGCAAAACCTTTTAGTCCTGAAATTGTAAATTTCTTCATGGATATATTCGAACAAATTGCTATCCAAACAGCATCAAAGAAGCCATCCACATGGCAATGATATGTAGATGATACATTTGTCGTTTGGAATAACGGAGATGAAGAATTGGAGGCTTTATTAATCCATCTCAACAAAAGGGTCCCGAATATTGAATTCACAATGAAAGTTGAAAAGGATGTGCTTTACCCTTTCTAGACGTCTTGGTAAGAGAAAAGCCAAATAGGAAATAAGGACTCACACCTACATGTGTATCTACATAAAGAATCCGATCATTACCTACAACAGAAACGAAGAGTAATCAAAGCACTCGTAGAGAGCCCGACGTTTATGCGAGCCAGAATCTCTAGGTTCTATGGGATGAATTTAAATATTTATCTACATGATGCGTTAATCGCGAAAGAAATTCAGGGAGCAATAAGACTACAAATGATACTAACACATCACAACTTACCCTCAACAGAAAAGCTATCTTACCATAATACATCCCTAAGATTACAAATAGAATTGGTAGAATACTGAAGAGACACAACAACAAGACCGTTTATAAGTTCACACGAAAACTTGGCCAAATTATCAGAACTAACTAAAGACAAAGCCGACCCACCCTCACAAGCCGGTATTTACCGGAAACATTGCGACTGCGGCAAGGCTTAGCTCAGGTTTCTGAGATTCAGAGACCTAGAAAAGTGAAGAAGAGAAATGTAAATGCCATGCAAATAAAAAGTTTTGCTTTCTTGAATGTCGAAATTGAAAATAAGAATTACCAAAAACCGACAAAAATATTATTTATTTATTTATTTATTTGATTCTGTTCATAATCGGATGAGAGCTAATTTTTTCACATTCAGGCAATTCTACCAACAATAAATAGTAAATAATAAAAAAAGGTAGTATGGGTGGCAAGTCATATAAATTTTAACAGTAGAAATACTTCGGAATGTGATCCTAATGACCTTATATTCTTTCGCAATCACGAAAAAGAAATAAATTTCACTTGATTGGTAAAACTCCCAATTTCACTATTTCCTTACGATGGTTACGAAACGACAGGTAATTTCGATTTAATTACTGATGATATTTTTTTATTGATTGAAAAAGAATCAACTGCGTCTAGGTGTTTGTGGTTTTTTAAGGTGTGAACATAGGAGAGAGAAAGTGCCCATCTATCAATCGGTTCATAGGTAAACAAAGAACACGTAACAGTCCCCGAACAATTAACGAGAAACTATAAAAAAATATCTTCAGAATCTCATTGAAACGGTATGCGAAACGAAGGACAATATCTTCAGAATTGTGGCAATAAATCAGTCATCCTGGCCGTGAAATGTTGAATTTCAAGAGAAGAGATAATCATCAATCAATTCAATGGCTGCTGGTGTGAGTAATGTGATTTACTTACGTAGTATACCAGGATGTTGTTTGATCGAAAGGTATTTGGGATCAGATTCTTAAACGAAATATCAATGTTTTCATACCAACTGAGGTTCTCTTGAAAGATTCAGCGCATATTTGAATTTCTAATAAACAGACTGAAAAAGGTGGGATTTAGTATTTATTACACCAAATCGATCGAATACAGTCGAAAATCTCAGTGGCTTTAAAATGTCCTTTATTCCTAGTGGAATTACCCCTTTTCATGCATACTATAAAAGACAATGTATCACTCAATATAATCAACAACGAATAACCTTAAATTTAAATTTCATTAGATAGTGACAATGACCGTCAACGTTGAGAGAACGGCCTATAATGAATCAAGGGATTAAATGCAAATAGTTGGAAAATCCTTGCATTGAACAAGTTCCTTTCTGGAATGACAGATACGCCGACGATATTCAAATGTATGTCCTGTGTAATGAAGCCATTATACATAATGGTGAATAAAATGAAATTGAAGCCGATGTGCAAAGTAATACCTACCTTCCGTAACTGATACTCGATTTACCTACTTGATATACAGGGTGAGTCGGGAGGAACGGACCAAACTTCAGGTGTGTATTCTGTAGGTCGAAATAATTCCAAAAAACTCATATGCTGTTATCCGATTCTCATTTGTTTTAAAACTATAGGGTAATTAAAATATTTAAATAAGGTCAACCAATATTCAGATCAAGAGTTTCTTGGACTTTGGATTGGTCGCTGTGGTCGTATTAGTTGGCCTCCAAGATCTCCAAACCTCACACCATTGAACTATTGTTTGTGAGGCTGGTTCAAGAACGAGGTATACAAAGTTAAAGTTGACACTCGGGATGCTCTAATTCGACGCATTAGAAATACGGCATTGCTTTTTAAAGAAAAGCACGAATCAATCAGAAAAGCATCGAGAGCCCTTCGCAGACGAATGTGTTTCGAAGTTAATGGCGGGATTTTCGTGCATTTATTAAAATAATGCTATAAATGAAACCATTTCAATATAAAAAATGTTGTTTTTCATAATGACGCTATAGTTTGAGAACAAATGAAAATCGGATAACAACATATGAGTTTTTTTATATTATTTCGAGCTATAGAATACACACCTGAAGTTTGGTCCGTTCCTCCCGACTCACCCTGTATATACTCCGTTAAAGAATTTTGGCTGAAATATAATAACATTTCAGTCAGATAATTTCAATCCACTAGTACCTACTAACATTTTGATTCGTAACAAATCTGCAAAACAAAACGAAAACTGAATTATTTTATAAGGTGCTCAAATTGATTTGGGTTTCCGTACAATAATAGGTACAATAGAGCTTTCGAAATTTATGTGACATTTCTGAGGGCACTTGTCGACATTCTTGAAAAATTCGCAAACTTCAATCATCAATAAATACTGGCTGAGTGGATTTCTCACTCAGGAATTTTTGTAATCCTCGTGTAGAGGAAATTCCAAGAATTCAATAATGTAAAGGAAGACCATAGAGGGGAGGGAGTTAGTTATAATGTCTACATATGACCTTAAAGTGTGTTTTTTTCATTTCTTCATTAAAGCGAAGGCAGAAATATTTGGGTTGATCGCAGAAACTGTGCTCTGAAAAATTTGTTTATCTACGGCACTGACTTCTACGTGAAAATATATATTAAAAGCAGTTTTCATCTTTTTTCTTATACAGTGCCTGAGAAATAATTACATATTAAAAAAATGTATGGAATATTTATGTTTGTGGATTTAAAAGTTTCACCAAAAAGTGACACAGGGTCTCGGAAACCGCATGTCCCTATCTTCAATGAGCTCAGCAATAGTTGAGATACAGTGCAGCCTCACCCAATTTGGGACACAGTGTACAGGGTGGGCAAAATAAGTGATACATGAACTACAACTTTTTAACCCAACGAGATAGAGGAAAATGAATGGCACATTACGGTCTTTTTTAGGGAAACTGATAGTGCTATCAACTGCATTTCTCTATCTTCTTTTATTTTCGAGTTATAGGCTAAAATTAAAACTTGGGCTTTTTCAAATTTGGCCATTATCACCGTTTGTGTTCGTGCAGGGATGTTGAAATGAAAACATTATACAGGCACTTTTTTCATAGCAATCCAGTAGCGAGTTGAAATCGCCCAAATTTCAATTTGAGCCTATAACTCGAACACGAAAGAAGATAGAGGAATGTGGTTGATGTACCCTGTACAATGATATTATCTTCATCATTGTTTTATTGAAGAATGATCAAACTTAGGTACAATGACAAAAAGACATTCAATTACGATGACGACTAAAATAAACACAGCCACATTATTTCTATGTAGATTCTAGCATGGAAGTTCAGTTTTGATAATAAAAATAGCGTGGAATGCTTCAACAAGAAAAATCATGCAGGCTTTCGAGAAACACCAATGTAGAGAGATCATTCATTAAATAATTAATATTGCATCTAAGATCACTAAAAGTTCCTTCTCTATGAAGACTCTTAAGCTATCATTGCATTCTTGATGACTATTGAAAATTCAGGGAAGTTCTGGTCCTGTGATATTTTTTCTGAGTATTTAGGAAAGAGAAGTATGAAACTGACATAACTTTACATGTTGTTGAAACAAATAGAATATATTAGTTGACCAATTGTGAATCATTTGAAAGTGCGAAATGCTATAAAATAGATCACTTTTATTTGCATGGGCGACCGCAGAATTTTTTCTCAGGGGGAGCCAAAAAATGATTTGATGAGGCGCTGGCTAAATCAGTATTAGGTTTTGCTCAAAAACAAGAAAGGAATCAAAATCCCAGGGGGGGGCCACGGCCCCCCTAGCACCCCCCTGCGGGCGCCCATGTTTATTTGTATTTATTAATACTGCCCATTTCCTGACTCATTAAATAATATACTTCCAAGAGATGTTCTTGCTCTCGCTGAAATGAGCTGCCACAATTAGGCAGCTCAGATTTGAAGCTATAGAATATTTTATACCTCATTTTCACATCGCAAGGTTCATCTTTGAAATTGAAAAAGTACGGTGAAAATTCATTATATGAAATTATAAAAGAAAATCAAAAAATGGAAAAAGACTCTGATATTTCAGAAGACTTTAGGTTCGACATCTTCTCCTGCATAGTTTAATTTATTTCACAAAGTTGATTCATGTTCTCAGGGTGAATCAATGCAAGAAATTTGGGAAATCTGTGTGTTGTAGAATATACCGGATCGAATTATAAAAATCGGAATTTTTAACGTTAATGACTGTTGCCACATCATTGTATTCAAATTGTTCTGCGGCAATAGCTCATCTTCCCATTTATTCCACATCTAAGAGATTTATGAATACCAGAAAGAGACCGTTATTGCAGAAATATTTTCTAGATGGGAATATTTCAAAACGAGATTTAATCATTGTTAGTTAAGCTTTGTAATCTGCGTTTTGTGCAAGAAATCTGGTCCGATTCTCTGATGAGATTCATGATGACTGGATTAAAAGTAACAATCGCGTAATTTGGTATAGATCACCTATCAATCTATCATCAGTGACGAAATGAGATTTCATTCAATATTGTTTATCCTTCGTCCGAACTTGTTGAACAATACTGAAGACAAAAAAATTGAATAATCGTTATTATAATTAAAACCATTGTTAAGTTCATAGAAATGAAAAAAGCAACTATACGAGACAAGCTGAATTTATGATTATTGGGTTGATGTAGGTTTGCCATCTTTGAAATCCAGCCGCGTGAAAACTCTGGATTTTAGAGCTTAAAACCTGAAAAGGAAACTATCATCATCAACTAGCAGCTGATGTCCTCTGCTGGATCAAGGCCTCCCTTGTTTGCTATGAAACTGTGCCAAGCTATTAAGTTGAAAAATAGTTTAAATTTTTATGACTCACCGCTTCATTGATTGTTACCTATACAACTTCAAGCAAAATGAAGGTTCCTTATAAAACAAGAATTTTTCGTTTGTTTAGATAATAACGAACATTTTAGTATTTCAGTACAAAGCAAATACATGTATATGGGTATCAAATCCCAAATTGTTTAATTTTGGCTGTTTCTGGTACTAAACCAGATAGATGAAAACGTTGAAAGGAGTTCTGGGCTCGAATTTCGAGAGAACACCATGTGTTCGATATCTTTATTCGTTTTAAAGATATAATGTAATTTTGATATTTCGAGCATGTGCCATAACTTTTTCATATTCGAAAATATCTAAAAACTATAAACACTTTTCACAAGTACTTTTCCACTGGGAATAAGGCACTAAATTCAGTTTTTTTATCTCTAATTTTTTTTTGTATGATATGAGATAAAAAGAATGAGTTCGTATTTATGATAAAAAGTTTTTTCCACCCTTAGTACACGAGATTGGAAAAACTGTATACAGTGTCTTAATTCCAGTGAAAACGTGCCTGTAGAATGCTTTAATCGTTTTCAGATATTTTCATTCATGAAAAATTTATGGCACATTTTCGAAATCGATAAAGTATTTAAAAAAATGAAGATATGGTGAAACGGATTTGACTAATGGCGTTTTCACGAAAATCGAACCCAGGACTCCGTTCAACATTTTTACCTATCTATGTAGTCCCTGAGGTACCAGAAACAATCATTAGGATCATTAGTCAACAGGATTCTATTCCAATATTGAAAAAAGTGTATATTTATCTTCATCAAATCATAATTTCTTGAAAATTGGGTCTTGGTGCTTTTTTCTGTCACAAAAAATTATATTCTAGATAAATTAGGGAAATCTTGACTCGAAATTCACAGTAAAACATTGAAATTTTTTAGTTCACACATGTGATGCAAGGGCTTGGGTTTCAGTTTTCAGAGTCAGTGGTGGGTTGCCTGTCCTAAATAATTTCAACATGTTAAATCTAGCAGTATTAATTTTGCTACGCAGATATGCAGAGCAAGGGTGCTTACTGCTTACACACGTTTGAATTTTTGTAGAAGTGAACGGCCTGTAAATCAGAATCAAGTATTCATATCAGTGGCGCCCAGGGCCCCTCCCCCTCCAACAGTTGCACAGTGGCGTAGCGAGCTTAATTCGCGCCCGGGGCACAAAACCTTTTTAGCGCCCTCCTTCTGAATTCATAATGGCATATAATATTATATGTAAAATACACTCGCAAATTACCAAATGAATGAAGTAAGATAAATAATATCATAGTCCCAAGCAAGGCTTCAAGTTTTGGACAAAAAAAAGAGTAAAGAAAACAAGAATAGATTTTAAAATGTATGTATATACGAGCATCTTCTGAATTCATAATGGCATATAATATTATATGTAAAATACACTCGCAAATTACCGAATGAATGAAGTAAGATAAATAAAATCATAGTCCCAAGCAAAGCTTTAAGTTTTGGACAAAAAAAGGAGTAAAGAAAACAAGAATAGATTTTAAAATGTATATACGATCATCTAGAATTACTTCAAGATATACGTCATTCATTCAGTCGTTTTATATACTTATGAAGAAATATTGATAGAAACGCAGTTTTAAAACTTTGAAAAAGATAATATTCATTATCTTCAAGGAGATAAAAATTTAATAAAAATAAGAATATACGAGTAGTACATCTTAATATAACTCATTACTATGTATGAATTCTCCTTACTTTTGATTAATCAAATTCATCAATAATGTCATCAAAGTTCATCTTTTCGAAATTTTCTCTTTCCACACTTAAAAATGCCAAGTCACAACATCTCTAACTAATTTACTGGGTATTTTCTGCGTTTTATCACACGTTGTATCAATAGATATCCCATTTTTGTACTGATTGACTTCTTTACAGAGCTTGTCCCGAATTTCGACTAGTTCAGTCGCTAATGATTCAAGATCATGAAATGCTTATCTAAAATTCAATCCAGATCCAGGACCCCAGGACTTTGTAATCTGAGCTGTACACGATCAATTCTCCTTAAGATTTCAAATCAGAAATGAACTAAAATTATGAAATTAAAAGTAAGTCTATTTTGTAATGGAATTGTAGCTTCACTTCTGTTGTCACTTGTAGTGGTACCTCTGCCAGTTTTTTTAATAGTTCTATCTTCCCTAGCTCATCAATAATATCCCTAACCGCTTATATTCTGGCGCCCCATTGTGTTTCAGATTCACGTTTGTCAGTTTTTTCACGGCAATTTTTTTATTTTTCCATCGTGACGAAAACAAACATATGTTTTCAATTATTCCAAAGTATGTCACAACGATTGACTCTTGTTTAGCTGCAGTAAATCCCACTTAGTCCAGCGATTTTTTGTTTTGCTAACCATTTGGCGCCCTTGTATGAGTAGCGCCCGGGGCATGATGCCCCCTCTTGCCCTCCCCTCACTACGCCACTGCAGTTGCATGTTGATCGAGCCCCCCCGAAATGTAATCTTGGGTGCGCCCTTGACTCATAACATAGAAACTACATATTAGTATGTGGGTTTTTTGTGATCGATGATCGAATAGGTGACCCCTTACTCCTATTAAGATGTTTGTTTGGGCCCCCAAAAAAATATAATACAATAAATTTAAGTTTGGTTAGCACAATTTCGGAGCTGGAACAGCCAGATTCATTTTTGGTAAACCGAAATCAAGCCGATGAAATTAATGTGATGTTAAACTCATAAATGTGTAAATTTTGCGACCTTTTCATTTTATAGTCTTCATGGTCCTGTGAAATCGAAATAATCGATCCGCTTTTAAGATTGAACATCACGAACGGATTGAAATGTAAGTTGAGACGCTCGTGGTCGATAATAATGTGCCTCCTCTAACCCACACTTCACTTTCTTCTATACTCACGATCGAAAAGAAAGTCCCTAGTCACATAGGATAACCCCCATAAACTCCAATAAGATCTTGAAGGTCATGCTGGCGGAGAAATTGTCTTTCGCATTGTATAATTCCAATATAAATGAAGAATAATTATATAACGATGGTGATGAATTGCAATCTTCAAGTGCCCCGACCTAACAAATTGATGGATTCTTTGAGGACTGTATATAGTAGTGTATAGTGCTATGAAGAATCGTTGCCGCATATGACAGTTGAATTATTGAATACTTTTCTTTTTGGTTGGTAAATATCTAAACATTTCAGTTCTGTTGCTTTTTGTCGTCTGTTTCCACTGAGAAAAGTTCAGAATGTGAACTTAGAAATCCGTTCATTCTGCCACATCTTGTAGAACATGATTGTGCGAGAATATCCCAGCTTCGCACGGTTTTCATATATAATATTTTCATATTTAATCGTTACATGTATGCTGGATTTATTTCTCATCCATTAAATTAGTAATTTAGAAAACTGCCAACCATTATTTTTCAATGCAAAAATAATTAAATGATATTTATGGAAATATTCCATTGATTTCAATCAAACTTCAATGAAAATAATGTGTTCCTTATTATAGTACACGAGTATTGTAATACACAAAACTCATTCTATTACTCCTCAATTCGAAATCTTGCAACTTCCTATCCTAATTCATGTGATAAAATTCAGGAGGTGAATGCTGATATGAAATTAGAATAGGGGTTCTCCCTATAACAAAATTTTCTCAGCCCATCCCTTTCTAATGTTACCCTTAAAAAGGTTGTGACTAAAATGCAGTTTTTATTGTAATCCTACATCTTGTATCCCAGTAAAACTAGAGATATGAAATTTTGCAATTCTTTTGTATTTGCAAAGAAGTAAAAGAAGTAACCAAGTGGGTGAAATTATCAACAACTATTTATTTCATATCGAATCTCTATGTTTTCAAAAGTATTACGAAATGAATATTCCGTAACAGTATGTTTGAATGAAATTCAGTCAAAATACTTAAAAAACTAAACTAGTATTGTACTCAAGTTGGTTATTTGTGGTTATTCCTAAAGGGCAAAAACCAAGGGGAAACCGAACAACCTCGGTCATTACTGGTTGTTTGCTTGAAATCGTGTTGTAGAATGAATTTTCCATATCAAGTAATGGAAAATGGAATACTGACGTTCTATGGTCAAATTCGATGTTAGAAGAGCTATATTCTGTATCAGGTAGCAGTCGTGTAGAATAGTATATTCTAAAACAAGTTGCAGATGGAATTGCCTTATGCCACGGCCACGAGTATAAGACGATAATTTCTCTATTCCAGGCAAGTTTCTTTTAAATATTCTCGTAATTCAAATGAAAATTCACCCTTGTGACTTTTGTACTAGTCCAAGAGCTAGTGAACCTTTTGAGTAATGGTTTGTCTGTAAGGCTAGAAACAAAAGTAGTTGAAATATTTCTGTTTGTGGATTTAAAAGTTTTACAAAAAAGTGACACAGGGTTGCGAAAACCGCATGACTCTATTTTCAATAATAGCTCAGATATAATGCAGTCTCAACCAATTTAGGACACAATGTACTACGCTTGAAACGACTGTACTATATGATGAAGAAATTAATGATAACATGATGATGAAGATTAATAATAAAACTTATTTTGCCATTCCCTCAGACGAACACATATGTGAAATTTAGCCTTACAGAAAAAAGTTCATTCTTGTTTGTATTTTACACCCTTTTCGAGTCGCCTGGCAGGTACTTGTGCTCATCGAAATCGCCTGTCAATTTTTTTTTAACTTAACAATAAATGAACAAAATCGTATGAAAGTTTCAACCTTACAGCGACAATTTTTTTTTTTAATTTTTTTTACACTTTCAAAGATATAGGGGTTGATGATGTGCAGGGGTGAGGGGTGCCAGGTCATGGTTTTCGTCCTCAGCATGCTAGGAACTATCGCTATAAAAATTTCTAGCCTTACAGACAAACCGTTACTCAAAAAGTTCACTAGCTCTCGTACTATACCTATTTGTACCTTGGCAGTTGGTGTGATTTTCGAAATTTGACAGATTACGGAATATAAATTAATTGGATTTGAAAATTGGTAGGATTGGAGGTCACTGACAACCACAAAACGAAAAATATAACTGAAAACCATGTAATGAGTTCATTACAGCACTTTATTTAGTACTATAATGAACTAATTACGATACTGAAATGGGGAAATTACTATTACTATTATATACAACCACACTGCAAAAGAAGAAGCTCTTCGTGTTCGCGGGTTTCAAAAGCTCCGAGTAAAATTAATGACAACAACCAAAAAAAAAAAGTTCCACGAGTTTCGTTTCTGCCGTTTTATAGCACTCCGAATATTTTCTCCACCAAAAAATACCAAAATTATGGATGGCAGCATAAATGGGAGCTGAGAGAGGCAGCCATGTTGGTTTTTACACGAAACGTTCCGCTACTTTATTGTTCACCAAGTCACCAACGACAAATGAGCACCAACATCGTCGTTATATTATGGAAAAATTGGAAATCCTTCGTTCCAGAAGGCGAACTGCTACATCCTGTATGATCTAGCAGAACGGTGCCAAGTTTGGACGGTTTCCATGTACGGAACCCGCTCTATTCGTTTTACTCACCGATATGGGCCTGGTATTCCGAATTAATAAACAATGGTAACTCGAATAAGATTTATACGCATACATCGCTTCCTAATTGAATTGTTTGAATAAGTGCGCCATTCCTTGTAGGTGACTTAAATTCTTTTCTGAAGCAGCTTCTTTCCTTTATCATTGTTCGCCACCTGCTACTAATTTCCATTTTCAATTAGTAACGTTCGATCTTGATAGGGGAATGTCGTTAAAATTCTCTGGGTTAATTTATGGGAACTTTTTTCATCTGATTGTTTCCGCGAAAGATCCCCAGCTTATTCATCTTCAATGAGGGTATTCCTTTCTAGCGAAATACCGGATAAAAACTATCTGCTCAAGTATCGATTATTTTCGATAAATAATACGGAGACATGAGAGATAACGTATTTTTATTTGTTTTACTGCAAAAAAATATTAATAACTACATTTTTATCAATAACTTCATGTTTAAGAAAACGATTTGACGTCTAGATGGATAACTTCAAGTGATTAATGTTTACCACATTCGTATCCAAAAAATGGCCTTATCATATCCGGATACAGCAAGGGCTATAACCTTTTGTCTAAGGCTATAATAGCTCTAATTCAGGAAGGCCGGTGTCAACAGTATGTTGTGGGGTTCTAAATGTTGACCGTTCCTCTGCTTAAGGAGCTTTTCGAAGTTACAATGAAACCAGCAGCTACACAAAAAGACCATGGTCTTTTCTGCAGATTCTGCAGAATTTGGCCAAAAAAAGCGTTATTACAACAGACAGGACGATCGATTCTTAGTATTTTCAATTTTGCGAGATAGATATTTGACTTCCGTAGAAACCGAAAATCGTCTTGACGAAGTGAGAAATGTCAACATTAGTAGGTGGACAGTACGATGACGATAAGCCGAATCTTATTTGACTTCAAGAAGACCAGTTCATGGTCCACAATTAATGCCAAAGCACAGTAGATAGTCGAGCAAGACTAGATATTGCACGAGAGCACGGAAACTGGACAATTGCAAACTGGAGAAACGTCTTGTTCACAGATGAATCCAGATTATGTCTAAGATCACCTGATGGCAGCGAAAGTCTGGAAGAGACGGGGTGAAGGGTTTACTGAGTGCAATATTAGTTTGTTTCAACTTGTGACTTTTGTATCATACATAATTTGATCGTCACGAACCTGTCAGATTCAGAAGATCGAATTGACCGTCGCAGAACCGTTACAACGTAGGATGGAACTAAACTGTCTCCGAGCGATATAGGCTTAGGTGGTACATAATACCACTCACTGATTTTTGCGAATACCATCTGCATATTATGGCTTCGCCCTCGTGAAATTTCAATGTGAAACCGTTGGACGCAACTGTAATAGTATACCTATATTACCCAGTTGAAGAATGGGCTCCTATTCCATCATTTATGCGAAATTCGAAAACTAGCGAAGTTTTCGAATGAGTTTTGAGCGAGTGTTGGAATTGCCTTCTGCCACGAGTATTAGACAATATTTTCTCTATTTCAGTAAAATTTTATGAAATACTCTCGAAATTCAAATAAAAATTCAGATTCTACATCCTAGTGACTTTCGCATTGTATATTGGCAGTTGGTGTGTTTGACAGATTACGTATTTTGAATTGATTTGATTTGAATATTTCCCTCCTGTCAAAAACTTCATGTAAATAGAATGCAATTATCGAAAATTAAAGCGATAATTGCATTGTAGAGAGCGAAAGATCCCTGCGATAATTGCACTGCTCGTATCCATAGCAATTTCGGGAAATATTCCCCCGAATTACACTCGTACATCAAAATGGACTGATAATTCTGCATTCCAGCGTGTTGTCTTTGAAAAAACTGCATTCGTTCATTTTCATGAACCTTCGGTGTCGGGCTCTTTCTCCAAAAATGAAAATGAACTCATGCAGTTTTTAGACAACACGCTGTCATGCAAAATTATCGGTAATTTTGATGCACTTGTGCAATTACTTCCGAATATTTCCCTCCTGTCAAGAACTTCATGTAAATAGAATGCAATTATCGAAAATTACAGCGATAATTGCATCGTAGAGAGCGAAAGATCCCTGCGATAATTGCACTGCTCGTATCCATAGTAATTTCGGGAAATATTCCCCCGAATTACACTCGTGCTTCAAAATGACCTGATAATTCTGCATTCCAGCGTGTTGTCTTTGAAAAAACTGCATTCGTTCATTTTCATGAACCTTCGGTGTCGGGCTCTTTCTCCAAAAATGAAAATGAACTCATGCAGTTTTTAGACAACACGCTGTCATGCAAAATTATCGGTAATTTTGATGCACTTGTGCAATTACTTCCGAATATTTCCCTCCTGTCAAGAACTTCATGTAAATAGAATGCAATTATCGAAAATTACAGCGATAATTGCATCGTAGAGAGCGAAAGATCCCTGCGATAATTGCACTGCTCGTATCCATAGCAATTTCGGGAAATATTCCCCCGAATTACACTCGTGCTTCAAAATGACCTGATAATTCTGCATTCCAGCGTGTGGTCTTTGAAAAACTGCATTCGGTCATTTTCATTTTTTGGAGGAAGTCCCTCCACCTTCGGTGTCGGGCTCTTTCTCCAAAAATGAAAATGAACTCATGCAGTTTTTAGACAACACGCTGTCATGAAAAATTATCGGTAATTTAGATGCACTTCTGCAATTACTTCCGAGAATTCATAGTTGTCACTACTGACAACCACAAAACGGAAAATATTACTGGAAACATTACTGTAATGAACTCATTACGATACTGAAATAGAGAAACTTTATTACCTATGCGTTTTTACATTCGGTGCCATAACATGCAAAGTCTGTGCATCAGATGGAAAATCAAAACACTTCACTAAGAAAAATGAAATCGAAAAGTAATTACAATTTATATTTGACATAAAAAATTAATAAGCATATCTAAAAATCTCATGATCAAGAAGAGCACGTGACAAAGCGTTATCATATACGTGTAGATTTAATAATTTCTTGCTCAAATTCGTATTCCTTATTATATCTCGGGAAATGTTTGTTAGAAAACTATGCTCTTTAGAGCATTTTTCATCAGGAATAAATGCCGTACGTTCATTTTTATATCAATTCATTCCATGCCGGTCAAGTGCTACATTAATTTGAATTGAAAATGTTTGAATTGGTTATCGTGGGTTATCCTCGGTAGTTAGACATATGCCGTCGCAGACTTTTTTATAAAACGTTTCGAGCACTACAACATCGTACTTGATCATGTTCCTCTATCTCACATAGTTTACCCAGCGTCGGCCGTGAAAGCCTGAAATCAACAGGTCTAGTAAAGACTTGTTCATGAAAAATTGAAATTCCTCGTTATATGGAAATAAAATCAACATGACAACCTACTCAGATGAATTAATTCTCTATACTAGAGTGAAATTTTCATCAAAATCGGTAATCTTTGTCCTGAGTTCTGTGAATACAAACACTCAAACACACGCACTTTCGCATTTTATAAGGTTAATATGAAATAGGTAATTGGTAGCGTAGGCGTAGAGGGTGGGCTAAATACCTGCACTACAACTTTTTAACCGAAAGAGATAGAGGAGAATGAATTACACAATACGGTCGTATTTTTTTTAAAGAAACTGATAATACCATCAACTGCATTCATGTATCATCTCCTGTTTTCGAGTTATAGGCCAAAATTGAAAGTTCGGCGATTTCAACTTTGGTCATTATCTCCGTTTCTATTCGTGCAAGGATGTTGAAATGAAAACATTATGCAAACACTTTTTTCATAGCAATCCAGTAGCGAACTATATTTTTTCTCCAAGAGGTTTCGTTGCTGAGCTATAACATAAGGTTGTTTTTTCAAATGGAAACAATAGTTCATGACTTAGAAAGAATCATCTTTTTTCCATTCCGAAAATATATACCACATTATAAGAGGTGGGCCACGTAAAACAGTTCAACCCCATATATTTGTAAGTATGCTCTACTCATATCTTAATATATAAAACTAAGTCGGCCATTTTGTTGGTTACACCATTTATAACTCAAAATTGGATGAACTGTTTGTTATGAAATATATTTTTTTGGATTCTTCTACGACGGGGTTAACATAAAATACATTAAAACTCTGAAAAATTTGATGAAATGGAAAAAAATAGGAAATAATTTTTCTTCTTGCGAATAACGCCAGTAGGTGTAGCTACGGTTAATAGCGTTTTCGTTAAAGTATTATATTTGATATTAATTCGGTGAACTACATTTTCTAATAATATTAACGCATCTGAGTCCATCTTCTATCTTTCTTCCGAACACTACGGAAAATTTTATGACGAAATGTCATCTACATTCTACTATTATATTTATATGTAAACAATTACTGTGTATTTTGAGTTGCCTAAACGGATGTTTTGGGGGCGCATTGATTCTTTTGTCTGGTGACTTCCGACGACCATTAGAGGTAATTCCAAAATCGACGGCTGCCGATGAAATAAATGCTTGCTTAAAATCATCAACATCAAATTTGGCTAGGTAATAAAGCTCTCAATTCAGTTGATTGCGGTTGAAATAGTACCAATAGATATTCGCAGCCCAAAAAAATGCAAAAAACACCACAAAAATTGTTGAAAATAATTTTTTGTAACTGCAAAAAAGGATACAATGCGTCATGCACCTGCAGAAAACTGAGTCTTTTTTTTTTAACGCTTCATGTGGGGGAGGTGCAGGTGTTAACTGCCAAAACAGTTGTCCAATCTTTGGCAAAGATGAAGAAATAATTGACAGCGGCGACAGCCATTCAGAATCAAATTAACTTTTTGACACAAAAAGTATTAATTTCACCTGAATAAAGTGATGAATAAATGAAATATTTAAATGATATTTGAATTTTGTTATTTAGAACAAATAGGGGTTGCTTTTAGGCGTTGAAAAATAAAAGTTACTAAAACTAACATTGATCCAGAATACTGTTATAAAATTGATTGAAATTAGTTTATTATATTAAAAAAGACCCATTTTTACACATTTTATGCTGAAAGGGGGTGGTTTATACGGTCTTGAAGTATATGAAGACCTTCATTAAACCTCATAAAACGCTACTTTGATTTACGTAAGAACAAGTTTCTTTTAATTTTGGATAAAGGGGTTGTTTCCACCCCTCAAAAATAATAAGCATAAATCGGGACAGGGTAGGAGTAGGAGACAAGTATAGCTTATATCCAAAATTTTATCAAAATCGCATCGGAGGTAATGCCTAATTTTCGACCTTATTGTCTGTACTAATTGTACAGGACAATTTTATGTCCACTTTCAACGTATTATACCATAATAGTTTATTATAATATTGAAGTTGCTTTTTTATTTATCGATTGAGGCAGTACGAAGTCGGCCGGGTCAGCTAGTAAAAAAATAAAACTAAGCAGTTCAGGAAATTCAACTCCTGAACAAATGCCAAAAATATATCAGAAATTATACAAAAAGTTTTAAATAGCTCATTGAAAGTTATTCTATCAAACTAATTGAAATTCAAATGTAACCAAAAAGTACCTATAACATATAAGTAGAATTATAGAAAGATCTCTTTCGCCCGTCTGAAACATTTATATCGAAATATTTTATACATATTAATAATAATAATAATAATAATAATAATAACACTTTATTGCCAGAACTATGTCATACAAGAATTTATAAACCACAGTGCAAAAGGTGAGCATATCACTGAGCGATATCTTCCTGCCTACCTAATAATTAATAACACGGATAGAGGAATAGGAAGGGGGAAAGGAACGAAACGGTATTTAGTTACTAGAATTCCGTGGTCAATAAATATTTCTTGAGAGCGATCTTGAATGACGAGAAACTACCACTCCGAGCAATTGCGGCCGGGAGAATCTCAAAGAAAAATTGTTGTTCATGAATGTAGTATCATGCATAGGTATTCTAAGCGTAGTGTGCTCGAGTATTATAATGCTCGCCACCCAGTTCCCGAATATTCTCACAAAGGTATTCAGGCCGATGAGCCCTCATCACCTTAAAACCCAACAATAGAAGCCACACGCGACGTTGCCGTATAGTCAGGAGATTAAGTTCACGCCGATAGCTACTCACATGGTCGAACTTTTTCAAGCCATATATAAACCTTATTCCAGCATTCTGCAATCGTTCAAATGTGCTGAGTTGTTGTAAGTTCAGTCCCATGTAAGCCACATCCCCATAGTCAATGATGGGCAGCAAAAGCGAATAGAATAAAGTCTTTCTTGTGGCAAGTGGCAAAAAGTTCTTGAAAAGTCGTAGCTGATGCATAGTACGATAGAATTTTCCATGTACGGCGGCAACCTGGGCATCCCAAGAAAGAGTTTCATCGATTAACAAACCAAGATCTTTAACGCTTTGTGAATATGGAATGAAGTTACCATTAATAACTACTTCAGGTCTACAAGAATCGATCTTAGCAAGACGTGTACGTGTGTCAATTATGATTGATTGTGTTTTCGCTGGATTAAGTAGAAGACCTAAGCTAGAGGCTGTCTCAGACAATAGAGCTAGAAGATGAACAGAAGTCGCGAAGTTTTCTACGGATGTGTGTACGTACAATTGTAGATCATCGGCAAACAGGTGGTACTTGCAATGCGTATTTTTCATAAGAGAAGAGACATAGATGGAGTAAAGAAGTGGTCCCAAAACGCTACCCTGCAGAACCCCAACGTTCATTCGCACCCAATCCGAGACACTATCCCCCAGTTCCACTCTGCTTTGTCTACCCCTCAGATAAGATTCAAAAAACAGCCGAGCGTTGGACGAGAATCCTAGCTCCCTAAGCTTACCAATAAATATTTCGAAGTCCACAGTATCAAAAGCTCTGCTGAAGTCTAAAAGTACTAGCACAGTAAGAAGTTTGCGATCCATTGCTTCACTAATATCGCTTGTTATTTTGGTCAATGCAGTTGTGGTGCTATGTTCTTTGCGAAAACCAGACTGCACTGGATTAAAAAGAGAATACGTGTTCATATAAGATATTATTTGTGAATTTATTAATTTTTCAAAAATTTTCGACATTGTAGGCAGTATCGAAATAGGTCGAAAATCTTCAACATTATTAGCATCACGTTTTTTTGGGAGTGGTATTATTTTCGCAAGTTTCCACAAATTGGGGAAGACGCCGTTAGATAAGGAAAAGTTATAAATATGTTTCAAAATTGGAAGTATTTCGTTAATGATTGGCCTTAGCAGATCCGTCCCGATATTATCAACACCTACCGATTTTGATGATATATCTTCCAGGGCTTCTCTGATATCTTTGTCTTGTACAGGTGTAAATTCGAAGGAAGGCCTTGGAGGAAGTGGTGTGTTGTAGAGTGATTTCAAAGTGGCTCTTTTCGAATCATTATTCAGAGTGACAGGAGGTGAAGCAAAATGTTGCACAAGAGCATTAGCGTTGACATCACAGAAAGAATCAGACTTCCGATGCCTTATACCCACAGAACGAAGAGTATGCCAGACTTTTTTGGGAGAAACATTGAGGAGGTTTTCCTGAAAATATTCTCGCTTCCTACTTCTACACAGATGACTGCACATATTTCTCAGATTACTATATGCCTCTTTGTTTGCTACAGTGGGGTTTTTAACATAAGTAGATTTCAGTCTATCACGTTTCTTCATCATCCGTTTCAAATCTTCGTTCAACCAGGGACATGGTGGATGTTTCACTCTCATAGTCCTTAGAGGAGCTAAAGTGTCATATATTCCAGTAATTTTCTCGTTAAAAAATTCAACTTTATCGTCGAACGTAAGCTTCTCATATAGCGGAGTCCAGTTAACTTTACTGATCTCATTTTTGGGTATGGATCTATTGATGTTTGCAAGGTTACGACAATTTATAATAATTGGTTTCTTCTTGGGTCCTTTGAAATTAAGATATGCAAAAATTAGGTCATGATGGGAAAACTGATAGGCATCTTTCTGCCCATACGTGTAAATCTTATTAGGGCTGGATGTTACAATAAGATCGAGAAAAGTACTGGAATTTGGCAAGTGATGAGTAGGTCTCTTATTGACTAGAGTCAGGTTATAACTATTGAAAATGTTACTCAGTTGTTTAGAACGATTCGTACTATGTAGCATACATGTATTCAAATCACCCATCATAATAAAGTCTGAATAGTATGGCATAAGCTCACCGAGGACAGAGTCGAACTCCTGAAAATAATCCAACGCAGGGGGGGAATAGAGGACACCGACCAAAAACTGTTTTTTCAAATTGACTTCCAAAAAAATATACTCCAAAAGAAGGTTTGGGCCCGGGGTCGACTGCTTTACGATTTTGTAAGGAATATTTTCCCTAGCATATAACGCCACACCACCACCACGACGGTGGACTCTATCATTTCTCACTAATTTATAACCACTAAGCTCTATCAATCTACTTGAAATAGAAGGTTTTAACCACGTTTCAGTGATAAGAATCATGTCATATAATCCGTTCGAGAATGTATTCAGCATATCATCGCGGTGAGCTATCAAACTTTGTGCGTTTATATGACATATAAGGAACTTATTTGATGGGGGTTGGTCTGGATTAACTGTAATACTATCACTCGGAGTGTGAGGTGGATCATCTGAGTCGAGTAGACTCAGCAGCTCATGCTCAATACCGCTCATATCTAGGAGGGGGGAAGGAAAGGAAGTGTCGATTATGCAGTTATGATTGTACATAATAATCAATAGAAAAACAAAATGAAAATACTAACCCTAAATAGGCTGATTTGGACAAAAAAATGAAATAATAATAGATAAATGAAGGAACATTCAATCACTGTGAAGCATTAACATGACGAGAAAATCAAAAAGAGTGCTCATTTGCTCACGTTCCTACTCCTAGTATGCGGTATTGTGCTTTGTGAAGGCAAGCGCTGAGATGGAGCAGCATCCGTTTCATGTACATCAGTACTCTTCAGTTCTTCGATTTGGGATGATGAGCATATCTTGGACCTACGTTTTCCCACTACAACATTGTGTGTCCACACATTTTTTGACCCAAGAGCAGTCCTTGCATCTGCATAAAGTTTTTGCCTTCTTTTAGTAAGGAATTCTGTAATGAGAATACCAGATCCCTTCAGTTTCTTCTTCGCAGACCATATCGTATTTTTGTACTTGAATTTTGTGAATGTAACCAGAAGAGGTCTCGGTCTTGTGGTTTCCATGTTGAGTGGCCTACCCAAACGATAAACATCATCCAAGCATACGTCGGTAGGTATATCTGCTTCAAGTCCCATCGTTGCAATCACATTTTCGAGTAGCGATAAAGGGTCTTCATTTTCTTTCTCACCCACGCCATGGATAAGAATGCAATTCTTTCTCGACTCGTTTTCCAGCGTATCAATGCGACAATCAAAATTTACAAAAATTTTCCCGATGACATTCAATGCAGAGGTGATATCGTTCTTGAATGCAGAGAAATCATCTTGCAAGTGTTTGAAGGATGGGGTGATACCACTGGTATCTATTGCTCTTTGCAATCTTATATTAAAGTTGCTGATAGAACTGTTGAAATGTTCTTCCAGCTTTCTGAACTCTGAGAAATCCATCCTTTAGTGATAATATTCGATGGACGTATGCAATTTTACGTTACAGCACAGATGACTGACAAGAAAAGGTAGGTGACAATATCCGATGAACGTAGGAGCTGAATGTGTGTTATCAGTTGTTCACAATGATTACCTCGAACAATTAATCGAATACTTCCGAAAAACAACAACAATAAACACACCAAATGAAGAACTCTCGGCAGGCACAGGCACTTCTTAAATGGAACGAAATTCTCAAATTAATAAGTTAATTAATAATTAAGTTATCACAGCGACTGGAAGAACGTCTTCACTCGATCATATCTCGTTGTACATGTTATTATCAAAATTAAAAAAATTACAGGAACTTAAAATTTGAAATACCTACATACCTGATCAATATATCTAGTGATCATGCGGCAAATAGCAAGTTGTAAATCATAAAAATCCATTATGGAAAATAATAAAAACGAAGCGTTTGTTGAATTTGAATTAGATTTCAGTGAAGCTACGAATATGAAGTGGGCTCTAGTAAGTGTAAAGGTGAATTAAGCTCACAAATAGATGCAGCTCATTAAAAAGACATGAGAAGACAAATAAAAAACTGGGAAGAAAATCTCAATTGACAATCTGTACCATTTTATGATCCATGAATAATCATCAGCTTGGATCTTTCTTTCAGCACCAGGAAGCAAGAAGTAAAGAGATTGATTAAACGAACTTGATTCCTCCATTCCTTTTTCAGCTACACTAGTAGAAACTTGACTAAAAACTCAACCACATCAAAAAATTCTAATCTGAACTAGGCACAATTGATTCTAACTCAAACATAGAAACCTTCGTCCTACCCTGTGGTAGTACATGTTGAATTCGCAATGATTTGTTTTCATAATAAGCACTACTGATTTCTGCCCAGGGCAAAAATGAATAATTGAACAGGCATTGTAATCGGACGAATAACGGTACTAGATAAATCGAAACCACAATCGATACACTTTCATCGTAGTTACTCCGATGTAGTCTAATAAAACCTGAAAAAACTGCTATCCAATTATGATCAGAACTCTTAAGTCTCGTTAAATCCTCACGTTGTTTATTATTGTACACCGTTTAAGACTTATGCGATTTTATCGCCAGAGTTTAAAGGTCCCTGATTTATGCACTGCGTGCTCTCGAATTTTTTGCGTTTGGTCTTCCTGTATGCGATGACATCAGATATTATATTTCGCGGTATCCCACACTATTTTACGAAGAAGATATAACACGACTATAATGGGTTACTTTCATCTGAAAGAATATTGTGCATGAGTAGATCCCACATGCTGTTTGCGAAATAGATAAGACTGCGGCTTCCTCTGTATTGAATAATATGAATTTTTTCATGAGAAAATAATTGGTGTGTTCTTTATGTTAATTTTCTTCTGCAAGAAAAATTTTGAGACATAGCATGGATCGAGTACTGGGTATGTAAAAAAGCATGAGATTATCCTGAAACATCAACAAATAAATTTTTGCAAAGTTTGTTGCTCATACAAAATATTTTATATAAAAAGTTAAATAAATCTTAAGCATCAATACCTCAATACTTCTCTGAACTGCATATCTCTGTTCATTAGATAATAATCAATCATCTGTTATGAATCAGCCCGATGCACCATAATGGGTTTTTCAGAATATTTTATAGCAAATAAACTACTCCGCTTTTTTGTGATCTGTTCTACCCACTAGAATTTTTCACAATATATTTTATTATCCTCCGAAGAGCCGTCCCGCTGATCGTGATGTCCTTCTATATAGAATATTCAGATACGACAATTTTATTTTATTTTTTTAACGGGGAGACAGGTTTTTTCGGCTGAGGTTTTTTCCCCTGGCTCTATAGTATCGTATGATACTGGTGATGATAGTATCGTATGATACTATAGTATCATACGAAGCATGTTGTGGTACCCTGTTCCTTTTTTTACCTCAGCTTAGGTTCTTTTTGTTTCAACATTTATTGTATTATTTTAGCTCTCTTATTCGAAAGAATATATATATATATATATATATATATATATATATATATATATATATATATATATATATCATCCAACTTATATTAGGTGATTATGCCTGTGAGGCAAAGTAAGGAGAGGCAAAATGGATGATTTAAAAAGCCTTGTTATAAAAAAATAAGAGAGTTCACAAACTAACCGATGAAATTGATCCCAACTGTTCGAAAAAATTTGTCGAAATGATCGCCGTTCTTCTGATGTGCTCACGAATTTTCAATGTGTTGTCTTATTTACCTGGCAATATTTACCTCACCACCAATTAAAATCATATCAACAAGTTCACTATTTGCCTTAATCAGCGGCATTTTTCAACAACTTCGGAAATTGGGAAAAATCATAAAAATCATACACAGGGTGGAATGGTTTTCAGTAGGTACAATGACATCGTACCATCGGATCCATAATCGATATAGATGTAGGCTGAGCTTGGAATTTTTATTGAATTCTATTAGGAATTATTCAACCTAACAGTTCGCCTACATCTGCAGTAGTCATCTTCAGAGGATTCTTGATCTGAGATTGTAAGTCGACTGCTCAGTTACTGACTCTTATGCAGGGTGCAATCCGCATCCGCAGCTGTTATTCATACCTCCGTTAATGGCGGGAGAAGAACGTGAGTTTACGTGTGCGACGTTGATTGAGCCACCAAGCCCACTCTGTATCGGATTGATTCGGGTTCTGTCTGGTGAAGATTTTTCTGTTTAATTGAGTCGACAGAATCGTTCGTGCTCCTTAATTCTCGTACTGATATTTCGTTTTGTTGTACCAATGTATAATTTGCCGCAGTCGCAAGGTATCCTGTAAATGCCGGATTTTGAAAGTGGGTCGACTTTGTCGTGGTAGTTCTGATCATTTGCCCAAGTTTTTGTAAACGGTCTCGATGTTGTGCCTCTTCTTTGGCACTATATTCATAGGCATGCATGCTGTATATGATGCCAGAGAAATCCAGAGGGTAATGAGACCAAAAAATTTTTTTATGATGATAATACATCACAAATTACACCTAATTGAAAAGCTATCATTACAGTTTGTTATTTTGAAATTATTCTGATTGGTGTAAAAAATAAATGCAAGTCGCTATTTTCACTGCCTCCTCGAACGTTGTAATGTCCAAGAGGAGAAATTTACCATGAAAAATAAACAAGACAATGATGAAAAGTTTTGTAACAATGAATTTTATTGATCAGATTAATGATTTTCTGACTCTAAATTAATCATGTAGAAGGATTAATATTTCTGCATTTAATCGAACTAGCTCTTATGGCATCTGATCATAGTCTAATAGACTAAACTAAAGGATTTTTTCTTCTTCCAAAGATTTTTATCATTAAATGACTATCAAGCCGAAAACAGCGGACTTCTTTAATTTGAATCTGCAATCTGAATGGTATGAACCATCGTGCAAAGCCAGATTACACAGCTAATGCTCGAATAAAAATCGATTTACCCCTCTAATTACTGAGAAAATTAGACAGTAAGAGCCGCGAACTGAAAGGTCGACAAGAAACCAGTCAAAACGTACGAAGATGATTGATCATTGCGGGCATCCTCTATTCGTCCTGCTGTAAGCTGAAACGCGAGATTTTATGGCATCAATCGAGGAATCAAGGATGATGCGAATCGATGGGATTTAATTCGACTGGGTTTGTGCAAGATCAGCGTTAATGACTGCGTCGCATACAAGTTGAAGATGCTGCCGATGAAGCAACGATTTTTAGCGTTGCCTTGTGAAAGAAGGTTCTTCGCCAGATGGTCGAAGAAGTGGATTGTTTCGTTCCATGAAGGTGCAAGAAGATTTTACATTAAAGAATATTTACTATGGGAGAGTAATTGAATTATGATCAATTATCATTGATGCATTCTTTAGAAAATAGTCAGCTTAATGAGTACGTAATGGTGAATGAAGGACGAGAAGTAGCGAAAATGATCCCAAATAATTGAAAGGGTAATGGAGAAAGGAATAAAAAAATGAATTGAATGGTCATGTTTTTCATACATCAGTCACCTTGATGCGAAATCGTACAAGTCCACGAAAATGAAATGCAACAACAATTTCAAAAACTCATAGATTCTTTATTTTTCAGGCAGTCAACTCAACTTTCTGAACTAAAATTAGATAATATTTAAAAAGATCGGAAAATCATGGATGATTATATAATAAAAAGTATGACTTTTTCGGGTTTTGCATTTTAGCGTCTGATATTTGAGAAACAAACCTTAAATCTGAAGCAATGAACCAGGAACCGCATTGAAAAAATTCATAAGAGTAGTTATACTTACCTAAATCAAAACTCTCAACTCGCTTTTCTTACTATCTCACTAAATATGGAAAGTCTCTCATTTGTATGATATCGACTACATTTTACTCAGGTGAACAATCATTTACCTTTTCAAGATGTTTTCGAATTAATAAATGAGTCTAAAAATTTCAGAGCTCTCCTAGATCTGTCCGAAGAATTTTAGAGAGAATAGAAGAAGGCAAGTCAATACAGCCAGGAGTAGAAGTCAAAGGAAACCTATTCCACATGATTATATCTTCGACTTTTTTTTTCTAAAATCAAAAACAATGAATATATAAGTGTGGACATCATTCATCATTTTTGAACTGCACTAAAAGTAACCGAATTTCAAACAAAATCAACATTGGATATATTATTTCATGAGACAGTAAATAGACAGAATTAATAAATACAAATAAGAGTTATGATTGTCTTATAAATACATATACATATTACGATCCCTAAAAAATTAACTTCTTCGCATAATTCAAATATCTTTTATTAGTTACAAGTTACAACTTAGCTGATGTGAAAGTGCAAATTCATTTCAGATTCATTCTTTTTTCTTTCTAAATACTGAGAAAAAATATCACAGGGTTAGAAAAATCGACGTCAAAAATGCAAAGTCTGCTGAAGAGTCTTAAGAGTAGGTCATAAGGAGAGTGTTTGCCCGAGTCGAAAAAAATAGTAGATGCGTATAAACTTTGATGAACTTTGAACGTAAATCTTCAATGAATTATCAGGAAACCCTATAAAAATCTTACATCTGAGTTGAGGGAAATTAAAAAATTAATCAAAAACATAAACTAACTTTTGATTACGAGAAGTCCTGTCCAGAGGCAATGAATCAAGAATTGAAGAAATTGAGTGACCTTGCAAAACAGGCAAGAATATCTGTGAATCCTTTATTCCGGAACGGAATCATTTTAAGAGATATAAAGGTGAACTCCGCCGTGGAAAAATGTCAGATAGGTCTACGTTTTCGAAATAATGTCCATGCTTGATTAGGACCAACAACAGCAATTATCTTTGCACTCAAACACTGTACCTCTAGCTAGATGAAGATACTGAAAGTGAAAGGTCTTCGCGTATAAGTGTCGAAAATGAACAAGATATTAGACCTAATAAACAGTTGTTGAATATGCGATTGTTGAAGATACTATGATGAATTGGAAAAACTCATTTTATAGTTTATATTGACACAATCAAAGGTCGGATGTATATCGGTTTGACAAGTGGTAAGTAAATGTCAGACTGTAATAGGAAAACTAAATATTAGGTCTGAAATATGTTCAATCAAGAGACGGATGTAGCTGCAGTTGAATAATAACGAATTGAGCAGAAGACTGTAGTGGCCTTCACAACTCACGAATTTCAATAATGAAACATTCAGCACAGTTAAACTAACCCTGAGTTGCAGGATAGTTCATTAAGTTTAAAGCTCCCTTAATTCTCCATTAAACGGAGTATCCATGGCTACCGCCCAGTGGCGTAGCGCAAAATTTGGGGGCCCCCCCGCAAGATTCTAGTCGGGGGCCCCCCCCATAGATCTATATTATGTACGATAAGTTTCCCCTGACGTTTTTCAAAGAGAAATATTAAAGAAAATGTGATAAAAATAATATATAACATTGAATATCAAAATAATATAGATTCTGATATAAAAATATCTAGGAATAAATCAATGTGATAAAGAACTTGAAAAATCATTTAACAAAAATTATTAAATTTTTTCGTTCAAACATATTTATCAACTTGTCGATGTCCAAGCTTCTTGTCCGAAGCTGGAATAGCCTTAAAAGTCTGATAGACGAGTTTGCGACATTGAATTCGTAAGATAATTCTTGATTATCTTAAGCCCAATAAAACGATCATTTGGCGATGTTTAAAGAGAGCCCCGAAAAGCATTGTTTTAGTTTTTTGCGTACAGGCTTTAGTTTCTGCGATTTATGTTTATGTTACAATATCATCAGAAAAAGATAACGAATCGGCAAGTTCAATAGAATGAAATTATTGGAGCCCCATTCGAAGCCTGATACGTCACTGCTGAATAATTCAATGTGACTCAGGCATTGGCTTATTAAAATATTAAAAAACCTTTGGTTGATTAGAAAATGCATTTTTTTCTTTCTTTCTTTTGCAAGCTCCACTCAAATATTTTCTTTTCCGCTCTGACATTTTTTCTGATATCTGAAAAATTATAAGATATTCAAACTGCCGTTTCCAATTTGCGCATTCAATAACTCTTTTTTTTTTTAAATTGAAATGAATGAATAATAAAAAATACGAGAGACATTTCTTAACGGATAAGTAAGCTACGCACTTAATTCTTGAACTAACCTTCAATGAAATTGTAATCCTGAAACTAAAAGCACTAAAAAAGTCAGAATATTGAAAACTTTGTCTTTGAATGTAAACAAACTCACAACGTGGTTTCGTATTCAAACACTTGTTACACTTGTTTCTCACACTACTAGAATGGAAATGAAGAAATTCATAATATTTTCCCTTCTTCATAAAAATGTGCTGATTGGAGAATTTACATTAATTTCTGCAATAACAGATAAGACGCAAGCCGCCTGAAGAACAACACGTCAAATAAGCTGACGAGCCCCTAATGAAACGATCATGTGGCGACGTTCTAAGAGAAATGCCTAAAAGCTTGACGCTTTATAAAAAAATCTTAAGAACAGGGTGGTAGCACAAGGTGTGATTTAGCGATATGTCGAATCGAATAACTGTAAACCTTTCATGTGTTTGGAATATAATTCAAGAATATTTCTCTATTTTTCGAGAATAATAACTGTACCTTCATTGTTTAGGTTTTGTTCGTTATATCATTAGAAAAATATCGCGAATTGGCAAGTTCAATAATTATTAGGGCACCATTCAAAGCTTTTCTTTTGGCTCGGGGGCCCTCTTGGTGCCGGGGCCCCCCCGCACTGCGGGGTCTGCGGGGCCCTCTGCTACGCCACTGCTACCGCCTAAGGGTTTTCAGTTTAAGGAAGCATTAAATTCTAATGGACGTTCCTGCAAATCAGGATAAATCTATAATATATTCAAAACTTATTGCGAACCTTGTTCAAGTACTATTGCGCAGGGTTTTTTTCAAAAAAACAAATAAAAAATTATTATTGAAAGGCGTAATTTCGGTGATATTTTTCACAGTCCTCAGGATGTATACAGGGTGTTTAATTGTTGGATGGTCATACGGTAACCTGAGTTAGAGCTACCCCAGAAGAGTCCAAAAAACCAATTTATGTGATAGGTCTAATCAATTTCGTAACCGAGATACAGGATGGTTCAAGTTTTGAATCAACAGGCATATTCGGTACATATGAAGAATTTATGATAAACTGATATGATATAAAAAGCGTTTTATATTTAAATTCCTAAAAAATTCCAGGTCCGTAATTGAATAAATTGGGACTTTTTCCAAGCTGAGAATCAACACCCTGTATATTTAATATATGGAATTTGTTTGAGATATTTGAAGACAGCAGAAAATGTTCTATGGGGCTCAATAGATTACCTTGTCCCGCACGAGATTCTGCTTGAAGAAAGCTTCAGGGAAAGATCCAATTGAATGTTGGAATTCCAATAATTTCGTTTTCAAAATGATGTTCCTGTATAAATCGAAGGTACGCACATTGCAGGAATGCATTTTCAGCATGATGAAGCTCCACCCCATTTCAGAGTAATGTTTAGATATTTTTGAGATCATTACTTTAAAATCTGTGGATAGGCAGAGGTGGACTGCATTCCTGGTCCGCTAGATCACCAGATTTCAATCCTGCTGATCATTTCAATTGGACTTTTTTGAGATATTTAGGATATTCACCTGAAAAAAGAGGTGAGGAGATATCGAAGTCGTCTGTAATGAAATACGTAATAATCCAGACATGACCAAAAAAGTATCAGACATATTTTGAAGCGGAAAAGAATGTGTATTGAGAAAAACGTCGTTACTTTCGAGAACCTTCTGTGAATCACGTTAAGTGTTTATGTTTCTCCATTTATGTATTTCGAAAATATATTGAAATGATTCCTTCATGGAATACGAATGTTCAATCACTGGGACAAAAAAACTTCAATTTGATCACAATGTACGATTTTTCTGAGAATTTAGTGGAATTCCGATATTCAATTAGATCTTTCCCTGAAGCTTTCTTTAAACAAAATCACGTGCTAGACAATCTACTGAACCTCATAGAAAATTTTCGGCTTTTTTCAAATATCTTAATCAAATCCCAAAATTCCAATATACAAGGTGTTGAAGCTCAGTTTGGAAGAAGTCCCATATTTTTCAAATGCGAATTTGGTTCGGAAGTTATCAGCAATTGAAATTTTTGGTGAATAGATGAACCACCCTGTATTTAACTTATCGAATTGATAAGACCTATCAGATATCGGTTTTTTGGATTCGTTTAGGGTAGCTGTAGCTCAGGTTACCGTATGTTCAGTTACCAATGAAACACCTTGTATAAAGACACATAAAAAAAAGAAATGGATTTTGGCATTTTATATAGAATATCATAGAAATGATCTACAATGAAAATGAACCCTAACATAATGAACTTTGAAAGAGACAAATAGAGTTGTAAAATAGACCAGAATTTATTTTCATGAATTCTATCCATGGAAAATAAGAAAACATACATAATCATACGATGGTTAGACGCGATAAAGACAGTTGTGTTGGTTCACTATAAATAAAATGAAGAATTAAAAATAATAATACTTGATCTTGATTAACATTCATTCATTAGGTCCGCTGTCCTTAGTTTCCGTAACAGATTGAATAATAATTACTGGATCACATTGTTCAAAATCAAAATTATGTCCTGTTTCAATGTGGCAATCCTATATTATCTCCATATCTGATTTGATAAATCAAATGTTGTCAAAATCTAGGTATGAGGTATTACTCAGTCTTCAGTCTGTCCCACGTACACCGAACTAAACGGGTTATTGACAACTTATTTTATACATCAGGTATAATTGTTATAAATCAAGTACGTTATACCCAAAATAAGAGAAATATTTCTCAACCAAAATATTTAAAATAACAAAATATTATCATGTTGACATTACATAAAATTCTGATCAATTGCCTGGTCACTATTGGGACGTGAATCCTTCTGAAAGTTTTCGTTGATTCAGAATCATCAGGCGAAGTGTTCTCCGATTTTTCAGTAGAGAAATATCAAATTTTACTCGTCATTTTCTTAGGATACTACTATTCGAAAGCTGTCGGAATTATTTTCAAGTAAGTCTTATACCTGGAGGCACGTTGATTCAAATGTGTCCTACTACTAGTAGTACCTATTGGTTCAAACACTAAACAGACAGACTGGAGTTCATCGTACGGAATATCAAATTCATGTTTTAGATCTTCATATTCATATTTGGACCGCAGCTTTTGTCGTGATCGGAGGTCGCTATCAAACTACAATCATGATAGCCCGAAGAGTAAAAATATCGATAAACGATTATTTTCGTTCGTTCGTTCGTTCATGATCTAGTCGCAGAAGGAGAAATTACGATGAAAGTGAATTTATTCCGAATCTAAGAACTACTTACACGAGTCCGGAAATATAGGAGTTGTCGAAATGGAACCGTACCTATTTGGGATCTTCTTTGATTTCATTTCGTTACAGAAAATAAAGTAATGTACAGTGTACCATGACTATTTGAAATAAGGGCTTCTTCATCTATGCAAGGAAAGCTTGCAAAAACTGAATTTAAAGAATTAGCGTTGCTTTATCCCTCCATACATATACAGGGTGATTCACGTTAGTTAGAATATTTCAAAGTCTTGAGATAATCGAGGTCAGTAACGACAAAAACCTCAAAATAATTTTTTTCGAATGGAGACCCTTTTTTCTCGCTCAGCTAGGATCTACGTTCAAATAGTTTTCAACATAGGCAGACTTATACATTATTGTGTATAAGAGTCATACATTTACTTCTTCTCTAAAACGTTAAAGTTAACACAAAATATGTTCACTCTCTGTCCCCCTTGATACCAACAACTTTGATTTAAACAATTTTTTTCAGAATAATTTACTGTCTCAAGTTGAATGCCGCACCCTATATACAAGACCGCCGCATACCTACCTGTAATCGCCAATTATAAAAAAAGGTTGATGGTTCGAATGCAGTTGAAATAGATTATTTCAATTCAATGAGTGAGTGAGGTTTCTTTGAAAATTAAATGGAATTAATGGAAAACTAATGCAATTAAACTGTTTTCTCAGATTTCTGGTAATAAAACCTGTTTGCATTCCCTTCGTTCATTCGATACTCATTGAATTCTTTGATTCTGACAATTTTTGCCATGTTGACAGGAATTTCAGAACATATCAAAAGCAATACAAACATAGACCAATATAGGGTTTCAGTTGTGACCCTCCAGAGAAGAGCGAACAAAGAAAAGCGGAAGGAGTGTTCATTGCATAAATGCATGAATCATATTCCGCATTTCTCAATAATTAACTTATATTTTTGAAATTCCAAGATATAATATAGGCCCTTCGTATGAAGGTATTTTTCTGAAGAATGAATAACTATATGAAAAGTTTGTATCTTGCGCATCTCTCAGAAATAACAATGAGTTCGATTGGAGAATTGAAAATAAAAATAATATCTGAAATATCACTAACGCCGCCCCGAAACCAAACAACGATGGGTAAGGGATAACGTTTATGTCGTGAATAAGTGGTTTTAAAAAAGAAAGTGTCCACTACCGTGAGGGACCGAAGGCGGCGCCTTTGATTATAATACATTTTCCCTTACTTGCGATTGCAGATTCCTTTGGTGCTATTAATGTTTAACAATAGTTTTTTTTGTCGCCTAGAATGCCACAAGTGGTAGGTTGTTGCCCACAGAGAAGAGTGCACTAAGCGACTGAGGTTCTCAATTAGATTTTGTATACCTACTGCAAATCGTTGTACGAAGACCTGTAGTATAGGTACACTGTTTTTTAAGACCTATTAAATTAGATAATTGAATCAAATCAAAGATCCGATCAAGGTGAGTTATAGATTCATTATTCATTCTAATATCGTACTGTCGAAAAGTATTCCACAAATAACAGGAAATATCTTATTTTAATATTTGAGATGCAGTTCCTCTTTCGCATTTCTATACACTACAGTGTGTCACAACCAAAATTCATAAAATAACGGTTTCTTGATAGACGAATGTCTCAAATTCATAAAATACTTTTTTGTAGCGAGTTTTTCAGATTTTCTTCAAAGTTAAAAAAACGTGGAATTGTCATTTTGTTATTAATGAAGAAAATGAGTTAAACTACAAACTACCATACATTTGAGAATGTCTCAAAATTTCTTCAAAAATCACTAAATTTGAAAATTTGTCAGAACCTCTTTCAGCTAAGTTTTGACGCCCCCACAAAATTTCTTTTTCCGCCTATGAATACAACCTGATAAACAACTACAATCCACAAGTATCAGGAAGGCCTGATGGATAATTATATATATTTTGTCGAAATTCAAGTATTGATTCAGATTAAGTCAGTAGGTATTAAAAAAAGTTCATTCATCTCAGAATAGTCCGTGTCTTGGTTGATCGTTGAAGTCTCCGACCTAAATACGATAAAATACACAATGGTATTCAGAATCCTAGCGATTGCTAATTACATTACACCAAAGAAACAAATTGAATAAAATCGATTGGGTGATAGTCTAGGCTAATAGGATGCTCAAGGTGAGGTATTTGATATTTTAGTAACCTTTCTACTTCAGCAGTCAATTAAATAAAATAGTACAGGGCGGGCAAAATTCGTTGTCTCCTGAGGGGATCTCGAGAATTATTGAAACGAGAAGAAAACGGATGACACAGTCTCAAGGATTTTTTCCTGACTTATTCAAATCTAATCAGAAGTGTCCTCTCATTTTTCAAACAAAAATTGAGAAATTCTCATTTTCAATAATAGAAAATTACTAGATAGACTGTTTCATGACTACCTACCGGTAAATATATTATATCATATTAATTTTCTTGATCCCGGCATTTTCAAGATTTGATATGAATTTCTGATTTTTGAATTGTAGAGTATAGTTGAAAATTCTCTCATCTTGATGGCAATTTTCTGTTTATTTCTAAAATGTATCATATAAAAAAAAATTAATCCGCTTCTGCTTCCCGTTTCACTATTGCATAATTTGCAGGAAGGCGTTACCATAACGACTGTTAAATATGCATTTTTCATTCGTGAACTCAGTACCTATTTTGAAATCGTTCATCAAATCATTTTTCATGTGATATTATAAACAGAAAATTTTTGATTCAATTTTCCATTCATGAATGAAACTGGTGAATCTTGTATTATTTTATTGAAAAAAATATGGCTCATAATAATGAATCACAGTCCAAAATCACATACCTAATATCAAACATATTTTAACGTTATTGTTCGATTGTTCGAATTGTGAAGCATCTTCTTCTACTCCATTCAAATACCAATGGCAAAACTGAATCCTTCTTACAGAATCTCCGTCTAACAATTGATGAGTTTAAGGATATGTGTAAGTGTCAAATTTATCGGGTTTCAGAATATTCTAACCATCTTGTCGTTGTACAGGGTATCCCCAATTGCTTGATTTTGACTGTTTTAGGTACTTCTGGACTAGATACGTAAAAACTTCGTAAGGTGTCCTAGGCCCGATTTTTGTGAAAACATCATTAGTGAAAACTGTCTCACGATATCTTAATTTTTTTTTTAATTTCGATTTCGAAAATGTGCCATAACTTTTTCATTTACGAAAACGATTAAAACTTTCTAAAAGCGCTTTTTTCCCGGAAATAAGAAACTATGTTAAATTTTTTTTCTCGTGGAAAAAAAACATTTTTTTTATATTAAATACATTTTATTTCATGAAAAAAAAATTTGAGATAAAAAAAATTTGAAATAATGTCTTATTCCCAGTGAAAAAGTGCCGGTTGAAAGTTTTTATCTTTTTCAGATATTTTCGAAAATGAAAAAGTTATGGCACATGTTCTGAATCGAAAAAATTTCAAAATGTTGTTATATCTTCAAAACAAATGAAGATATCGTGAAACAGTTTTCACTATTGGAGTTTTCGCGAGAATCGTGCCCAGGACTCCTTTCAACGTTTTTACCTATCTAGTCTAGAAGTACCAAAAAAAGCCAAAATCAAGCAATTTGGGATATCCCGTACACCTACTTCCTCTGCCAGTTTTCTAAATGAAACATTTTGCATTCATTATACCTCTTGAGAGTCTTGAGTCTCTTCATTATATTTCGTTGAACTATAATTTTCCATTCTGAACCAAACGTTTTCTCACTCGGTTGCTGTCGATTAGAATATTTCTTGAGTTGATCCTCCCCGGCAACTCGGATATTTTCGTTTGCTTGAATGTAACATACCTACTGACATATCGAATTTTTCTTAATAAATGATAATAATAATAAGTGTTTCACGACCGGATATACTGATATTGAGAGAGTCTTCCGGGCTTTCTCGACGTGATTCTTTAGGAATTATTTCACCTAACGTTTCGCCTACATCTTCGGTAGGCATCTTCAGAGGATGCTTGGTCCGAGATTTTACCTCGAACGCTGAATTTCTGACGCTGAAGATGCTTACTTAAGATATAGGCGAAACATTAGGTAAAATAAATCCTATGGACCACGGCCAACAAGCCCGGAAGACTCTCTCAATGTCAGATTTTTCGTTTTCATTTATTTTTTCTGATAATTACGAATTACAAGCAAGAATGATGAACAGATGGGGCTTCTAATCTCAAGAACAATAGATGACAATTAACCACAGGAACAATTATTCGACAATCGGTGATTTCCATCAGAGAGTATTGAGATCACGAAGAATAAATGCATACCTATTTAGAAGTCGTTACTTTTCAGTCAATAGTGAAACGGGAGACAAAAATTTCTCATGAAATATTCAGGTGAATTGTTAGGTACACATGATATATTTTTGAATCGGCAGAAAATTTGCAGAAAGAACCTTCAACTGAATTATCTTTAGATCATGAATCCGTCTTATGTCTTGAAAATAGCCAGATCAAAAAATTTAATAATAATACCATATTCGAATTACCTGTAACAATTATTTTCAAGTACCCAATTAAATTGAGCAGTATTGGAAATACTCAATTGTTGTTTATATTCCACAAATTATCTGGAAAAAAGAGCTAGAAAATGTGTCATCAGTTTTCTTCTTGCTGCTATAAGTATAAGTAAATTTAAACTATTCTGTTTATAGCCACACTCTTGGTATTCTATAGAATATTGATATGAATATTCATTAAACGCGGTTTCATTATCTGTGAAGCAGCTATCGACCAGAGGTTTGTTAATTATTGGTGTGAGCGTTCGCCTAATTCAACTCCCTCAACTATATTTCTGAATATAGATTGTGTACATTTAGAGTAATTAAGACTCTCATTATCTCATTAGATAACTGAAATGACGAAATAAATAATATGCAACGTTAAAACTGTGGCAAAAATTCTATATCTTGTCGGACATTGTATAACACTATTCCTCCACTGAGTTCTTACTTCTTCATCCCCTAAAGGGATTAGAGAATACTTTACCTGAAATTCTCAAAATTGAAAGTTTTATAAAATGTCGTTATATTCTTCAGGGATGAATTAATCAACAATGTAGAAGGAGGTGGATTTTCTTGAAATATCTTTTTTCATAAATTGAAGAATTGTTCAATTAATATCAATCGTTGAGCTCTTATTATTCCTTTTATTGTTATTTAATTTCATCAATAGAAATAAATACTATTTAGTGATAATTGGTTTTTCCATAAAATCTGCTCAACAGGGTCAATAGAGATGAAAAAATGTTCGAAAATTAAGGGGGGGGGGTAAAGTCTTTCCTGGGGATGAAAATATCCATTTCAGATCCTATGATTGGCGGATTGAAAATGATGATTTTGATCAAGGTAGTAGAAAAAACATCGTTGCATTGGTTGCCAGACCAATTCTTCATTCGTATAAAATGAATTTAGTTTATTTATTCGATGGAGATCTGTCGAAAAACATTATATCCTGACGGTCAAAATAATCCTTTCGCTGCTTACAAAATACCTTCTCTTGTTCGAGCAATGGAAATATATTCTGTTCCAAACGTAAAATCAGAATAATGACATCGCACGTATCAACAACGTGCTGGCAACACAAACTTCAGAAATTGAACGGTTTTTTGTGCGATTTCAAGGTGTATTAAGTTTGCATCACTGATCCACCATGGACGCCATGGCACTTCTTCGGTAAATTGACTATAATGAGATTTGGGTTATTCTTGATGAAATGCTATTTCAACTTCATTTCATGCTTTTGGTTTTCAGATTCTTTCGAATAGGCATATTCTTGTCTCCCTCTTTGAAAATCAACAAAAGCAGGTATACAATATATTTCAACCAATGTTGGACTGAATGAAATGAATATAGTTATTTTTTTGAAACGATCACATAGTATGACATATTTGCATCAAATCTTTCTTGAAAATTTCACCAGCAACTTTGAATCTAAAACGTATTTTTGAAATTCAAAATAGTAGTTATCATCGAAATGAATTCCATTTTCAATTCATAGGTTCAGAGATCTTTTACCAAGAGGCTGGGGTGCTGAAGAAATAAAATCTAATTTCATTTGGTTTGTTCTTTTTCTTGAAAAATCAGTTGAAGGTTAATGTTTTAAGGCTACGAGAGATTTTACCATGTCCAAACATTCCTCATTCGACAAGGCTTCAAAAGACCCTAGTCAGACAAAATGGCAGGCAAATCTACAATTTGTTCATGTTGTTGAAATAGGTGACAATAGGAGAAATTGAAACGTTTGGAACCACTCCAGCAAGTAAAGCTTGAATTATATAAATTTTTTAGAATGCAATATAAGGAGTAGTAAAAAGAAATCCATTATTTTTTCGATTTATGGCTTCAGTTATCTGTATCTCGCTTTGGATCGGGTTCAAACAGATATTGTTAGAAAGATGAAATTTTGTACTAGAAAAACTTTCCTGACAGTTTTTTGATTAGTTGAGTCAGTTCAGTTTTAGCGAGCGTTAAAGATGGAAACTAGCAGAGAAAAAATACGCTATATTCTACAGTTTTCCATCGATGAGAGCGAAAATGCAAGCCAGGCGGCTGAAAATGTAAATTGTGTTTATGGTCCTGATAATGTAACAGTCCGTTCCGGTGATTTAGACGTCAAAGATGAACATCGTACTGGAACGCCAATTTCTAAAAATGTCGATAAAATCATGGATCCTGCCGAGTCCGTCGACCGTCATGTCAGCACTGCTTCGATTGCCCAAGAGCTGAAGATTACACAAAAAAAAAAGTTTGAAAGCATTGGCATAACGCTGATCCCAAGAAGAAACTCAACGTACGACGGATACCTCAATGCAAGGTATCCGAATTTCCATCTGCGAATCGCAGCTGAATCACAACAAAATCGATCCATTTTTGAAGCGGTTACTGACTGTAGACGAAGGGTGGATCGATTACGAAAACGTTAAGCGAAAACGGAAGTGGTCGAAACGCTAGGTTTTATGGCCACAAAGGTGTGTGTATGAGCTGCTTCCCAACGGCAGAAATGTTAACTCGGAACTGTACTGTCAACAAGCGGCCAGCTTTAGTAAATAGGAGAAAAATTGTGCACAAATTGTGTTCCATCAGGACAACGCGAGACCAAACACATCGATCGATAGTGACTCCCGGTGACTCGTCAGAAGCTCCGGGCGATTGGTTGGGAGTTTCTTATGCAATAATTTTGCTGGTGAAATTTCCTTACTCAGAGGCTCGTGAAAATCGACTGTCTCAATTTTCTGCCAATATGGACGAGGGCTTCTATGCAGAGCAGAAAGACATCATGATATTATGTTATGTACTCCCAAAATAGCAACTACATATCGAGCAAAATGCGAATATTTGACTTATATAGTATCATTCACAATAAATCGACAATGGTTTTTATTAATTTTCTCTATTTCAGTATCGTAATGAGTTCATTACGGTACTAATAGTCCAAGAGCTAGACCGGTGTGAACTCAGCAGACTCTTTCCAGCAGACCGTTCGTCGAATACACCCAAACGCGGTCATCAGTGGCGTACGGATTGAAGACAAAATTAACATTAAAATTACGTTACAGCATGCAATACAGAATATGGGGATCTCAGGGTTGATTGAATTAGAGTGAAACAAAGGAATGACATACAAAAAAAAATAATTATCGAAATTATTCGTAGAAGTAATGAAGTTTTCATCTTCGGGATATTTGTATTTCATTATAACAGGAACCATATTTGGCATTTTTGATTATTATATCAATATGACTAAGTACACACAAAATCATTGACTCGCGAAGAGAGCTAGGGGTTGATTAGTGATCCCTTATTTTTCAAAATTCGATAGAACGGGAACCGTGAGCCGGAGCATAACCATAATTGGCATGGTGAATTGTAATACGAATATTAATAAGCATACAAAAAATCATCGACTCGCAAAGGGAGGCAGGAGGTGATTCTTCATCCCATATTTTTCAAAATTCGATAAAACGAAAACCGTGAACCGGAGCATAACCATATTTGCCATGGTATTTTTAATATGAATATTAATAAGCACACAAAAAAATCATCGACTAGCAAAGGTTGGCAGGAGGTGATTCTTCATCCCTTATTTTTCAAAATTCGATAGAGCCGAAACCGTGAGCGGAGCATAACTATATTTTGCATAATGAATTGTGATATGAATATTAATAAGCACACAAAAAATCATCGACTCGCAAAGGGAGGCAGAAGGTGATTCTTCATCCCATATTTTTCAAAATTCGATAAAACGGGAACCGCGAACCGGAGCATAACCATATTTGCCATAATATTTTTAATATGAATATTAATAAGCACACAAAAAAATCATCGACTAGCAAAGGTTGGCAGGAGGTGATTCTTCATACCTTATTTTTCAAAATTCGATAGAGCAGAAACCGTGAGCCGGAGCATAACCATAATTGGCATGATGAATTGTAATATGAATATATTGATAAGCACACAAAAAATCATAGACTGCGACTAACGCTTTGTCTGTAAGGCTGGAAATTCTTATAGTGGTAGTTCATAGCATGCTGAGGACGAAAATCATCGCCTGGCACCCCTAACCCCTGCACACCTATATCTTTGAAAGTGTAAAAAAAATTACAAGAATAAACTTGTTCTTGTAAGCTTGAAACTTTCATACGATTTTGTTCATTCATTGTAAAGTTCAAAAAAAATGACAGGTCATTTCGACGAGCACATGTACTTCTCCTGAAAACTTAATAATTAATAATTAATTAATTAATAATTTGGCAAAATTTCTGTTACAATTTTTGAAACCATTAACCGGAAAATCAGATGGTTACTTAAAAAACACTTTCTTGAAAAATTGAGAAATTCCAATCTGAATTCGTCTGATATTCTAGTAAGTTTCGATGTAGTTAATCTTTTACAGTGGCGTAGCAGAGGGTCCCGCAGAAGCCGCAGTGCGGGTGGGGCCCGGGACTACGGGGGCGCCCCCGAGCCAAAGGAAAAGCTTCGAATGGGGCCCCAATAACTATTGGACTTGACAATTCGCGATATTTTTCTGATGATATAATGAACAAAATCTAAACAATGAAGGTACAGTTATTATTCTCGAAAAATAGAGAAATATTCCTGAATTATATTCAAAAAACATAAAAGGTTCACAGTAATTCGATTCGACATATCACTAAATCACTCTCTGTGCTACCCTATTTTTTAAAGTTTTTTATATAGCGTCAAGCTTTTCGGCATTGCTCTTCGAACGTCGCCACATGATCGTTTTATTAGGGGCTCGGCGGCTTATTTCACGTGTTCTTCGGGCGGCTTATCTAATATTGAAGAAATTATTGTCAACCAGGACAGTTTTATGAAGAAGGGAAAAATATTATGAAATCTTTTTATTTCCATTCTAGTATCGAGGGATACAAGTGTTTGAATGCGAAACCACGTTCTGAGTTTGTTTACATTCAAAGACAAAGTTTTCAATATTCTGACTTTTTTAGTGCTTTTAGTTTCAGGATTACAATTTCATTAGTTCTAGAATTAATTGCGTAGCTTATTTATCCGTTAAGAAACGTCTCTCGAATTTTTGATTTTTTATATTAAAAAAAAGAGTTATTAAATGAGCAAATTAAAAACGGCAATTTGAATATCTTAAAATTTTTATAATTTTTCATATATAAAAAACTATGTCAGATCGGAAAAAAAAATATTTGAGTGGAATTTGCAATAGAAAACTCCAGGAAATAAAGAAAATGCATTTTTCTGCAACGAAAAGTTTTTTGATAACCCAATGCCTGAGTCACAATCAATTATTCAGCACAGTGGCGTATCAGAGAGCTCATCCGGTACTAACGGAGCCCCCAAGCTGAACGCAAAGCTTCAAATAGGGCCCCAATAATTTCATTCTATTGCACTTGCCGATTCGCTATATTTTTCTGATGATATAAAGAACAAAAAACTAAAACAATGGAGATATAAAAATAGAGAAATATTCCTAAATGGTAAAAAAAAAACATATAAGGTTTCCGATAATTCCATTCAAAATTTGAATCATCACTCAATTACACCCTGTGCTACCCTGTTTTCAACAGTTTTTTATTCTACCGTCAAGCTTTTCGGGACTCTCTTTAAACATCGCCAAATCATCTTTTCATTGGGGTTAAGATAATCAAGAATTATCTTAGGAATTCAATGTGACAAACACGTCTATCAAACTTTTGAGCCTACTCCAGCTTTGAACAAGAAGTAACCTGAAGCTTGGAAATCGATAAGTTGATGGATATGTTCGAACAAATAAATGAGAAAAGATTAATGCATTTTTGTTAAATAATTTTTCAAGTTTTTCATCACATTGATTTATTTCTAGTTATTTTCATATCAGAGTCTATATAATTCTGTTTAGAAATTCTTGTTATTCAATATATTTTCTTCTTCTTCTTACATTTTCTTCAATATTCTTCTTTGAAAAACGTCGGGGGAGACTTGTCCTACACAACATAGATCTAAAGGGGCCCCCGACAAAAATCTCGCGGGGGGGCCCCCCAATTTTGCGCTACGCCACTGTTTTCAATTAAATCTTACTCATAAACGATGATAAAAGTACCTATCATTGTGTCTGAGAATTATGTTAAATCAACGCTACCCATTTTCCATTTGACGACGAAATTATAAATGAAATTTGGAGTTGATAATGGCAGCTTCATGATGAATTTTTTTCGAATATAATATTATAGGGTTTTTTAATTAATGGAATTAATGGAATTTTCTGGAATTATTCGGAATTATTTGGAATTATTTGGATTTATTTGGAATTATTTGGAATTATTCGGAATTATTCGAAATTTTGGAATTATATGGAAATATTTGGCAGTTTTTGGAATTATTGACTGTTTTGGAATTTTAGTGTACAGAATTTCTGGGGTGAAATGCCCCTCGGTTGTGATACATCGATGTATTTAGAAAAAAATAGAAAAATTTGACGTTAAAACATACGAGGTATTCCATTTGAAATAATTCAAGTTTATGTTCTATCTCAAAAACATTCATCCGAAAAAATTTTAAGCTACGCCAGTGGCTTCTACGTGAAAATATTATTATAAGCATTTTCATTTTTCTTCTTATACAGGGTCTCGAGAAATAATAACATCTCCAAAAGTGGACATTTTCATTTTCGCCCTGTTTTCCAGAAACAAAAGTAGTTGGAATATTTCTGTTTGTGGATTCAAAAGCTTTACAAAAAAGTGACACAGGGTCGCGAAAACTGCATGTCTCTATCTTCAATAATAGTTGAGATACAATGCAGTCTTCCCTGCACTGTACCCTATGATGAAGAAATTAATGACAACATATCAGATGATGATGAAGATTAATATTAAAACTTATTTTTTCATTCCCTCACAAATATAAATTTCAGCCTTATCGAAAAAAGTTTACTTATTTTTGTTCATATTCTACACCCTTTTTGAGTCGCCTGGCAGCTACTTGTGCTCGTCGAAATCGCCTGTCAATTTTTTTTTAATTTTACAATGAATGAACAAAATCGTATGAAAGTTTCGAGCTTACAGGAACAAGTTTATTTTTTAAAATTTTTTTCATTCTTTAAAAGATATAGGGGTTGATTACGTGCAGGGATGGCGGTGCCAGACGATAGTTTCCGTCCTCAGCATGCTATGAACTACCACTATAAGAATTTCTGGCCTTACAGACAAACCGTTATTCGGAGGGTTCACTAGCTCTCTTACTATAACACTCATTACAGCATTGTTTTCAGTTATATTTTTGGTTTTGTGGTTGTCAGTACTGACCTGAGATCCTCTCAATTTTCACATCAAATAAATTCTAATTTTGTAAGCTGTCAAATTTCATAAGTCACAGATGTAAAATCAGAATTTTTATTTGAATTTCGAGAGTAGGTATTCCACGAAACTTGACTGAAATGGAGAAAATATAGTCTATTACTGGCAGTAGGCAGAATGGGCTCTATCCCAACGCAAATGCTCCTTCGTCGCTCATTTTCGAACGCATGAGTGTTGGAATAGGAGCCCATTCTGCAACTTATTTTAGAATAGGTGTATACTGTTTAAATTTCAATAATAACGGTGGAAAAGTATTAGAAATATCGAAAAAATTAGTTCCATTTCATTTTCCAAACAAACAAAAAAATCCAGTAGTTGGAAATTGAATCTTTGCTGAAGGATCAAATTGAGTGAAGAAATTATAACCACAAGAGGTTTTTTCACAGTGTGAATTGTTCATAATGGATGATGTAAATTGGTTGTTTTATCTCATAACTGGCAACTTCGTGATGCAGTAAGTCTCCGTTCAAACTTATTCGCGAATTGTTGGAAAAAACCTCTTTATGGGCTTTCGTGTCGAGAATAAATCAGAAAATCAGTACAATGATCATTAACCCATCAATCATAATTAGACGATACCATTCAACACGCTCAAACATCAAGAAACTGAATGAGGATTCGCTCGTCCAGCTATTTCTACATGACCCAGAATTGCGTGTTGGTCATAGACTACTAATAATAAATAATAAATAATTTATTATATGTTGTCTATGGTGTGAAAATAGGTATGGACCAGATTTTGCGTGTTCTATATCGAACATTCGTAAAATTATTCGTTCATACTACATAATGGTTGAATGTCAAGTATTAAATAATTTCATGTTTCTCGACCTTTGGGAATGAAATATGGACGGACCATGATAGTATATGAGAAGGTGATAGTGCACATCACCGAGTTTTCATTAGACGTTGAGAAGGAATCCTGTAAATGTCCCCATGTATAGGTATAATTATACTGGGTCAGTCTTTAACTTGTACATATAGTTTAACAGGAGATTCCTGAGGATGATTTGATCCAATGAAAAGATTTTAGGAATATAAGTTTTCATTTATGTGGTGAATCTTTCATTAACACGTAATTTATTCTACATTTTTTCGGTGGTTTGGGCGGTAGATCTAATGCTCGGTAAAACTCTAGTGGCATATATGACAAAGGACAAAGATCATCATGAGAGTTTAAAATGGCTATATATTCTCTCTATGATAATTCGGAAAAAATAGTGTACGAAAAAGTAGTTCTTTTGTCCCCAAGAATGTATTGTTGAAACATATGTCAAAGACTCAACCTGTATTAGAAAAGTTTCAATATCATATAGGTATGTGTATAGTCGAAACAGGTATGTTTAGACAAGACCAATGCCGTCAGATGCGCTCGCATAGTACTAAAGACGGAATATGCACACTAACAACTATCAGATTAGGTTATACGTTCCAGGTATTTCTAGGTTGTGGCTTTTGAAGAGGGCATGCCTTTACACAATTCTTCACATTGAATTTAATTTATTAGTAATAAACAAATGCCGTTGGACCACTGCTCAATGTTCTCACTGGGGAGAAATTCGTTCTGTTATGGACTGACTATGACTATAGTACACTGACGCTGTGTCCTTGGAATAAGTATGACGTCATGAATCTTCGCCATTTTTTGTACTGTGAGAACTGACTTTTTCAAGGTAAGCTGCTCTCAGTGGTTTGATCACATAATCAGCAGCGTCCAGAACTGAATTAATTAAAGGAGTTGTTCGAGGATACAAAAGGTTTATCACGGTCAAATTGATGAACTTGCAGAACTTCCCAAGTTCATCTGAGAAACAAATTCAAATATCGGAATAATCAATGATTTTAACTGCATAAACTGGTGCAGTTGATATTTTATTGGAATACTTTAGAAATAGTAGCATCTCGAGAACAGAAAATTATTCAGAAACAACAGATGAAACGATGAAACTTTCAAAAGCCACTTTCTGTAAGGCATATATTTCTATCCCATGAAGTGATTACATTTTTCCTTTCGCATTAGAAATCAATATATGTACCAAGAATTAATATTCATAACCTTTTTTTGGTATATTCCGTTTTTCATTACATTCCCATGAATTGCACTGATTCATTGTTCGTCATTGGTCGCATTCACCGGACGAAGATTCTGCTTCCGCTATCTAGCATAAATTGAAAGCGCGCCCAAAAATGCCCACTGTTCCAGAACGTGTTGAATTTGCAGCGCATGTGCCACAGGACGATTCCGCAACAGTTGCACAACTGTTACGTCCGGTGAATGCAACCATTGGTTCTAATCGAAGTATCATGCATCTCGCATATCGTGTGCTAGATCGCGCGCTACTCAAGATTGATGCTTATTGTCATGAATAATGTGACTCTTAGGATGACGATATCTCAGGAGTGATAACTCCTTTGTGACTTTTGACAGTGACGGATTATTAGACTAACTGGCAATCATGAAATATTGATTTTGAATTGTTTTATGGAATAATACTTTATTCACCAGATCCTTTGATGAATGGAAAAAGACCTAGTGAATCAAAGTTTTCTTCTAATAATATCAGACAAACGATGTTCACTCCGGAAGAAATAGATATACAGAAAAATTATTCCGACCGCAGCGTATTGAGTTCACGAAGAATAAATTAATGCATATCTAACAGTCGGTATGGTAGCACCCACCTACTTATTATTCATGAAACAAGAAGCGGGAAAAAGTGCATATTTATTTTTCGTGAGAACTTTTGGCGAATACTTACATGATATGATATATTGTTGAAATCAGCACAAAATTTGCAGGAACACAATAGAACTTTCAAGTACAATTAACAGTTAAAAAATCAAAAAACTTCGGCATGTCTTAAAAATGGCTGGATCAAGAAAATGAATAAATATTATATTCAAATGACCTACTCTTTCAATGTATCTGTAAATGTGACAATAATTTTCGAGTACGATTTGAAAAAAGCCAATAATACAAATTTTCGTTCATAACTCAAAATCTGAAAATAACGGTTCTGTTTTCAGATTTGGTTTAGTGGGAAAAGAAGAACTAGCTGCTATAGTTCTCGAGGTTCCCTCATAGTAAACAACGAATTTTCCCTTCTTATTCAGGAGTTTCATGGTTCTGTATATAGAGTTGGAATTATGAGCAAAGATGCTGCGAACAGATTCCCTCGAGCTAAAGTTCTCTCGGAAGGTATCGAGTTAGTAATCATTTTCCTTTCGAAATTGCAGACATTCGTTCAAAATTTTAGGCGCTGTTATTCATACATTAAATAAACCAGAAACGTCTAAATTTAATAATGCTTAATTGAGCTTAAGACAAGTGCACAAGCAAGTAATTCGAAAAAATAATCGACAGAGCAACAAAATGACGAAAAGAAGAGACCCTCTGTCGAAATCCTAAAAGATCAATATCTTGAACCCTTCGTACACTTTGCAATTGCCTAACAAGTCTCACGATCCAGAGTTTACTACGGACGTTGCCCACAGAATTAACTGCCTTGATGCCTAGATGATTATCGTCACACAATACCTTCACTGGCATTGTCGACGCTCTGTGTTTGTACACCGCGATTCGATGATCCGCCTGTCCGACAAAAAGAGATGCGTTCGTTTGGTGGGATCTTCGCGGAACGTTAGATGAAAGTGGGAAAAACGCATTTGGGGGAGGATTGGAGTAGCATCCATAAACCGTATTTGTATAAAAGACAAACTTGGATTAATTCAGTTTAGTTTTAGGTGCCACCGGTGTTTAGGATTAATTTTTTCAGGTAAGGGTATAGTGAATGCGTGCGATAGTGTAGTCAGTTCGGTAAGAGTGCTTATGAGTTGGGCAGGGGTGCCAACCGATGGGAAGTGTGTTTTTAATTTTCGGATTATGGTAGCCGAAGGGAAATGTATATCATGAGATCAATCAATTTTCCTCGCCCATGGTACAAAGTTGTTGGTATAAAAATTGATGATGGCCTCTTGAGAAATTTTCTCCCAGCACACAATTCAACAAAACAATTTTTGCCGTACATTTCATTCTTCAAATCAACAAGAATATTTTTTTCTCTATAAATCGCTCCAATTATCGACTTGTATTATCAAATTTCAAAACATAGTCTTATCTTTTGAATTTCATCCATTCGATGTTTTTCGAATAATCGGCCCAAGCTGATGTTTCACTAGGTATGTTCTGTCATTTTCGATCTGATGTTTAAATTTATCGAATTCCTTGATTTTCATAGCTCTATATTTGAAGCGTTATGTTTGTATTTGATCATTAAACTAATTTAATTACAGTTAGAAGGGGAGTTTCATACGACATAAACAATCGCTTTCAAGCTTAATGTTTCAATTGTTTCTGAGATGCCTGGCTGAAAGTCTTGCTCGTCATTCGAATTATAAAAGTATGAAATCACCAATTTATCTCTTTCGCTAGTTCTGAGTACAATGACACTTTATGAACTTATTCGAAATTTAGAAATAATCATGATGAGTTAGTTGTCCATTTTTGGGCATTATGAATGTTTTAATATCATCTTTTTCATGGGAAAAAATTGAGTTGAAGGAATATTGAGGAATGCCAATTGCAATAATATATTCTGTATGTATGTATGGATGTATGTATGATTCAGAGAAAATTCATGATAACCTTGACGGTCCATTTTGACCTCTACTCAAAAGTTTTTCGTACTTTATCGTATCTGGACATCAAAAATACCCACGTACGTATTTCGAATGGTTAGAACAGAAACTATTTTCTCTTTCTCAAAGTGTTTCTTGTTTTTCATTTCTTATATATACCAAAATTTAACGAATTTGAAGAAACATAAAATTTCTGGTTTTTCGTAATTCGGTTTTGGAACTATTGAAATTAATAAATCAATCAATTGTTATCCGGTTTTGAACCTTCCAACATAATAACTCGATTCATAATCTATGATTAGGTGACGAAAAGATCTCATTACAGAAGTCACATGCGTTTGGTACAGTGTTTTCCGCTATGGTGCTTCCAATAGTTCCACGATTTCAAAAGCTTTGAAAATCAGTTTCCGATTCATCTGCTGGCAGTGCAACCTGACGAGTTCGACAGGTCGAATCTAGTGTATACATAAATATATTTTCAGAAGAATTACTTTATGATGGATTTTTGTTTAGAGCCAATATATAGACTATACAATGAAGAATAATATGTTTCTAAACATACAAATGAATATTTGGTTGTATTTGAGAGGGCGTCTCAATACAAATTGCGACATCTAGAAACGTCAAAGAGAAATTCCATATCTTCAGTCACATACTAAAAAGAAGTGATCACATCCTTTTTCACTCTTTGAATTGATCCACGTTTGAAAAATATCCTCGGTATGGCCTAAGTGAAGGCAAAGAATTTTTTATTTTCTCAATTTTTTTTCTTAATAAACCTATAACACTTGGCATCTAAAAATAATAATTTCCTTTACTTATTTTCATTCATTTTTGAGTAATAATTGAAATATAATAATTGAAAATACTTTGAAATATTCATGAAGAAAATTACTGACTTCTGATAGTGTCATAACTTCAAAGTATGAAATTCAAATTTCAATTATCAAAATCATTCTTAGTTGCGAGTGTTATATTATATGATTTCAATAAGAAAAATATGCAATTTAAGATTGAAATTGAGTATGTATATTTCTCATTAGGAAAACTTTTAAGTTTGAGGTATAACTGAAAACAATGGCCCGGCAAAATTTTGTGTAAAAATATCCATCAAAGACATGAAAATATCATAAGAGGTTATTGAGATTCATATTATCCCCTGCAACTTCCAAAGTTGCATCTATAAAAAAACTGAAAGCACCTTCGAAAGAAAAGTATCCCGTAAATTTCCAACAATCTCCAACGGATGGATTTGGGATGCAAGGTACATTTAGATTTAGATACATTTCTAAAACGAGTAATTTCTCCAGTCTCATGAAAAAAGATCTGTGAGCAGGGACGGGCCCAAAGGGGGGATGGGAGATGATCCCCCCCAATGTTGAACGAAGTTGGCTAATTTTCAAAGCAGTCGGACGATTTTTAAAGGAGTTGGAAAAATTTAGCAAGTTTGCAATCAGTACTTAACAATATATGTATGTATAGCCGGTAATAAATGGTATTCAACCCAATATTTTCATCATCAAGGGACTCAGTAGTTGTAAATTTTTCAGTTACGTCGCAAGGACTGTGTCATGAAAAAACCATCTGGTATCATAAATTTAAGCTGTTTCTCTCAGATAAGCAGAATCATCATTTGGTACGCTCTTCGTACATTATGTCATAGTTTTGCGAATAAACAATATGTGTAAATAGATTTAAAAAATGAACCGAAAAAGATTCAAAGTGAAGTTTGAGTTATGTGATCTGTGGTGCTTTATAAAAAAATAGTAAAAAAAATTCATGAAGAAAAAATGCACAAAGGACAACAAGTGTGAGAGGAAATTTTGGGTTGTGACCATAGAATATCGGAAGGGCAATTCATTTGTATTATTTATTTTTTTTTACTATAAAAACTGAAATTAGCTACGAAACACAAATCCAGCACAACAAAAATTGTTCAAACCACTGAATATTTGTGAATTAAAAATTGACCCAAAAACCTGTCAAAAATCACCCGAACTAAATATATCCTCAATTCCAAACACTAATTGCAATAAACTCTGCAAAGAGTTTGAAATCGCCAACTCAAATTACGAAATTATGTTCGAATGGTTTCTACAATATGACTGATTTAGATCGAAACCGTTTCCCTACTAAATTGGGAATCTGTTTTTTTTTTAAGTATCTTGATTTATGATGTTTGCAACTGAGACAGACATTTTCTGTTTTATTCCTTAGTTATGCTGCTTTTCTTTATTTCATGGAATCTGTAAGCAAAAGGAAGACTCATTTTTTATCAAACGAAATATATTTTCTGAACATTTTGTTCCTATTATTCTGTGAAATGTTCCCATGTTAGGGATGAGCAGTTTCAAATTAAGAATCTCCTCAAGGTGGTAAGTAATTAACTTTGATTTTTCATCTACCCAACATTCAAATATGTATATTTCTTTATTTGATGGAATCTGCTATTTTTATGAAAAATATCTTGTTTTATGATGCTTGAAAATTTGAGATACACCAAAGATGGAAACTAAATTAAAGAATGAAACAAAAAGAGTGTCTCAGAGTACTTCTCACAAAAAAAAAATGATTCCATAAAATAAAAAAATTCACATAATTGAATATTGGGTAATTGGAAAAAAACGTTAATTTCTCACCACTTTGATGAGATTCATCGTATTGAAACTGCTCATTTCCAATATTTTCTCCTTTCACAGATCAAAAAGAATAGATTTTTCAGAAAAAATATTTCCTCTGATGAAAATGTGCCTTACCTTCGCTCCCAGATTCCATGAAATGAAGAAATGCTACAAATATGAAGGAACAACTAAGCAGTGTTTCTCAAAGATTCGAGTAACATCAAGATACTCTTCACGAAAAAATCAGGCTCCATAAAATCTACCTAACTGGATGTTCGGTATAGATGGAAAAAAATTTCTTGTCACTCTGTTGAAATTCATCACTTTGAATTTTTTTACCGAAACAAATATCATACCATATTATGTATAACGATTTTCTGTTAATACAATGTACAGTTGGAAAATTTTCGGCCCGTCCCTTACTGTGAGAGCCTATGAATTGAAACTGGTATTTATATCGATGATTACCATTTCATATTCATATTTGTTTCAAAAACCGTCTTATCACATCAAATCATTTTCTTGTAATCATTTTCTTACTCCTCATCATGCTCGATATGATGATGAGTTTTATTCGATCATCAATTGTTCAAGTGACCACTTTTTGGATTATTTGTCCTCAATTTCTCATAATTCGCACAAATACACTCAATATCTATGACGAATTCTTCTCACCTTTTGAAACTGCCTGATTCTCTTTCGTGCACACCTCGTACGATTGTACAATCCTATCGGATAATTACATTATTTGCGATATGGGTATCTTCGTACGTTGTTGCTCAAGTGAAATGTTCCTCTGAGAGCGTGGAAGAACAAGATACATCGGAGATTGTGTGAAATTTTTTACAGCTTCTTCACTTTCGACTTTACCAAACGACCTGCTCGATCCTTTGTTGAATTATTTATGTGTGATTTTGCCAGCTAACAATTGCATGTTTATTTTTCCGATATGAGATAATTGAAAGTACCCGAAGCGTGTTTGGGAACGGAGTATAAGGAGCCAGACAGATAATCACCTCAATCTGATCGTTTTGACGGTTATGGATAGTAGTGAAATTGGGTGAGAACTTGTAGTGTTATAATTTATGATGCACCATTGAATGAAGTTTAGTTTAAGTGTATTTTATTCGATTATGAGAATAAACATGAAGTTTTAATAACTCTATTTATTATATATGTTGAAAGTATGTTCTATGTATTTCGTGTAGTTCCATGTTTTGAAACAGATATGTAATGTATTGATTACATTGGTAAAAAGTCATACGAATAGTATTATTTGTGCATTGGAGTTTTTGAAATACAAACAAACGGAAAACATGTTCTTTCGAGTGATAAAATACTCAATAGTCAACGAAATTTCACAATTATATAGAATTCAGTTCAAAATTAATGCAGATCAGGGCAAAAAATTTCCCCATATCATTAATGACACTTTCGAGATCTCAAATCCTATCATTTTAGAAGAATTTTAGCAGAACAAGCAGGCTGCATTTCCGAAAAATTCAACAGAAAATCATAACATTTGATACCTTGATGGATCCACCAGTTCCGTTAAAAAAACATAAAACGTTTCCTAGTTTTTGTGAATTCGTTTTCAGAAAGCGGATGGTTATTTCATATATCGGGTGTCTCAAGGTGAGTGGCCTATCAGATTATTATGGAAACTATTGATGGTAAAGATTTCAAATTTCGTGGATCGGTATTAGGCCATATAAGGTACATTTTCAAAATAATTTCACATTTGCATCAGTGTTGTTGGATGTACGACAATTCGGCAACAACTTTGTTATTTCAAATGGGACTTCCGGTATTTCTATTTGTTCATGATTATTATTATTATAATGAACAGGGGTCGTTGTGGCTTCGTTCAGCCTTCCGGGAACTTCGACCGCCAGGATCTTTTGTTCTTTACCCAACTCGTTCATTTAAATCCCAAGGAGATTTGTTCATGATACTCCATAAAATATTAAATCTATTGCGTTATTAATTATCTTTTGAAATTTTAGATCAAATTGGCGTGTTACGCTCAAAATTTGACATTTAAGTCAGAAATTTAGCAAATTTCTGACTTGAATCTCAAATATTCAGCGAACTAAATTCATTTTCGTAACACGCCAATTTGATCTGAAATTTCGAAAAATAATTTATAACTCAAAAACCGTTAAAGATAGGTTTGAAAATGTAAGAGTGAATAGATTTAATATTTCATGAAGTATCATAAAAAAAATAAATACCGGATGTCCCATTTAAAATAACATAGTTGTTGCCGAATTGCGTACATCCGGAAACACTTTAAATGTGAAATTATTTTCAAAATGTACCTTACATGGCCAAATATCATCAATAGTTCCCATAATAATCTAATAGGCCACTCACCTTTATTTTTCAACAAGCTGGATCTCAGTGAAAAATAGTCGTATAGGAAATAAAAAAACTAACTTTTGAAGCTTGAAGACTTTTGTTTTTGAATTTATTGGTTAACAATTATTCGGAGTACTGGTAGCTATCGGATAAAGCACGAATAAATTCAGAAACTAGAGTCTTCAAGCTTCAAAAGTTAGTTCTTTTATTTTCTATATGACCATTTTTCACTGAGATACAGCCTGATAAAAATCACCAAGAAATTTTGAAAATTTCTCTGTTCCTTTAATGTTCAACTATGTACTTGAACCAATCAAGACAATCTCTGAACATTCGAGGAAAATTTCGTAGGTATAAGAAAAACGTTGGAAAGTGTAGCAAAATGATCAGAAATATCAAATTTATGCTCAATCCATTCTATCAAAATTCACCTACGATGAAAGAAAGTATTTTGGAGATAATTTACTTTTAAATTGACTGAAAAATTCGAAGAAAACAGAACAGATAAATAAAATATTGTGTTCATTTAATCTCATCTCGAGCTCTTCTTTCATGTGAATGTGAAAATATTGAACATAATTCAACACCTCTATTTTCTCAATATTCGAAACAACAATACAAAAGAATATCCGAAATTGGGATAAATTTAGTCACTGTTTCACTCGAAATTAAGTGGATCTACATTGTCGAACGGTTCACAAGATTTCCATAAAAAATTCATAAATGAGATAATTACTTTTTACATCAATCGATGCAGGAATAAATTACTCATCTCTCGTATTCGTAGGCGGCGAAAGCGGATATTAGAATAAAACAATTAATTGATCATTAATATTAATTTTTTGATCTCTTTCTATTCATGAAAGCCGAGACAGGCTTGAAAACCGTACGGATTCTTCAATATTGATGACCAGATGAATTGGCGATGATATAGAAATTATGAAGTGTGAAATAAAATTAAATAACAGTAAGTTCGATCGATAAAAACCCATATACATAATTCCACCTTTGTTTACCAACCTATTAAATTCTTACCGTGGTCATATAACATTCAATAGTAGTCTATGTGATCTAATAAACTTGAGGTATAACCTATTCAAATTTCGAGAAATTCTATCTGATTATATTATACAGGGTGTTTCACGAGTCGTTGGCCATAGCCTAATGGTGATTGCAAGACATCTAGGCCTTTCAGAAAAAATGATTGTATTGTATCCTAAGACCATTAGTTTCGGAGATACGGGGTGTTTCATGAACACTGGCCTAAATTTGCGATAGCTATAACTCTGGAATGCAACGTCCGATTTCGATCAAATTTCATGGGTTTGTTCACTTCAGGAAGATCTTTCAAACAGTTAATGAATTATCCATAATTTGAGGGCAGTACTCAGAATATCTTGATTTTTCTTTCAAGTCCCAAAATCTATATTTTTTACATTCCTCAAAGAAATTTCGTGATTGCCATGAGAAACTACGTAAGTTATTCTAAAGAATTCAATTTTCTCTTTTCATGACGCGTTGATGTCCTTTATTTCAATAGCTCGGAGTTGGCAACCCTACTAGTGATAGCTATGTCCATATATCAATAATAGATCCGAATTGCACCTGTTTCGATATATAGACTAAAAGCTTTCATCTATTTGTGGAATGCCTCGAAAATTAGTAAATTTTTCGATACCACCTATACCAAAAAACGGAAGAAGATCAATATGAGGGTAATTATACAGAATGCAGAATGAATCCTCTATTTTTGTAATGAATGATGTTTCCACATGTATTTGCACTATTCAAAAAATCGGAATCTGTACACTGTCCCATTTCGATTGAAACTGCACTGTATCTCAGCAATTATTAAAGATAGAGACATGCGGTTTTCGCAACCGCTTTTTTGTAAAAATTTCAAATCCTCAAACAGAAATATTCCAACTATATAGGGCGAAAACGAAAATGTTCACTTTTGAAGATGTTATTATTTCTCAGAAAAAAATTAAACGATTTATAACAGATATTTTTACATAAAAGTCAGTCATTTTTTTTAGAACTATTTTCTAAAATTGGGTACAAACTTGATATCTTTCAAATGGAACACCCTGTAATTTCAAAGTCAAATTTTTGCAATTATTTTCTGAATACATTGATACATCACAACATTATCTTCAATAAATTTCAGCTTCAAAAATCAGAAAAATCCATATTAATTTTTTTTTCTAATATTATGCCACACATGCATAAAAGTTGAATATGCGTCAAAAGATATATTTTTTGTTTTCAACATTTTCGAGTTTATGTTTAAGAATGATATTTTGAGTTTATATTTAAAATATGATGAATGGCGTTTTATAAAAGTAATAATTGAATGCATGTGTGAAAGAATTCCTCGCCTACTTTAAAAAAAAACATACATATTTTTCTGATTTTTTAAGCTGAAATTTAATGAAGATTAGATTGTGATACATCAATGTATCCAGAAAAATAATTGCAAAAATTTGACGTAAAAATATGCAAGGTGTTCTACTTGGAAAATAGCAAGTTTGTGAATAATCTTAAAAACAGTGCTCAAAGAATAATTTTTAACTGCGCCACTGACTTTTATGTAAAAATATCTATTCTTTAATTTTTTTTCATCTCATACAGGGCCTGAGAACTAATAACAATAACATATCCAAAAGTGATTTTTTTCGTTTTCGCCCCGTATTTCAGGAACAACAGTATCTAGTTGGAATATTTTTGTTTATGGATTTAAAAGTTTTAGGAAAAAGTAATACAGGGTCGCGAAAACAGTAAGTATCTATCTTCAATAATAGCTGAGATACAGTGTAGTCTCAACCAAAATGGTACACAGTAGACATTTATCAATTGAATCAATAACTCGAATTACGCTTTTTTTTACCTAAGAGACATCTCAACTTTCCCTCGACTAGCTAGTCTTGTAGCAATCTTGATTTTACGAAGCTCAAAGTGTTGTTTCATGCGTTGAAACGCATTTAAGGAACCGCAACACTTATGTAATTATGCAAGAATAATTTATCGCGTTTGGAAGAAAAATCTTGTTATATTCATGAAGATGGGGGCTTTTTACCTCGCTTGACGCTACTTCAGGTAATTGTCGAGTGACCTATGGTTCAGGATGTCGAAATGTCAATAAATAGCGGATTTGATGAGGATTCAGACCATAACATTGAGAACGAGCACTTTGTGTTAATTATTCTGTGTTTAGAAAGGATGAGGTCTCATGAAACTCTATTATTCATTAGTATCTCCTAATGTTTCAATATTGTTGAATCTTTTCACAATGTATTGGGGCTTTTCCAGTATGAATCTACATTCCTCGAAGTCATCGATGAAACGTAGTTTGTTGATGTTAATATTATATTACCTTTATTATTATAAATAATTATTATCATTATTATAATACGAGGGTAGGGTGAAAGTTTCAGGCCTGACCAAGAAAAAAGATGTTTTTGCTTTATTTGTCAACATAATCCCCATCAAAACTGATACATGTCTCATAACGGTATTCTAATTTAGTTACTACATAGTAACTAAATTACTAGCATCTATTTCAACAACCCTTTGCTCATATGATCTTCATAAAATTGTCGATTTGTATATGAAAATGTCAAAATTGTGAATATCAAAATACGCTTATATTTTTCTTTTTTCTTATCGAAAACTCATGAGTTCAATAATCATAAATTAATTTTATTTCAAATAATCTTAAAGTTTCTGAAAAATCCCGAATTTTACTGTACAATTGGAACATGAAATCCATTTTCGAGAGCCTTTACAGCATTATCTTCCCTGAATCTTGACATCGTATAACTTGGTATCGCCATTTATCTCTCATGTTATCATATCTCTACATTTTGCACTTCGTATAATTTGAAAAGGAAATTGATACATTTTTAATACAGGGTGCTTAAGAAAAAAGGTGATCCCGTTTCTAGGACAGATAGAAAACTGATACATAATAGATTTGTTCAGTAAAAAAATTTCGTAACGTCATCCAAATTCAAGATAAAGGCCGTCATTTTTTTACGATTTTGCCGAAACTACGGACAACATGAATTTTAATGAAATTTTATTCGAATAGTTGATACATCCAACATCCAATGAATGTGTTTTTATGTCTGACTCTCATAGAGGGCGCTAATTACAGCGTTCGTACCAAGCAGTACTGAACATAACTTTTTTAATATTAGATTTGTAAAGCAAAATTCAAGTGAACTCAAACATCATTTAATTTCGGACAAAAAAGTTACTGTTGATAAAACTCGATACTGTGTACCGTTTTCAGAATATTTTGATTTGAAAATTATAAAGAACAATTTTGTAAAATTGAATAATGTTTCAGTTCACTTGAAATTTTGTTTGATAAATGTAACATTAAAAAAGTTATATTCAATAAGACTCGGTACTTACCGTGTAACTAGCACTCTCACTTTTGAGAGTGAGACAAAAAAACCAATTCATTGGATGTATCAGCTCCCAAAACATATCTGTAAAAAATTTCATTACAACGTTGCCAGTAGTTTCGGCAAAATCGTAAAAAATGTGTATAATTTTATCTTCAACGCCATTTATCTTGAATACGGATGGCGTTAGGATTTTTTCTTACAGAACAAACCCCACATATTTTTCAGTTTCCTATCTATCCTAGAGACGGGGTCACCTTTTTTGAAACATCCTGTATATCTGAACTACATGAGTTAGTGAATGTGTAGCACTATTCATTACATATGTATGAATTGGGTTATAAAAAACAAGAGTCGCGGTCTGACCTTTTTCTAAATTCTAGATTTTTTTACATACGAGAGATATTATCGGAAAAATTCCAAAATTTAAAAGTGAATTTCCTGATTTGTTTTTGCATTCTATGTAGATATGATAACTCAACGGAACGTCCTGCCTGCGGATTTCCTCACTCAGTAGTAAATATTTAAGAAGAGTCATCCTTAACGAAACGATCTTACGTCCTAACTTCTCAAGAAGACAGTAGGTGTTTGAGCTTGGGAGATTCACTAATTTCATACTCGTTAACATTCCAGCAATCGTATTCGATTAGAACTACTGGACAACAACGACGACCTATTTCCCAATAGAGTACATAGACGAAACAATAAGATAATTCGGATGAAAATGATTGGGCAAATATACCTGTGTTATGTAAATGACAACACACGGATCCTAGGTATTTTACACAACGGCATTCTCGATGACTCTTTACTTTCTCTGTCATAATGCCTGCGGTCCGTTATTTAATTTTACTATTAAAGCGTTTACTCTGACGATGATCCTTACATCATGAATGATTCGTGCATTATTCGAGTATACCATTCATCACCGATTCGATAGTGGAACGAATGATGCAAAGGGTGCCTCGACAAAGGTTACAACTTGAAAGCTATCCAAAGCATTGTCCCGACATTAGAAAGTTTTTAGTTTTCATATGAAGAACTACCAAATTGACACTGTGAGAATTCAATTTTTTTTTCATCTGACGTACTCTTGAAGAGTTTATTTATTTTTCTTTTTATCCCATTTAAGAAAGAGTTTTCTTCTTCCGGAAATCTAGATACCAAAAATTCTTGAAGGGTCGTGTAAAAAATGTCGAATTTCATTCATTATTATACATTTTTCAATATCCTCAGAGAAAGGAAATAATACTCTATGTATTTTTTCTCCATTCAATGTATCTTTTATCAGAATTCTGAAACATTTCCGATTGAATATTCCCCTGATATTTCATTCTTAATATTGCTTCATTTCGTTATTCAAACGGAAACAACATATTATATATTTTGAAAAAACTAAAGTGGGCATGTCTATCTTACCTGAACCAATTTCTTTTGAGATTTATTCAGAAATAATTCACTTTCTCAAGTTTCCCAAAAATTTTCATTTTTAGTTGACTTGGGAAACATAAGTATAACTTTCCAATTTAAAAAGCAATTATAATGTTGAATAACGCACAATGGAGGATTATTTAATGCCTAAATGATTTTCTTCCACATTTTAAATTCATAGTCCATTTGATAAACATGAGGAAAGAAAGCCACAAGGTAACCGCGCTTCTATAGGAAATATATATCCCACCCATCACTGACTCCCTTGAAAAAGAAATTTCGAAACATATTATATGGTCTTAATTTCTTTCATCATGTACATTATTTTAGATTTTCGAACGAATGCTCCATCGAAATGAAAGCAGACTGAAATGGGAGCTTAAAATCGGAATGTGACAAAATTTCCAGAAAAATTGAAGTGGGAATAATTCTAACTTCGAAACTAACTTTCGGAATTGTGGAATTTGAATTCAGAAAGCGGTACTTCATGTACAGTGAGACTGTGACACGGGATATCATTTATGATCGATAAATCACATCTTTAATTGAAGTGAAAAAATTTTCCCTATCCCTTCAAATCTTCAAGGCATTAGAATTATCTCTTAAAATATTTGGTAACTGTTCATAATGCGCATCTTCTTCCTAATTCCATCGAATCAGTCACCATAGGCTACGTCTGAAATTATAAATTTATGTGAGTTCACAATCATTTTCAGTATTTATCTCTGGGTCATAATCAGATTGTAAGAGTTGATTTATTCAAGTTTTCTTACTCTTTTGAGTTCAAGTTTTTAAACTCTTATAGAAGGGGAGATTCAGTGCCACATTTCCTTTTCAACGTTCGCCACAATTTATTTGAACTATTTACAGCATTGAAGGAGAAATTAGTGCACAATTGAATATTTGTAATGAATATGAAACACGTGAAAAATATCCTTTACGATATAAGAACAGTTTTTTTGTAACCAGGAGCCTATTGCATCGCCAAACGGCCTTGTAACTATTCATGAAAAGTTACACTATTCTCTTTACGCTTTTCGATTCTGAATGGTTTTCGTATATAGTAATGTATCTGAAAAGTGAAGAGTGCGAAGTGAAAAGTTCAAAAGTAGTTTGGTGCATTTGCATTAGGCCCTTGATCTCAGTCACAATAATCCGTTGCGTTACAAAATGGCGAATGCGGAAAATTATAAAACTCATAATATCAGAATATTCTTTCTCTAATTATGTGTCATTCTGCCACATCTCGTACTAAGAATATTTCATTCTAACATTGTTTTCAGTAATATTTATTTATGACATGTTGGCCTCCTGCCACGGATTTATTCAACATCTGTCAAATTTATGAGACAGAAAACAGTTCTGCCAATCAATATTTTTCAATCACTAAACGATACTTACGGCAATATTTCATTAATTTCGATAAAAATTCAGCGAATTAGAGAAAATAATGTAGAATACTCGTACAGAAGGCTCATTCTAAAATTTTGAACTCGTGTAAGAATATCAAAGCCTTCTGCACTTGTATCATAAATTACTATTCACTGTTTCGGTATCGTAATGAGTTCATTTTGGTACTAAAAGCAGTGCTGTAATGAACTAATTACAACATTGTTTCCACTTATATTTTTCGTTTTGTGGTTGTCAATACTTTCCTCCGATCCTATCAATTTTCGAATCAAATCTATTCAAATTCTGTAATTTGTCGAATTTTCTGTCACACCAACTGCAAAGATACGATACTCAACTCACTAGGACGTAGAAACTGAAATTTTAATTGAATATCGATAGCATTTCACAAAACTTGACTGAAATAGAAGAAATATCGTCCAATAGTGGTGGCAGAAGGCAATTCCAACACTCGTGCGTTTGAAAACTCGCTAAGCAATATGTCATTTATCCTCACAGTATCGATTGTCTCATACCAAATTACACCACGTTTTCAGAAAGATGGTTGTTCTATAGGGAAACCTTGAGAAGATAGCAAAGTAGAAAAATAATGATTTCATCTTTCGCTTCTAACGATTGTAAAAAGTCTAAGAACTGAAAGTCTCTGCCAGACATTTTCCCTGTGAATCTTTCTAATTATCCCTTACCCCTATAGTATAAATGACCACCGTATAAAATATGTGTCAGATGAACTCATCTGACATCCGAGTCATAAGATAACGTCTCTAGACTTCGTAAGACCCTACTGCAAGTTCATTTCTTAAAAGTTAGCCGCTCTGGAAATTAATTTGAACACACGCGTAAGATTTCAACCTCACGTCATTTCTTTTCTCGAATTAATTTTTTAAGTTTACCACTCGTTTTGCATTTTTGAATCTACTGGAATTAAATGCATTTATTAGAATTTTGATAGGTCATCAGGAAATTTTAATTCGAGTTACTTCAATTGCACTCACTCAATCAAGTCACTTAACGAAGGTAAAATACTCATAATCTTTTGTTTTTCGATTCTTACATCGTTCATCTACTAATTCGTATATCTGGTATGTCACAGTCAACCTTAGGTGCCTCGGTCTCAATGACCCGTCGAATAGAGCCACCACACATCAGTAAGACAGAAAAGTCCCATACTTTCACTCATGCACTTGGCGGAGTCTCTCGTTTACGGAACAATGAGGTTATTATGAGGATGAGAGAAATGATCATTGTTATTAGTCCTTCGAAAGAAGTAATTATTAATGAATCACGTTCACAACATGTGCATCCACGACTAACACAAATGAGACAATTTTAACGTTGAACGTAAACTAATGAAATAATGTAGGAATGTTGGTTCACAGACGGTTATGATTATGACCCTCAATATAAGTTTATTTGTAATTTAGCATTAAAACACTCTCCATATATGGATCGTAGATGCGATTACCTATCAGTTATCAGTTCCTTGAGACATATGTCTGTCGCATAATGTTGGATCAGATTTAGGAGACCATTATCGGAAAGGAATGGATGGAAGAATATTCTTCCGGTCGAAAAATTAAAATCGAAAAGTTAAAAAATTTTTGAAACTGGCTTCGAGAATATGATTGTAATCTTGAAATTTGCACGATAAAATAGACATCAAATTTATAATTGATTTCGAAGACTTATTGCTTGAAAAAGTTGTTAACAATTTTTTCGAGCATTACGGTATCCATGCTCGAGGGTTGTTTGGATAGAAACATATTTTCTAACGATAGAAAAAGTGCAAGAGTGCAAAGCAAAAACGATTAATTCAACGGTGCAATTAACAAAATAACAATAAGAAAAGTTGAATGAAGATCCGGACGTATTAGTTTCTTTAAAAGATGGAGATGTATTTCTACTACTGATGTTAATTATTTATTTAGTTATGATGTCAATATTCAAGTAGGGTTTCATTGAGTTAGCTCTTGCCACTTTTGGCCAATCGACTTTGATGTTCAAGTCAATCGCCTAGGCATTCGATTTTGGCCAATTTTTAATCGTGTTTTTCTTGCAATAGGAATATTATCATACCATTGATCATTTCGGGGTCTCCAGTGACGATTCACTCTTGGGAATAATCTTTTTTTTATATTTAGGCCTCTTTCTGATATCAATTTCTGAATTTTTTTGATAATCTGACAGTTGCTGTCATTGCTTCCTGCTAAACAATTGTTTTAAGTATACATACAGTCTTGAATCACCTTGACAAGTCTTGCTCAATACAGGATTATATTCATCTAGATGTGTTTCAGAACCATACGTTTGGCAGTTCTGTTTCTCAGGTTATAAAACATGGCGTTGAGTTTTCGAGTTAAAGACCGTCAGTCAAACTCGGAAGATGATGATTTTGCAGATCTTAAGGACTAAATACTGATATATCTAGATTTATTTATTTATTTATCGTTTGGCAAAGCAACAGCACTGAACAAGTATAAATGATAGTGACCATGAATATGAAACAAAGTATATCTAACATAAAAATAAAAAGGAAAGACACTCATGTAGATATAAGTAAAAATGGTAGGTAAAGATGTGATCAAAACTTCAAATAAGAGCTCCACATCCAGAGAACGTAGCCAGTCCAGTGCAGAAGGTGTCGCATCAATAATGTCTCTAAATGGTCCCAGGTACTTACTCAAAGGGCATTCCCGGACAATATGCTCTATCTATATATCTAGATTGTTATTGGCTAAGGAACATATTTTCGTTATATGTTCATTTTTCCACAAATGATTTAAATATCATTATCATCAGAAGAAACGATAAATCAGTGTTATCCTGCTTTCAGATCCTGACTAAATCCGTAGTCGTGATCAAGGGCAACCCCATTGTTGATCATATAATTGTCTTCCAAGATCTTAAGTTACGATAATTATTATGTGTGGAAAAATCTGCATACCTGACAACAGTGTGCCTGAAGTTGTATCAGCACTTCTGGATTTTCGAGAAAATAGGGTATGGGGGGTAGTAGGGGTACCTCTTCTCTCCATAGGTTACCTACCGAGCATGAGCACTGTCTTACATTCAGGGTCCCATCAGATACGACTGCGATGATCGGTCCTTTAATATTACACGGTATAATTACCTCGGATCTCTCTATCACTCATTTTCACACGCGTTGAAATTTAAATCTTTAAAATTAGCAAACCTCTTTTAGGACTAAACTTTTACAGACAACCCTATATCAACGGATTGACAATAAACCAGCGCTTATGCTGATATACATTTTTCTTATTATCAAGTGGAAGTAACTGGTATCGACATACCTGTTTATACCGAGCAATCCAGTAGTTCGTAAACAACCCTGTCTGCACATTCTAGATGGTTTATACTTTAAGCCCAGTATGAAATTTTCTTAGCATCTAGATTTTTGTAAAACCATTCAAAAAAATAATTAAAAATTTTCTGTCCAGGATTTTTTTAGACAACCCATTTTTAAAATATATTCTATTATAGGAAATTTATCATAATCTATTATCACCTGGGTGAAGGTCAATTTTAGTTCGGATCTTAGACTAAATCGATGCGTACACATTTGGACACATTTTTGTGATGAATATAAATGCTTCCATAAGTTTCACTATTTTATAGTGCAGTTGTCAGATGTGGATCGTTTGTACAAGAGATAATTTACTAGAGAATAGTACAGGGTATCCCAAATTGCTTGATTTTGGCTGTTTCTGGTACTTCTAGACTAGATAGGTTAAAACGTTGAAAGGAGTCCTGGGTTCGATTTCCTGAAAATACCAGTAGTGAAAACCGTTTCACGATATCTTAATTTTTTGAAGATATAACAAAATTTTGACATTATTTCGATTTCAAATTGGGAATAAAACATTATTTTAAATTTTTTCCGGTGAAAAAGCGCTTCTAGAAAGTTTGAATCGTTTTAAGATTTTTTCGTAAATAAAAAAGTTATGGCACATTTTCGAAATCGATAATATATCAAAATTTAAAAAAAATTAAGATATCGTGAAACGGATTTCACTTGTGGTGTTTCCACGAGAATCGAGCCTAGGCCACCTTTCAAAGTTTTTACCTAACCAGTCCAGTACCTGAAACAGTCAAAATCAAGCAATTTAGGATACCCTGTAGAGTAAGTTATGAATGTTCTGTGAATACTTGAGAGTCACCAAAAATTTTCGAACTGTAGCATTCATATTGGAGGGACAAATTGACTTATAGCTCACCCTCTATTTCCTATTAAGAATTTAGGGGTGACAACCCCTACCCCTAGGGTTGAGTAGATTTTGACTTACAATTGAGCTCTAAAAATATCCAGCTCCCAATAAATATCGACCTGTTCCAACATAATCTCTCAAACCATACCTGTCGTGACATAGGTAGTTGTCCATAATAATCCCATATGACATTTGGTACGGAAACTTGTGGAGAATATCCTGAATGTTCCATTGAGGTAGTATATTAAACTTACGTATTAATACGCGGCGGTTTCGTTAACAGCGTTAACCTCTGAAAGCTTGTCAAACGCGACCTTGTCTTATTATGCAAATAATAATTCGCACCTGAAAAAAAACTACTCCCAATCTCAGGGAAGTTATCTTCACTTGGTTATATAACAAAGAATAGCTCATATCTCTTGGACGATCGTCCATCGTCAAATAACGTTTCGTGTAGCAATTTGCTCAAAATTAGACAGGATTACACATCAAGGTATTGTATTGTATTGTATTGTATTTTCCATGCATTCTGGGTTTCTGTGAAACCCCTCATAAGCTACTTAAGCTTGTGCGAGTTAGAATGATGGGTGTGTTCTGTGTAGGCTTTGTTACTGTGTCCCGACGCCACCTTAGGCACAGCACTGTTAATTGTTTACCCAACAGTGAATGGTTCGGCGCGTTCTCCATACCAGAAAATTTCTTCCCTGGCGGAGACTCGAACCCCGACTTGCCGAGTCGGAGTCCACGGCCATATCCACTAGGCCACACGCACTAGGTATTCAATATCTCTTAATCGTGAGATAACCTGTGCTATAAAATAATTGAATAACAACCTAAGGTAACCTGAATCTCTCATTTTACTTGAATATCATGACAGAATGGAATTTCTGAACAATAACACTAGCTACCTAGCTATATAGGTAATCATAAGCCTAGGCGCGCACTTGCGATTTCTTGTCGCGCGACTGAATAATAGCAATCGCGAAGAAACAAATTCGAGAATGTTTCATGCGCGCACTTGCAACTAATAAATCGCAACTACATTTAGTAGTAACATGGATCTTCCTAAAAATCGCTTGCTTTGTAGCTCTACTACTACGAGCCAAATAATATTAAGAATAGGACTTTATACAGTAACCAAAAAAAAAAATTCACACTGACACAAAGAAGTTCAGACTTCGGCAGCAACTGAATTGGGATTGAATTGTCGTAATTTTGACTCATTCAGATTTGGAACAATAGCGCGGCTTCGAAAATGCGACTCTTTAGTCATGGCGATTATTTAGTCGCATGTGCGTGCATTCCCATTTAAATATATGTGTTTCATTTTTGTGACTAAACGATCGCGCGACAGAAAATCGCATGTGCGCGGGTACCCTAACTTCAATTGCAAAAGTACCAAATTGACAACCCTACTTTTTGGACCGCTCCAGAAAAATCGGTACCACGCAACTTTTCACGCTTATCAGGAGAATCCGCTCGACTGATGCTTATGATTGATGGTATACGCGAAACCCAAAGCTGGTATCAATATCCAGAAAACTACGTAAAAAATCTTGAAATCATTTCGATGTTTTCTGGAACCCTTTAACCAGGTGACATATTTCGGCTGTTGAAGTCATCATCATGAACATGATTTCAGGTTCCAAACGGGTGTTTTTTCAGAGTGATAGAACTTTCGATAGGGATAACTATGATTTGTCAGAAGTTAGAAGCCAAGTTTTTTTATATTTATGTTCAGTAAGTATTTACAAATTATCATGAAAAGACTCACCTAGGAACAACGTTCACAAATTGTTTAAATTCATTTTCAAAATCAGTGTTCCATTCGCCAAACTTATAGAGCACTTCATGAAACTTATGGTTTACATAATCGTTCATCAGAGGAGCTTATTCATCAGACTCTCGAAAGATTTCAGACAACATTTTCTCTACTCGATGCAACAAAATCAACAAGACAAAGAACTGTAAATAACAGAAGAAATGAAATATGGCCAAAATTTCTTGAAAAAGTTGTCCAAAATTGGTCTTGTCGAATTCGGTTCCTCAGAGCTAGTCGTGGTGGGCATATACCAGGAAATTATTTTTAAAACATAAGTGTCATAGAATAATCTTTCCAATAAAAAAGAAATTTGACTTCAATCTAAATCCAAATGTGATTTATTTCAATTTAAAGTTCTAACACTATCAAAACACCCATTATTATGATGGGCAGTCATTAAGTATGAAACACTTTCTGAGCCAAATAAAATTAAAATGAAAAATAAACAATACACAAAACAAAGACAAATTCGATTTGGGCCATCGGTTCGTACTCAGCAAAATCTAGAAGACGACCTGAAGGCTAAAGTTTTATATGGTAGCAACCCCAATTATCAATTGCAAAAATGTATTCACTTAGGTATTTCTTTTCTAAAACCTAGGGAAAGTTCTTTACAATACAGATCTAATAACACCGACTACGTCTTATCCCAGAAGACCTGATTAATGTCAGAAGTGAAAACAATGCCTAGAATACATTCAGCATGTTATATCTGAATGCTGTATCTTTGTCGAGAGTGAGCGAGAGTTTCAAAACATGGCTTCGCGTCCAATTCAAGAAAGCTCCTCAATATTACTAAAATCATCTTCTCTCACCTCACCTGATAATATCCTCAAAAAAAAAGAAGAAATATGTATTGGGGCCCAAAACGTAAGTGAAAATTCTAGAGTTACCAGTAAAAAATTAATTGCCTTATTCTTGACCTATTGAAAACAATTGCAATTTTCATGTGTCCCAAAATTCTCGAGACTTACCTTTCTACTTTATTCTGAATAATGTAGATAACATTACGTTATCAAGAAGTAACTTCTTCAATTTCATACATAATATAATGAAAAAGAGAAAAAAATTTCTAAATGTCCTATGAAAAACAAAATTGTTCAGCGCTCCACTCTTCACCTACATGACTAGTTAATCTGAACAACCGAAAGAAATCTTAATAACAGACCGATTAAGAATAAAACCAAGAATATTCATTAAGAGAATGGAATTATGTCACATTATATTTCGTAAACATTCATGGAAATTTCGGTGTAATTTACACGAAGGATGTATTGTTCAGATATGTGTGAAGCTTTTACGCTGATAGCCTCATTCAAATGAGATAGCAATGAGATCCAAATTTCCTCATTATGTGAAAATGTTCACCTTCTGTAGGTTATAAATAGTTTACCCACTATTATACAAAGGAACAAAACCGGCAACAACAAAAGATCATTTGAATGTATTTTATACCGTCAATACGTAATTATTATTATGCACTTGAAATGATGCCCAGCTTTTTAGTCTTGTTTTATCAAGCATTTCGCCCGTCGCTTCGGTTACTGATTATAGACATCGACCTAAAATTCTACTTTGCTGGATTTTTGCTCCGATTTGATGATAACCGAGAACCTGCTGGTGTATTTGTGACCTTTTTCTTTTGAAGGAATCATCTTTCACCCTTTCCAAGTTTTCAGGTGTTCTTGTAAACTGTTTCGATATTATATCTCTTCCTCCGACTATCAATCTTAACAATCAATGATATGAAGGTATGTGAGAAAAGCTGTCTGAATGAACATGACTCTCTCCCCGTGTTTGTTGTCTTGGTTTTGTTGATCGTTTGAATTCCTGGGAACTATGCCTATTAGAAATGAATTATCTCGGAAGTTCTTGCTTTTCATCCTGAAGTTATTCTAATAATAACAACTGTCGTTATTGAATATGAAAGAAAATTTTTCTTTTTAGTTAAAATCGTGAAATTTTAGCCAAGTGTTTTGGTCTTCTTTTATCATTAAACTAATTATGTTTCATCAAGTGTTGTGTGAGGAATCAATTTCAATGAAAGAAAATTATTATTTACAAATAGGCGAGATGCAGCTAGAGCTACACTAGAAGTGTATTTATTAAGGGAAAATAATTTTGTAAATTGTTGAGCTTGATTCTCACATACCATTACGATGGTGTAATCCAGTTAATAATTTTCATCATTGTTGCATTCACGAATTTCTGACCTTACGATAAATTTTAGAGAGGCATACAGCCAAGGTACTGCATAAAAAATAAACAACCTTATTATTCCATTGCATCAGTTTAATGGGAGTATTCAGGTTCGAATACGAAAAATATCGCAGAATTCATGTAGGTAATCATCTAAACTTTTGAAAAACTCCATTATCTTTACATCGTGTATATGAATTACCCATGAAAAATTGAGACTCCTTCGAGGTTTTTCAAAAATATACATTTTTCTCTTCTCCAAGTACCTTATTGTTGTAAATTCCATTCGAACGTGTGTCTATTAATGTTAAATAAATTCAACTGGTAAAACAAACAAGAAATACTGCTTGATATTCTGTTGTGGCCTAGTAAATCAATCAGGAAAATAGTTGTTATACCTTATAAGAAGCAAATTGAAGGATAAATTTAGATATTTACTAATTTCATTAAGACAATTGAATTGTAGCTCTCAATCATGAATCGGTTCTACTTAATATATCACGAATGAAGAATATTCTAGTCCATATTAAGTGCTCCTTATTATTGATCAATTTCAATTGAATTAATCACTTCATCTGGTGAAAAATCTGAAATTTTAAGACGCATTATTTATCGGAATACACCTTGAACTAGTAAATGATAGTTCAGATATCTACTGAAATATTTTATGAATGGAATGGTAACATTCTATAACACGGTAACATAAGATTTGAAAATAAATCAGGTGTAAAATCACAAGAGAAAGAAGTATAAATGCAGTTTTTGAAAAAATTTCTTGAACTCATAGCATTGGGTAAGGGTGGTGGCATTTCGCCTTGCTGTTCATGAACATATCCATCATGAAAGAGAATACTTAAACCCTCGGTAAAATCACGAGCTCTCTTGGAGCGTCTTCGGCTCGGTCTTCGGATATCCGAACTTTGCGAAAAGCCATCATGTTGACTAGAATTTTCCGCTCTTCAACTTTTGTTTGAAACTTTTTTGATACACCTTCTAATTTTCGACAAACCGTAATTTTTTCGACATTTTCACGAATTTTCCAAAGTTCTTGAAAATTTGTAAACCTGTATTTTTAACCATTCGTTTACTGGACTAGAGGCATCTTGATCAAATCCGATTTTTCACAGCCCACTGAGGCGACAATAATTTTTTCACGGAGTATAGATAACTCTCTGGAAGTTTCGCAGCTTCACACATTCATCTCATCGGTAATATTCAGTGATACGGTTGCAGATCGCAATGTTAACCTTTAACTGGAGTATGAAAGAATATTATACGGGGTTGTTCAGAGTAAATATCTTTGTTTTCCTAAAAACTTTTTGAAGGGGCATCAAGATATTCCTGGAAGAGAAGGTTAAATTACATCGGGAATTTGCGTACATATATGCCTTCAACATTACATACAATACAGAGTGAAAACGAAAACCAATTTGCTATCACGTGCGTACCAATGCCTTGGGAATTAGATGCAATGTGCCTATCCAATAATAGAGGAAGTGTGGATTTTATGGACTTTTGAATTAACGGAACATGGCGTGAATCCGTGTCGTCAGATCATTGATAGAAATCAATCGATCGGGGTCAAGTGCCTTGATCATTACAGCGTCAATTTTCACTTATTCATTGATTCGTAGTGTAATAAAAGCTTGCCCGAAATTTGTTGACGAAAACAACAAAATTTTAGCAGCTGACGATTAAGAATATTAAGAAAAAGTATTTACGGCGGAGAAAACAGTAGGTTCGCAATATTGGCAATTGAAAACAATGAAATTTTGGCGACTATAAATTTTTTACTACATATGAATTTCGGAAAAATCTCTTTCAGTAGGTTAGTGTTTACGCAAAAATATCAAAGTAGTAAACGACTGCCAAAGAGCAGTAATAGTTTATGACAAAGATCTGAGAAAAAAATTTGGAGCTTATAATCTGAAAAGAATCACAGATAAGCCTCATTCATAAAAATGAAACAATCGAACTGAAATCTGGGTGGTATTACACAAAAAAATTGTCAGCGTGTTTTATTCAATTTTTAATCACAGTACAACTTTTCTCTAATTATGTTTCAAATCCGTTCATTCTGCCACATCTCGTAGAACAAAACAATGTTAGAATATTTCATTATAGCACTGTTTTCATCAATATTTATTGATAACATGTTGGCCTCCTGCCACGGATTCATTCAACATCTGTCAAATTTATGAGATAGAAAACAATTCCGCCAATCAATATTTTTCAATACAAAAATCACTAATAGTATATTCTAAAACAAGTTGCAGAATGAGCTCCTATTCCAACACGAATGCAAAATTCGAAAACGAGCGACGAAGGAGCGAGTTTTCGAAAGCATGAGTGTTGGAATTGCCTTCTGCAACGAGTATTAGACGATATTTTCTCTATTTCAGTCAAGTTTCGTGAAATACTCTCGAAATTCAAATGAAATTTCAGGTTAGTGACTTTTGTATTGTAGCTTGGCAGTTGGTGTGACTTACGAAATTGGACAGATCACGGAATTAGAATTGTTTTGATTCGAAAATTGATTGGATCGGAGGTCAGTACTGACAACCACAAAACGAAAAATATAACTGAAAACAATGCTGTAATGAGTTTCATTACAGCACTACTTTTAGTACTGTAATGAACTCATTACGATACTGAAATAGAGAAACGATATTTACGACAATATTTCATTAATTTCGATAAAAATTCAGCTAATTTGAGAAAATAATGTATATACTCGTACAGAAGGCTCATTCTAACACTCGTTCATTCAAAAACTGGCCACTTCGTGGCTCGTGTTTGAATTTTGAAGTCATGTAAGAATGTCAATGTCTTCTGCACTTGTATCATAAATACCTATTCTGATAGTCTGATAGTTGCTAACCTATGACGATTCAGTTATTCAGTATTCCGGTCACTGATCTTGATCCGACATTTTGAAAGTTTCACCTTTGTTATCCTGAAAGATTCTGAACATGAAAATAGGTATTCATATTTATTGTTTGAACAAGCAATTTTAGTATGCCTTTCTTATACCAGATGCGTATAATCGTCCGAAGCAAAAGACATAAAAACAATCACAACTGCGGAAAAATCTAAAATATTCGATCTTTTTATGATTCATAAGTTCCTGATATTGTTTCATAATTAAACTGGATTTTTTCTAATTTTTTGTTCCTTTCATAAAAAGAAAATGATGATTCAAACACAACGATCGTTAGGCATATTTTAGTTCAAAATGATGTTTGAATTCAAAATTATATATGAAGAAAACAGTCATCAAATAAAAATTCTGAATTATGTTCAACATCAACTGAATAAATTCGCGCAAAGTTGTCTGCATTTCACATATTATTAATAGCAAAACATACGTTTTTATAGGCAGTCGAGAAAAAAATTATGCAAGGACAGAAAATCGGTACTTAATGAAACTTTGGTTTGTATTGCTGAATTTCCGACCAACTAACACATGACATGATAAAATATAGGGTAGGCTGTGGAGTTGCTAGGAGCCTTTTTCCAATATTCGAGTTTTTCGTTGATTAAATAATGCTCAAACATCTCTTGACTGGGAGAGAAGTGTTCGTTGTGCGAACTCTATTGAGCCCTATAATCAACCAAATCATTGCACACCGGTTTTTTTAAATTTCTAGTTTTTTAATCATCCTTAAACTCGATGGCGATGATTCAATTACTCTAAATTAGAGCAAATAAGAAAATATAAAGCATGAAAATTTGTGTTACTCATAATTATTTTTGTTTTGGTTTGTTTCAGAATGAAAGAACACATCAAAATTGTAATATTGGCACTCGTGATACTAGAAGGAACGTGGGCTCAGAAAAACGACGAGGATGGCAAAAAAGAAAGAGGTAAACCTTGTGAATGGGATTTCGATATTGCAATTGGTGAGAATTGAGGAGAAATATGAGGCATGATTCAAATTTGCACTTGTTTATATTTGCACAGTTAGAAAACTTAATGTAGAATAATATGAATTACTATTTCAATTCTGATATTCCAGATATATTGAAATTATTTCTATAATACCTGCAACTATCAACTGTTAACAATATAGGAGAGGTGTATTTTAGTAGAACTATTCCAACGATTAACGAAGCTACGGGGTATGTTCTCCAGTTTTCATTTCTTAGATTTATTGGAAATATTTTTCAATTTCGGAGATATTCAGATCAAACAAAGAGGATGACATTTTTATTAGGTTCAAATTGAATGATTACCATCGTTGTTGATGAAATATACACTTTCATCCCAAAACCTCATCATACGTTATAGATCTTGATGATTTCATTTTCTCGTTTTTTCAGATTTTTTTTCATTTCCAATGATATCGTACTAGAGACTATTTACAGGAAAAAAACGAAAATAATAACAGTGCTTTATTGCAAGTGCAACTGGCCGTCCACCTGAGGTCCTTCAGCCTGACGAAAATATATTTCGATGTGCAACGAAATTATTGAGGAAATTTGTGAATAAAATATTATTTCAACTCTGAAACTTGAACATTCTTTGGCTTGGTTATGAGAAGTTTGCGGACCTATAACTTCAGAACATTTTTGTCTTGAAATTGAAAATTCCATTAACCATTAAAGTTAATATATATATAATTACCATTTCCAAGTGTAATTCAGAAACCGTCAAGTGTATTTCAGATTTGTCATTTCAATATCAGAAAGCAGCAATTGAATTTCAGATTAGTCAATTGAATTTCAGAAAACATCAAATATATATCGGATCACTCAATTGAATTTCGTTTGATATTTTCTTAAATTCAATTGACAAATCTGAAAAACATTTGATGTTTCCTGAAATACAATTGACTAATCTGAAATACAAGTGATGTTTTCTGAATGTCAAATTCTGAATTACAATTGGATGGTGTAGTGGACCAACTACTCAATACCATACAGGGCAGCGCCCCTACAATATGGCGCCTACAATTTTCAATGAAATAAAAATTTCTTAAAAATCAATACATATTCATGTATCATCATTAAATTCAAACATGGTTCTATAATAATTTTAACAAATACTCTGACTTTCTTTTCATGTTTTTAAATTGAATATTATTTTCCATTAAAGTGGGATTTTCTGTTGTAATTTATATTAAGACAGTTTATTTAACTCTACGATGATTCGCATTTTGATTCAAGCAAAATCATCATGTGTTTTGCCATTTCTTTATTCAACCCCTCTTCTCTATTTATGAGGTGAGTTTTCATTGATATGAGGATGCTTCAATCCGAAAAACTGTTGTGAGTTTAATTATTACAACTCCACTATACCTAGGGATCAATCATTTGATTTTTTTTTTTGGTATTGAAAAAATTCACACGTTCGAGTTGATACTTTCGAATCATTGCTCACCTCGCATTGCACAATCAAATTCACGAAAATAGTGAAAATTTTCATTTTCCAAAATATTTCAGGAAAAAGGGACACCGGTCAACCGGCGCACACAAACGCTGATGTAATGGTACAAAATATTTTGCAGTGGCTACAAGGAGTTTATACACAAAATAGTAGAAAAGGTAAGTCTTCAAGTATTTTTCTCTGATACTTACCACTAATCCAAATGATAGACTCAATATACACCGATTTTCTCAAGCCAAAGTAACAGAAATTCGTCGAGAAAGTTCAACGCATGCATTTACATAATGTCATTTTGACAATTTTCGGAATATGTCGAAATTTTTGGTTCCGCCAAATATTCCGTTTTTTCCTTGTGATTATTTCATTCCATTAGGGTCCTGTAGTCTCCAAAATTCTCGAGGGTTTGAAAAACCCCCACAATCATAGGGAGTTCAAGAATTTTATATTTGAATATTGAAGGAATTCTGAAGGAAAAGATTGATTACGTTTCGAAATTAGCTATTGAACATGGCGTTGAGGTGATGCTTCTCCAAGACACCCACAATGCAACAGAGAAAAATCTCGGGAAAGAGGACAATTGAGGTGTTATGCATGGCCATAGTTGTCGACACCACAGAAGACCCGAAAATGTTTTATATTTCAATAAAGTCAAAGTTGATTTAAATTACTCAGATTAAGGAAATCCCTCAAGGAAATCGTCAGATTAAGATAAAGCACATCTAGGACATGGAGATGAACCATATAGATATATCTAAATCTGACGCGCCCGGGTATGTCAAAATGACGATTTTTTTTTTGCAACTTTGAAACATCACCGCGGGTTTGCTTCACGTCCAAATTGTTAGATTATTGAGTGAGAGATCAGATTATTGAGTGAGAGACTTTTTTGAGGTCCAATTAACATACCTTTAGAGAATCTGAAGCGCTCGAAAAAATCCTTTTTTTTCCAATTCAACCCTCACCTACACCCAACCCCACTAGTCAAATAGTAAGATTAACACTTTCGCTGTGACTTTTGGGTAGGAGATTCACCTAGGTAAGCAATATTTTTTGTAGATAAAGGTTCACCTAGGAGCGGCGATGTTTTTTGTAGATAAATCATTCTTTCAAATGTAAAAATGATATTGGTTTATTCTTAAATTGATATAGACGGTGTTTTTAATTTTTTTATCAATGACTCTCATAGGAGCCGTGCGCAATAGGTGAAGAATAGTGTCAAGCTATATTGTTGGCGTCTACGATGAGGGCTGTGCGCAAAGCACATCCGGTTAACGAACGCTGTGACTCACATGAGAGTCGTGCGCAGTGAAAGTAATTCATCATTGGAAGTACATAGGCCATGTGTGCTATCTTAATCTGACGCGCTCGAGTATGTCCATGCAACATTTTTTCTTACATTTTTGGAAGGCTATATCTGCTCCCCCCACCGATGAAGGGGTATATATTATATATTTTGTTCTCTATTTCAGTATCGTAATGAGTTCATTACAGTACTAAAAGTAGTGCTGTAATGAAACTCATTACAGCAATTTTTCAGTTATATTTCTCGTTTTGTGGTTGTCAGTACTAACCTCAGATGCCCTTAATTTTCAAATCAAATAAATCATCTAAGCTTCGCAACCCAATAGGTCCCGGTGAATCCCAATTTAGCATCGTGGGCTCCCCTACTAGAAGTATGTAGGTCCTTCCAGGTGAGGGTTCTGTAATTCGATTGTTCTCTAAGTGTTTCCTCGTATGTTTCCTGATATACGTTCTGGATAGTCTTTAGGAGGTTCTGCGGTACTTGCCTATTGTGAAGTAGCTGTAAAACGTCTTTCAGTTGCATCTGATCAAACTCTTTCTCGAAATCGACATGTAATTAGGCTGGTCTGTTATATTCTATTGATTTTTCTCTTATTTGTCCTGAAACAAATACCGCATCCGTGCATGACCTGCCCGATCTGAATCCCTGGTGTTCGTCGGCTAGGGATGTTAAGTTGTCAATTTTATTCACCAAAAGCTCATACCCGCGCCTTCGCTCGCGTTATATTTTAATTTACAACGGTATGATAGGTCCGCAACCCCACATTCATAACCTCGTATCGAAGGAGAGACTGCACGTGTATACATGACAAAACGATGTCGCGTATAGATTCAATAATTTCTTGCTCAAATTCACACTCGTTCAAGTTCAACCTACTGTAACAACAAAGTATCCATTAGAAAACTATACTGTAAGAAGCATTTTTCATGTGTAATAAATGCCGCAGATAACAGTCACATTCATTTTTATATTGATTCTTTCCATGCCAGTCAAAAGCCCTCTTCAAATTGACCATTATTTTGGATTGAATCCAAAATAATAAAAATGACTATCGTGGTTTGTCTTCGACAGTTAGACATATGCCGTCGCGGACTTTTTCATAGAACTTTTGAAGCACTACAAAATTGTCTCTGACAATGTTTCTCTATCTCTTATAGTTTACGCAGCGTCGCCCGTAAAAGCCGGAAAGTACCGGGATTTTTCATGAAAAATCGATATTTTTTCTTATTTCTTCGTTATATAGGGGTGAACCCTACATGAAAACCTCCCAAAAAAAATTCTCCACAATATAGTGGAGTCATCTGGTTCCTGAGTCCATAGAGGACAAACAAACACACGGACATTCACATTTATAATATTAGTATGGATGACCGGGATGACCCTAGTGGAAAGTTTAAGTGTGGTGCTTAATAGATTTATACCACTGTAATTTGAGGGCTCTTTCTTGTCCCCCTTTTTAAACATCAGGATTGTGTTGCTTGTTCGCAATTCATCGGGTATTCTATGATTTCAAATGATTTTTGAGTAACTCGTTAGGAATGCCATCCTATCCTATTCCTGTTCTTTAGTTTTCTGAGAGCTGTAATTCCGCGGTCTCAATTCGAATGTTGTTATTCATTACTATTTCTGGTATATATATATCTATCTGGTGCAACCTTAATTTCGTCTGACTCATACAATTCGTTTCGACCAAATCATTGATTTCTTTCCTTTGATACATAAATCGCCAAATTTGTTTTTGAAGTCCGTAAAAATCATCCTCCAAGCGCCTTGAGAAAATCTCACAGTGATGAGCAAAATAATTCCCAATAAACAATCAAAATAATAGTAAACTATCATCGCATTTTCAGTTAATATAACATTGGAAGAAGTGCCAAAAAAGTTTAATCAAAAGTTTCTTCTAGTTGCAGCCTCATTTTTCAAATGGAACCGTAATAATATGTACTCTGATATCATTCTCAAGTACCTAAGTACAGGGTGCGGCACGGAGGATGGATGGTTTTAAAAAAATAATAAAAGCGTTAATTTTTACTCAAAAACACATTTATTGACGGAATCAGATTCTCAAGGAAATAGCATTTGAGACAGTCAAGTGTGGAAAATCACATCAGGCATGTGGTGGCCGAAATCGGTGATGCAGTGCTGGAGGCGCTCTTGGAAGTTCGCGTAGACACTCTCCAACATCGCTCTCTAAACTTGGGCAACTTCCACGCGAATAGCCCTTTTCAATTCGTCCAGAGTTCGGGGCTTGGTCTCGTATACTCTAGCCTCTGGACGAATTGAAAAGGGCTATTCGCGTGGAAGTTGCCCAAGTTGAGAGAGCGATGTTGGAGAGTGTCAACGCGAACTTCCAAGAGCGCCTCCAGCACTGCATCACCGATTTCGGCCACCACATGCCTGATGTGATTTTCCACACTTGACTGTCTCAAATGCTATTTCCTTGAGAATCTGATTCCGTCAATAAATGTGTTTTTGAGTAAAAATTAACGCTTTAATTATTTTTTTAAAACCATCCATCCTCCGTGCCGCACCCTGTATATTCCGTTTGATAATTATTGTCAGCCCAGCTGGCCTTGAAAGACCAGACACGGCTTAATTTTCTAGATAGAGAAAGTGAGTTGAAGTTTCTTTGAGTTCAAGAGAGAAACAAAATATACAAGTTGAGTTTCCGGCTCGTATACACTATGTCCCATTTTGGTTGAGACTGCACAGTGTTTCAGTTATTATTTTAATAATTTTTATCTTTAGATAAAGACATGAGGTTTTCGCGACCCTGTGTCACTTTTTTGTGAAACTTTCAAATCCACAAACATAAATTCCAACTACTTTTGTTGCTGAAATGCAGAGCGAAATCGAAAATGTTTACTTTTGGGGATGTTATTATTTCTCAGGCCCTGTATGGGATAGAAAAAAATGAAAACTGCTTATAACAGATATTTTTACGTCAAAGTCAGTGGCGTAGTTAAAAAAATTTTTAGACCACTGTTTTCAAGATTGGGCACAAACTTGATATTTTTCAAATAGAACACCCGGTATATTCTAACGTCAAATTTCTGGAATCATTTTTCTGAATACATTGATGTTTCGCGACCTCATCTTCAATGATTATATAATAATAAAAATAAATACACAATACAATAAATAAAGATTTTTCTGATTTTTGAAGCTAAAATTCATCAAATAGGAGGTTGTGATATATCAATGTATTCAGAAAAAAAATGCAAAAATTTGACTTTAAAATATAGCGGGTGTTCCGTTTGAAAAATACCTACCATGTTTGGACCCAATCTCAAAAACAGTGCTCCAAACCTACTCCACTGACTTTTATGTATCAATATCTATTATAAGCACCTTCCACTTTTTTCTTGCACAGGGCCTGAGAAATAATATCTCCAATTTTCGTTTTCACCCTGAATTTCAGCAACAAAAGTAGTTGGAAAATAGCTATTTGTGGATTTAAAAGTTTTACAGAAAAGTGATACCTACAGGTCACGAAAACCACATGTCTTTATCTTTAATAATAGCTGGGATACAGTACAGTCTCAACCAAAATGGGACACAGTGCACATGAAGTCACAGATAGAATTGGTAGAATACTAAAGAGGCACAACATCGAGACGTTTCATAAGCCCACACAAAAACTTGGGCAAATGATCAAAACTACCAAAGACAAAGTCGACCCACTTTCACAAGCCGGTATATTTACAGTATTTTCCACTGCGGCAAATGATACAACAAAACGAAGTATCGATACGAAAATTAAGGAACATGAACGCTGCTGGTCGACACAATCGGAAAGAAAAATCTGCACTAGCGGAACATGCTCTAACAGATTAACACAATATTGTTTTCTTAAAGGTAGAGGATATTTCGAATATCAAAAGTTACTAACTATCTTAGGACATATAAACAAAAAAATAGAAACACCTCTGGTATATAGGGCATGGTTGTCGGTCTTAGACAAAACGAAAATCAAGCCGATAACGATTGGGGGCGATGGGTCAATCAAACACCTGCGGATTGAACACAGGATCACTGTCAGAAATTCAGCGGTCTAGTTACAATCTCAGACCAAGAATCCTCTGAAGATGTCTACCGCAGATATAGGTGAAACGTTTAGTGAAATAATTCCCAAAACACCACGGCCAATAAGTCCAGAAGACTGTACCTAATTGTTCTCTATACTATGACGGACATGAAAATGACGCAATAGTATATTCTAAATCAAGTTGCAGAATGGCCACCTATTCCAACACGTATGCGAAATTCGAAAACGAGCGACGAAGGAGCGAGGGTTCGAAATCATGAGTGTTGGAATTGCCTTCTGCCACGAGTATTAGACGATATTTTCTCTGTTTCAGTCGAGTTTTGTTAAATACACTCGAAATTCAAATAAAAATTGAGATTAGTGACTTTTATATTGTATCTTGGCAGTTGGTGTGACTTATGAAATTTGACAGATTACGGAATTTGAATTGATTTAAAAACATAGAGGATATGAGGTCAGTACTGACAACTACAAAATGAAAAATATGCTGTAATGAGTTTCATTGCAGCACTACTCCGTGAACTGTAATGCACTCATTACGATACTGAAATAGAGAATAGTATATTCTAAAACAAGTTGCAGAATAGGCTCCTATTCCAACACGACTGCGAAATTCTAAAACGAGCGACGAAGGAGCAAGTTTCAGAAAGCATGAGTGTTGTTATTCCATTCTGCCACTAGTATTAGACGATATTTTCTCTATTCTAGTCAAGTTTTGTGAAATACTCTCGAAATTCAAATAAAAATTCAGACTAGTGACGTTTGTATTGTATCTTGGCAGTTGGTGTAACTCACGAAATTTGACAGATTGCGGAATTTGAATAGATTCGATTTGAAAATTGATAGGTCGGAAGTCTAAAAATAATAAAGCAACTGGACCGCATGGGATCCCATCGGAAATATTGAAGATATTGCTAGAAAGAGACATTGAAGTTCTACACAAAATATTTGACATCGTATACGAAACAGGACAATACCCACAACAATGGCTAGGTTCAACATTCGTCCCTCTATCTAAGAAAAATAATGCAAGAAAGTGTGGAGACCATCGACTGATTTGCCTGATGAGCCACACTTTGAAAGTATTTCTAAAAATAATTCATCAGAGAATTTATAAAAAATGTGAAAGAGATATCACTAGCTCACAGTTTGGGTTTAGAGGGATGAGCACACGAGAGGCGATAGTGGCCACGTAAATCCTTGTACTGAACTGCCATGATGTGAAGAAAGATATATGCCTTATATAATTTTGTTGACTACGAAAAAGCATTTGGCCAAGTTGAACATCCCAAACTAATGCAACTCCTCAGGAATCTTGACATAGATCAGAAAGCTATCAGATGCATCGAAAATCTATATTGGTACCAGACTGCACAGATCAGGCTCAATAATGAGCTGTCTGATGATAGGTATATAGATCCGGAGGGGCGTGCGACAGGGATGTGTCTCGTCCCCGCTTTTGTTCAACTTGTATTCGGAAGGGGTCTTCCGGAAAGCATTGGAAGATGTGGAGATCGGTATTAAAGTCAAGGGAGTGTGGATCAACAACATACGTTATGCTGATGACACAATGCTCATCGCTGATAACATGCAGGACTTACAAAGACTGATCAACACAGTCGGTCAACATAGCAGATTGATAGGTTTAAACATAAACACTAAAAAGACGAAGTTTATGATAAAAACAAGGAACCTGAATGCGTTTGAAGACTCACAGTTAACATTCATCGCATAGGGAGAGTAAAAAAGTTTAAATACTTGGGCATGTGGTTATCTGAAGACTGGACCACGGATATCGAAATCAAGAGCCGCATTGAACAACCCCGACAAGCATTCCTAAGACTGAGAAAAGTATTTAGTTGCTTGGACTTCAATCTTGGTCTGAGGTTGAGATTTTTGAAGTGTGGTCGGTACTTCTCTATGGGATGGAAGGTTGGACCCTCAAAGTAAACAACATTAATAAATTCAAAGCATTCGAGATGTGGCTATACCGCAGAATACTCAAGATACCGTGGACTGCAAGAATTTCAAACGTTGAAGTACTGTCCAGGATCAACAAAGAACGTGAATTGTTAACTACCATCAAAAAGAGAAAGACTGCATATATGGGGCACGTCATGAGGAGCGAAAAGTATGAATATTTACAGTTGTTGATCGAGGGTAAGATAGAAGGCAGTAGAGGAGTAGAAAGGAAGGAATTGTCCTGGTTGTGGAACATAAGACGGTGGATAGGAGTGAATGACATACAGACCCTAGAGAGGAGATGGCACATGTGATCGTAAACATCCATTAGTGGATAGCACCCGAGTAAGAAGAATGGACTCATTACGATACTGAAATAGAGAAAAATATTCTATGCACTTTAGGGAATATCTACTCAACCACAGTAAACAGTTTTTCGGGCAGTAAAGAGGACAGTTGGAGGAAATATTTTTTTGTTATTTACGTATAATGAACTGGTATGGCCATTGATGCGGTATCTTCTGACACTGAATCTTTCAGGGCTGGAGTTTGCCTCATTCTTTTTCTGGGTCAGTGAATTTTCAACATAGCCTTCCGCAAAAGTGCTACTTTTCCACCCTCTAGATATGATGTTCCTTCAATTCATTAAGGCCTACTCCCAGTCAACAATATAAAGATGCGGAGGTTCTGCGGAAACAATGTCCAGTATATAAGAGTTGTCTAAATGAGTTTTTGCCAATGGGCGCAGTCATACATTTTGCAATTTTATAAGTGAAAAAAAATCTCCTGTATTGTGTAGGTGTTCTCATAGCACTTACTAATCCTACCACATCAGTAGAATTTTCGATAAATCTGTTTTTAGAAGGTGTAAATATAACTCAGAAGAGAAACAAATGATACTAATCCGACAATTTGCCAATGATACAGACTGACAGAAATTAAAATCCTACCTTTTGAGCAAGAAAATATTCATCTGGTGAATTTGCCGACCATTTTCTGATGTTGGCGGAATCCAATATCTTGGAATGTTTTGGTCAATATTCGTCATTCTGTCGGTTGAAAAAACGGCGTGAGTTTACTGTAGGTTCTTGCTAATATCTATATTAGTTTTTGTAACTATTGTAGCCTTAAGCATTGAATAATGTCTCCATGAAGCAGGCGCGGATCCAGAGGAGGGAACTGGGGGAACGTTCCAACCACCCCCCCCCCCAAATGGCCCGGGCTGTCTTAATTTTGTCTTCCATCCCTAGAATCTGATATATTGGGGCTAAAATAATTACATGAATATTTCAGCAAATGGTGTTCTGATTGGGAGCTAACACATTTACCAACGCCCCAAATGTACCTACTTTTTGGCTTTTGAACATCTAAAAGTTCCCTTCGAAGTACCCCTCCCCCTCAAAGTTGAGTCTGGATCCACCCCTGCCATGAAGATAATGCCTTCAACTTTCTTGATTCTTTAAATAAGAAGGAAAGCAGCACCTTTTCGGAAGTGAAATATTCCACATTTCCGACTTGGTAGTATGAGAAATGCTTCATATACATTTCTCGGGATTTTTATGGCAGAAGCTGCCCTATAGCCTCTTCTGCGGCTTTTTAACGTCCATCTTGGATTTTTTTTTCACTGAATAGATTAAAAGGAAGGCAATTTACGTATTCAATACCTTAGTTTGTTCGCGCCCTACTAGCATTTTTTCTCAAATATCATAGCAACCAAAGATTATATCGTCTGTACAATGGCAAAGTCCCGAATGTACTTTCGCGTTATATAAAACTCAGAAACTTTCGCCTATGTGCAATATATAGCGATTATGATTATAGTCATGGTATCAATGCCAAAATCCCTTAAGGGTTTACTTATCCCCCCATCCTACTTCTAGCCTAGTACCACAAAAAAAAATCTACGTTTATAGCACTGTCTCCAATTTTTAAAATACGTTTTTCTCGAAACATCAAAAAAGCACATTCGTGACTTTGGCATTGGACCGACGATATAATCTTTGATAGCAATGCTTTCAAAGCACATCATTTTTCGATGACAAAAACGATATAATAACCAGCAGACGTGATAGTTCGAAACTAGAGTACAGCTTCGACTACGGGTTTTCTATGTTTTAAATTTTTCCAGTCCTCAAGTGCATAATATACTAGTACTGGGATCCATGACGTTATTCATTGTTGTCGAATGAATTCGATTAATAAATGAATGGTTATACCCAAACTTCATCAAATGAAGTTGAACACTCAAGTTGAACACTCGTTTTTTAATTCAGGAATGAGTTATGACTTTGTCAAATTGATTAATAAACTTTTCTCTTTCAAAATAACCCTTGTCTACAGTTCGTCAAGGTTCTTTCCGGGAATATCTGCCGCCAAGCAACACCCAAAAGCCGAGGCCCTTCGAACCATCTGAACAGGGCCATTATCTACCACCGAGAAAGCCTCCATACCCTCCATCAGGTTCCATTACACCCCAACCGCCATTCCCTATCTACACCAATCCAGCAACCGGTGCTGTAACTGGCGAAGGTGGTTACTCTCCGTCTGAACCATCTGAAGGCCCCACTTCCTTAGCTCCAACAGAACCTACTAGATACCCAACTAGGCCACGCCCGACCGGATATCCCACAAAGCCGACTTCAGGTAAGAGCCCTTCGAATATCTTTTTTTTATTTCTGAAGGTTTATTGAGACACAGATTCCTGAAATAATGTTAATTTTTTTCTGTAAGGGTACTCTACCAGACCCTCAACAGTCTATACCACAGCTTACCCAACTCGACCAACTGGTTACCCCACTAGACCGAGACCCACGGGCTATCCTAGCAGACCAACAGGATATCCAACCAGACCAACGGGTGGTTATCCAACAAGACCAACCGTTTACCCTCCCGCAGGTAAGATATCATTTTAAACTTCCAAAATAATGGTATTCAATCAGTTCTAATGTCAATTCCACTAAAAATCTGCACCTAATTACACTAACCGACAAAATAATCGATCCACTCTATAAATTGATTAAGAATAATGTTCATTGAAAAATTTGTTATTTTAAATCTTATCAATTATCAATTTTTTAATTTTAGGTGAAGTTTTTTCACCGTGTTATTTCCCATTCAACCATCAAGATTAATCTTTTCTAATAAATTCATTTTTATTCAATGCAATAGCTTCATTATTATAAAATAAATAAGGATTTCAGAAATCCGCAGTCAAATATCAAGAAGCCGCCTTTTATCACTTATTTTAACTTACCTCGCATTTTCTAATCTGTTTTTATTCGAGCACAAGTAATTCTTCTCCCTCTCAGAACTTTAAGCGTTTTAATGAGCTCACTTCATTTTTTTCGACCACAAGATATGGGATAGTGGATCAACTGGGACACTCCACAGGATGTTTTGAAGTAGTAAAAAACACTTTTGTTTCACGAAAAAGTGATGTGATGACTTGCGCCTAATTTTTTCAAAATTCAAAACATATGCTAAATTTTATACAAATCTACAACAAATTTTTTTATGAAGAAACTTAGTCAATGTTTTACGTGTACGAATATTTTGCGGTGAGAGTAGAATAATTTTTTCCAAAGTTCAACTCCCAACTTGTACAACTTCTGTCAACTTCACAACATAATGTGGTTTCAGGAACCGTAACATACCCAACACCTGGACAAACAGAGCCAACAGACAAACCAGGATTTCCTACAGCACCTCCACCAGGTTATAGACCTTCTACACAGGAAACACCTGGTTATCCTTCAGAACAACCTACCCAACCTACAAGATACCCCACTCCAGGACCTACCTACATTCCAACAACTGGCGTTCCATCCTACCGACCAAGCAGCCCAGCACCTACCTACAGACCAACTTACAGGCCGAGTTCTCCGTCTCCAACATATAGACCAACCTACAGACCCACAAGTCCAACTTATAAACCTACAGAGGGCCCAACAGAAGGACCATCTTACAGGCCTACAGAAGGACCAACTTACAGACCCACGGAAGGACCAACTTATAGACCCACGGAAGGACCATCTTACAGGCCTACAGAAGGTCCAACTTACAGACCCACAGAAGGCCCAACTTACAAACCCACCGAAGGACCATCCTACAGGCCAACAGATGGTTCAACCTATCGACCAACTTATAGACCTACAGGTCCAACCTATATACCAACAGAAAGGCCTACCTCTACACCAGACATAGATGACAACAGCATTATTCCAACTCGGCCCTCCTCTAAACCAGGAGACACAACAGGAACTGGAACCGACATAGAAGGAAATGTTGTACCAACTATTTCAGATGAAGACCTCCGTCATCCCCCTCACATTCATGATATTCAAGTGCAATGCGCCAAAGACATGATGCAAATTACTATTGAATTCAACAGGCAATTCGATGGAATCATCTATTCTAAAGGATTCTACAGCAACCCTGAATGTAGATATGTGACTGAAAACAGTGGGCAAGTCAAATACACCTTCACCGTCAGTCTCAATTCTTGTGGAACAGAGTTCATTAATGCATTTGACACACTTGGACAGTCATATTTGGAGAATGTCCTGGTGATACAGAATGAGCCAGGTGTTCAAGAGGTGTGGGATACCATCCGTGCTGTCAGATGTTTATGGGAAGGTAATCTCAGAGAAACTCTATCTGTTAATTTCAATGTTGGTATGTTGGCACAGGAAATCGTAACTTTCAGTGGAGATACAGCAATGGCCAGGTTGGACATCCAGTTAGGAAGAGGACCTTTTGCCCCAGCAGCCAATGGCTTGGTTAAGATAGGAGAAATGATGACGTTAGTAGTATCTGTAACAGGTGATGCAGGCTTTGATATACAAGTAAAAGAATGTAGAGCCAAGGATACTACAGGAGAAAACAGCATTTTATTAACGGATGATAATGGATGTGTACTAAAACCAAAACTATTCGGAGCCTTCCAGAAAACAAGAGAAACTAGAAACACAGGAGCTAATATTATAGCTTACGCATTCTTCAATGCATTCAAATTCCCTGACATCATGGATCTCGTTCTAGAGTGCAACATTGAGTTGTGTAAGTCAGACTGTGAAGTTTGTCCCAATCCGAACCAACCACTAGAACCAGGTCGCAGAAGAAGGCGTAGAGATTTATACAGCAACGAAACTTTAGGAGAGCCAATCACAATGGGAAAAAGATTAAGTATAATTCTACCAGAAGATCTCTCAACTGGTGAAGCCATCATAAATCTGAACGAAAGTCAGAATGTCTGTCTGACAACACAGAGTTTTATTATTTCTACAGCTACTTTAGTATCTTTACTAACTGCAAGTTGTATTTTGAGTGCATACTTATGGCTGCGAAATCAACACCTATCTGTGAAAAAGTGAATAGACTCTGATCATTTCTGTCAACTATTTATGATTTCCCACTTAAGTTATTTTGTTATCATATTCCTCAAATATTGTAAAAATGAATGAAAGTCCTATAGAAGGGAATATCCCAAGAATTTTACCTAATAATAATGTAAATACTAAATATTTTTAATAAAAAATTGGAAAATAATCTTTAATATTTATTTTCCTCCTCTGAACTCAAATACCACAAAATAAGAACCATCTTTTTTGTTGTGAAGTGTCTTCTTCGGGCTCAACTGCGGCCTAGTGGCCCATTATTCCACCATATGCAGAAAAAGAGACTCAAACCCAAAAATGTCACGATCTACAAGGGAGGGTTCCTCATACCATAAAAATAGTTCAAAATGTTATAAGAGCCCTGCTCCAACAGAGCTTTTCTGCCTTCTACCAATAAAAGTTGACCTTTTTCTCAGCAAGGCATTTTAGTGTTCCCTGACTGTCACAACATAGATATGTAGATGTGTTTGTCAGAGTATCCTCTAGAGATATGCACTAGAAAACAATCCATTACTAGAGGATGGACAATTTTCAATGAGGTCCACAATCCCCAATACTAGCCTCTGTGGATTTCGCAGAGCCATCTGTGAATCGAGTGTGACCCCAGGTATAAATATCCTGTTTGATGTAGACCATAGATCTCTATCATCTATCATCCTCAAGGGTTTTCAAAGCAGAAGCTGGTGTCCGTTCGCTCCCATGGAGAAGGGATGCATTGGCATCTTCCATCCCTCTTGAGCCCCATGAAGATTCATTCTCTTGTCCCTGTTTCCAGTCTCCAAGAATTGCCTTCATAGGCAATAGTGAGGTACACAGGTGGAAAACCCAGCAGACACTCTATCGCTACTGGATCTCAAAGCGCTTATAATACTCAGACAGGCTTCTCGGTAGCTTTTGATCATAAAAGTGTCGTTCTTTCTTCATAGAAGTTTACCACACAAACTGTGCATAGGTTAGGATAGGCCTCAGCCCCATACTACACAACCAGAGCATCATATGGTTTGAAGCCACATAGCTTCTCAAGTACTTTTTGAGTAGACCAATAAATCACATTGGCCGGTAGTTTGGGGTTCAAACTTAAGGGATTGTTCCTTAAGCTTACCACGCCAAACCAAAGCAAAGCATAGTTAACTACACGAATTTCTTCGAGGCGTAGTTAGAACCATGACGTCACAGTTAACTACGCCAGTAAACCAATACATCAATCTAGTTACTTGAAAAGTGAGACAGAGGGGCTGACACTTTCCTTTGCACCCATCCGCCATAACTTACCACACAGGGCACAAAGATAACCATGACGTCATTAAGTTGACTAACTACACGGTTGTAGTTAGCTCGTGGAAAAATCCCTCTTTTCAGATAGAGTAAGCTCAAACCCATACAAACTTCAAGTTATATGTTGAGAGCATACTTATACATACATAGTTGCAAAATCAACACCTGCCAACAATTTATAAATTCCCACTCAAATCATATATCCATTGTACAACACAAGCTTAAGCTTACGTGTCTCATCCAGACTATTTTGTATTGGGATCTACCTGAATAAAATTTGATTTGATTTGATATGAATCATTGTGAAAATAAATAATAGTCTTGGTGAAGAATTTTACCTAAATCTGAATAAAATACCAAAATCTTCTTAATAACGAAAAATTGGAAAATATTCTTATGCATTTTCCTTCACTGAACTCAAATATCGCAAAATAAGACCATTGTACTAATTTATCAGTTTATATTACATGGTATTATCATGAATTTCAACTATAACATTTAAACACCAGAATAAGATAATTTATCACGTCCAAGATTAACGCCTATAAGCTAATAGAGACATCAACAATGTCTCACCCTAGGTAATGCAATATAACTTTTTCCATTCTCCAAATCATGATATCCAATAGGACCAGCTTCACAATCAGCACATGCCAAGAACTTTGTTGTCCCAACAGTGTTGGAAAAGCCTACATTTTGGAAGGTGTACATATCAGGGACACACCAAAACGAGGAGATAAGTTCATTTTTTGGATCTAAATCATTAGTTTTGTTCTGTTTCATCAATGGCAATTGAAACTGTAAATAATTTAAACAATTGTAGGTGATAAACATCAGTCAGTTGTAATAGATGAAATTCACACCTGGGACTTAATAAACGATCCAGAGGCTGGTAATAAAATTACAGATTGACAATAGGAACATTTTACTGTTCTTATATTTTTGCCATCAGCTATTTCGTTGTCATAATTTTCTGCTGAAACAGGCATTGTTTATATTTGGGTTATTGTAAATGCAAAAAGTGATCGTAATCATAGAATAAAGTTTGTTAACACAAAGAATTAGAAAATCAATTCTTTTTACATAAATTTGTTTTTTCATATTCATAATAATTGAAAGCGGCAAAAATATAATAGAATTTTCCTTAATAAAATAGTAAATGTGAAAAGATAGATTCATATCCTAATGGAAATAAAGATAAACGGAATGAGCATAGAAGTTTAAAGAAATCTCTCTGATCGCTCAAAATCCTCAAAGCGAAACACTTACGTCAGCGTCATCTAGTTATTACGAGTTCATTTAGGAAATATCTGAATACGCCAGTTATTAATATGCTAAATATATGATATTTAAGAATTACGTAGTGTAGCTCAGCGGTTAGAGACTTGAGACCGAGTTCGATTCCGGGCACAGAATAGGAATATCTATTATAAGTTGATGAATTTTATTGTTGTTTGAATAAATGAACTTCCAAAAAGCGGTTTTTGTTTTAAGATGTTAGAAAAATTGTAAAATTTGTTTTATTAATTTATTGTTTTGAAACGAATGTTCAGCAAGGTTAGTGGAAGGAATATATACGAGTACAATAGGGTCAAGAATGACCCGACAACTAATATTGAGAAACATACGCGATACGATAATAAAGATTGAGAAAAGTATCAAAAATCATATCAATGTAAAATATCATAATAGTTTCAGTTTCGATCATGTTTAGAATAGGTTCTAATTAATTCATTTCTCGGTCGAAAATACGCTAACCTTCAGTACTAGAAAAATAGGGATATGTATTTTCGTTTGTATTTCTAGACTGTTTCGACAAGAAACGGATCTGAATTTTGGCGAAATGAATGTGTTCTACTCTTTTGCAAAGGTCATTAAAATAAAAATATCAAGAATAGCTCTAATTATTCAATTCATGCAGCAGCAGAATATTTTCAAATATTGTATAAAGTAGGTATCGAGAATCTGTCATAATTTGTGAATCGTTAGTAATTTCAGGTTTTCACGACCGGATATACTGACATTAAGAGGGTCTTCTGGGCTTATTGGCCGTGGTGTATTAGGAATTATTTCAGCTAACGTTTTGCCTACAACTGCGGTAGGCATCTTCAGAGGATTCTTGGTCTGAAATTGTAAATGGACCGCTGAATTCCAGAAAGTGATGCGGGTGAAGTTAATGGGTTTACGCGCGCGATGTTGATTGGCGCATCGCTCCCACTTCGTATTGGCTTGATTTTGGTCTTTTCCAATACCGGCAACCATGCGCTATGTACCAAAGGAGTTTCTTCCCTTCCGTTCATGTTGTGCTTATGTTTGTATATCTCAATGGCTTCCATGTTCATCCTAGGATAGAAACTGTTGATGTTTGAAATAGCCTCTACCTTTGAGAAAACAATATCGATACTCCGTTTTGTTGTACCAATGCAGACTTAGTCGCAGTCACAAGGTATCCTGTAAATCCAAGCTTGTGAGAGTGGGTCGACTTTGTCTGTGGTAGTTCTGATCATTTGGCCAAGTTTTTGAGTTGGCTTATAGACGGCCTCGATATTGTGCCTCTTCAGTATTCTACCAATTCTATCGGTGACCTTAGGTTTAAATGGTAAGATAGGTCTTTCATTGGGGGTGACTTGTGACGTGTTATCATCACGTGTGGAAATTTTTGGTCTTATTGCCCTCTGAATTTCTTTGGCATTATATCCGTCAGCGATGAATGCATGGTGTAGATGTTCAAGTTCATCCTCCAGAAATTCCGGCTAGCACAATCGTCGGGTTCTGTCCGCGAGTGTTTTTATAACTCCTCGTTTCTGTTGAGGGTGATGATTGGACTGCTTGTGTAGATATCTGTCAGTGTGGAATGGATTTCTATAAACCCTGTGACCTAGCTTCCCATTAGGCTTTCTAGTAACCAAGACGTCTAGAAAGGGTAGAGCACCATCCTTTTCAATTTCCATAGTGAATTGAATATTTGGGTGCCTACTGTTAAGATGAGATAGGAAAGCATCCAATTCTTCAAGTCCATGACTCCAAACGACAAAAGTATCATCCACATAACGTAGCCATGTGGAAGGTTTCTTTGTTGCCGCTTCAATTGCACTTTGTTCGAATTTTTCCATGAAGAAATTTGCAATTGCAGGAATTCGCCTTTCCACTGAAAATAGCTGGATGATAGGCAAAGTTCGAAGAGCTTTGTAATGTCATTCGGGAATAACTCAGACACGTATATAGTTAGGCGATGCCCTGATGGGAACTAGTTTGAACAGAGCACAACATCAAAACTAACGAGTCGGTCATTTGGTCCCAACTGGATGTTTTGCAGCTTTTCTACAAACTGAGTAGAGTCCTTGACGAAAGTGTCCGTATTTCCCACATAAGATCTCATCATAGTCGTTAAAACTTTGGCTAAGTTGGTGAGTCGATAGTGCTAAAAATCAGTCTCAATGGGACATTATCCTTGTGAATTTTCGGAAGTCCGCATATGCGAGGGACCGTTGCTTCACTCTTGTTCTTTTTAAGTTCTTCATCGAGAGAAAAAACTTTTATGAGAGCCTTTGCTTGTCTGAGCCTGGACGAGGTAGGATCTCTTTTAAGTTTCCTGTAGTTTGAGGACGCCCTCATTTTGGAATCATAGTCAGAGGTTTCCATCACTACCTTCGCGTTTCCTTTGGGGGCGTTCCACTTGGCGATCACAACTCTCACGCTCACGACCGCTCTTTTCCCCATTCCACTTGCTTGCTAGCGCTATTATGTTAACTCAAGTGGAACGGATTTTAGGGCGTTTTGGACTGTCATGAAAGAAATGACAAGATTGAAAGAAGTAGAAGTTAGTTGTTAGGTCAATAAATTTAATTAAAGTGTACAACAGTTGGAAATATTATAATACATATAACTAAACTGTATTCTGAACGTACACTTTCACTTTCACGCATCTATTGAGATAGGTCGTCACAGAACATCAAAATGTGTGGGTCGATTTGAGCTTGGAGTGAGCGATGATTTTGCCGCGCTCACAAAGACCGCGGTCGTTAAGTGGAACGGCTAAAGGAGCATTTTGATCGTTGTGATCACCATGTGGAACGGCTCCTTTGTCAGCTGAAAGGATCACAATGAATGTGTTCTCATTGAAACTCTTTATGGCTTGGTGTTCCCTGAAATTTATATTACTTTTTGGAGGTTTAGCCTTCCTGATGATTCTTGAGGCTTCAGTCCTCACTTCTTCAGCCGTCATCATCATCATAATCTGCGGTGCCTTATCTGGCAGAACCGAGGCCTGATGGCCCATTGTTCCCCCCCCTGTAGAACAAGAGACTCAGTTCCCTAGGCACGCCAACAGAAATGTTGCGAGTCGACAGGGAGGGATCCCTCTCACTATGGAAATGCTGGGTGTAGGGTTTCCTAGGTGTGCTGACCTTAACTCATAAAGGTTGATGCAGTTGAACAGCATATGTTCAACGGTTTCATCTGTGCTCCTGCACCAGCGGCACCTTGAGCAGTCAGCTAGTCCCATCCTATTAAGATGTTTGTTAAACAGGTGGCCCGTCAGTGCGCCAACTGCCATACTTAGTTGTTTCCTGCCAAGGGCCAGGAACTTTTTGACCTCAGTTGCAGAGGAGGGCCTCTCAATGAGAAGCCTCGACTGCCTAAGACCACCTCCCGTGCTCCATTCAGAGGAAAATGCACCGTCTAACCATCTCTTAAAGAAATGTCTGACCAACAAAAGCTGATCGGGCTCCCCGCTTGGCCAGTACGTCTGCCTTCTTGTTGCCGAGGATCCCCGCGTGTGCCGGACACCAAATAACTTTTAAAAAATTACGAGAACCCAGCTCACGCAGAGCCTCCCTACATTCTCCTACCAAGTATGAATTGACTCTTGTCTCAGCAAGGGCTTTCAATGCTCCCTGGTTGTCACAACATATGTATATGTGTTTGCCAAAGTAGCCTCTGTGTATATTCTCCAGTGTGCAGACAAGAATTGTATACAACTCCGCCTGCATTATCGAGCAGTCCTTTCCTAGGGGAATGGACCGCTCGAAGCGAGGTCCCACGATCCCAGCACCAGTCCCCGTAGATCTTACGGAGCCGTCGGTGAACCATGTAAGGCCTTCGGGTTTGAGTAACCTGTTTGTATCAGACCAGTGGTCCCTATCAGGGACAATCACCCGGTAGGGTTCGTCGAAACAAAAGTTAGCACACGGTCCCCTCTATGGAGAAGGGATGCATTAGCATCTATCACCAATTTGAGAGCTCTCGCATGCCCCCTGAACATCCCATCATTGTGCCATTGTCCCTGTTCTCAGTGTCTCAGAGCTGTCTTCATAGCTACCACCCTGACAGCGAGGTGCACAGGCGGAAGACCCAGCAAACACTCCATTGCTGCCGTGGGGATAGATCTCAGGGCGCCTGTTATACCCAAACAGGCTTTTCTCTGACATTTTGTCATGATGGCTCGGTTGCAGGTCTTCTCTGTTGAAATCCACCACACCAGCGCTGCATAGGTTAGGAGAGGCCTCACCACCATGGTATACAACCAGTGCATAACATGGGGCTTGAAGCCCCATCCTCTTCCCACTACTCTCCGAGAAGACCAGAGTATTACATTGGCCTTTCTCGTTTGTGTCTCGATATGTTTGTTCCACAGTAGTTTGCGGTCCAAAATCACACCTAGATATCGAACCTGTTCCAATAGAGTCAGCCCCACACCAAAGAGATTTGTCAGTCTGATGTTGCCCGGCACTCTTCTCCTAGAAAACAGGACCATCTCCGTCTTTCCAGGATTTACCGAAAGTTCGTTCTCTAAGCACCATCGTTCTACCACGCGCAGAGCATTATGCATCAGATCATTAATGGTGCTGATTACTTTTCCCCTGATCAGCAGGACAAGGTCATCTGCATAGGCCACAGCAGTGTACCCCACCCTAGCCAACTCAACCAGGAGTCCGTCCATGACAAGGTTCCACAGCAGAGGTGATAAGACACCACCCTGCGGACACCCCCTGCCCGGTGCGCCCCCAATAGTCGAGCCGCCCAGCTGAGCAACAATGCTGCGAGCCGCAAGCATAGAACCCGCCCAGCGGCAGAGAACCGGTGGGACACCAGTGTTGTTGAATGCACCCTCAATGTCTAGAAATACACCTAGTGTCCATTCTTTATGATGTAGTCCGTCCACAATACAGTTGACAACCGAATGTAAAGCAGAATCTACAGATTTTCCCTGCTGATATGCATGCTGGGAGGGATGTATTGGGCAGATCACTAATGCCCCATCCCTTATATATCTTTCGACTACCCTCTCCAACGTCTTGACTAAGAAGGAGGAGAGGTTGATTGGTCGGAAGTCATTCGCTTTTGTGTGCGTGGGTTTCCCCGGTTTAGGTATAAAAACAACCCTCACTTTCCTCCAGGAAAGTGGAACGTGCCCTAAGGCTAAACTAGCTCGAAGAATGTGAAGCACCGGAGAAGACAGCACCTCCAGCCCCCTAATAAGAAGTGCTGGAACTATACCGTCCTCTCCAGCAGCCTTGTAAGGATCGAATCCGTTGATAGCCCAACGAATTCGAGAATACGTTACGACTTGTGAAGCCATCCTCCAATCCTCTCGTGAGGCTTGTCGTCGACATTCACTCTGCGGGTAGGCATTCTCTGTGAAGCCAGGGAAGTGAGCCTCTAAGAGATGTCTTAGACTTTCTTCCTCCGAGCAGGTTCTTTGCCCAGTTGGAAGGTTCAGATAGTCGATCCTTGGGGGGCCACCAGCAGAGAGTATCTTCCTTAGCCGGTTGACTTCAGGTGCACCCTCTATGTCGCTGCAGAAGCTCCTCCAGGATTCACGTTTGGACTTCCTTATTAGTCCTTTGTATATCCTCAGGGCCGATTTATAGTCATCCCAGTCATTTTCAAGACCAGATCTCATTGCCTTGTTGAAAAGGTGCCTGCTAGTGCGTCTAGCTTCACCTAACTCAGGTGACCACCATTTCGAAGCACCTTTCGGTCTCCGAAGCTGTGGTGGACAACTGCTGTGATATGCTGAGATAATTGACTCTTGCAGCTTGCTTGCAGCCGAGTCCAATTCTCTCGTGGTCTTGGGTATTAGAATTTCCTGTCCCAGGTTAGCAGATAGGTGTGTCAGGTACCTCGACCAATCTGTTTTTCTCGGATTCCTGAAAATTTCTGGATCCTTGACAGTACAGCTCCCTTTTATTGTGAAGCAGATATGCCTATGATCTGATAACGAGATCACTTCCGTGGCGACTCGCCAATCCTCGATGTAATCAGCGATGTGACTACTGCACATGGTTATGTCGAGCACTTCCTTCCTGCACGAAGTAACGAAGGTCGGCTCATCACCCCTGTTGAGTAGGTTTAAGCTTGTTGCGAATAGAAAATCAGCCAGCGCCTCACCCCTCAGATTGACGCCCGTGCTACCCCACAAAATGTGGTGTGCATTAGCATCACACCCGACGAGCAAGGGCCAACCCCTTCTCTCGCAGAATTGTACTAGCTCCTCCAATTCCCTAGATGGTGGTGGGTCTGGGGAGTCATAGGGAAGGTACGCTGAGCATACCACTAGGTTCTTCAGCGGTTCCTGGCAGTTGTTAATGTGAACCGCGACTAGGTCTCTGAAACAGAAATTAATTAGTAATTGGGCCCTGATATTAGTGGAAGCAAGTATACACGCCCTTGAACCAGTGTCCTCAGACGCGCAGAAGAGCCTACCAGGGCTGCCGTTACAGTACAATTGTACTATTTACAGTACATTTTCAACAAGAAAATACAAAAGTACATTTTTATCAGGAAAATATGCATTCTAGTACAATTCAGAAAATGAACTCGAATTGTACATTGACACTACATTTGTACATACATCTTCAACTTATTTCCTAAATTAATGGTACTGACTACTGAATCATGTGTTTACATGTGAATTGCCATGAATATGTTCACAAAAAAACAGAACAACACATTTCTTTATTAAATAAAGTTTTATTTGAACTAAATTAGAACTTGAAAACAAATTAAACTTTTTTATTTCTGTAAATCATTTAACGATTTGAATTTTTTGCTGATTTTTTGTGAATATATAAAAATAAGAAATATTCCGGTAAAATTTCTCGATTATTGTTTTTTTGTTGGTTTTTAATTATTATACACGAATCCAGCATCCAGCCATACCTCAACAGATTGGGAAACAGTAGAAGTTTTCCATAAAGTTCAGCAGATGGCGCTATTTTAACACAGTACAGTACATTACAGTACATTTTCTTCGAGAATTAAAGTACATTTCGTTCGAAGCTCGCGGCAGGCCTGGAGCCTACTGCCTCTTAAGGAGAGACCCCTCACCTCGCCTCCTCTAATCCAGGGCTCCTGAATCAGGACTATAAATGTCTGCCTCCCTGCCAGCCGCAACTTTAGAATATCAGTTGCCGCTATGCAGTGGTGCAAATTGATTTGAGTAACGAACGTGTCAGCCATGGGGACAAGAATTTTTTTTTTCTTTCATACTCAGTCAGCTGACTGTTACATCGTACTAGCAGGTTCTTGAGAACCTGCCGATACGATAGATGGTGCGGAGTTCTGCCCTGGTCCCCCACCTAATCCAGTACATTCACCCCCATCGGAACTTTTGGATCCCGGCAGGGAAGCGAGAGGCACGGTTGCAGCGGGAGCCCTGGAAGGCTCCACCTCCATCTCATCCTCCGACTTTTCAGTCGGGTTGGAGGAATGGTCCCCCTCTTTTCGGACGTCCTTCTCCTCTGCGCTGGGCCCCGCTGCCGGAGCATCCTGCGCGGTCGAGGAGGGTGGAGCGTCTGAATTTTGTCCAGAACCCTGGACCACTCTAAAAGTGGTCTTCCGCATCCCGGTATTCACTTGAAAATTTAATTTTTTCAAGACTTCGAGAGAAGCATTGTCTATCCCGAAGATGATCTGAGTCACGTCGGACTTGTCAACCCGGTTATAGACCTTCCAGCTCCTAGTTTTGAGGGCCGGAGTTTGCTGCTCTAATCTCTTCAGGATAAGACCTAATGGAGAGGAGCGCTGATAGCCCCTGACCCACAGACTTACCCTCGTGAGTCTTTCTAAGTCCTTCATCCCAATCATTTTGAGACGAAGTCCCTTAGATGTTTTCAGCTTCAGCAGGTTTTCTTGTTACCAGTCTCTGCTGAAGCTTCCCACACATAGAACTACCAAAGCACCTGGTGGTTAATCTCCACACCGTCAAATCTCGGCGCAGGCTGTCCGCTCTGGATTTTATCCATCGCAATGGTCACTGCCTTCTCCACGGCGAGTAAGTCCTCTTCCGAGGGCACCCTCTCTGGCCAGCCCTCAGAAACGAGGGCCACCTTAAGGGGCAAACTCGCTGCCTCTCTATACAAGGGCCGGCTCGAAAGGTTATTAACATTTTTTGCTGGTCGCTCGCAGGAGGGTGGAGTGTTAGACTCAGGGACGTTCCTTTTTGTGCCCCCTGGCCGTAGAAGGGGAGAGGTCCCATCAGCAGACTCTCCTGTCACTTGACAGGCTAAGTCCGCGAGAGCCCTTCTCGCCCTCCTTTTTTGCGCGCCCGTGCGGTTGCGCTTATTCTGAGCCGCGCTAGATGAGGCCCCCTCTTGCGCTGAAGGGGGTGTTTTAATTGCTATTAAATGAGAGAACGTAAATTCATCAGATTCGCTAGTTCGTGATGGTATTCTATGAACTTCACAATCGAAACAGTTTGTACCAGGAATCACAAGACTTAGTATACGTTGACAAAACACTATAAGAATGATATAGACTTACCATTACCGGTAGGACAACGTGGCAGAATCGTGACACTGTATGTTATAAGAACTAACTCTTCTGAATGGAATGAGAGGACTAGTATCTCGTGGTTGAAGGGCTAGGGGTCTCGATGGTCCGCCCTTAGTCCGGAAGGGGGGTGGCCCTTGTCTTCTTTTTGCTTTAACTGGCCTCAGTCTAAGCCATATCAACTTCTAGCGCATGACAGCAAGACAAGGTTGAAACAAAGCCCAATATCGAGACCACTATCCAAGCATAACAATTGCATCGTGATAATTAAAATATTAAATTAAGGGGGAATAAACATATATACATATATACAAAATAAGAACAGAACAGGGGGACTTGGCTTTTCCACGCGAGCCCCTCCAGTGGAGGTGCCCTCGATTTCGGTATTTATTGAATTTTTTTGGGTCTCCATATAGTTCCCACGAGTAACGAAGAAATAAACGGTCGCCCCCAGCAGAGCTTCGATACCGAGGGAAGGTCTGATACAGGGGGATGCGACCCGGTTTCCCCAGGGAATCGTTCGAGACACCATGACCCAGGTGCCATTCATCCATTGGCACGATATCTTCCACCGTAGATTGGGGGTCGGACTTGGTTTTCACTGCTCAAGCTTGGACCTTATCGACATGGGTGACCCTGCCTGTACTGTGTTCCGTCGACATCGCTCCAAGTGTCCTCGCAGTTTACTAAGCCCCCACACCAACGTCAAGGTGCCGACCTTGTGGGGGTTCTTCAGCCGTAGGCTCAGGTGAGGACCGAATTGCTGCCTCAACGTTGGCTATTATATTCTCTACAGGAATTTTTTTAGTTCGAATGGAGAAATTGTTTCGTTTTTCAAGGATAGATTTCTCCTCTTTTGCTAATGTCCTCTTGGACAAGTTAACAACAGTTTCTTTCATGTTCGGAGCTGAAGAAACAGATAATTCCTGCAAGCGTGAGAATTTACTTTTGAGGCGAATGTGCAGTAATACATTCCCCCCCCATGGATTTCTGGGTAATGAGTAATGGGTAATGAAAGAACGAGTCAAAGGCATCAGGCATCCGAGCGGTCCGAGGTGTTTGCCGAACGCCCCATGTTTTTTTTCCGGATGCGTTTTTTCGACTTAGAATTCGACCATAGATTTGTCTCTGTTGATAACTTTGGTAAATCTATGGTCACTACTGAATTTGAAATTGAAATGTAAATGAATATGAACAACGTCGTCTTTAAATAAAGGGTTGTATTCTTCAATATTGTAAAAAATCGCTCAATGTTCATTCTAGTTTAAGATGATATCGAATATTAACAATGCACAGTAAGATCAATTTCAATAATGAAAATCTGAAATTATCATTATGAGTAATAGTTACTTTTATATGTAAAGACGCATATTATTCATGTTATTTTTACTCTTTCAGGCGTAGTCTCGAAGAAATTGATGAAGTTATAAATTTAGCTAAACTGAAACAGGACGATCTCATGCCAGGTGTCCAAATAATATATTTCAATGATGAGAACTTGCACTGTAACAATTTAAAACTAATTCAGCTTGACGATAATCTACTGAAAGATATTGTAGAAGGAGAGACATTAGAATTCAAAGGTGATAAAGGTGAAAATGTGGTTCTTTGTTCTAAAACTAAAACATATGACATTTGTGAAACTGAAACCTCAAACAGTTTACTTTTATTGAATGGTATGAAATTCAGTGAAAGTTGTAAAAATTGCACTGAGAGGACCATTTTTAAAGCAAAAGTTCATGGGATATTTTATGAATATCTAGAAGCAGTACCAGGAAAACCCTATTTGAGTAAGATTGAGCATTTATTGAGTGAATCTGAATATAAAGGTCCAGAGCATGAGTATCACATAGATCAAAGTAAACTGTTAACGTTTAAGGAATTAAATGATACTGTGCAATGTTCAACTAAGGAATTGCAGGATGCTCTTGATAAAATGGATATCATTGTTGTTGATAATAAAATAAGATTGTTGGAATTTGAATATCACTTTAGGGTTTTATCATATATGCTGAAATTAATTGATGAAAACTCGTGGGCTTTGGATGAAATAAATTATGAAGTAACTATAAATTCTCTCAAAGAAATAATACCAGAAGATGTCATTAGGAGTGTTTTTGATAAATATACGGAAGAATCTAAAATTGAAGATGGTGAAGTATTTTATTCATACAAGGAAAGGAATGTATGTATTTTCTTTGCCAAAGTTCTTCTCAGTCAAGCAGAAAAATTCAATTTGGTGGAATTTTTCCAAGCTTGGAGGGAATCTTTACCTGAGGGCATGTATCCAGATGAAGAAATGTTATATGGAATTGCAATAATTGATAGAAAGACTTCACCAAACTGTGTTTGGGCATTTCCTGAGAATACACTACCTGAAAATATAAACGAACGCTTCAAAGTATTATTTGAGACCAAGGAAAAATGGACAGTCCCAGAAATTACTCCATATATTAAGTGAGTTTTCTTTTTATTTTCGAAAGCATTAAATACTTAGTTTACATGGAGAGAGTCTTCCGGGCTTATTGCCCGTGGTCCATTACAATTATTTAACCTAACGCTTCGCCCACTGCGGTAGGCATCTTCAGAGGATTCTCAGTTCAAAGTTGTACCTTGAACGATGAATATTTGACACTCATGTTATCAGATATTTACATTTTAATGGGAAAATCAAATCAAAAATTTCAAATCTATAAATGAAATAATACAGGTACAAACTTCAATAATCAACAACATTTTACCTTAGTATGTAATGTACTATTACCACTTTAAGATTCAATCAATAACAAATATATTCCTTCTCCCCTGCTGATATATAGAAGTAGGGAAATTGACTTAATAATCATTAATTTCAGGAAATTAACAACTGAAAAACTGGATGTCAATGCATTATTAGCAAAACATGCAAGAGCATCTACTCATGATGGTGTGAAATATTATGGTGCTAAGCATTCCAAGTGATGAAAACTGAAAAATTGTCTTCTCATCATAACTCAGAATTAATAAATAATTGTGTTTATTTTTTGTTTTGTTACACGACAAAAAATTTTTCAAGAATTTCAAATAAAAAACCCTCAACACAGAAACAAACATATTTCAGGAATTTACTCGACGAAAAATTATTCATCACTAGAAATGGGTATACATGCATTCGTATTAGTACCACCACAATCAAATACAATAATTTAAAATTCCATTTTAGATAAATAAACATAAACCTAAAATTCCACAAAGGAATAATTTCTGCGTGTGGACTTAAATTAATCTATTATAAACTAGCTATCTACCATAAACAACATAATAAATCACACAATATCATAATTTGTACCAACTATGTTACATACTATCTATCCTTATTCATTTTTTATATCTATTAAGTTCTTTATAATTTCACGATCCGTTTCCCTCAAAAATTTTTTCAATAGAATTTTGAACTTTCTTTTATTTTCTGCATTCTTAATCAGTATAGGTAACCTATTCATCACACAAGGATCTAAGAAAATAAAGCGACGTTGACCTATGGTTTTGTTCATCTTTGGTACCATTATATATAATATAATATATATATATATATATATATATATATACTGGATATAACATAATATTTAGCATCAAATTTAGAAATGCAATAATTATTTTATAAACTGTGCATATTTCTGTCTTTCATTAGAAATGTTTGCAAAACCTTGGCTCCAGTTTTGAAAACAGAAACAAGTAATGAAAGCAGCATGGTGAAAGGATGGTGTACTCTTTTAAGGTGGGAAGTGTGGTAAAGGTTATCGCAAGAACATATTCACAGAACAATAAATTGTTCGATAGCTTCTAACATAGGTTTAGCCTTGCTTGTACAATATTTGAGTACTTTTGATCAAGTTTAATTTATTATCAAAGCAAACATTTTTTTACCTTACTTTTCATAACACTAACAAAATGAAAAAATATACATGTGAATATTACTTCTATATGACTATGTTGAATTACATAGGATCTGTAGCCTTGAAATGTTCTGTATCAATCGTTGAATAGGCATGACCTTCATTGATCAAAAAATCCAAAGCTTCCCTGTAATAAAGAATAATAAATAATTCAATTTTGAATGCATTACATATCTACAGAAGAAAGAAAATTACTCACAAAACTTCAACAGATTTTTGTTGTGGAAACTGTCGGAGAAGTTCAGATTTAGAGGTACCAGACATCGATGGAGATCTTTTAAGAATTTCATGTATTTGGGCCTGAATTGGTGTCAATCCTGTGTCTTGTGCTGTGTTCTCCAAGAAGTGCATTGAATTTGCTAGATCTGCACCAGGATTATTCTTCTTAATTGCTGAAGTTGGGCCCTGAAAACCAATTATTTTTGGGAAACAAAATTTTTCACATTTGAAACCTCAAACTATATAAAAACTAAGTTTCCTTACAAACCAGCACAAAATGATATTTATATATTATGGATATCATTTTGGTTATGGCAAAACAATACCCACTATATTAATCATTATGAAATATCATAACACATACACTTGGATTGCTAGCCATATATTCAGCCTCTAATCTTGCATGAATTACTTGTAAAAGGTGGTTTGTGACAATGTTAGCATCTGATACTGGGAACATCCTCAAGACCATCATCATCTTTTCATTATCTTGGAACCTTAGAGAACCAAATATTTGTACATAACAATTTTCTTTAATACTGGGCAACTTTGGAGCATTATCCTAGGAGTAAACATGATTGCTTTAATAAATAACCTGTATAAATTATTTTCATATACATAAGAAGCTGATGCATCAGTCTACCTTATCAGATTCCAGCCACCAAATTGCCTTAATATTTCCTGTGTGATCTTGAATATTATACATGGCTTTGGTCGACTGAACTTCATAATCAAGTACTATTCCAACAATACACAACTAAAATCAAAGATTGAAAGCACATATGTACTGGGGGTATGTTTTTCCACTCGAAATCATACTCACTATTTGTGTTTGCATTCCGAAGAGTGAAAATTCTTCTTCTGGACACTCTTTGATTTGTCGAACAACAACAGGGACAACATTTTGTAACCTGCGTGCTTTCTGTAGATGCAATACAATTCAGTAAATATCTGCAGAATGTAATCATTTAATTTGTACCTGTCCTTTTCCCGGTGTAGCATCAGCATCGTTAGTGTTGTTGAAGAAGCCTCCTCCTCCTCCTGCACTTTTATCGTCTAGAAATCAGAAGTTTATTTTGTAACCATACAGAATTGAGGAAATTGATGTAATGTGAAAATAAAAATACCAACTGAACATAGAAGACTCCCACATTTTGAATTTCTGATTAAAAAATCCTCAGGTGGTAGAAAACAGAAAATAATTTCTTTTAAGACTAGCGCGGGAAACGAAATAAAATTAAGAACATAGGCCACAAAACAACAGAGAAATTAATGTTCTGTGCATACACCTTAGCTCTGTTCGGGTAACCCATATTTTGATGTTCTGTGGGGTAGCCCAAATGTTAGCTCTATTCGGGTTCACACAATTACTGTTCTAGGACTGTCAGGAGTTTGCGCAGTAAATTTGTTCGCGATAGTTAGCGTTCGGGTTTTTTGGGGACTGTTTCAGGACTGACTTGTTTTACGTTCGGGTTTTTACGAATAATCCTGGGATAGTCCGAGAACAGTCCGAAAGCTGTCCCCGCTCTTAGGCAGGTACTGTTTTAGGATTATTCTGGGTGCATGCTTTTAAGGGCTTTACGTGGTGGTTGTTGGCCGGAATTTTGATGACATCGATTATTTTCAATGAAGATATCGTTGTTGAGATATATTTCTCTAGCTGAAAACTGAAATGCTTTTATTTCTCTTTTTCATATTTGGATCGTTTGATGCATTCGGGTTTTTCAAAACTTGAACCAGTCCTAGAACGGTCCTAGGTATCGAAGCGAATGCGCATCTGTCCGGCGCAGTTTTAGAACTATCCTAGGACTGTCCTGAAAATTGTAACCCGAATAAAGCTGTTGATTTGGGTCCGTGAACTCTGGGTTAAGGAACGAGCTTGATTCACAATGAAAGTCACTTAACACATACGTAAAAGGCAAAATGTAAACAATGGAAATCATACCTTTTTAGAATAGAACTGTTCACAATATGTTGCGTAATTTGTACCTTTACATTCGATTTATGGAATTCAAACGCAAAATTGAACATATTGCGAGTATTTTTCTATGAATTTTGTAATTTCAACTTTGTTTTTTACGTTTGCGCCTATTTATTCGTGATTCACAATGGACGTAACTTAAACATTAACTTAACACATACGAGAAAGGCAAAAATTTCAACAAAATAAATCATTCCTGTTCACAATATGTTGCTTAATTTTTACATTTACATTCGACTCTTGGAATTCAAACGCAAAATTGAACCTACTGTGGATATTTTTGTAGTTTCAACTTTGATTTTCACGTGTTCGTTACGTCCAGTGTAAATCTAAGCTGTTTGATGGAATTTGATGTTCTGTGGCACATACAGTTGAATTTCATGTCCCGATTCCTAGTGTTCTTGAAGTAGAACGTACAAGGCGGAACGAAAATTTTTGCTGAGGCCAGAAACAAACTATTCTGTGCTGTAGTAAAAGAAAACAGCGCATAGAAAAACGATGACGTAGTGTACAATATTTCTGTGATTACTGGCCTTTTCGAAATACGGCTGTTGGTTAGAAATACGGTCTGGTATTTGTTAATCTTTAATCATCGTGTAGAATTTTGGAAATTCTAGCTTTTTGAGTCGAGCAATTTATTCCCACGATGCCACCAAAATTCGACCCCACTGAAGTTAAATTCGGTAAATAAGACTTCTCCAATTAATTCAAAATCATTCCGAAAGAGGGTTATGTTGATATGTTAAATTACTTATTAATTTTCAGTTTACTTGAGATGTGTTGGAGGAGAAGTTGGAGCAACTTCATCTTTGGCTCCTAAAATTGGTCCCCTAGGGTTGGTAAGCATTCATTTCAATTTTTCATTCATGCCCTGAGCTAATATTGTCTTGTCATTATAGTCCCCTAAAAAAATTGGTGACGACATTGCCAAGAGCACCGCTGACTGGAAGGGTCTGAAAATAACAGTATGCTTGAAAATCCAAAATCGTCAAGCAACTATTTCTGTTGTTCCATCAGCTGCTTCCCTCATCATAAAAGCCTAAAAGAGCCACCAAGAGATAGAAAGAAGCAAAAGAATGGTAAGTGTTGGACTAGTATTTTGTTGACTGGAATGGTTCCTGTATATTAACTATGAAATCTGATAATATCTACTCAACATGATTACAACACAACAAAAATCGTTCAAAACACTAAATTAATCCTTAACTCTTAACAATAATCGCTGCTGAAAGTATCAAATAACTAACTCAGATTTTACAATTATGAATAAGATAATCACAATTAGCTTTTCAATATGGCCAATTCATTTTAAAATTGCTAAATCGGCGATAAGCTGCTTCCCTCCAATTTTTTATTTTATGCTGCAGAATGAATTAGTTGTACAGTGGTTTCGGCTTTCACGACTGGATATCATTGTTATCAGAGACTTCCAGGCTTATTGGCTGTTAAATTCAGGAGGTGATTGCTTGTATGCAATTAAGATGGGTCTTTCCTATAACAAAATTTGCTCAGCCCACCTCTTTCTGAAATATTAACTCTTAAAATGTGGTAACTTAAATCGAATTTTAATTTATTTTCCTAAAATTTCAGTAAAGCTAGAAATTTGAAATTATGTAATTTTCACACACTCGCAAAGGACTAACCATGGGCATTTTTTCAATATTCCTGTTACATTATATATATATACTTTATTTCATATCAAAACTTGTTTCATGCAATAAAAGTATGATAGGAATATTACGAGTGCATGAAAATTACAGAATTTCAAATGTTTACTGAACTTTTTTAAGAAAAACAAAAACTCAATTTTAGTCACCACCTTTTTAGGACGATGTCATCTCGGAAAGGGGAGTTAAGGAAATTTTGTAAGGGCCGGTTTTATAAAATAACGGTTGAACCGATAGTCGATGAACTGCCAATTGGGAGTCAACTACAGGTTGAAACTCGTCGCGTATTATAAAAATATTTGGGGTATCGGTTGAAGCCGATTTATTTCAGTTGGCTACACTGCTCGTTTAATTCCGTAGTGAACTAACCTTCAGATGAATTCTTGGGGATTTTGTTTTTTTTTTCAATTTCAAATATTTATAACATCACTTTATCGAACCCACTCATTATTTTCATTGAATTCCTTGTAATATTTTGTTCGTAATCAATGGTTCTGATAATAAAAACGCATTAATTTATATTAAATGCATTTGTTTCTGAGAGAAAGAGAGGCTTTCAAGATGGAACACCCAGTATATCCTAACGTCAAATTTTTGCATTTATTTTTTTTAATACATGGATGTATCGCAACCTAACCTTTAATACATTTTAGCTTCAAGAATCAGAAGAATCCATATTTGTTTGTTTTTTTCAAAGTAGGCCATGAATTCTTTCACACATGCATTTAATCAATTATTTTTTCAACGCCATGTCGCAATATTATTCATTTCATTATATCCACACATAAACTCAAAATCTCACTCGTCAACATGAATTTGAAGATGTTGAAAACGAAAGAAATTTTAATATTAATATTGAATTTTTTTATGCATGTTAAAAATTTATGTATATGATGAACATTTCATGTCTTACGATTTAAAAAAACCACATAAATTGGGTTTTTCTGATTTTTAAAATTCATGTTAGGTTAGGTTGTGATACATCAATGTATTCAGAAATATAAATGCAAAATATTTTTTTGTGATAACATAATGAAATAAAATCAATTGACTAGAACACCAAATAAATCCAACCGTTGTAAAGAATTCTCAAAACAACTTTCAATGACTCGAAACACAACACAAATTACAGATGATTGAAATTTCAAATCGATGAAGTCTAAAATGACAAATGAGTATGCTAGTTTCTTGTCCTTCAACTTTCGGTTTGAGGCCGAACCTCTACCTGTTCTAGCGGTTGGGTCATCTTCCGGTCGACTCCGAGTTGAACCTTTAGTTTGACGTTTATAATACGGAATTTAGCAGTTGACTATCCGTTCGAGTCGACCGGGAGTCAACTATCCTTCATAAAACCGGCCCTAATAGTAATTTCATAAGAGCGATCACCTCTAGAATTGTTTGCATGAATTCATAAACATCCTATATATATGATATACATACATTGTTCTATCATGAGTGATAATGATTATTTATACTGGACTTTTTATTTTTAGTTAAACATTCAGGAAACTTGGCTCTAGACGATATCATTGAAATTGCAAGACAAATGAGGCCTAGATCTATGGCCAAGAGTTTATCTGGAACTGTTAAAGAGATCTTAGGTACTTGCCAATCTGTGGGATGTACTGTAGATGGAAAACCACCTCATGACCTCATCGACGAAATTAATGATGAAAGCCTTGAAATTCCAGAAGAATAAATAAAGATTCAAAATGTTTTATATCTACTTTTTTATCTACCCAATTCCCAATATTCAGAAAGTTAGGATATTAATTGATGAGTGATGCCATTAGTGATCAATTTATTCATATATTTGGAACATAACTTTGTTCCTCGTTTAGTAATTGTTGGTTTTAAGATCGTTTTTTCAAACATTTGTACCTCTTTTTTTTAAATATGTTGTGTGGTGAATATACAGATTCTCACAGAGATGTTTATATTGTATGCCAGTGGAAAAAATTTCCTCATTTTAATAAGGAATTTTCAAAATTCTCAATCTATTTAAAATAAATTATAACAAAAAGCGTTAATTCATATTGTTTTAGGTGTACATTATCATTTAATCAATCTGTTGGATTCTGGATAACCATTAAAATAAACTCTTTGTCAGGTGCCACCATTATTTCATGCTTCTTGGACCTGATCCGAAGGAAAGTCAAGTCGTTGGAAGGATCTAAATCCCTAACAACACTTCTAGCTTTGTCTGATAATGAACTTATAAGTCCTGCGTACTGCACAGTAGTTGTATTATCAAGTGTTGTTTTGATTGGGATGCCTAAAATAATAATGTAATTAGTAAAATATATATTGGGAGGTTATTTGTGCTATTCTATTGCCTAATTCTCCTTTTCTGTTTTAATCATATTACCTAGAACATCTTAAAGAATTATTCTTTCCACTGAATACCTCAAAGCTCAGTAACGAAAGCAGACAATAAAATATACAAAAAGCTCAAGGGTATTAACACAACAAATGAAAAGATCCTTAGTTTGCCAAGAATATAATTTCAAAATTTAGAGAACTATTGATTATTTAACTGTAATGAGGATACAATTTCCTTTCAATAATACATTTCGTCGGTCCAATGCCAAAGTCACGAATGTGCTTTTTTGATGTTCCGAGTAAAAGGTGTTTTAAAAATTGAAGACAGTGCTATAACTATACATTTCTTTTCATGGTACTAGGCTAGAAGTAGGAGAGGGGATAAGCAAACTTTTTTGCGATTTTGGAACCATGACTATAATCGCGATATACTGCACATTCGTGACTTTGGCATTGTACCGAAGATATGTAAAATACAAATTATTAGTGTCATAAGTTCACCAGAAAAAGAAAATTTATTTCATGGGCTCATCATATGTTATCGGTGTTAGGAAATCGTAAAATATATCGAATTCCTAGATCCTTGGGAAGGTTTATATAAAATGGAAATGTTCAAAAATAATGATTTTACCTTCGGAATTCACAACAATTATACCTACAACACCTTTATGTGATTGTATTCGTTTTAAAGTATCTTCAACTTCGTTTGCCTGCAATATAGAATTTTATCTTTTACAAGATAAATTGGTGTTTCGAAAATATTTACCATGATTGAATATCATTCACCAATTTCAATAAAACTCTGAAAGACTGATTGATCGATGGAATGATCAAAATATATTTGTGATGAGGTGATATTTCTGACATTTACATGAAACAGAAAATCTACAATGGTTTTTCCCTAGTGAACCTTAAACGTGTTTTTTTTCTTTGCGTCTGGAAAAATTCGAAATTTTTCGCATTGGTATGGTGAAATTTCAAATTGTATCTGGAAAATAAATTGTATTATAATCCTATTTTCTTGTCTTTTTGTGTTAGATCAAATAAAAGTAGGCAAAACATGTAAATTCATTTTCGTTTCGTTTCGTGATCTCTGGTTTTAAGCATTGTTCACAGATCACCACAGATAACAGAAGAGTAAAATCACAGAATATGTATAGATATTCTGTGGTAAAATCTGAGGCACAGAACACAATAAAAATCTAAAGGCGAGTTTGCTTACACGCAACGCTTGCGACCTTAGAATATAGAAAACCAGGAAGGAGCATATCATGCATTCTGGTGCGACGAGAATGGTGCACTCAATATGGCCGATACTCGTTTCCGTTTCGCAGTGGCGTAGGGCATTTGAATTTTCAATTACATTTCATTAACGAAATGGCATATTCCAAATCGGTCTAAAAAATCTTAACGAAGTAGGGGAGCAAAACACAATGCAATTTTATATTGTTTTTATTGATTCCTTAACAAAATTAATCTGTTATACAGTTCTAATTCTTTCATCATCAACCGTATTTTACAAATATAATTCAACCTGGTGATGAAAAAACAATTAGTTGTACTTTTTATCAAGAGTATCAGACGATATATTCATTTCATGGTCCTTTATTCTTTACTTACATATTCCAACTGATCGATTTCAATTGTTGGAAAGCTGCTGGAAATAACCTAATAAAGGCCACAGATGACCGATTAAAACAATCGCCTGGAACATAAAAGGCTCCTGTCGTTAGGACAAAACCCAGGTTTCTTTACGAAACTCATCCATATCACTCTCTGTTTTTCATCTCTGGGAAATCTGGAAAAATAATTGAACTTATAAATTGTGAAGAACTGAATAAAAATTAATTCAACGATACAATCATGGTTTTACTTCCGAAATGTCCCTTTGAGACGAAATTAATAGCGCTACCAACCACCAGTGTCAGTTGGTTCAATGAAATTGATTACCGAACATCACCTACGCCCATGGTTTGTTACGGATAACCTCCAAATTCAGCAAAATTGAAATCCCGTGTTTTTCAGGAAAAATGAATCATTTCAATACCAATATCACTTACCTGTGAAATGTTACACCAAATTCTTATTTTTTTGGTGTTTTGAAATTGCCACACTCTGCACAACTTATCATTTTATCGAAAATGTTCTAAACTTGGAAAATGTCTTATAGCACTAAATTACGTGTATAAAATAGTAAGAAATTCACGGACACACCTTTAAACCTCGCCTAAAACTTAATTCAATACAGTTAAAACTGCGAAAATATCACAAAAACCAAATAAAAGTACAATTTGCTGAGAGCACCACTTTCTTATTTCAAATTCAAACCAAACGATGATTCATTCGTGGTGCACTCTTGTCGCACTTCCGCTCTTGCATTAGGTGCGCATAGGCTCCTTCCTGGTATTTTATATTCTAAGCTTGCGACTGATTTTTTGGACCTTCCTAGTTTCGGAGCAATCCGTGGCCTACGATATTTAACAGGCCAGAATGTTGCTTTAAAATACGACGTTGCCGGAACCCCCACAAGGTGTTGTACCAGGCTCAGAGTGTTACGACGTTGTTCGGTTTTAAGCGGTTCGCATCAGAAATTCGACCGGGGAACGTGTAAAAAGGTGTGTGTTTTTTTGGTGTTCGTGTGATCGGTTTTTCAATCAATAAATAAAGTGAAAATAAGTGTTGCAGTTGCAAGAACAGTGTGTATCGTGTTTGTAATTGAATTTTTCGAATTTCAGTGTTCATATCTGGAAGGATTTTCAGCAATAAGGTTTTTCATTCTAATATTTCTTGATATTTCATTTGGAAATCTTCGTTTTGAGCACTATACCTCTTACTTGTGCAGTACCCGGTTGCAAAAGCAATTATAAATCTACTGTGCGGGTTGCCTAGTGGATATGGCTCCGGTCTCCGACCCGGCAAGTCGGGGTTCGAGTCTCCGCCAGGGAAGAAATTTTCTGGTATGGAGAACTCGCCGAACTATTCACTGTTTGGTAAACAATTAACAGTGCTGTGCCTAAGGTGGCGTCGGGACACAGTAACAATGCCTACACAGAACACACCCATCATTCTAACTCGCACAAGCTTTAAGTAGCTTATGAGGGGTCTCACAGAAACCCAGAATGCATGGAAATACATACATACATACATACTAATGAGAAGGTGTCGGTATTTAGATTTCCGAAAGATCCCGCGAGGAGATAAGAACATGGCTTAACGCAATTCATAGAGAAAGTAGTTTTAAAGTCAACTATAACAGTGTAGTTTGTATAAAACATTTTGTAGATTCCCATATTTTGAGAAATAACTCTTATCCAACCGCAGAAGGTTCAGTTATTAATATACCCCGAAAAATTCCTAAATCAACTGATGATGCATTTCCTTCAATTTTTCCAAATCAACCGAGTTACATGACGTCTTCAGTTACTCCGAAAAGAACAGATCCTGAAGAGCGGAGACAAAAATTAGTTGTCCATTATGACAATGTTTACACCGATTGGGACAAACAAGATCAGGTCGATTCATTTTTCGACTTTTGTTGTCATTTCAAAGACAAGGCAATTTTCAACTTCTTTTCCAACGTTAAAGAAAATGACTTTGTTCAGTTCTACAATATAAATTTCGAGAGGGGCATTTCCGAAAATATCATCGGGGTTTAAGATCTTGAGTAATTTGAGAATCGAAGTCGTATTTAGAGACGAAGTAAACTTAACCATTTCCAATTTCAAGTGATTATTTATACTCTATAATCTTTGCGTTGGCGTTTAGGGTATACGTGAAAGGACGGTAGTGTACTTCAGTACTTCGGCCGTTAAGCTGACGCTACCGTTAACGTTAAAAACTGACGAATGCGCATGTGTATATGTCAATTATAACGTCTACGTCTACGTTCGTGGAAGCACTTCAACTCTCTAAAGTTAAAGAAGAAATTAAAAACATTTGTAGCTGCCTCAAAAGTTGTATCCAAAAACTGGATGACATTTGCGCAGACGATTTAGACACTTCTAAAATTATAAAAAAAACTAACGTTCTTAAATTCATTCTTGTTGAATTTCTGTTTTATAGGATTTATTTTAAGTTTGAAGATAAGCAGTCAGAATGTAATCGTTTTCGACAGCGAAATAATACTTTTTTTTCTCTTTCTATGTTCATTCACCTATTTTATTAGCTTCAGAAAGTAAAATAATCATTCTGATTGTGATCTTGTGGAACTCAATACAACAGCTACCTCCTCGTGGTGAGTTCTGGATTATTTGCGATAAAAAATTAAGAAATTATTCGCAGATAAACGAAATGCTGTTTTGTTTTCCTCCCTACAGTTCTTTATTTAATTGTGAATTGAAATAAATTCGAAATTATATCGAAAACAGTGCGAATTGCCCAAGAAAACCGTATACTTTGGGGGCGTTCCACTTGGCGATCACAACGCTCACGCTCACGATCGCTCTTTTCCCCATTCCACTTGCTAGCTAGCGCTATTATGTTAACTCAAGTGGAACGAATTGTAGGGCGTTTTGGGCTGTTATGAAAGAAATGACAAGATTGAAAAAAGTAGAAGTCATTCTAAACAATAAATTTAATTAAAGTGTACAACAGTTAGAAATATTATAATAAATATATATCTAAACTGTATTCTGAACGTCGATTTTCAGTTTCACGCATCTTTTGAGATAGGTCGTCACAGAACATCGAAATATGTGGGTCTATTTGAGCTTGGAGTGAGCGATGATTTTGCCGCGCTCACAAAGACCGCGGTCGTTAAGGGGCCGTTCCACTTGGCGATCACAACGATCAAAATGCTCCTTCAGCCGTTCCACTTAACGACCGCGGTCTTTGTGAGCGCGGCAAAATCATCGCTCACTCCAAGCTCAAATCGACCCACATATTTCGATGTTCTGTGACGAACTATCTCAATAGATGCGTGAAAGTGAAAATGGACGTTCAGAATACAGTTTAGATATATATTTATTATAATATTTCTAACTGTTGTACACTTTAATTAAATTTATTGTTTAGAATGACTTCTACTTTTTTCAATCTTGTCATTTCTGTCATGACAGCCCAAAATGCCCAATAATCCGTTCCACTTGAGTTAACATAATAGCGCTAGCAAGCAAGTGGAATGGGGAAAAGAGCGGTCGTGAGCGTGAGCGTTGTGATCGCCAAGTGGAACGCCCCCTAAGTGGAACGGCTAAAGGGGCATTTTGATCGTTGTGATCGCCAAGTGGAACGGCCCCTTTCTATATCTACGCCGGCCACTAGGCCCGTTGCTGATAACAACGGCAACGTCTAACCTCTGTGTGGAGTTTGGATGTTTCTGGTTAGTAGGCCGTGAGCAATCCTACCGATGGGGTACCGGGTACATTATCACAGAACCCTAATATACCGAACTCGCCGTGGTGTTTTGCACAGAGAAATATTTTTGTAAGTCAACGTGGTCTATGCTTTTATCTTCTTCTGTGGACTATAAAAATAAAAAATAATAACAGAAAATTTTTTAGTGTTCTTTGAGTTCTGTAATTAAAATATTGAATATGAAAGCAAACTAACAAATAAATGTAATTTGAAATTATTAGCACTAAATTAACATATTCAGTGTCTATATATCGCAAAATTTTCTTTATAATTAGGTATACTTCTTCGCAAATTAATACAAAAGTATTCAATCAGATAATATTCAAATACCTACAAAATGTTTAACCAAAGCTCATTCGGAAATTCAATTATCGGGCAAAACACAACTACAACCAATACATCGAATCCTATGAAAGATTTTGAAGTCACTCAACCACCAGATGATTCGATAAGTTCACTAGCATTTTCTCCTTCTACATTACAACAAAATTTTTTGATTGCTGGTAGTTGGGATAACAGTGTGAGATGTTGGGAAATAGAACAATCAGGAAAAAGCATACCAAAATCTATGCAATCTGGTACAGCACCAGTTCTTGATGTCTGTTGGATTGATGATGGCAGTAAAGTATGTGTTACTTTTAAATTCACGATATTCTAGATTTCGAATATTTTTCTGACATGGTATTAATTTAAGAATTTTTCAGGTTTTCATTGCCTCTTGCGATAAGACTGTTAAGGTGTGGGATTTGGCAAGTAACCAGACAATGCAGGTAGCGCAGCATGATGCACCAGTAAAAACATGTCATTGGGTCAAAGCTCCCAATTACACTTGTCTTATGACAGGATCTTGGGATAAAACTTTGAAATTTTGGGATACAAGATCTCCTACTCCAATAATGAATATAGCATTACCTGAACGTTGTTATTGTGCTGATGTTGACTACCCAATGGCTGTAGTTGGAACTGCCAATAGACACTTAATTATTTACCAGTTAGAAGGAAATCCTTCTGAGTATAAGAGAGTAGAAAGCCCCTTAAAATATCAACATAGATGTTTGGCAATATTCAAGTGAGTAAGCCTAAATTTAAATTTACTCATGTGCTGTTTTTTTCTCTTTTATTCCCATTATAAAAAAACTAAAATGTTCCTTTTTTTCTTCCAGAGATAAAAAGAAAGCTCCCACAGGTTATGCTCTAGGCTCAGTGGAAGGAAGAGTAGCTATTCAATATGTTAGCCCCACAAATCCCAAAGACAATTTTACATTCAAATGCCATAGGTCGAATGGTACACCTAATGGTTTCCAAGATATTTATGCAGTCAATGATATTGCATTCCATCCAGTTCATGGTACATTGGTAACTGTAGGATCTGATGGTACCTTCAGCTATTGGGATAAGGATGCCAGGACTAAATTAAAGTCATCTGAGGGTGCCATGCAACAACCGATTGTGCGCTGTGCGTTCAATCACAACGGGCAGATATTTGCATATGCTGTCAGTTACGATTGGAGTAGAGGTCATGAGTTTTATAATCCAGCTTTTAAAAGTCAGATATTCTTACGACCATGTTATGAAGAGTTGAAACCAAGAGGATCCCAGTAACTTTACTTTTTTTATTTACCATTTACTAGTAAAAGTTTACTGTCTATTAAAAGCCAATTACAAAAATGTTTAAATTTCTGAAGAAAACCTCTTCTACCTTGGTTATCTAGGTTAATCTCGGAAAATACATTTTCAGAGGAGAAGTGTGAAAATATGTAATATGGTAAGGTTGAAACTGCAGAATTATAATGATAACCTCCTTAAATCACCAAACAGAAATTTTGCTATAATCAGGATTACATTTTGTTTCAAAAACGCGATTATCCATGTTACACAACTCACTAATAAGTTCGGTTCATATTCATAAATCTCACTCGGTGTAAATAACTCAGAGGAGCCCAATTGAGTTCTCACTGAAGATGATTTTTCAGAAAATGGCAACCTTGCGTTTTATTAGACATACGTCTTTGATGCCCAATGTTATTCAGGGTGATTCTCTGACTTGTACATATAAATTAACAGAAGATTCCTTAGGTCAGAAGAAACACTTTTTTCAGGTTCAGTTGAGAAGATATAAAGTAGGTTTCACAAAGCTCCGATGGCCTGATCAAGCAATGTTAAATTGATTGGAGCCATCGAGATTTGTTGAAAATTCAAATTTAGTGATTCGCTTGGTTCAAATATACATGAGGTGTTTTAATCTCTCAATCAATGTTTTGTGAAATCCTCTACCACCTATATCCTATAGTTAATCTGCCATCTCACAACCTACTTTGAAACAGATGGTGTCTGTAGAAAAATAGTACTCAAATATATTAATGTAACTTATTGTTTTCTGGTATATAACTATTTCTTTGCTCTTATTACAAGATAATATTTTGATCAAGTTAATACTATATTTTTTAGGAATAATTCTGGTTTTTCATTCATTTTTTGTGATAATGATTGTGTTTTGATTACTATTCTTAGTAAATTATAAGAAAAGGGTTTACGCTTCATGGAAAAACCATACCATTAATAAAAACATGAATACGGTCACATTTCGGAACTGAGACCGTGAACACAGTTTAATACATGTGTTTATTAAGCTGTGCCGTGGACTGGCGGGGACCCAGACCTAGAGTAAACCACTGAAATAGTGCCGTCGTCGAGAAGAGAATAAATGCATCGACGACGGCACTATATCAGTGGTTCACTCTCGGTCTGGGTTTCCGCCGTATTAATTTTTTTAGTGAATTATGTATTTCTATTGCATATTTTTTTTTAAGTTTTTTTAAATTTCTTGGGCTTTTTTCATTCGCTGTCTCACCTGAGATATTATAGGTTTGAATTAAAAAACCGTTCAAAGTAAGCCCGTTTCACCGGTACACGTACATATTTCACAGTACGGTGAACGAAGTGCAGAGACACTTAATGGAAAGAGAAATCGCAAAATCAATGTACTGATGATGGCCTAAAGCCCGAAACAAGTGTATTTCATCTCTGAGGGCTATATCCATTATAATGTTCCTTATGTGTTTTACAATTTTCTCACTATTCATTTCTAGCAGATTTTTGTGAATGTCCAACTATTGTATTGTTGGTAAAAGCATTTTTAGTTCCAACGTTTTAACCTTCCCAATTAATATAAATTAATTTTTGTTAACATAGCTTCTAAATTCAACATACCTTTCTATACTCTGTTTTACCTCTTTCTTCAATAAGGTTTAAAGTTTTCAAATATGAGACATGGGTATAGAGGACACCGTCTGTGGGGTCCGAGTACAATACAGGGTGTACCAAGTTCGACGGCCTATTAGGCGTTTCTGGAGAACTGGACCTATTTGAAATCTGAAAATTGGGATTATGATATTGTTTGACATAATCTACCGAGCTAAAATATTCTTGCAGCCTGGCCACTTTCAGTTATACAGGGAATGAAAAAAAATTCAAAAATTTGTTTTCTATTTTCTTGTTTTCGAATTCGATAGAGTATTCATGTGTGAATACACTCGTATTCAAATCGTTGCGTTCGTCATAATACTTTACAAAATATCGAGAAAAAACTGAAGAAAAAGGGGAGATAAGAGTATTCGGTATTATGTTTGTTATTCTATCTAAATATCTTAAGCACAAACCGTTTTCACATTTTTGAAGTCGGAGACATTGTTAGAATTTTGAAAAACTCCTCACAAAAGGTGTTCCAAATATTGGGTCAAAATTTGGGATCAAAGATTGGCCCATAACTTTCGTTTTTCAAATTTGAACCCTATTTTTTTATGATTGCGTTGGATTGTGCGAAGAAAAATGATGATAATGTTCCAACATGTTAATGCTCCTAAAATTAATAATTCTTCAGTTATTCAGGATTTTCTGATTTCATGTCGTACGTAGCGTCAAATTCATATAATCTGTTTCAGATCAACAATGACCTTGGTCATAGAAGATAAATCATTCCGATAACTCACTAGTGAAATGTGAAACACCTCTTTTCTGAATTCATTTATCATTGTAATTTGACGATACGTACGACATAAAATCAGAAAATCTCAAATAACTCAAGAATTATTAATTTTAGGAGCAAGAACATATATTAGAATATTATCATCCTTTTTCTTCGCAGAATCCAACGGAATCATAAAAAAATAAGGTTCTAATTTGAAAAACAAAAGTTAGGAGCCATTCTTGATCCCAATTTTTGACCCAACATTTGGAACACCCTGTGACGAATTTTCCAAAATTCTAGAAATGTACAGGGTGATTCATTTATCTTGGTAACCCAATTTTTCTCGAAAACGCCCGAATATTTTTACATTCTGTGAATGGCGTTTTGAACAAGTCAATGTCGACTTGAGATGCGCATAAAAATCTGCGGAATAAATAAAGACGCCAGGCGTCGCGGCGCTATCAAAAATTTTTTCTCCAGGGACATACCATTTTTATCATGTCATTCGAAAGATAATTTCATTTTGAACTTTTTTTTCGAATACAATTTTTGTCCATTTCTTACCGTCAGCGATCTGCAGCGTGTTTTATGTTGATTCTATTCCATTTATTTTTTTTCTGTATTGTGGTAGTATGCCTTGATTTGGAGACATAGATATGATTTTATGCCTCGAATTCAAGAAGGCTAGTTTTCTAAACAATTTGCTTCTTTAAATAAGATCAAATATGTGGATACAGCAAGATGGGGCTCCATGTCACAACGCTGCCATTGTGAAGAGATATTGAGATTAAGAATTCGAAAATCAATGGACCCTTATATTTTGTCCAAAGTGACTTATGATGAAATAGGGAGATGATATAACTTGTTTATGGATAATAATGGCTAGATGACCTAAATTTGATTATGTTCTGTAAAATGACGGAGGCTCTGTAACTATTTTTCTATTATTTTATTCATTAAATATTAAATCTTATAATAATAAACATTTTTTTTAATAACAAACGAAAAATTTCGAATCATATGTTCCATATACCGGCCATTATGATCTATACATAAGTTATTTCATTACTTTGGTAAAAATATAAGGGTCCACTTGGGCACAAGAGTTTCTCATCTTCATTTTCAAATAGTCCAAGTTATTAGAATCAGTTTGGTATACCATATATCCAAGGGGACCCCTCAGAAAGTAATCCATGAGCGTTAGGTCTGGTGATATCTGATGGGTCCATTGGTTTCAATCCATTTTTTCCTAATTCTTGATCTAAATATCTTTTGAGAATGGCAGCGTGGTGGCATGAAGCCCCATCTTGCTGTAGCCACATATTTCATCTTATTTGAAGGAGCACATTGACCAGAAAACTAGCCTTCTTGAATTCAAATTACAAAATCACATCTATGTCTCTAAATAAAGGCATACTACCACAATACAGAAAAAAATAAATGGAATAGAATCAATATAAAACATGCTGCAGATCGCTAACGGTTAGAAATCGATAAAAATTGTATTCGAAAAAAAAATTCGGAATGAAATTATCTTCCGAATGACATGATAAAAAAGGTATGTCCCTGGAGAAAAAATTTTTGATAGCGCCGCGACGCCTGGGGTCTTTATTTATTCCGCAGATTTTTATGCGCATCTAAAGTCGACATTGACTTGTTCAAAACGCCATTTACAGAATGAAAAAATATTCGGACGTTTTCGAGAAAATTGGGGTTACCAAGATAAGTGAATCACCCTGTACAATATTTCCACAATCTTCGACTTCAAAAATGTGAAAACGGTTTGTGCTTAAAATATTTAGAATAGGCACAACAAACATGATACCGAATACTCTTATTATCTCCCTTTTTTCTTCAGTTTTTTCTCAGTATTTTGACGAATCCAACGATATGAGTACCAATGTATTCAGAATTGCATACTCTATTAAATTCGAAAATAAAAAAACAGAACAAAAATAAAAAAAAATTTTTTTCACTTTCTGTGTAACTGAAAGTGGTCAGGCTCCAAGAATATTTTAGCTCGGTAGATAATGTCAAACAATAACATAATCCCAATTTTCAGGTTTCAAATAGGTCCAATTCTCCAGAAACGCCTAATAGGCCGTCGAGCTTGGTACACCCTGTATAAAAAATTGCAAAAAATTTTGGGCATCGCAATATCTCAAAACGACTTTGGATCGTGTTATCTGTTTGTTATGAATTTAAATTTAATCACCTCTGTTGAATCTCTATATGACATGGATTTATTCACGATATTTCCTGCGAATGAATAAAAGTACTGCGCTTTTACTTTTTTGATCTATTTCAACTATGATTAGGCAAACTTTCCTGAAAGGTAAAATTAAATTAAGAAAAGGAAAATTTATTTATTATAAAGACCGTCTGAGAAAAAAAATTACTTCACAAACTCACTGATGAGATTAATAAAATTTTTATACAGAAATCGTCTTAGTTCTTTTGCACTATTCACCTTACCACCAATTGAAATCATATTAACAAAACAACTTCACTGATGAAACATATATTTCTTCAGAATTCAATAGTTTCCTTTACTAACAAGATTGGTGTATACCTTTCAATCAGAGCCAAATTTACTTCAAATATATTCAACTTTTATTTCCAAACATATACAAAAATGACAATTCCCAACTTTAAATTTCAAATGTAATGGCCCTGGTACATATTTTATATGAAAGGATATTTGGTATAATGACTTTTTTGATCACTTCTTTTATCAGTCAAAAGAACCCTGACTTTTGAAAACACCCTGTATAATAAGAAAAAGAAAATTCTTTGCCTTTACGGAGGCCACATCGAGAACATTTTTGAAACATAGATGAATTCAAAATAGTAATCATCGAAATGAATACCATTTTCAATTCCCGGTATATCTCTCATGTCAGTGACAAAATCTAATATCATTTCTCCAACCTCATGATAAAAGATCTCTGAGCCTGGGAATTGAAAATGGTATTCATTTCGATGATTACTATTTTGAATTCATCTATGTTTCAAACCCTGTATAATGTCATTGTTTTTTTCGAGCATTTCTGCCGCCGTCGAGAATTAATCCACGACGATGGCCGAAATTATCGAAAAAACCAGTGACATTGAACGATGGCCGCGAAAGCCTCAACCAATTCATTAGCCTGTATCAGAGACAATTGTCTCTGCCTGTATATTTAAATATCACGTGCGTTCAAAAGAAATTCATCGTCTTTTCATCTTCCGTGGTAATATTCTTCTATGACGAACGCTGATATATCCTGTTCAAATTTTGAATTCAATTATTTTCTCTATTTCAGTATCGTAATGAGTTCATTATAGTACTAAAATAATCAGAATTTTTATCTGAATTTCGAGAGGAATTCCCAAAACTTGACTGAAATCTGAAATAGACAAAATATCGTCTAATACTCATTGCAGAAAGCAATTCTAACGCTCCTTCGTCGCTCGTTTTTGAATTTCGCATTCGTGTTGGAATATGAGCTCATTCTGGAACTTGCTTTAGAATATATTATTATTTGATATGAGAACTAAGCAGGGTGAGTGATGGCCTGAAGCAATTTTTGTGTTGGAGTTTGAACCAAATTGTTGTGATTTCACATCCTTTAAGTATAGTGAAACATTGTTATGGCTTCCCTTTTAATTTTCTTGCATATGGACTTGAGAAGGTAGCACCTTTAAAACATAACCTTGACTATTGATGTGACTTTCATCTGAATCGCAGCTTGAGCTGGAAACAAGTGCGCTTGAGCAACCAAATTTGGAGCCTTAACTTGAAGGTTCGTTTGAGGAAAGCACAAAGTTCAGCTCACACCTTACAACAGATATATCTAATAGGGCTCAGTATTGAGCTCAGGCTAGTGATTTCATCTTGATTGAAGTTTAATTATAGATTTTCATCAATCCATCACATGTAAGTGCAACAAAATTGATGAAAGTTATTTTTAACATTCATGTCTGGTTCCATAATTTGCTGATGGTAAAAAAATTGATTATTAATGAAAATGTTAGGGTGCCTTGAATACATAATAATTACTTCAGATATCTTTATTCAAACAAGCACCTATGGTGTGAAATTTTTGACTAACAATAAAGAAAAATCAATGATGTTTCTCATGATCATGGCCACCACCAAGGGTAAGATCGTAAATCTTTGTTCCTACAATAGTAAGGACAAATGCAGCAAAACCATATTTAAAACCTCGAGTAAATGTAAGTGCTATTCTAGAATTGGTGGTACCCCATTGCTTAGGATCATACCTCCACACTTCGTTTCTCAACCATGGATCCTTCAAACCTTTAGCAGCCAAAGCTTTTTGAGTTTGAACTAGCAATGGTACATCCTCAACTTTGTAAATTTTATAGTCTGGGATTGTATAAGGGGGGCCGTGATGATGACCATGTTCGTGTCCTCCCATTTTTCTAACTGAAAAAGTTGAAACTTTCATTTTTGAGGGAAGAAAAATACGAATCTCAGACAATTCGTGATTATGTAATTATATGATAATAATGATCGACTTCAGTGCTGATCTCACTAGAAATACTTACCTATAGATTTGGAAAAATGGAGACTACAATTCAGAGACACCTCTGCTACAATTGTAGTCTGCGATTGAATAATTTGTATTTATTTTTCGAATTTCGAGATAACCTAGAAAATCGACGATTTCGATGACAGTTCACAGACCAACTACACACTGCGCATGATCATGTGTGCAGCACAGAACACAATGGAGAATGATCACTTCTTCTTCTTCCTCAAATAGACTAATGTAGAACCTGTAATGCTGGAAGAATATATTCTTTTACCATGCTGATTTTATTATATTCTTGTTTCAAAGGTTGGAGCTATACGACAGTGTAGCCAAAATATTATAGAAATATTCCCTAAGTTAGTATATGTATGAGTGCCACAGTACACTTACTTCCTGGACACACCTCGTATAAATGGAACTAAAGACCGCTTGCCACTACGCTAAATTCGGAACTAATTCAAGTCTTGAGTCTTAAATCCTTAGAATATAAAATACCAGGAAGGAGCCTATGCGCACCTAATGCAAGACCGGAAGTGCGACAAGAGTGCACCACGAATGAGTCATCGTTTGGTTTGAATTTGAAATAAGAAAGTGGTGCTCTCAGCAAATTGTACTTTTATTTAGTTTTTGTGATATTTTCGCAGTTTAACTGTATTGAATTAAGTTTTAGGCGAGGTTTAAAGGTGCGTCCGTGAATTTCTTACTATTTTATACACGTAATTTAGTGCTATGAGACATTTTCCAAGTTTAGAACATTTTCGATAAAATGATTAGTTGTGCAGAGTGTGGCAATTTCAAAACACCAAAAAAACAAGAATTTGGTGTAACATTTCACAGGTAAGTGATATTGGTATTGAAATGATTCATTTTTTCCTGAAAAACACGGGATTTCAATTTTGCTGAATTTGGAGGTTATCCGTAACAAACCATGGGCGTAGGTGATGTTCGGTAATCAATTTCATTGAACCAACTGACACTGATAGTTGGTAGCGCTATTAATTTCGTCTCAAGAGACATTTCGAAAGTAAAACTATGATTGTATCGTTGAATTAATTTTTATTCAGTTCTTCCCAATTTATAAGTTCAATTATTTTTCCAGATTTCCCAGAGATGAAAAACAGTGTGATATGGAGTTTCGTAAAGAAACCTGGGTATTGTCCTAACGACAGGAGCCTTTTTATGTTCCAGGCGATTGTTTTAATCGGTCATCTGTGGCCTTTATCAGGTTATTTCCAGCAGCTTTCCAACAATTGAAATCGATCAGTTGGAATATGTAAGTAAAGAATAAAGGACCATGAAATGAATATATCGTCTGATACTTTTGATAAAAAGTACAACTAATTGTTTTTTCATCACCAGGTTGAATTATATTTGTAAAAATACGGTTGATGATGAAAGAATTAGAACTGTATAACTGATTAATTTTGTTAAGGAATCAATAAAAACAATATAAAATTGAATTGTGTTTTGCTCCCCTACTTCGTTAAGATTTTTTAGACCGATTTGGAATATGCCATTTCGTTAATAAAATGTAATTGAATATTCAAATGCCCTACGCCACTGCGAAAGGGAAACGAGTATCGGCCATATTGAGTGCACCATTCTCGTCGCACCAGAATGCATGATATGCTCCTTCCTGGTTTTCTATATTCTAAGCTTAAATCAGATGCGCACGCATAATAAATGCAAGATATTATTATGCGCACGCATCTGATTTGCGACTCAGTAGTGTAGTGTAGTGGCAAGCGGCCCTAGAGATGTAAAAAATATACCAGATTCAGTAAACCATAGCCCTCTATAGACGGATGTGACCATGGAGGTAAAGAAAGTGGAGGGGGCATAACGTTTGAAAAGTGTCACCAAAACAAATCCGGATTTGGCAAACCAAGATGGCCGACTTCGAGGTATTTTAAACTGTAGGTTCTGCAATTTTGGCCTTATTTATTATTCGTTCGTTGGTTTTGGCAGTTGTATGTAGTGAAAAAACATATAAGAAATGGTTTCTTGTACAGCATATGCTGATCTTACTCGAAAATTAATGGTGAAAAGCTGAATTTTTTGACGTTTGTAATTACATGGTTTAATTATTGTTGCATACAACTTTAATTGATAGGGGTACACGAGATAATTTACCTATTTGTTTCATTGCATATTATCTGAATTTGTATGTACCTTAATTGAAAAAATAGAATGTATAATCAGTTACATTAACAAATTATTCATTCCGTACGTAATTCAACTCACCAATTCATTAAAAGCAATTGTTTATGATATTTTGACTCCTTGATTTGTTTCGATCATTATTTATTCATCTTTTGGTCATTAAAAGAGAATCGAACAAACTTCGAATTGTAAAAATTCAAATATACAAAATTCCCGCCACAAATTTGGCTCCGTAACATGGCGGATTTTTGGTGACACTTTCATAGCAAGGGAAACATAGGATATGCTACCTCCCCTTCTTCTACCTCCATGGATGTGACCATAGTTAGTTAGTTTCGCCCGAAATTGATAGCCAGACCGAAATTTCAGTTGAAAAAGTGTTTGGGTCTTACACCAACTCCAAATTACATTTTTTTCAAGGATTTCCAACAGCCTGAAGAGGTCCTTAAGATATAATTTATTTACCGTGCGTTTAACAATTGTCCAGTTAATTAACAATACAGATATTTGCTTTTACTGAGGACTCATCTCTATGTGTATACCCTCATATGTGCGTTTAATTCTATTATGAAGAAAAAGGAAAAAGTAGGACATTAGATTAAGTTTTTTTTATTCTAATATATTTTTCGTCACTCTTGCTTCGAAAAATAAAGGAAATGCTTATAACATTTTCACACTCTGGTGCAGAGAAAGAGTCTATACACATTTCATTATTTTATATATTTATCATCCAGTTTTATTTCATATTATATAAACAATCAAATCAGTTTACGTTTCACACAAAGTTTCAGAATACCATCAATTCTCTCAAAATACTTCTTCGGATCGCTCAATTCATTCCCAAATATACTACTCAAATTTCCATCCTTTACGGTATCAGCTAATTCGTATGGTTTTTCGACTTTTCCTTTGAAACTCATTCTGGCACAAAGAGGAACGCCAGCTATAGATAATGGAGCATAGTGTTCGAATGACTTCTTGCAAACATCCCATGGGAAACATTTCTTAGGATCGCTTCCAAGTTCTTTCAATTTTTCGGAAAGGGTGTCATGATAAAGCTTCAAGATCTCATCGAGGTGCTCTAGCTCTTTTGCAGAACAGCAGTAGAAAAGAAACTGATTCATATCGGCCATAGGAGATCCCAAAATTCCAGCTTGCCAGTCGATGATCATAACCTTATCAGGAACTTTGTTCTCCCCATCCTATAAAATAATCAGGTTAACAGTATTCTTTATAATTAATTTTATAGAAATTCCTTCTGGAATTCCATTTGATAGGAATATACAGAGTGAATCCTGTAGAACTGTAAAGAGTATCCCAAATTGCTTGATTCTGACTAGTTTAGGTACTTCTGGACCAGATAAGTACAAACTTCCAGAAATGTCCTGGGCTCGATTTTCGTGAAAACACCATTAGTGAAAACCGTTTCACGATATGTTAATTTTTTTTTAATTGCGGAAAATTATCGATTTCGAAAATGTGCCATAACGTTTCTATTTACGAAAATATCTGAAAACGATTTAAACTTTCTAGAAAAGCGCTTTTTCACCCGAAATAAGAAACTATATTAAATTTTTTTTCTCGAGGAAAAAGACCATTTTTTTATTTTAAATACGAACGCATTTTTTCATCTTATATCATAAAAAAAATTTAAAGATAAAAAAATTTGAGTTAATGCCTTATTCTCAGTGAGAAAGTGCTTGTTGAAAGTTTTTATCTTTTTCAGATATTTTCGTAAATGAAAAAGTTATGGCACATCTTCTAAATCGAAAAAGTTTTCAAAACAAATGAAGACATCGTGAAACGGTTTTCACTTCTGGTATTTTCACGGAAATCGAGCCCAGGACTCCTTTCAATGTTTTTACCTATCTAGTCTAGGGGCCCGTTCCACTTGGCGACCACAACGGTCAAAATCGTTAAATAGGACGGCTAAAGGAGCATTTTGAGCGTTGCGAATCGCAACTTGCGATCGCCAAGTGGAACCAGCCCTAGAAGTACCAGAAACATCCAAAATCAGGATACCCTGTACATACTCCACACAGAGGTAGATGCCACTTCCGGTTCCAAAAATCACATGAGGGTCTCCAACCATTCGTTGGGGGATGTCCAGTTTTGAGTCATACTTTCAAAAAGAAGAAACAAATAATCACAAATCAATGAAATTTTGTACTAGGACGACTCTAGATTTAATTCCATACAATTGGGGCTTCCAGGACCAGACCATAGACAAACTAGTTTGTCTATGGACCAGACTCTCTTTTCTCTAATTATGTGCCAAATCCGTTCATTCTGCCACATCTAGTAGAACAAAACAATGTTCAGTGATAGTTAATGATCACATGTTGGCCCCCTGCCACGGATCTGTCAACATCTGTCAAATTTATGAGATAGAAAACAGTTCTGCCAATCAATATTTTTCAATGCAAAAATCACTAACCCATATTTACAGCAATATTTCATTATTTTCGATGAAAATTAAGTGAATTAGAGAAAATAATGTATGATACTCGTACAGAAGGCTGATTCTAACACTAGTTCATTCATTGAATTTTGAACTCGTGTAAGAATATCAATGCCTTCTGCACATGTATCATAAATAACTATTTTGATATTATCGGAAACCATAAAAATACACCCTTTATATGAGACAGTCAACAAACCTGTTATGTGAGTTGAAACAACACTGATGAGCACCCTTATCATAAATTCTCGTGGCACACCTACATATTTAGAAAAAAAAAATTGAACATAGGTACTCGGCTCTAATTTGCTATAGAAATCATACCGAAATGTATGGAAAGATTAGTTTAGATCCTCCCAATATGCATTTATTTCAATATCCACGGACTGACTCTTATTTTAGATTGGGTTTTTCAGTAGCTCATATAACAAAAAAATCGCCTTTTATATCGACTTACAAATACACAATTTTGAAAATTATCCAAAGCCCGATTCGATTTCCTTATCATCTAATCTCCGGATTATTCCCAATCTTGTCACTTGCTGCTACTTCAATTATTTCATTAAGATGTTCTCTGGAATTAATTTCAACGTTGTAAACTAATTCTTGCATGTAGCCTCATAGGAAACAGTCTAGGGGCGATAGGTCCAGAGATCTTGCAGGCCATAATGGATTACACACCTGACCTATTATAACTATAACGCACGGCCACTAGAGAAAAAAATCTAATTCAGTGTTCTTGATACTTTATTTAATTCGAAATAATCTGATGGAAAAGATCGAAGAAATGTTATACCTAGTTGAATTAATATATACCTTCAAGTTCTTATCCGTATTCATTCCTTCAGAAACAAACTAAGTGCAAATTATGAAAAAAAAAATTTGTTTTGTCATTTACATCATAATCCGTTCCTCGCATGGAATCTTGTTGTGAGTAAAACTAAATTCAATCTGATAATGAGAGTATGTTGATAGGCGTGTTTCATGTAAATCGGTGCATTTGAATAGAAAACTTGAGATGATTTTCAGAATTGTGTATTAATTCGTTTCGCTAGTCAATGTACAGGGCCAGTTTTTTGTTGAGTTATTGAAAATCCGAAATAAGAGTCCGTCTCTGGTTGGATTGTTAAATGACTTCATTTTGAGATGATGTAAACTGATATTATTCTTCTGAGTTCAACTTTCTATACATTTCGGTATGATTTTTCCATGAAATTGGAACCGTCCGAAAAATTCATCTCAGACTACCTATAGTCAAATTTTTTTTTTCTATATATATAAGAGAGTATTTTGAAAATATGCCCCAAAACTGGAAATAAAACCTTATATATATAATTCAAAAGAATGGTAATATAAAGACCTTGTTTATGGGGTATTTGTGTACTCTACCTCTGTTTGAATTATGTAGTTCCAGTTTAATCGAATTTCACTGTGTATACGATATACTTGCTTAGTAATATTTCGACCTTTGTCAGAGCTAGAGAGGCCTCAATTTGAAGTATGAAAGAAAATTTTTTTACTGATGTACCTGGAGAGGTCGTTGAACCCTTTTTTAAATAAAAAACTACATTTTCGCATAATTTTGTCTATTCGAGTTTTCGACTAGGTTTTTTTTCATGGGCGCCCGCAGGAGGGGGCCAGGGGGGCACCCCCCTGAGATTCTGGTCCCCCTATCGTTTCGAGCTTAATGGAATACTCATGTCGCCTGCCCCTCATCGTTTTTCAAAAATTTTTATTTTCCTTTCTTTGAGAAAAAATTCTGCAGACGCCCATGTTTTTTATTAATATGAAATACGTTCACATGGGCATAATTTGACGATACAAATAATTCCGTTTATACCGGAAATGAACTATTCTTTTTATTTTTAAATGGCACACAGTGTATATTTTCCCATATTTTCATTTTGCACATCATTCCGAGTGCAACGTTGAATCATATGTCAATTTCAAACATATTTATCATGTAATTAATTTGAATATCTCATTTTTACAACTAGATGACTGAAAATAAATTCAATCATTCAATTTATATTCTCAAATGAGAGAAAAACACATTTCTCTTCAAAAATTCCAAGATTTCCTAGTATATTCGGCCTTTGATATTTTTGGAACTTTTTTCCGTTGAAAAATTATTTTTTCGAATGAAATTGTGTTGGAAAAAAATTATGATTGCAAATCTTATTTTTTTGTTGCTCAATACATAATACATCCGAATCGAGTGAATAGTTATCTTTATCAAGATAGTGAAGATATTCAATCTGCTGAATGATTAGTTCTATATGCTACGGTCTATCAAAGTATCATCCTAATCAAAGATGATAACTGCTTTTTATTGATTTATCTGAAGTTACAATCGAAAATTAAAGATTTCTCTGTTAATTTGTCCGGATGTCTTGATCTTGAAATACAAGCACTTTTACAATAAAAACAGCTGTATTAGGGATTAAGGAAAGCGGGCACTGAACCAGAAAAATAGCACCATGTAGATTTGAAATCGAAATTGACATGTCATAATTGTCTTGTGAACTCTTTATCATTTGCAATATCTATACCCAATTTCAGTTAAATTTTTTAGAGTGCAGATGCTATGAGAAAATACTTGAAACTATGAAAAAACTCTTAAACTTTGTTTCTCGAAAATTAAGCGTTTGCAGGATTGTGTTTTTAAGACTAAAATTATAGGAGGAATCCCTTATTTTCATTTGATTGATTTTATAAAATCCATTATATCAGTCATAAATAAAATCAACAACCGGAAATAATGAACATAATGTTGACAAATAGATTTATAAAATTAAATATACACTGATAATATACATACAGAATTGTCTGGAATAAAATTAATATTTTGTCAACCAGAGATGATTCAAAATGAAAACACTGAAACCGGTCAATAGATGTTCAATTTTTCTCATTTTCCCTTCATCTTCTTACTTGCAACCCCAACGAAGTCCAATTTTTCAAATGTGAAAATATATCAGGTGTGGAATCATGTGTAGCCCATGAAAAATGGAATCTCATCATTTCATCGAATGAATGTAAAGAAATAATTATATTTCTTCAGTTTTTTGTTTGAAAAATGAAAGAATCTCTATAACAGTTATGATATTGATCTGCAGTTATTACAATAATAGAAGGGACGCAATAAAACTGATCGGTATGCTGAGTTCCATTATGAATATTATTGTTTGCTGTAGAAAGATAATTGTTTTCTGGCTTGGACAAAGATGAAAAAATTAATGTCGTGGCCAGGAGTAGTGATGAAATTACCATAGTTAGGATAGTAATATATGTAGGAATATTAAGTTTTGCTTATAATTATTAGATTGCAGTTTATTTGCTTTGTCATGTTCGCAGTTGACCTATCGTCAAAGCATCATAACAATAGTCCTATTTCAGTCCTATATTGACAGTTATGACCACTCGTATATAGTACTATTTAAAAAGTCTTGTTCTTCAAAGGGATAAATAATAAAAAAAATCGGCTGCGGATAAAAAGGTGAAATCATTTAAAATTTTTTCAAACCACGTCATTTGAATTCAAAACTATTTTGAATCACGTTATTAGCTGCTGTGAGAGAACCCATAGTTCTCGCGATTTTATTTCCTGGAGCTGACCTCGAAAACAGCATCTAGTCGAGGACTTCCAGTCGAGCCAGACCGGGCCTGCCTGGCAGATTTTATTTTTCGGGTTTTTATCGATTGAATACAAGAAGATATTCAAAATTTAACTCGGCATGCCGATCTGCAGTTTCAGATCATTTTCGACTAAAAATTCGAAAATAGAGATGTTATTAGGCAAAATAAGAGCGCAAAATATAATTTTGAAAATTGTTCCCCTGACTAGGTCATGATTCAGCGGACTGAATATTTAGTTTACAAATATGTAGGCATGATGATAAAAATTTCACGTTGATTGCCTTAAGCTTTAAATTATTGTGACAACTCACGTAATGGAACATAAAGTTGTTATTCCAAGAATCGCCATGTCGAGCTATTTGATGTTCCTCGTCTTTGTTTTCAAGCATATCCCTAAATCTCCCGGCATACTCATTCTTCAATCTTTGAAGAATCTCAACTAATTTGAGATCGTTCTTAGCCTTGTAAAGGTCAGACACAAAATCCAATTCGTTCTCTATGGCTGCTGTGATATTTTTCATCAGATACTCATTCTCTAGTAGATGGCGTGGTTTTTCAAAGGCCCCCAGCACCTCTGGATCTTGATCCCTAACAGCTAACCCAAAAGCGTGCCATTTGGCGTATGCGGTTACTACCAATTTCACGTGGTCTAACGACATGGCATCACCTCCTAAAGGGTGACATCGGTAGTTTTTAGGCTTCAAATTTTCCATGATAATCACTAAATGATTCTTTTCATCCACAGTTCCGTAGCAGTACGGTATGTTTCCGAAGGGTTCGGAGCCTCTTTTCTCCGCGAATTTCCTCAGGTATGGTATATAGGTGGAGTATTGAAAAACCTCTTTCTTGTAAACTTCTCGAAAATTCATTGTTTCCATGACAGTCTCGCTGTCCTTATTCTTTTTCACAACAAGCTCGTAGTTTTTCTTGTCATCACCTTTCTGGGCTGTAACATTCACGAAGACAATTTCAGCGGCATATCCTCCCGTGGAATCACAATCGGGAAATTCTACATCTATTTTATCGAACTTCTCTTCTTTCAACGCATCTTGTATCCAGGAAATGATTTTGGTTTTAGATTCACTTGTCATCTTTGCGATATACCAACGTAGGTATAAATTCCGTTAAACACTTTCACAAACTAATTCTCAACGGGATTTCTCTATATTTTGTCACCAACTTTTTATAGATGCAATGTTAAATGTAATCTGATAACTTATTTTATTGATTTCTAGTTTTAAACAACAATAGGCAAAATCTGTATATCATCTATCTGATAAGATCGGTCATTGCCGACAGATTACATATATCTATCTAATATTGACCTTCATCTGTCTTTATTCTACCTGTTCTTACTTACGCAATATAATAAGATGATTTGCTTCTAATTTTCAATAACCGTGACTTGAATATTTGTGATCAAAGGCGTGCAATAAAAGGTTATTTAATATTAGAGCATTATAATATAAATATTTATAAATCATGATGACAGGGGCGAATTCCATCCATATGGTGCTGAACCACCTTTGATTGCACGATTCGATGAAAAACTTTCATATCGCCTGTGAGAGCCATCCGCGTATGAACAATTTGTATGAGCAATTTTCCGCCCGCTAATTCAATTTCAAAAATGACATAAGTTAGTGTTTATTATATCAACACTAACCTAAATCCTGCTACTCAAAAGTTACTCATGGGATATCGCCAACATAATTTAGATTTTTCGCAGCCGCCCTCGATGAGAATAGGTATATAATTCATGAACGGACTATAGATCAATTGATTATACATATATGGTGTTTCGGTATTATATACAAAATTCGGGGGTTTTGCGGATATTTGATTATCTGAAAAAGTTGTGTAATTACAATGAATTGCTCTCTACACACTATATCTACCTACATATATACTAAGTCGGTACCTTCCTATATATAATATGGATACAGAACACCCTCTTCATTCAATGAGCCTCCGCTGCATGATGATAATAAAAACCTCTCATTCTGAAGGTGGCAAAACACAGCCGTCTGTAGAATCTTTAGAAGGCTGTGGGCAAAATATCAGGAAGTGGTTCATCTCGAGCCTTATGTTTATCTTATAATAGAAATACAAATATAATACATATTATATTCGCACATATCAATTTAAACCGAGTATTATACAACTTAACATCTAGATGATATTATTTGTAATTCGTAATTTTCATAAGATGTTATTGGCATATCAGAATATGAATGTAGATTTTGGAAAGAAATGCATGGAGTAAGCCGAACGTACAAAATAAAACGACAATGATTTTTAAGTCACGTGAGGCGAGCTCTATACGTACGTTATACTTTAAAGGTTTATTAAGTTGTTAATTGCTTAACTTTTCTTCATTCGTGATATCTAACTCTTTTATATACACAATTCACCACTTCATGTAGGTACCTACACAGTGTACCCCAAATTCGGTGTCCTTGAATAGTATATATTCTAAAACATGTTACAGAATGAGCTCCCATACCATCACGAATGCGAAAATAGAAAACGAGCAACGAAGGATCTAGTTTTCGAAAGCATGAGTGTTTGAATTGCCTTCTGCTACGAGTAAGACGTACCATATTTTCCCTATTTCAGTCAAGTTTTGTGAAATACTATCGAAATTCAAATACAATTTCAGATTAGTGACTTTTGTATTGCATCTTGGCAGTAGGTCTGATATACGAAATTTGACAGATTACGGAATTTTTAATCGATTTGAATTGAAAACTGTAAGGATCGGAGGTCAGTACTGACAACCACAAACCTGAAAACGTAGGATTCATTGGCGTACACTAAAAATTTTTTTGAATTATCGAAGCAAGAACGCTCACCCCAAACCTACGACTCATTTCAAGATACCATGAATCATATTTTATTCAAATCAGAAAAAAAAAATATGTACAATTTAATGGTGAAATCAAGTAAATAGGGTATCCCAGTATATAAACTGTCAGTTTGAGCAGTGGCGGCTTTAGGGGGTGGCGAACGGGGCAATCGCCCGGGGCCTCGCTCTTGGTGGGACTCGAGCTCAAAGACCCGAGCAAATTTTAATATTGATTCAGATCCCTAGTTATTTATAAAGGTTCAAACATAAGGGTGAGTTCTAAAAAAGTTCGTCAACTAATACATTCATTTAAAACAAAATTGGAAAAAACATGATGTAGTTTTTGAATATTGAGCCTTGTCGGAAAATGTCCAGATATGTAATTGAGGCACCAGATGTCTGACCCACCAGATCATAACATAAGCAGTAGGAAGAATAGAATGTAGAATGACACAACACAATTAGGGTAAAAATTATCTAAGTATTTAGGTACTATGTTTACTTATCCCAGATGTTGGAACCTCATAAAATATTTATAGCCCTGTTGACCGTTCTTTTGCGGTCCATTTGAAATATTCGTTCAATTATCGTCTTATGCACGAATGCATTCCATTGTAGAGAATTACGGAAGGGGGAGCGCAAAATCTATTTTTTTTTTTCGAATCTAGTGATTAGGGATGAGAATAATAACCCAACAAACAAAATTAACTCGGCCCGACGTTGGCAAAGTGCTGACATACCAGCAATTCGTGTCGGCAATGTGGCGGCTTGCCGACGCTGTTTAGACTCGGCATTTTTAATAAATTGTCCGATCGGCCGACAGCCGCCCGAGGGACTGTTTCCCGACATATCGCTGCGGCAGTGAAAAGCAGAACCAGCGTTGGCCCAACGTTGGCAAAGTGCTGACATACCAGCCTATTTGTGTCGGCAATGTGTCGGCTTGCCGACACTGTTCAGCGTCGGCATTTTGAATAAAATGTCGCATCGGCCCGAGCGACTAAAGCCTTGGTTTCCTCGAAAGCGGAACCGATAAATTTCGACCACAATAATGCGGCAAATGACGTCATAGATAACTGTACCTCTGCTGATAATGTGCATGGTACTGTTTTTTATGAGTCCTTTGTCGCATTATTGCGGTCGAAATTTGTCCGTACCGCTTTCGAGGAAACCAAAGCTATGCAATCGATATATCACCGCGTCTGTGAAATGCAGAACCAGAGACTAAGAGACACTTTCTCAGAATGGCTACCCGCAACCTGATTGGTGGCTTAGAAATAAAAGTAAGTTGATATACTTATAATATACCTTGTTGATTTGTTTATCGAGTTTACTTACCTCGATGCTCATATGGCTTCAAATTCATTTGAAACAAATATTCTTTCAGAAATTCCTAAAGGTGATATGGGTAATTCTTTTCTATTTTTTTTTAAGTACATATTAATTGTATACTCCAAAAATAAAATATATTTTGTTATCATATTTCTATTTCTCAGATGTAGTTCATATAATTCATAGGCGTAACGGGGATTGGGTTATTGGTGAAGTTACCAACCATTGATGAGAAAATTTGTAAAAAGTAACACATTGAAAAAATTACGAGATTTTCGTGATTGTCGGTGAACCACCTAATGACTCAACTCTATTCACGCCAATGATATTATTGAGTTAGTCTCACTTGAATCATGTTAGAAGGGCAGTAGTGCAATAAATAACTAACTGAAAATAAAATTTAATATTGAAATAAAACCATAAATATAATTCTTCATATAACTACATTTGAAATATTTTATATCATATCGGAAGAATGAAATGTTATTTGTTAAAAAAATATATATACATATAAAAACAGGGTGATTTTTTCAAGTGTTTCATTAGAACTTTTCGAGGAAGGAATTGTAATACAAATTCAAGAATTTGCATCATCGTACTTTATTTTTTTCCATTGATGCGAAAGAATGCATTTTGAAGATATAAACACTGATTTGTGAAATCTTTCTGACAAACAAGGGTACAACTCAACAATCGCTTGTGTGGTTGCGCATATTATACATCAAATTAGTGTAGAATTGAAGTAAGAATTTGAATATGTTTGAATATACAGGGTGTAACATTTAAAATAACGAAGTTAACATTCGTTTCCGATAAAATCGGGAGTAGATTCTACTCGAAAATATTTTACAATTCAAGTTTATGTACTCATATAAATCAAAATGCGAAATCCTGAATTTGTATTATGAGTTCATTATGGCATGATTTATTTCCATGTTGGTGGTCAGTTTCGGCTGACGATATTTCTCCTTACTGATCCGACAAAATGAGTTTTCATAATTTATTCAAGTTATTGAAATTAATGTCGAATATCATTTCAAATAAGTAAAAATTCAAAGTCATTAACTAAAAATTTATGTAACAAACTTTGGAGTACCTTGAACGAGCGAGTAACAACATGTGTTCCAATACTTCTAGCCCATCCTTGTCATTTCTCCCTTACCAATTCAGGGAAATGGCCAACTGATGGCTGATCATCAGCCTCAATATTTTTCTTGTTGTTTCAGCATTATCTTTTCTTCCAACAGAGCGAAATTCAGTCAACTGAAAAAACATAAAATATACTGGAGACTGAAGGTTTTTTGCCTATATTAAAATTGCTAATAAAACCCTTGGTAAAACCACAAGATCTCTTTGAGCGTTTCTGCTCGGTCTTCGGCTATCCTAACGTAATGAAGTTAGCAACTGAGAACGCCATTATACATAAGTGCACCTCTAATTAGTCAAAATGAACACCACGAGAATGCGCGAAAAGCTATCATTAGTATATTAGAGTTTTCCGCTCTACAACTTTTGTTTGAAACTTTTTTCGATAAACCTTCTAGTTTCCGAGAAAACGTAACTTTTTCGACATTTTCACGAATTTTCCAAGGTTCCTGAAAATTTGGAAACCTGCTTTTTTTGACCATGAGTTCCTGCTCTAGTGACAATCATTATATCAAAAATGCAGCTCTTTCCGCAAAAAAGTGATTTCAGACCTTCGTTTACTGGACCGAGTTCAGTTTCGTTTTAGTCTATTTTTTCTGATGAAAAACTTCCATTGTTTTTGGTTCTTCATTTACATTTAGAGGTTATATTCACATTTCTCGAATAAATTCAAAATTTTTCTTGTTATTCAATTCACCGGTTTCTGAAACCTATCTTTTCAGTAATGCTTCTGTAAGTTTAAATTTGGATACCAACTATCCAATGAATTTATCTAATACATAATTCTTCAGTATCCAAATACTCAAAAGTATCCAAAAGTTGCACAACACTACCCCGAACTATTCCGAGCTTCAGGGCTTGATACAACTGGAACTTGACGCCCTCAATCAAACTGACAATTAGTGACTCCTCTATCGCTAGGGCAATCTCAAAAAATGTCATATATGGTAGATTTTTCAGAGAAATTTTCGATACAAATATTATAAGAAACCACTGCTTTCAATAGAAATATGCATACAAGATGGTGACATTTCCCATGGAACTTTCTATTCGGTTCATCTGGATCATAAAAATAAATAGTTTAATTTTTATGATCTTCTCCTCGCAACCGAAAATTTAATATAAATACAGCTGAGATTGAAGAACATTCAATTTTTTTTTTAGCCGTCGAAAAAAAACACAGCTGGGAGTTCAACTGATTCCATGATAAAAGAATTAGAGCAGTTGGTTATATCATTGCAAATGCATATGATAACGGAGCCAATAAGCTTGATGGTGAAAAAAGTGGTTTCCAAAACCGTTTTTCTTGAAATAAATCCACTTGATACTTATTACTTTGTGGGAATCATAGCTAGAATCTCATCCTAGGATATGCAGCACCGTCTTGTGTCCAAGCAACATCTTTTTTTGGTTTGCTACAAATGTTGTATACTCTCATTGAGTATTAATATAACTAGTTATATTTATACTCAATGATACTCTGTTTGCCGGCTCAACTCAAAGGTGGGCGATTTTAAAGGATCATGTAAAAGCCTTATCACTAACACCGCTTTATGAAACTAGATTCGCGAAGGAAAAAGGGCCTCGCGAAAACCTCCCGCCCAGGGCCTCGCAATGGGTAAGGCCGCCCCTGAGTTTGAGTTATACTGAGAAGGAATTATGTTGAGTGTACACCAATGAATTCTATCAGAATATAGATTTTGTTACGACGTAGAATTCATCGTCTTTATCTGGAAAATATCGTGGGAGGATACACAGTATCCTCGAAAACGTAATAATTTTGAAATTATTATATGTCTATAACTTCCAAAGTATGTCATAATTATATAAAAAAATTTAAAGCTCCTTTGAATTTGTTATGAAAAAGTAGATTTTAACATTTTTTCAGAGCACTGTTCTTGAGATTTAGCCATAGACTTAGGATAAAAGGTCTTTGGATTTAGCACAAACTTTTAAATTTTCAAATAGAACACCTGTATATTTTAACGTCAAATTTTTGCATTTTTTTTCTGTTTGTGCTCAAGCTCAAAAACAGTGCTCTAAAATTTTTTTCAACTGCGCCACACAAAAAAATGAAGATATCGAGAAACGGTTTTCACGAAAATCGAGCCCAGGACCCCTTTCGTAGTTTTTACCTATCTAGTCTAGAAGTACATAAAACAGTTAAAATAAAGCAATTTTGGATACCCTCTGCATACATTATTGAAGTGTTTGGATTTGCATAGATCGGAATTTTGAAATATTCTAAAAATTAGTTCCCAATTCTATATCATCCTGAAAATTTTCTAGAACATGTCTTTGAAAATTCAACATCAGTTCATCATTATTTTGAATAGTTATGTCAAATCTATATTGATTATGGATTTCCCAGGATTATAACTTGCATTGACTGATCCTTAAAACATAGAATTTTGTACACTAGGAAAGTTATTCTTCAATAACTTGTTTTGGCTTGACTTAGGAGTTGAAAAAAAGAAACAGAACATATATAAATATATAATACATCATAAATATATAATGGCGTAGGACCCTAACAAAAATTGAGCAATTCAACAATATGTACTTAAATATTTTCATACTTGAAATTTCGAACATTTCCATAAATAATAAAATTTCACTTGACATAATATACATAAACATATACAATCTAGCGTGGCTGGTAAGGAAGACATTTACACTAAAAGAGGACAGATCTGAAAATAAATTCAATGAGTAAAATACTTTGATTTCAATAAAATGGTCATCACTGCTTCTTTTCTTGCCTACCACACCTGTTTAATCTCAATTTTTTCCTGTATGAATCTCAATTATTATTTTAGTTAAACAGAATAGAACTGGGATCTTCATTATCCATCTGCTTTATGTGTCGGAGTACATCTTTCTTTGTTATAACTCCCAGTAAACGACCGTTGTGAGTGACTAGGGTTTGTCTCAGTCCCAACTTTCTGAACATATCAACAACTGTTTCCATCGGAGTCTGATCTGTTATGGTTATCGGAGCCATGTCCAAGATTTTCTTAAGTTTTAAGGGTGGAGGTCCTAATGTTTGCGGGGAGTTTCCGCTGGTGAAGAGAACCAAAGATTGTCCGCACACTCCTTCAATCATTCTTTTAGCATTAGATATTGACAAATTCAAGTCTCTCCTTAAGACAAATCCTACTAAATATTGACTTTCCCTGGACACTACAACAGGGTAACCATTATGCTCAGTTTCTTTCAACAATGTCTCAATGTCATCTACAGTCATTGAATCTTGTGTTATAACACTGAGCATGTCATTACGTTTGGGTTGCATCACGTCAGCTGCCAAGGATGTGTGTTGGAATTCATCTTTGGAATCTAGGAAAGGGTAACCATTTAAAGCTATATGTGCATCATAGATACCTTGCTTTCCTAAGGCATCACCCACCCATTTACTTGCCATTGCAGCTGCCATCAGCGGTACTATGTACCTCACACCGCCTGTAAGCTCAAACATTATAACCACTAGGGAAACAGTCATTCTTGTTACACCTCCAAGTACCGCAGCTGCTCCAACCATTGCATACAGACCAGGTGTTATACAGTCATCACCTGTTGAACACTCCCCAGTGAACATCCAACTTTTAGGGTAGTAGAATGCCATTTGTTCGATAGCTATACCCCATATTCGTCCAACAATGGCACCTAGACATAAGCTAGGAATGAAAAGACCACAGGGTACTTTGATACCAAAAGTAAATATGGTTGTCCCGAGTTTCAGTAATAATGCCATGATTAAAAGGTATATAGCTCGATGAACACGGGGGCCAGCCTCTGCAATTTCAATGGCCATATTTACATCTGTGAAATTTCTATTGTAATCACATAAATCGTCAGTATTTGATATACCACATTGACTAAACAGCAGATATATCAGTTGAGAAGTGCTCATGCGTGTATATTTATTGGGATATGATATTATGGCCGTGATCACTGTCACTACCAATACCTCAGTTACAGGATACTGGCCCAACTTAGATAATTTCCTGTATCTACACCAGTATATGTTAGCTTTAATAAATAAGGTTCCAATGATGCCTCCGACAATCCCCAGTCCAATGAAGGAGATCAGCTCTGAGAATATCCATGGTTTGTTATATTCTACATAAAATAGAACTGAATGTTCATTACCAAAGGGATTAATTGATCTCAATATAAACGCTGCTATCAGAGCGCAGAAAAATGACCGCCACAAAGTTTTCAAGGGGAAATAGTAACTCACTTCCTCTAAACTGAATAGAACACCCCCTATCGGAGCACCAAATGCTACAGACACTCCTGCTGCAGCAGAAGCTGATAAAATTTCTCTCTTCTTTGCTTCGTTTCGACCATACTTAGGGAATAAATATGATAAAATATTCCCTATGCAGCAAGCAATATGAACCATAGGACCTTCTTTTCCAAGACTCAGACCCGATGATACTGACAGTATAAGTCCAACACTTTTGATAATGAGAGTCCATTTTCCCAAGTAACCTCTAATTATGAAACCGCTGAGTATTGTTTTAATCTCTGGGATACCCGAACCACATGCATATGGTGCGAACATACGTACTAATGATGCTGACAAAGCAGCAAAGAGAAGTGCTTGTATAATATAAAATAAATAAGATATCATATAAGAACCAGCTCCTTGATTTGTTGCTCCTAATACCTCTGCCCAGGTGTACCAATCGGAACAGTTTCCGCTATCAAATGCTGTTTCATTTGAAGACCAACAACATTGTTCTTGGTTAAGCCAGAATGCTTGCAAGCAGATTCCAAACTTGAGATCTGTCATCCAACTTGCTCCTATATCTATTACTCCTGCCACTACTCCTGTGCAGAGTCCTACTAAGAGGACACATAACCATCCAGACCAAGCATCATGAAATCCTTGTATCAAATTCCAGATAGAATCCTGTTTCTTCTTGACTAAATATCTGTGTCTCATCCGATCATGAGCTATGTCTCTTTGCCAGTCGATAGTGTGAAAGTCATCGTATTGGCCAATGCCAGGAATATCTGCTGTATCTTGCATACTTCCATAGGATATAGAATATTGCATTGCTTCCTCATCGTCCACTGATCTAGCCGGAGTTTCGCCTCCTCCTCTAGGTAAGATATCATTCATATCGTCATTCAAATTAACAGCAGTGTTATTTCTTGAATTTGTGTTCTTATTATTAACAGATTGATATGTTGGGGAAGTCTGCCCTAATGGTGACCCTGATCTTTTAAGTGGAAATCTCTCCATATTCACTGAATACAAATCCCATTTTGGATCGTTCTATTTGCTGCAAGTTCTCTATCTGTTTGTGCTAATATTTAAAATTTTAATAATCATGGAATAAAACAAAAGTGAAAGTTAAATTATAAACGTCACCTACGTCACACATCACCAGGTTCATACTTTGGCTTTTCTCTGCCTACTTTTCTTGGAGGCTTTGGGCTTGATTATTCTCATGTACCCAGCAAAAGAAAATGCAAGAAAATTACTGATTTGGAAGAGCTTTGAGACGTTGTGCGCTTCAAAGAACATTTATGAGACGTCAATGATGTCAAGCCATCGAAAATAACGTTTATAAGGGCCAGTTTCATAATAAACCGCTTAAAGTCACTTTAGTAAAAGTCGGCTTTAGTTAAAGCCGACTTTAAAAGTCCATCCGATTTCATAATGAAATTAAATGGGACTTTACGTAAAGGCGACTTTAGGTGAAATGTTGTATGTTGGCATAACTGAAATCGTTTCATTTGACCTAAAATGGACAGTTGCAGTTGTATTTAACCACAGCCATCTTAAAATTGAAGGAGGTTATGTTATTTTCATGTCATGTGGATATGACGTTCAGGTTCAAATTTGAAATATACAACTAGAAATTTGGGGGAAAATACCAATCCCAAACTGAATATTACAAAAAAAAATGAAATTGATGATTGTGGCTGACAAAAGGGAGCATTGCCTCAGATTAACATCATTAGATTTAGAAATCGAAATAGGAAAAAAAATTGAATAAACATTATCTTTGAATAAGCATTTATTTTCACCAACTGCATCAGCTTAATATAGCAAAATATATACCATAACATTCTTCGTATGATACTATAGTATCATACGATACTATCATCACTAGTATCATACGATACTATAGAGCCAGAGGAAAAAACCTCAGCTGAAAAAACCTGTCTCCCCATGAAAAAAATAAAATAAAATTGTTGTATCTGAATATTCTGTATAGAAGGACATCACGACTATCGGAAGGGCTCTTCGGAGGAAGGATTTTCAAACATAAACTCCAACCTGAAAAGAAAAAAAGACCGAACAGCGAGAGAATTCAAATTAAAACCGATTTCAAGCGAATAACCAGTAATGACCGCGGTTATCTAAGGTCCTGCCTGCGGTTATCTACGGTTATAGCCTTCAGGGATATTCCTTGTAAAATGATTATAACCTACAATGACCGAAGTCGCTTGAATGCAGTTGGTCCTAGTTGGTAATTACCAATGAGGACCAGGTTATTCGCTTGAAATCGGTTTATACTAAATCAAATTGATCTGAAATTTTCAACCCATTGCAAAAATGAGTTCGATATATTGTGTAGGGCTCTAATACCATCTTGGAATTTATAAATCGAACAATTATTAATTAGGTGTTCAACTGTTTCCTCTGATTCACCACATTCACAATTAGGACTATCAACTGAATTCCACTTGAAAAGCATGCTGTTGGTACGACCATGACCTGTTCTTATTCGATTAAGAAGGGACCATATTCTCCTGGGAAGGTTAAAACCAGGAACTTTATTCGATGGATCAGATATTAGATCGAATTTCCAGATTTCCTTGTAGCTGAAGTTCGAATTCAGAAAGTAATTCGACCAAATAGGTTTATGGGATTTCAGTCTTGGAATTCTAATTTCTGGAACGTAGGAAAGTAAATAGCAAAATGACCTGTTATGATTGAATTTAAACATGTTTCCTATTGACTGAATCAGCAAAAAAATTTTAATTATCACCTAATTCCTTTTCAAAATTATTGATAGAAAACATGTCATTGAAATCACTTGTGTGAACTGCATGTTTACGATGAGCCGTATGGTGTCTAATTGTTGTCAAAGATTATAGAGTTAGAAAGATAGGAAACGCCCTTACATCTGTGGTACTAAAATCCGACTACGATTTTTGGCCAGTTTCTTACTTGTGACACCTAGATGGCGCTGAAAACATAATTCATTACAGAAAACTATTTTAATTAATTCGAATTATACTTCTCATAAATTTCCATTGAGTATTCCTTGTCGAGCTTTTAAAGAAACATCCTGATCGACAAAACAAAAGCAGAGCTCCGTTTTTTGATCAGGATGATATTTTCCATCTACATATTATTTTGAATCAAATGAAATACGCTTCTGGATTCTTTATATTTTTATTTGAAATGATTGTGTAAAATCAACTACAATACCATAATTATGAAATTGAGAACATTTCAAAAATTTGTTCACATATTAGAGAATTATTATAACAATTTCAAGAGTTTATTCATACAGTGAACTCTCGATAAATCGAACATCGATAAGTCAGACAGTTGTTCTGGACCCGATTCATACATATCTTACCCAGTGCATTTTCACCTCAATGAGTCTAGAGTCTAGAGGGTCTAGTAGATGAGTCGAACTGCTGGAAGGGTTGTCAAGAGAACCACCACCTTCATAAGTCGTTCTTCTGACCACCATTGCCTTCGCAAACAAATTATCCAGAACAATATAGTTTTGCCCCGAAACCTCTATCCATTTGACAACACTGAAAATAAAAAGCAATGAACACGACAGTTACATGATACGAGTTTCAAAACTTACATTTCCATTCTCTTTGGTAATGAAAAGAATGCACATTCAAGATTATTCTTTCTATTATTTCTGCAATTAATCACCATGCATTTCGAATGTCGACCAGTTTTTAACACAAAATTTATAACAGAAAAACACACAAACCAAGATTATGGAGTGAGCTAGATGCTACTCTTGTAGATTTCGAGTTATTTCAGTGGAAAATACGCGAGATAATATAATCATCATTCAGCAAAAATATTTATTCAAGTATTTCTTTCAAAATTGACAACAGCCTACTAATAATCTTTATATAATCTATGCCAAATGAACCCTAATTAAATATTTTAACCATAGACCGATTACTTTTGAAAAAGAGATGTCGCTGACATCACTGTAGTCGCTTCGTTTCCCATCTTTATACTCTATAATCTTTGATTGTTGTCTCATTTCGAAATCTATACGTTTCCATACTCTCATTCTCATTCCACTTGTGAAAGTCGATTTTGAATTTCGAAATAAAACACAACATAACTAACCTCAAATGAGTTGACAGTTTGAACACGAGAGGTTAGGAACTCAGGGCTAAAGGATACTTTAGCTGCTAAAGTCCCGAATTTGGGCCTTTAAGTATAAAGTGGCTTTAAGAAAGTTAAATGTGTTATGAAACCGAAATATTGAACTTAAAGGAGCTTTAAAATTAAAGGGACTTTAAAACTGATTATGAAACTGGCCCTAACTCTTTTAGCACAGCTAACTTAACTTTAAGACCAAAGAGTACTTTGTTGCAAGGTCACAGAATATCTATCCTTACCTTACCTTAAGGATGATATTCTGTGGCAAGGTGCAAACCATAGACAAACTTGCATGTCTATGGACTAACCTGTACGATAGTTTATGAAAAACCATACAAACAGACTTCTAATACCTTTTAATATATATAATTTCAAGTAGTAATTGATATAGTAATATCAAAAACAATTTCATTTGTAAAACTTCAGTTTCATAAATTTATAGATAATGAGTCGTCAAGAACTTGTATCGAATATTGGCCTCAGATTAGATGGCAGACGACCGAATGAATTAAGAAGGATACGTTGTAAATTGGGTGTATTTTCTGAACCAGATGGTAGTGCCTACATAGAACAAGGTCTCACCAAAGTTTTAGCGTCAGTATATGGACCTCATCAAGTTCGTGGAGGTAGATCAAAGGCTCTAAATGATAGTGCTATTATAAACTGCCAGTTTAGTATGGCTGTCTTCTCTACTGGAGAACGGAAACGAAGGCCTAGAGGAGATAGAAAGTCTACTGAAATGTCCATTCATTTACGACAGGCTCTAACAGCGGCGATTAAAGTTGAATTGTATCCCTGGTCACAAATTGACGTTTATGTAGAAGTTCTTCATGCTGATGGAGGTGATTTCTCATAGGTTTCTTTCACGAGTTTTTTTGTACACTACTTTATACATTCATTTTAGGTATTTATCCTGCATGTGTTAATGCTGCTACTTTAGCCCTAATTGATGCGGGAATCCCATTAAAGGAATATGTAGTTGCTTGTACAGCATCTTTGGCAAATAAGGATATTGCTATCCTAGATATCTCACATCAAGAGGAAGTGATGGGAGGGCCCACTCTTTCTCTAGCAGCCTTACCTATGTCAGGAAAAATTGTATTAATGGAAATGTCCAAAAGGTTCCATGTTGATGACCTACAAAAAGTGATGAATAAGGCTTTAGAGGGCTGCAGAGATATCAAGAATATTCTTGATAATGCTGTTAGGAGAAATATTAGGGACACCGGAAGTTCCACTGGCTGGATTTTGACATGAAGGAATTTGTAGGTTAGTTTTTTGGGTAATTTCACCAGAAATGTTCAAAATCTTTGGTATTAATTTTTTCTGAAATACCTACAAAGGATAAGATGCACTATCAAAACGAATATTATTATCTTATATTAGAAGTGATTATCTGCACTGTACCTACAAATTGGTTTCAAAAATGGTATGCATTTTATGAAAAAGAGATTATTCCAACTAAGCTAACTATGACCATATGTTAAAGTGCCAATTAAGTTAGGTTATTCTACTTTAAATAAATATGTATTTTTTGAAATAAAGTGTATTATGTGTATTTCACTAATATTCAGTATATTTACTCAGTCTGAATTCGTTCCTTATTAGTAAAAACAGTAGTCTGTTGAAAACCTTTTGTCATTTATCATCTAGATTTAGATTCTAGGGCGGCTGAGAAAAATCAAAATTATATTTGTAAATTCTCATTAGTTCCAATAGCAGACACTCAGTTGGAGGATTCAAGCATAGAACATACCCATATGATTTGTGCTCCGTACAGTCCATATTTATCACCTTGTGACAACCACATGTTTGGACCACTCAAAGATTCAACATAGACGACAAGGTAGAGGAGTTCGTGCTCATATAACGGCCTGAGTTGCACAATGAATTCTTCAATACCAGCATCAAAAAGCTTCTTGAAAGATGGGCAAAATGCGTAAGTAGTGAGGTTAACTACTTGGAAAAACTGTGAATTGTTTAGATAGTAAATAAACTTGTCAGAGCATTTGTCTGGATCATATCTGAACCACCCTCGTAGATTGTGGTACACATGTATTGAGTTGTACTGTTGTGGAGAAAGAATTCATGGTTTTATTTGTGTTCTACCTTTGAGAGAAAAATATATATTTTGTCTTTGGGATCTTTGTTGAAGTAGAATATAAGTTGTTGTAGATTTTCTAGATTCTTGGATTTCAAGATATTAGTGTCATCGGCATAGTTTATTAAGGTGTGATGTGGAAGAATTGATGGCATATCATTCACATATGTATATTACAAAAAGTAATAGATCTAGTATATTTCCCTGTGGAACCCCCTCTAACATATGAGTCATATTAGATGAATACTTTGAATTCTTGAGAGTAATGGAAACATACTGGGTTCTTCCTGTGAGATACCCACGGAACAAAATCTAGCTGTTTATCCCTAATAGTAATAGTATTTCTCTATTTCAGTATCATAACACTTTGAAAAGTAGTGCTATAATAAAACCAGTTAAAACCCATTACAGCATTATTTTCAGTTATACTTTTCATTTTGCGGTTGTCAGTACTGACCTCAGATCCTCCCAATTTTCAAATCAATTCAAATTCCATAATCTGTCAATTTTTATTAAGTCACAGCAACTGTCAAGATACAATACAAAAGTCACTTATCTGAATTTTTATTTGAATCTCGAGAGTATTTTACAAATCGTCTAATACTCGTTGCAGAAGCCAATTCCAACACTCGTTCCTTCGTCGCTCGTTTTCGAATTTCGCATTCGTGTTTTAATAGGAGCTCATTCTGCAACTTGTTTTAGAATATACTATTATTTAATCTCATGATGATTCTACGAAGTAAAATAAATAGAGATCAAGTCAACAAAAAATAAGTTCATTTTAGCTCATGTTCAGCTCAGATCGTGAGTATGGTTCGATATGGATCAGATAGTTGTATGCTTTCTTCTTGAATGTCTTCAGAGTTGTGGTATTTTAATGTTTCTTCGATAAGGCGTTGTAATATTTCATGGCCATATAGAAGACACCCCTTTCGAACAACGTTAGGGAATGTTTCGGGTAGATGTAGGGAACCACCTGTCTTGTATCACATCAACACCCGGCGAATATGTTTGAGTGTTTGCGCGGGAACAATAGAAGCTTATACACATAGGGACCATATACTGTTAAGATTTTGTTGTCTTTAAATGCTCCTCTACAGCATCAGTCTCAATACCCTCTTTTGTGAGATGAAGATTTTTTCAGTATTTGAACTTATTCCCCAGAATATAATGCCGTAACCTATTAGGTTCAGAATACTTATAGGTCTGTAGTTATCGAGATCAGAGGAGTCTTATTTCGTTCAAACAGGTTTTATTATGGAAACTTTCAATGAACCTGGAAATATTCCAGGTTTGAAGCTGTTATTTATTATATAAGGTTTACTAAATGAAATTCATTTTGTGTATAACAATAGATTCTTGAAATATGGAAAATATAATAACTTAATGTAATTGGATTACTGTATATAAAGATATATTTACATTTTTGGAATCAACTTCAGCATCTTAGAAAAATATTGTTTCATTTGAAGGCCTCGAATGGTAAAATGCAGATTGACAAATTCAGTTGGGTGTGGCATCTGGATGTCTTTCTAGTAACATGGCAACTCCCTATAAGGAATACAGTGAGAGACTAGAGTATTCTCTAAGAATTGAGTTTTACTCACTTGTCCTCCTGCTGCACAAGCAGCTATTAATCCAATTTGTCCATCTTCCCTCACTAGTCTGTTAGCAGTGTGCATTGCAAGTCGTATACCAGTTGCAGCGAAAGGATGTCCAATCGAAAGGGATCCACCCCAATTGTTGAATTTGGACATATCTGGTGCACCAACTTTGGAAGTTCTGTTCATGTATTTTTGAGCAAACCAATCACTGTCCATAGCTTTGAGATTGGCAACGATTTGTCCCTAGAAGTTGACAATATGAAAGGGAGAAACATTTCTGGATGTCTGAAAATATTGTTTTTGCATCTTTCCATTTGTCATTTTTGCTGAAACCTTTCTATCAAAAATGTTGCTGATGAAGTAGTTGTGTGGTGGCGAGAGACCAATTAGTATTGCAATAGACCTTATTAGACAACTTCATGTCCAATCGATTCTTTTCTGACAATGAAATATTCGATAAATAGTTTGAGGCTTTCACGATCAGACATCATCAGTCTTAAGAGATTATTCTCTAATTCTGTGATTTCCGGTTAGATACTGACGAGAATAACGAATCCTTTCCCTTAGTAGCTCACATTCAGCTTTATTATATATCATACTATCTCAATCCCGCTGCTCCGCTCGCGTAATATTTCAATTTAAAACGGTACTGATAGGTCTGCAACCTCCCATAACCTCGTATCGAAGGATAGACAGGCACTTGACTACGAGACAAAGCGATCTCGCGTATTTTCAATAATTTCTTGCTCAAATTCGCATTCGTTCAACCTGCGGTAACTTTTAAAGTATCCATTAGAAAACTATACCCTCTTCAAATTGAGCATTATTTTGAATTGAACTGAAAATGGTTATCGTGGGTTGCCCTCAGCAGTTAGACATATCCCGTCCTGGACTTTTTTATAGAACTTTTTGAGCACTACTGCAAACTTGTCTCTGACTATGTTTCTCTATCTTTTATAGTTAACTCAGCGTCGGCAGTGAAAGACTGAAAAAACCGGGTTAATTACCGACTTTTTCATGAAAACTCGATATTTTTTCTCATTTCTTCGTGATATAGGACTGAACCCTACATGAAAACCTCCCAAAATAAATTCTCTAGATTATAGTAAAAGTTTCATCAAAATTGGTCACCTGGTTTCTGAGTCCATAGACGACACACAAACACACAGACATTCACATTTATAATATTAGTATAGAAGTATAGAAATGCCTGAGCACTGACTAAAAACCGTCCGAAACGTACGAAGTAGGGTATGACATTTGAATTCCAACAACGTCCCAGAAAAATGAGGGATAAAAGGTTAGCATCCTATGATGAACATAGAGAAGTAAAGAAGAAAGACCCTTAGTACATGGCGCATGGTTTCCAGTGTAGCAAAGGACCCAAGTTAAACCTACACAGAGTGAAAACTAAGAGCCAATGAACATCAGACACATCAACACACCCCCTCCCTCCTTTAGTGGAACTAGAAATAACAACTCCAGATATTTGGGTCTTCACATTTTACATGTAGCGATTTCTTTACACCTTTCATTTCCAGAAAATATCTAAAATGGTATCTATTTTGACTTCTACTTCATCTCACAAAATGAAGTTGTAAATATTTGATGGATTTATGTCCAAGTATAATGTGGAAAACTTCATATAAACTTATACCCAGAAATGCTCGAATTTCAAGATAGATGGTTGTATTTAATTTTTCTCAAATCAGAATTAGTAATGTTTGCATCTTCCGTTCTGGGGTCTCTATGAAATGAATTTCAACAAATGGCTCAGGTCAAATCAGTGACAGATGTGTCATAAGTTTCATAATGATATAAAATCATTGAAGCAGGGATTCTATGTAGAAATGTACCATCTGAAAGGTTTCGTATTTAAAATCTTAAAAATGAAAAGAATGTACAGAACACTTTACAGGATACTCCTATGTATCACTTGTCTCTGACATCACCTGAGACATTTGTTGTAATTCATTATTTCATAGAGGCCTCTGAAACAAAGCCATGTACAAATTATCTTCACTTTACTCAATATATTTTGTAGAAAATCCAGGAACCACTTTCAGCAGCATGTATATATAGGTTTATATGACATTTCTATCCTATTTTCTGATTTGAATATACCATTGAACCAACTTAATTTTGGAAAATATTTTGGAAATTTGTATAAACAAGTTTTCATGTAGAAAAAATGTTTACTTACTGCAAAAGCTTCATGAAATTCCCAAGTATCGATATCATTGATGCTTAAGCCAGCTTTCTGTAGTAGAATAGGGGTGCCATAGGCTGGTCCAAGGAGAAGTTGATCAATAGGGTCCTGAGCTACATAAGTGAAGTCTCTGAGGTATGCTTTAGGTTTAAGTCCCAAGGCTTTGGCTTTTGCCTCTGGCATAATTAAAGCAGCTGAAGCACCGTCTGTCTATTAGAGAATGAACATAATTAGACACATCATAAGCAAATTCTTATTTTATAATGTTATGAGATTTTCCTATTGCACTTACCAAAAATGAGGAGTTTGCAGCTGTGACAGTTCCATAAGGCTTCACAAAAGCTGGTTTCAGTTTAGACAGCTGCTCCATTGTAGATACTCTTACTCCGTTATCCTTTTCAATAGTTTTATTGACCCCTTGAACCTAAAAAATAAATGGAAATATACATATTCATTCAAAAATTCATTCATACAACAAACCTTTATTGGCATCAAATCGGTCAAGTAGCCCTTGTCATAAGCTTCCTTGGCAAGAGTATGTGATCGAATAGCATATTCGTCTTGCTCTTTACGGCTAGCTTCAAAAGCTGATGCAAGACGATCAGCAGAATGACCCATGGTTTCTTTGGAAGAAAATTCTGACACTGCAGGTAGCTGTTAAATATGATATTAAAGAAAATTTACTCCCAATGATCAAATGAATCATTTAGTATGAAAAAATAACTAACCTGTGGTAGGATATCTGCAGGTCTAACTTGACCCAATAAAGATAATTTCTGACCAACTGTTTTGGCTTTATTAGCTTTCAGCATGATACTTCTCAGCTTTCTACTGAATCTGATAGGAATATCTGACATAAATTCAACACCACCAGCCACTATGGTGTCATAAGTTCCACTAGCAATTAGTCCAATACCTAGAATAAAAGCAATCAACACAATTTTCATTCCAAACTCACTGATTACCTGATGTTATTGCCACATTAGAGGAAATACAAGCCATTGTTACAGTATGAGCAGGAGTTTTGTCGCTATAACCAGCACAGAGCATTGCTTCCCTAGCTATATTTGAGGTCTCAACTTCTTGAATAACAGCACCATAAATGACATAATCAACCATTTCTTTGGGCAAACCTGTTTTTTCCAAAATACCTCTGAAATTATTTGGATTTCTCAAATTGCACTTCTTGCAGAGCACCTATTTAATTAAGTGATATAATATAAAGGAAGAAAGTGTTGAATGGTTCCATAGATGAACTAAACATTTGAAAACAGATGAAAAAAAAGATTTCATCAAATCTCTTTGGAGGGGCAATATTATAATTTGCCTCATTTAGTAATAATTGCGAACATTCTTTCATTAAATTGTATATCAATTTGAATTCATTATTGAAAAATTTTTCAACAAGGTTTCACCCAGGAAAAAATTCTGGGTGGTTAGGGTGTTAGCATTCTCTTTAATACATCAATTCAGGGAACCCTGTGTATAAATATACACTCATTTATGGAAAATTGTGGGGGGTTTCAACCCCTCTGACACTAACCTAAGTATGGCCATGTTCAGTAAAACTTAAATATGAAAAATGAATAGGAGTGGTCTTTTCAACCATAACTTTCATTTCAAACTTTTCAAAGAAGTCAGAAACAACTTGATGTGAGGAGTGTTGTCAAAAAGAAATGACCCTAAGCTCAATAGTTCAACAATTAAAGGCATAGTCCAAATTTCACTCCCATCATCTAGATCTAGACTAATTTTTGAACGAAATTCACGGAATTTTAATGAGAACTCACATTAGAGAATGCCTAGCTAGGTCATATGCCATCAATTTGGAGTAATCAGTCCCAGATATAAGAAATGGTGTTCGAACTCCATCTACAAGAACAATATTTTTTCCTGTTTTGTCTTGCAAGGTTTTTTTTGCATTTACATGATGAGTGGTCGATAGAGCTCTTGAACCACCTAAAAATTGAAAAAAGGGTTAAAAACGGATAAGTAAAACTTAAAATATAAATATTGGACTTTGGATAGGTTGTTTCCAGTCTGAGAATACGACTTATCACTTACCAGAAATTAAGTTACTTATAATATGTGCATTTTTTGGAAACATGTTCTTTACTTGGGACAACATTTTCAGGTGAAATTATTAATTCAAAAATTTTTCTGTTTGATTGGATATCGATCGAATAAGTTTTGGCTGCTTTGTACCAGAACTCCAGTCATATATAGAGGGGGAAAATTCAACATATGCGCATACGTGTTCAATTTTGACTCGAAAATATGATCTGCAGACTGAAGATCTAGTTTTTATTTGAAAAGAATTCTCATTGATCTGATAGACCATTAATGTTATAGTATTTGCGAATATGATTATTATTAAATTATATCCTCCTACGAGATTCCTTTCATCAATTCCAACATTTACCAATGTCTGATAAATTGTTACAATTTGTCGGATTTCCAAAGAAGAGTAGAGTTAGAAGACCTGATCTTAAATTTTTCCATAATTCCTCGGAGTTATAATCTAGAAATATCCTCTTGTAACAGCGACTTTATACATAATTAGCAATATGGACATAACAAAAAATTAACTAATGGAGATTGATTTTTTCCTTAAACTTGAATTTTAATTAAGATAAATAGAATAATCATAATTATGGTCAGAGGTGATTAACAAATCATATGAATCAACTGAGCGATTTAAAGAAGCTTATGAGATCAAGTTACTAAATCTCGGCTTGATCCTCTAACGGCGCTATAAGCTAATAGCTAATCCTAATCATTTCTAATTCTGGTTCAATACCAGTAGGAAACGTTAACGTGTGTTCAAATGAAAAATCGTCGTCAAGTAGGTTATAGAATTTTGAAAGTTTAATTTTCTGAACTCCGTTCGGTCAGAGTCAGACGCAGAATATTCCTACTTGACGAATGTTTTTGAACGCACGTTAGTAGATTTAGATTGACGGTTACTTTGTCCAGTAACGTGACAGTCTTTACTCATTATTGAAACAAAAAGGCAAGCCCTGCATTAATTCGAACCAACAGAATTAGGAGATTGTGATTAGAAATTCGAAGAATTTACGGATTTGATGCACGTGAGCAATTTCTGTCAGAATCGTCAGAATATTATTTATCTATGATCAGAATCTATCAGCCATAGAGAAATAAGCAACTATCAGCTGATGGCTGACAGCTGACACCACAGAACATCAAAATAGTCAATCAATGACCTGTAATATAAAATCAAAACAAAGGATTCAAAAAGATGGATAGTGAAAATTCTATCATTTATGGCTTGGAATTTCAGGTAGAATAAAATATTACTATTTAAAAATACTTAACTCTGAAATTTCAGGCCCGAGCTTTAGCTCCAATATTAGCTGAAACAGAATCACTTAAATTCATAATAGGAACACAATCGTTGAAACAATCAAATAATCAAATTCATTTGGTAGAATTCAATGAAGAAAATTCATTAGTGAAGCCTCAGGTAACACAACCTTCCCGAACAGAAATTTGTTTGGAATAAACAGTTCCTGATACATTTCAGTTGTTTCACCATACAGAAGGAGAAGTATGGAAAATTACATCAAGTCCTGTAAATGCTTCGAAAATTGCTGTTTGTTACAATTCAATTATAGATGAAAGTACATGCGCCATGAAAAGCCATATTTTAAAGTTGCCGGAAAATTATGATTCTAATATAATTGAAAACTTGGAAATAGCAAATAAACTGGAGGTGTGTAACAACGATGTTAAAACTACTGAATTTCATCCTATAAATGAAGCTAGAGCTGCCTCTGTTACAGAGAATAAAATTTTATTATGGGATACATCAGACTACAATGCCAAAGTTGTTTCTGAGATTCAGTTAGAAGCTAAGAATAATCTAAAATACTCACTGGGTAAATGGAACCCACATCAAAATTGTAACCAGGTGAGGAAAATTTTGAGTTTTTTTTTTATTTCATCTCAAAATGATTGAAATATTTCTTATTCTAACTCTTTGTTAGTTTTCAGCATTAACAGAAACCCATTTGAAAACATATGATGTGCGAACAGGGGACATAGCTTGGACTATTGATTGTTGTCACAGAATTTTTCTGCGAGATATAGATTATAATATGAACAAACAGTATCATATTGCTACATGTGGAGATGATAGCTTTGTTAAAATTTGGGATTATAGACAAACCGCTCATCCTATATTCTCCAGAAGTGATCATACTCATTGGTGAGCTTCCCTGTGAACTGCATTTCTTGAAACAAATATTTATCCATTTATATGTTTCTAATAAAAGAATACTCCTCAGCTAAGGCAAAATAACTTTTTTGAGCAGTATAATTCATTAATATGAAAGTTATAATATAGCTTAATTTAGCTAAGTTAGCTATCAAATCCAACATTTTCTGTTATTGCTGATGATAATTTCAATATGAACTCATGCACGATACAAAATGTTGGGAGATCCACAAATTATTCACATCAGGAGACTATATAGTAAGTTTTTTCAACAGGATATGGTCAGTACGTTTCAATCCATTCCATGACCAACTCATTCTGACAGCAAGTACAGATGGGCGTGTCCTCTTGTCGAGTGCTGCAAGTGTCAGCTCAGAAAACGTCATTGAAAACTGTCTTGCAGATGATAGTGAACTTGAAGCGAAACAAATGTAATATTTGCATGTTTCTCTATTCCAAATTTTCTAATTTCCATTTTCAGATTGTCCGACGGGCCCCTCCAATGGTGTGAACATGAAGACAGTGTTTATTGTGCTGAATGGTCTCCAGCAGAACCCTGGATTTTTGCTTCTTTAAGCCATGATGGAAGATTGTTGATAACTAGGGTGAAGAAATCCTTGAAATACCAAATAATGTTATAGGCTTTGTTGAGAATTATATCATAATTTATAATATTAGTTGCTGGGTGTAATTATTATTTAAAAAAAATCATTATAAACCTATGAACTCTATTATGCCTGATTTATTTTTTCTGCCTAATTGTTTTTATGCCAATTTTTTTCCAATATACCATACTATAATCTGTTCGAATGTAAGAAATAGCAAGATAAACAAATCGGCCCTTAAGAAAGAGGGGCTACAGGTTGACCAGAATCGAATTTAGGATAATTCACAAAGTCCTACAGTTTAAACTCGATACTATTATCCCAATAAAATACAACACCTTTACGCAAAATATTTAAACTTTTGGGGAGATTTCCGATAAAAGTAGCAGTTAAAAACTGACTCTTGCGGATTCAATTGAATCTATCATTACTTTTCAGTACTATCCACATTCCGTCGCGAGTATAAGATCCTATCAGTATGTTTAAGATGATGAAGGGATAGGATTTATGACCGTTAGACCAATAAGAGAGTTATCTATGCGCAAACTATATGATTTTGATTGTTTACCTCGCTCTTTCTTATGTTTGAACAGACTATAGTACTGCAACTAGCAAAGTTCAGAAACTTTTTCTACGGATAGATACAGTGTTCCTTCAAAAAGACAACAAGCAACATTAATTCACCATGCAGCATCTCCACTGTAATGAAACCGACAATATATAATGGATAACATAGTTGTTCATCATCAAATAACGTATGATACGAATGTGCTTCTTTATCCAGACAAAATCGACAAAAAGGAAGAGGTCCCCGATGAAAAAATTTCTGAAATTGTATTTAAAATCAACTTTAATGTTTCACCACAACGGCCAATATTTAGGCAACATATAGTTTCGTTTTTTAAATTATAGCATAGTGTATAATTGGTTTGAATTTTGCAAGTGTTGATTAAAAAAAAATTAGATAAGAAAAATTGAAAATAGTGTCTTGGTCCCAGCGAAAAATAGCTTGTAAAAAAGTTTAATCTTTTTCAGTTATTTTCGAAAATGACTGGCACATCTTCGAAATAGAAGAAAATATCAAAATTTTGTTATATCTACAAAACAAATAATGCAGATATCGTGAAACGGTTTTCACTAATGGTGTTCAGCAGGTGTTTTCACGACTACTTTCAACGTTTTTACGTATCTAGTCTAGCAGTACTAGAAACAGCCAGAATCAAGCAATTTGGGACACCCTGTACATATGTTATACTAGCTCCAACCCACGGCTTCGCTCGCCTAAAATTTCAATTTAAAACGGTACTGATAGGTCCGCAACCCTACATTCATATCCTCGTATCGAAGGAGAGGCAGGAACGTGACAAAGCCATGATACATGTGTCATGTGACAAAGCTATCTCGCGTAGATTCAATAATTTCTTGCTCAAATTCACATTCGGTCAACCTGCGGTAATTTTTGAAGTATCTATTAGAAAACTATACTGTAAAAAGCATTTTTCATCAGTAGATAACAATCACATTCATTTTCATATGAATTCATTCCATGTCAGTCGGGAGCCCCTCTTCAAACGGAACATTATTTTGAACTGAAAATGTTAAAAATGACTATCTTTGGTTGTCCTCAACAGTTAGACATATGCCGTCGCGGATTTTTGATAGTACTTTCTGAGCACTAAAAAATTGTCTGTGACCACGTTTCTCTATCTCTAATAGTTTACCCAGCTTCGGCTGTTAAAGCCTGAAAAAACCGGGTTAATTACCGAATTTTTCATGAAAACTCGATATTTTTTCGCGATATAGAAATGAATCCTACATGAAAACCTCCCGAAAGGAATTCTTCACATTATAGTGAATTTTTCATCAAAATCGGTCATCTAGTTCCTGAGTCCATAGAAGACAAACGAACGGACATTCACAATATTAGTATAGATTTCGTTTTTTTTTATGTATTTTAATTTCTTGTTTTTATTTTCTTCAGATGAAAACTTCATTATTTCGACAGTATCTCTTATTCTTGTTCTTCATATCAATAATTACTTGTTGGAATAGCTTTGATGTTTCAACGATCGTTTGAATTGGCAGTGTCAGAGATGTTCTTTTCATGTCATTGGTTCTTTATTTTTTAACTTAAATAAAGCCTAATGAAGGAGTAGATATAAATAATTTTTACAATGATACTTTTTCATTTAATTATTGTTGTCATTGATACATGTCCCTGATTAAATGCTTAGAGAAAAATATTTCAAATAACACCCTCTGTATTTCACAATCTTGAAATTTGAATATATGAGGTTTACAAAAATAATCAAAACCAAATGAATGCCATATTTTTAGATGTCTCAATTTTTTTTTAGGTTGAATTTTCACCAGTGTGTTACTTTGAGAAATTTTCTATAATCAAAACAATAATACCAATGTATTAGGCCACTCAAAATTAATCAACATAAAAATATGTTATATATAGGGTGAAGAATAAAATCTAGATCTTTTAATAATTGTTTATTAAATTTATTACAAATACGCTTCTGGGAATTGGAACATGACTTCCCTTCCAGTCAACTTCTTGTAAATTGAAGAAAAGGTGTCAACCTGAAATAGAAAAAATAACATCCTATTAACTACCAGTATCTCTAGTTATGAAGAAGTTCCAATGAAAGTAAGTACTGAGTCAACAAATATCTGTGTAAATTCTACTTACTTTATGTTCAATGTTGGTTTGTTGATTCTTGTCCAAATGAACTTTGATGAGTTGAGAACCATCCAATCTAACCCGTATTCTCTTGCCAATTATTTCAGCTGGGTAAACCAAATCATCCAAAATGGCATCATAAACAGCAGTCAAAGTACGTGATCTTGGGCGCTTCTGCTTACTCCTGGTTCTAGTTTTGCGTGTGGGCTTGTTTAAGATTTTACGTTCTCCAACAAAAACTACATGTCTACCACTGAATTTTTTTTCCAATTCCCTGACCAAGTCTGATTGCAATTTTTGAAATTGCTTAAGTTTAGGCATGGGCACATAGATGATGATAGACTGAAAATGAATAAAATGATAATATTAGTGAATATTCTCCAATAATGGCTCACTAACTAGAAATTAAAAAAATATCAGTGAACTAAAAATTCAAATCAAAGATTTTCATGGGTGTCCTAAGTTAATACATCATGAGAATTTTATAACGTAAAAGTAGGAGAAAATGTAGAAATTTACCTTCTTGTTGTTGCAGTCAATTTCCTTTGCTTTAGTAATATGTAGTTCTCTGAGCTGAGCTTTCAAGTCAGAACTCTGTTCTAACTCTAATAGAGCTTGAGCTACTTGGGACTCAAACTGATCGGGTTCGGCACCACCAGCTTTGATTATTTTGTTAGCCATCTGAAATAGAAATGTCTAGTATGATTATCTGTAATATCATTGATTTCATTCACAAGAGACCGAACATAACCTAAATGAAGGGACAACACAACACAATCTAACTTTTTCTATAAAGTTTCAAATCATCAAACTGAAATAAATTGGGAACTTTAGAATATTTACACTTAGATCAAGTATACATGGAATATTTTCTTACAATTCTGGCAAAATATTTAACCAACTCCAGCTACTTAAAATTGCAACTTTCTTCAACTTACCGTGGCATCAATAGAAAGGACACATGAAACGACAGACTTGACAGACTAAAGGTTATCCACAAATGACAAACCTATTCAGTTTCTTATTCTTCAAACTTGAGAAACTTTTTTTGGTCTCAGTCAAGAAATATTAAAATTAGAATATTTACTTTTCTTTAAATTATACCACATACTATCAAAAAATATATCAAATTATCAACAGCGAAACATATACATAATATAATAAATAATTTTCTAATCATGTGGACTCAAAAAATGTAATTATCTATGATCGGTATATTGACGGGAATTTCAAGAACTAAGAAGTAAAGAAGTCGATGAAAATAATTGAAAGCTGAAAGTGATTTTTCACGTTGCGCCACAATTTTCGTGGAAATTCCGAAAAATAATCAAGAATGGCCTCGTTGTGTAGTAGACTCGCAGCAAACGCTGTTAGGCGTAACGTTGCAAATAACATTTTCCGAGCATACGCCTCAAAAAAAGGTGAGCCAAGTTTAGTTTTCTGTCGATAAATTACGTAATTTTCTATAGCATATATTTGACAAAATGAAGTTCAGATTAATATACAAACTTTTCTAATCTGAATGTATTTGTTTTATTAAGTAACTTTGGGTGACCCCATTGAACATGCTACGGGGTTGGAGAAACGTGAATTATTGGCAAAAGCTGCTGGAAACCCGAATCCTTTCGACCTTCGTGTGATCAAACAAGGCCCAGGAACTAGAGAGCGACCTACTGAAATACCTTCTGCTTTCGATGCACGAATCGTAGGATGCATATGCGAGGAAGAAGCTTCTTATGTTAACTGGATGTGGTTATATAAAGGTCAACCCAAGAGATGTGAGTGTGGACATTGGTACACCCTTGTTCACAAGGCTCCTGTATAAATGGTGTTATTTCATTCAATAGACTTCTAGATAATAATTTAATTAATTTTTATTTCAATATCCATATGTCTCATACAATATTGAGTCCATGTTTTTTTGAGAATAATTGAGAGTATCCAATACAATCTTTTATTGCATTTAGCATTTTTCTATGAACTGTTCAAGTTCTCATTCTTTATTTCCAATCAATGACACCCAGCTTTTTCTGTACTAAATCTTCACACAATATACTACCTCAATATAAAATGTTACTTTGTTACCGAATTTAGAACTAAAATTTTTTTTTGATGAATTTGTTATTAAGGATATTCACAAAATCTGATATTGAGGTAGTATATTAAATAAGTATGAATAAAAAAAAAAATGGAACCACTTGACCTGATCTTCATGCCGACCACTACGATATAACAGTAACAGTGAGGTCATTGAATACAAACAAGATATTCTGTTTGAAATGTTGACAAAAGAGCCTCAAGAAATTATCTGCAAGCAATGTTAACTGATCAATAAATTGAAGAATAATGATATGAGTCCCACTCATCAGTCATCTGCACAATATTGCCAACTGTGATGCTAGGCATAAAAATTGTTTTTGTCGGATATCAAATACCAATTTTGATGGAATATTTCAGAGGTGATTCCTTGTGACTTTTGAGCAGCCCCAGGTTAATTGTAGCCACCTAAAGGTGCAGTAAAAAAATTTCTCATTATGATTGAATGATCAAAAAATAACTAATTAATTGTCGTAACAAAATTTCTAACTTGATTTCTATTTTTCCCAAAAACTAACCTTTAGCAAGAAACTTCAGGACTTATTATTTGTTCGGAATGGATCAAGCTACTATCTGAAATTAATGCTTGGATGGTTAAATATAAATCAGGAAAATTTTTGGGAGAAAACTGTAGTGGTGGCTTTTAATATCCCTTGCGATCAATCATATCCACCAACAGTTCCTATCGCTCACATAAAATGTTCGCTGAATTTCATTGGTAATTTTTGGGAACTGTACCTAAGCAGGAACTGCTAACGAAAAACATGATATATTTATATTATGGGCATTAATCCTGTAATTTTTTAAAGTATGGGGTAGTATCTATTTATTTATTTATTTGTTTAACATAAACAGGAATCCTAACAGCAAGACCCAATAACAAGGATTCACCAAAATACAAGAAAACAAATACCTACAATAATGATCATGAACTCATATTACAAGAATAATAATAATAAGGGAGAAAAAGTTTAAAAATCTTCTTTTTCTAATAATTTCTACACGTATAAGCACACAGTCTTCTCCTAAAAACAGCATGTGAAGAGTTGAATATGTCAATGAAAGAGATATGCCAGTTATAAAATCGTGTAATTCTCAGAAAAGTGGAGTTGTAATACAATGATGTGCGGGCTCTCGGGATATAGAAAAGATCTCTGTGGCGACCAGTAAAAACACGAATATTGAAATAAATTTCACGAACAAGGGGAAAATCGAAATGATTATTCATTATTCGAAATAAAAACATTTGATCGAGAATAGCTCTTCTTTGCTCTAGGGTAATAATTTTGTACATTTTCAATCTTGTCTCATATGGACATGCTACCTGCCTGTTACCGAATCTGTAATATAGAGTTCTTGTGAACTTCTTCTGAATTCTTTCAATTCTGCTGATATATTTGTGATAAAAAGGGTTCCATATTGGGGTTGCATACTTGACTATACTGCGGACTAGAGAAAAGTACTGAACCTTCATGGTATCTTCATTCTTGAAATTCCGTGTAATTCTCAGAACAAAACCGAGCATTCTGAAGCCTCTAGAAACAACATTATCAATATGATGTTCAAATGACAACTTCGAATCCAGAAATATTCCCAGGTCTTTAACAACTGTCACCTCCTCCACAATCAAGCCAAACAGGCACAGAGGTGCACTCACAATGTTGAAGTTCTTGGTGAAAGTTATATGTTTACACTTACTTACATTCAGGGACAGGTAAAGCAAAGAACAGAACTCGCAAAATCTGTTAAGATCATCCTGAAACCTCTGAACGTCCTCCAAGCTTTTCACAGCTAGGTACATTTTAATGTCATCAGCGTAAAGCTCAAAATTCACATAAACAAGATACCGGCAGACATCATTGATATACAAGCTGAAGAGAAGTGGTCACAAATGAGACCCCTGAGGTACTCCCGATTCAACATTGTAAAGAGATGAGCAAGCATCACCCATAACAACATACTGAGACCTTTCACACAGGTATGACTCAATCCAACTTAACAAATCTGGTCCCACACCATAATCTAAGAGAACCTGCAGAAGTGCTGCATGATGTACTTTGTCGAAAGCCTTGGACAAATCCGTGTAAACAGCGTCTACCTGGACACCCCGATCCATATTTTCGGATATGTAATTGATGTATGGCGACAGATTAATGAGAACCGATCTGCCCCTGAAAAAACCATGCTGTCTGGTGCTAATTTTCGATTTCAGTGAAAGAAATAGGTGGTCAGTTACAATAGATTCGAGCAACTTACCAAAATGGTTCAAAATGGAAACAGGTCGATAGTTGGACAACAAATTAATTTTTCCGCTTTTATGAATAGGGGTAATTTTAGCAATTTTCCACAATTTAGGAAATATACCGGAACGCAGAGATTGATTGAAAATAATATGAAGAGGATAGACAAGTGAAGCGGCACACGATTTGATAAATATTGAAGGTATCAAATCTGGACCTGATCCTTTGTTTGTTTTCAATTCCTTCATCTTATTCATTATTTCGTCAGAACTAATGTAATCAAGGTGTACATGTGTGGAGTCCCGTACATTGTCAACATTGGATTTTCTGATAACGGGTCTGAGCAGGGGATCCTCGAAAACATCTGCGAAGAATTTACCAAACGCATTTGCAACATTCTGATTACCACTATATTCAACATTTTCATGAGTCACCGATGTGGGTACCTACAGTAAATCCCTTGTTATTTTCCGAAACATATTAGACCAGAAATTCTTCGGATTCTCAACAATATTATCTTCTACACGTGAAATATGAGCTGTATAGTCTGTCTGAATGGATTTTTTACACATTTTACGTAAAAGAGAGAACTTGTTATAATATTCCGCAGTTTTGAACTTTTTGAATTTACGATTAGCATTGGCCTTCTCTTTGACACATTCAATGGTACGATTCGAGAACCAAGATGGAAATTTAGACTTATCATTTACAACTCTAACTGGAATAAATCTTTCAATTAGATCATTGAGAACATTATAAAATACTTCGACATTTCCATCAACTTTGTCGCTACTTAACAATATATCCCAGTGACAACTCCTTGTTGATAGTACGGTAATCCGTGGATTGATGCAAATCCTCAACAACAAAGGGAGACAATGAACGTTTCGTGATTACGGCCGAACTGGAAGACAACACGAAGTCCAGTATTTTACCATTACGATTGCGTTGGGAGTTGAATTGACCCAGTGAGTTATATGACGTGAAATCTCTAAATTCTGTGTAGGAATCACCCTGTACCATATCACACAGGACATCTCCATTCATTCCCACAATCCAGGAGAAACGAGGCAGATTGAAGGAAATGATCATCGCAGTTCTCGTCCATCAGGACTGTAACGGCATTAAAGTACGTCAAGTAATCGTCGGAAGATGTACCCGGCAGTATGTAGCACACACCAACGAACAGATTTCTCGTTCCACTCAAATTTATTTTGATCCACAAGTCCTCGATTAGTGTTGAATGAAGACAATTTGACACAACAACACTCTGCAGTCTCTTTGCGACACCGATGAAAACACCACCTCCCTCTCTCTTACTGCTAGCTGTATCGGATCTGTCTCTCCGGTAGACGTTATAATTACTGCAAATAAATTCGGAATTGTCTATCGCAGGTTTCAACCATGATTTTGTAACGTATATTAATTCAGCAGAGCAATTCCAGGAAGACAACAAAAATTCAGTTGTCTTGGTCCTGAGACCTCGACAGTTCTGGTAATAAACACTGAAAGAGACCGCCATGGCGAAAAACTACAACAAAGAAAAACGAATGTACACTACTGAGGCAACTTCGCCAAATCTTTTTCTGAGGTTTCGTCCCTTCTCAACAAAACTCTTCCATCTTGGACCCAGCAGAATTTGAACTTATTGTCCTTGGAAAATTTCCTTGTAGTATTAAACAAACTTCTACTATCCTTCGAAAGACTTTCATTAACGTAAATAGTAGTCTCGACGCCTTCAAAACCAATGTCGCTCGACCTAATCCTATCTTTTTTACCCTTGTAGGCTCGCAGGAAATTGTCCCGGTATGACTTGCTCTTGAAGTCAATAACAATGGGTCTGTTATTATCTTTCCTCGGCATGAAATGAATTCGGTGACAACCCTCAACAAAATCTTTTATATTGGAAATATTAAGTCTTAGTGCAATCCTCTCAACAATACTTGATACATTCTCATTCTTCCTCTCGGGAACCCCGACAATATCTAAGGACCTTGCCTTCAACTGTTGCTGCAAAATATTGACCTCTTGATGAAGCCTCAAGTTTTCCCTCTCCAAAGTTCCAATACGAACATTCATCCCATCCAGCCTGTCATTTATCTTCTCGAAGGTTACCAATTTAGACTCGAAGTCATCAATTCTTTGTCCAAAATAGTTAAGAGACTTAATGAACTCGGATTGCTGACTGGTTATAGAAGCTAGGTCCGATACAATTTTATCAAGCTTCCCTCCGATATTAACATAGCTAGAAGTGGCCGATCCAGAAGAGCACTCGCTGCAAACCCATTTAATTCCTCCGGCATCTCCAAAATTCTTCAAAACATTGGACTGCACTCCGAGGCAAGACAAATGTATCTCGTTATCACAAGAAAAACATCGCACAGCCGGATTGTTTCTGCTACCGGGTGTACCACATGACACACAGTTGACCGGCATGTTTTATCAATCCGTGACAAACGAAATGTTAATTAATCAAGGAAAACCACTTCAGTCTCTCAATAAAAGTAAAAAAAAAACAACCATATCGGTTAGTACAGGCAATAAGGATTACGATGATATAGATTTTCAAAATTAATACGGGAAAAAACAACCAAAAATACTCGAAAACTCCCGGAGTGCACGAAGAGATGTATTTCTCATCTGTTCACGAGAATACTCCCACATAGTATCCTTGTTTATATAATCAACAAGGGTAGTATGCGTCAAATCCGGTAGTTCTGATTTTTTTGCAGACTTGTTCATGATGATCTTAATGAATCATCCAAGTATGTGCCCTCGAGCGTATAACGCAACTTTGTCAAAAATCGCGAAAAAGTCGTTTTTCTTTCAAATTTTGGCGATTATCATCTTAAAAGACTGGTTTCTGAAAAAACTTCTTCGGCGCGTTTTCAAAGTAAACTAAATTTCCTACAATATGGTACCAAATCTGTCTCTGTAGACGCAATAATGTTTTATATAGTCTTTCAAAGTTTATCATTTTTTGCGTATTTCGTTTGATCATACTATCAAAGCTCTGTACTTTTATAATATGGATGTTAAAGAAGAAAATGAGTAGTGCGGAAGATGATGTTTGAGTAAATCAACGAATAATGAAGTAAAAAAGATAAGTACACCAAAAGTAAATGAGTTTATTTTTTTGGAAATGGAGTAATTTAGCCTCCTTGAAAAGTCCTGGTTGAGGTTCATCGGTATATCGACGAATTGGGATGGTCGTCTTCTATATACTGCAACATCAGGCAGTTGCGCACCCGGGGGAGCCATGCAGCTGCAGCCCTCCATTCCGGGGGATCCATTTGTGTTGAAAAAAATTGAGACCTCCGATCATACGACAAAGATGCATGTTAGTATAGAGCCCCCCCCAGAAATGTAATTCTGCCTGCGCCCTTGCAATCAGGATTATTATCAAAAGAGTATTTCGCTCAGAGAACACTAATATTTCACTCCTTCGAATATACCATCGGGTGAAAATTTGTCCTTCCATCAGTAATACACATTAGATAATAATATGTCATTGATCATTTTCTATTCTCATGTACAATCTTCTCAGGCGTGGTTGAGAGTCCAACTGAACCCCTCTCTTTTGGGGGAGGATATATCCATGCTACAAAACCTATACTGTTTATAGGAACGCCTGCAGCTGTAGGAAAGCAGAATTAAAACATTGAAATGCCAGTCTGCAGACACTGCAGCGGGGCTTCTTGTGGTGATAATAAATCTGATGTTGCAGAAGAAACAGACGACGACCTGTCTGATGTCGGAATGGGGGATGAATTGTGACCACAAGAGGTGCACGATTAAACCATCCAATGAAGGGGATAAGCCATCCGAATGCGTCGATACAGATGTATAGAGGAACCTCAACCGGGACCTTCCAAGAAGGCTTAGTTAATTATTAAAATTACCCAATTTCCAAAAAAAAACACTCTCATTACCTTCATTATTCATTGCTTACCTTATACATCATCTTTAACACTCCTCATTCTCTTCTTTTAATCATATCACACAAGTGCAGGGCTTCGATAGTATAATGAGGGTAAAAACGACATAATTACTTGCGAAATTCGAAAAAATTATAAACTTTGAAAGACTGTATATAGAGAACTATTGTGTCTACAGACATCCAGACTCTTCTTTGGAAAAGTTCCGAAGAAGTTCAAGAAAAAACTAGTCCTTTAAAATTAGGGTGATAATCGCCAAAATTTCAAAGAAAAACGGGGTTTTTCCGATTTTTGACAAAGTTGCGTTCAAAGCTCGAATTCACAAATTTGGATTATTCATAAGGCCAACATCATAAACAAGTCTGCAAAAATTCAGAACTATCGGATTTGACGCATGCTGTAATGTTACTGGACAACATTGTATACAATGATATAAAGAGACCAGCCTTGTATTTTGATAAGAAATCGCCTTCTGAATTTTGCTACTATTCAATCATACCTTGCATAAAGTACCGGTAAAATGGGGTAACTTTGAACCGCCGGGAAAACTTTGAACAAAAAATTAGTTTTGTTAAATCGGCTTATGGTGAAAAAGCCATCAGATTTAGCAACATCTGGTTTCACTACTCAATTCGTAACACATTCAAGAATGGCACTACAGCATTTACATGAAAATAAGTTCAGAAAGTTAGCAATCCTGACATATATGTTACATCGAACCTAAAATGTCCACGTTCGATATGATCTTCAAACTTTTGTTGTTGTAACCGTAAGTATCTACACTACATGCTCGCAAAATATATCTGGTACAACAACACGTTATCTTACCAACAGTATAGCAAAGGAATTTCAAATACTTCAACACATTTTGTTCTATTTATACTTTTTAGAGAACAATAATATGCTTATATAGTCATCGTTTTCGGGGTAACTTTGAAGATATTCAATGAAGCTCAAGGTTTGAAACTAACTCGGTTTTTTCTTATAGAAAATGTTTCGCTCTCACAAAAGAAAACATGGTGCAGGAAAAAATGCCAATTATAGTTTAGGTTCACAAATCTCAGGGAAAGCTCCCGGTGAAATAAATTGAGAAAAAAAAATTTTCGTTGCGTGAGTTTTCCTGGCAATAAGTACCCGACGAGGGAATTATACCGATCACCGAATTATTCACAGCTCGGCAAAACCCCAGGGTAGGCAGAAAAGAAAGGAGCCTCCTTATTTAGTGCAAAGATTATATACTCTATAATCTTTGGTTTAGTGCAAATCATCTTCGCCCATATCTGAGAAGTTGGGACTAGATAGTTCAGTACGTCCTATTTATTGTTTTCTGATACCTATTTTTTCTATTATTACAAAATATTAGTATAATTAAGTTTATACGAACTTTATTTTTCAGGAAAACTTCGGTTTTTTGATTCATTTTTTTCTGTTAATGAATGCCCGATACTATTTCGAAAAAAAATTATTTTTTGTATATTATGTACATATTTCTATTTCACATAAATTTTTTCAAGTATTTTTATTATTGAGGTGTTCAAAGACACTCTCTCAGGGAGGTTGAATCGAAATCGCGTGGTTTCTTCATAGTCGTTCAAAGTATCCCCGATCGTAGGGTAACTTATTTGAACATCCATAATTTAATTAAAAAAAAAAGGTTGTTGATCATTTCGAACTCTAATTTTTTGTCAGCAGCAAGCTCTTACTGATGCCAGGGATATATATATTTTTGGGATTTTTCATTCGCCTCCTTACCGGAGATATATAGCTTTGAAAGAAAAAATCGTTCAAAGTTACCCCGTTTTACCGTAATACTCTCGATGTAAGTACACCATTTATTTATGAAAAACTAATATATTATCCAACATCATATGACATTTTCGAGGGATTCGCGTTGAAATATGTTTCAGAGAAAAAACAATTTCGAATAAACTGAATGAAAAACTTATCTTTCTAACAATTGTTTGCTGTTTTCAGAAAATGCTGGATATACATGCATGTTAAATTTTCAATATTCTGTGTTATTCTGAGTAATAGTTCAGGATAAGTGATTTGTTTTTACTTGAAAAATTTTAAAATTGTTCATGAGATGATGTATCCACTCATTCAAAATTGAGTTTTTATGTGGATCTATTGAATATACACCAATAATTGTGTACAATACAAATCCTTAGATCGATATGTAGGAATGAGGAAACTAAACTGGCTGCATGTTACTTTTCCACCTGACCATTCTGATAGGGTCATGTATAAAATATATCTTTCACTATTATGAAATGAGAAATTATAACTGAAAGGATTCTTTGAGAATTTTCCAAACTAAATAAAACCCACAGAACCGTAATAACAAAACCATTCTGTTATAAAAAATAATTTAATCAACAATTATTCTGTACATTATGAATTTCAAAAAATTTGAAGGAATAACTAAGAAGTTATCTGCAATTTTGAAATGATTGCATAGTAGGCAGTTACTGAAGCTAGTACCAATGCCAAGAATTCACCATTGACCAATGGACCACTGTAAGCTCCAGGGTGGTTGACATAAATTGATCCTAGGGTTGCTACAGAGTTAATATCTTCCCCTGCTCTCTGAATTTTTCTCAAAGCAACAACATCATCTTCCAAGTATATCCTGACAAGTTTATCTCCTGAGGAAGCTTTTTTGATTTCTTCAGTCCAGCTAACCTATAAAAAGGTAAAGAGTTATACTTTCCTAATTGCCTTCACCTTCTTCACAACTATATTCGATTTTGGATCTCTTGAAAAAAAAAATGAAAAAAGTACATTTAGGGAAAGAATTCTGGAAAAAAAATGCGGCCCCCAACTTTTTCTTTTGAGCCATATCAGATTTTATATACTTATTTTAAAAAGTGGTAAACTTTTACCTGAAATTTATTTTTGTCTACAGTTGATACTGGGACAATATTTCCATCAATCTCGGCGTACAGGTTTTTCAGGATACCGTCAGAATCGCATTTGACCTCAAAAACTCCAATATATGCAATATTGGTTAAATAGGTGGAATCTTGGGTTGTAAATGAACTTGAAGTGATTACTGGATTTTTACAAGTTTCACCCAAAGCTACACAGAAACCAGAGAGAAAAATGGCAAAATACAAAAACGTAGACATCTTGTTCATTCAATTTGAAAGCTTGCGCTGCACGTTTAAGGTTTAATATTATTGATGATTCTTTTGCTTTTACTATTTAACAGTCGAATAGATACTCTTCAGCTTCAGCTCGGCCAGCTCTACCAGTTATGTTCCACGTAAAACAGTGACTGGCAGCGTTGCCGAACGTCTTAACCCTATATCGGTAGAAGTGGCTGCGCAAAATCGGTAGATTTGGGGGGTAAATCGGTAGAAGGAATATTTTTTCAAAAATTATATAATATTCGACGAATTGAGTGTGAACGACTCGGGGAAACCCCTTTTCGAACCGAACAAGATCATCAAGGAAGAAAGGGAAAGCAGCAACCCTCTTTATTTCTTATTTCATATGTCAATGAAGTGAGAACGACCCGGGGAAACCCCTCTTGCGAATCTGAATTTTGCAAGATGGGTTCGCGTTCGCGGAATTTCCTTTGATCCATATTTTGTGAATTTAACATCGAACAAGATCGGGATGCTTTCATTTAATAATAATATATTGTCTATGAATTTGATTATGAGAAATATTCGATTTTTTGGTGAAAGATTCAGTTTTCACCTAAAATTTATTAAATTGAAAAATCGGTAGATATTTCTCGGCTTTCGGTATTTCGGGAGATGTCTTCAAATCGGTAGATATACCGAAAAATCGGTAGGTTCGGCAACGACTGGTGACTGGTTTACTGGTACGGTGACTTCGTGACTTGTAGTGACGTTGGCATGGCACGTTGGACGTTGTGTCACAGTTTGAGCTGTGGTTGTGTTCCATGTGGAGGTAAAATATTCTTCACCTCCATGTTGTGTTCTCCTCTTCTATGTACTGTTACTTCATAATTTTCAAATCAAAATATTCCGAAAACGGCGCACAGTATCGAGTTTCATCGAGAGTGCCTTCTGCCACGAGTTTTAGACGAAATTTTCTCTATTTCAGTCAAGTTTTGTGAAGGACTCTCAAAATCCACATAAAAATTCAAATAAGTGACTTTTATATTGTATCTTGGCAAACGAAAAATATAACTGAAAACAATGCTGAAATGAATTCATTACAGCACTACTTTTAGTACTGTAATGAACTCATTATTATACTGGAATAGAGAGAAACTAATTTTTCACTTTTAGCTGGACGTGATTAGTTAACCGTTTTTTTGTGGAACTGATATAGGTGGGTATGTGCCTCGTATCAAAAACTCTAAATGGATAAAAAGTAGGTGTAATTTAAATGCGAAGAACAACAATTTTTATGACGACTATTTTTACTTTTATGATGTGTTGTCGTGCTTCGATTTTTTTATAGCCTTAGATTGAGGTAGCCCAATTATTACATTTTAATTTTTGAGACAATCGTTGTTCCTACTTTTAGATTTGTTGGGTAATTATAAAGTACCTTGCCCAGTTGTATTTTTTTTTTTGAGATCTTGAGGTAGGGAAAATGAAGCTTTTTTTTGCGACTGTGTAAAAAAATCTACTCATTAATTAATTAATTAATCCCAGACGCCTACAACCCCGTAGTTGTAGGTAGTGTCGGGTTTAGCCTTCGTAGTAGGTAGTGCGGGTTGTCCCCCTCATCAAACGTCTTACCGGGCCGACCGACTAAAAAAAACACAGTTGGCCGGATACACCATTGTCTGGGAAGCACAGCAGTTCCATGGACTAAACTTCTTCCTGTCCCTGTAGATAGGAGAGCGCAGTCCTATTAGGGATCCCCATTGTATAGTTGTCGTAGTAAAGGGGAACTATACAATGCTTCTCCCCTGTTCCGTATTTTTTCCCCTCCAATTCGAGTGTTGGGTAGATCCTCAGGGAGGTCTGGGGTTATCCTCCTGGCTTGGTCGAGAATAGATTTGCGAGGAGCCGGTGTTAGCGGACTGCCAATAGTACTTTTTGGGTCATCCCATCCATGGATTCAAGGTTTCCAATAGAGCCCTAGCAGCCCGCGTGAGGTACCAACCTTTGTACCCTTACATGTGGTGCTCCTGGTGTACTTTGGGTCTACCTCGAGTCTGAAGATTCGAGGGGCCAATAGGACCATAGGTGACCACGCCGTTTCCTCACATCTCATCGTTTGAAGCCTCTTGCTCACTGAGTTTGCTTGGGTTAGGAAGGGGATGTTCAGATTCTAGCTTGATCGAGAGGGATCGGTGTAAGCAAAGTGCCAATAGTACTCATTGGTTCATCCCATCCGGAGATTCAAGGTTTCCAATAGAGCCCTAGCCCTCTGCATTGGGTGCCGATGTTAGCACCCTTGCAAGTGATATTTTGGTACACTTTGGGTCTTCCCTCGGGGGGGGGGGGGGCAATAGGACCATGGTTGATCACGCCGTTCCCTCGCATCTCGTTGCTTGAATCTTTTTGTTAGTGATTTTGAGGCAAGAAACTGCTCGAAGGTAGATTTGGTGCCCACGACGGGGCCACGATATGTAAAATATGCGTTTAGCCTCGGAAAGTCTCTTTTTAGAAGACAGAGTTGGTAATTATTGAAGGTTCTGTCTGAGAGGTGAACCCATATTAAGCAGAAAGAGGGCTGAGGCATATCAGTTCCACCATTTGGTGATCGTGACATGACTGCTTCTTTACAAGTTTGGATTAGATAAAGGATGTCTCTGCTCTATAAAAGAGCAGACCTATGCAAATTTTCAAGGAACATTTTCCTACGGAGGGGGGTGTGTTGTCCAGGAATATAGAGATATATCGTGATTCTGAATGTTTTAATCGATTCTGTGTTATATGGGCGTCGAGTATGTTTTAGATATGGGTTGAGAGCTGTAAAGACGGGTTGCCTTTGTGGAAGTGCGAGAGTTTCAGGTCTTAAGCACATATCAGAAGGGATAAGGTAGTAGGCTGGATGAAATAAGGGGTTGCCCTGGAAAGTCGCGTGAAGGCTTTTATTCTAGTATCTAGTGTCCTTACAACTTACTTATGGTTGTGCGGGTCCAGTTCCTAGAATTGGGGGTGCTTGGAGATTGCGCAGCTGCTGGGTGTCTTCCTTCCCGTGTTGTGATAGGGAAAATGAACCTAACCTGACCTAACCTGAATGCGGATCGATTCTTTCTTTTTTTATCTAATTTTTTTTTAAATTTTTTACAAATTTTTTTTTCAACTTTTCGTGGGGTATAAAAACTCTATCAGATTAGGAATTGTACATATTTATCAGAGTTTTTTTGTGAATTACTGATTTTTGTTTGTTTTTTGAATAAAAGATTCAAAGTGTTTTTATTTCTTGAACGTTTATTTTTCTACCCCATACATTAAAAGGTACTCTATGAGATGTAGTATTTTTATAAGGCGCCTCTGACTTGCCGAACCCGGTACGTCACTGATTCAATTCATTATCGATTCAAAAAATTCATCGTCAAGTGGGCTATGGAATTTTGAAGGTTTAATTTTCTGAACTACGTCCAGACCCAGAATATTGAGGTTCGAAATTCCGTAGCCTACTTGACGACGATTTTTTTTAACGCACGGAAAATAATTGAAGGGAAACGAAAATAAAGAATACTCTGTCAGTTCTGTGACCCTTGGACCTGTCAGAAATATAAACAAATCATAACGACTAATAATCACAGGCACAGGTTGTCTTTGATAATAATCCTTATAACTTTTCATATTGTATTGACTCCCTTGTCTCTTTCAAACAAACGGTTGCATGTAATTGAAATAGGTATTGAGAGTTGCAGTCGTTTAAATGTCAGAGGAAACTATTTTTGAGCTACTACACTCTTCTGTAGTAGATTATGTTGTTCGATTGGATGGAAAATCATTGGAGAATTCAATGAAAACTGATTCGAAGGTATTGAAGACAAACACAAAAAACAAATGCTATGTTTTAATTTTTAGGAAGAAGATTTATCGAAATTAGAATACATAGGTTTCTTCACTGGTTATCGCATGATAGAAAGGTACAAATTAAATATTTGACACAAGAACTTTCACTTTCAATTGATTGGTGATTTTAGGCTTACAAGAGAGATGCCACGGTTCAAGGATGAATTAGATACAATGAAATTCATTTGCACAGATCTCTGGTCTGCTATATACAAAAAGCAAATAGACAACTTAAGAACAAACCATTTGGGGGTATACGTTTTGCAAGACAATTCTTTTCGCTTCTTAACTAAACTATCGAATGGAAAACAATATTTAGACCTAGCACCCAGATATGTTACCTATACATGTGGGGTGTTGAGGGGTTGCTTGGCAAATTTAGGCATCGAAAGTATTGTAACTGCGGAAATTCAAACAATGCCATCTTGTAAATTTCATATTCAGGTTCAAAGGCCTTGCTAAAAATATTTATAAGCTGAATATACAATTTATATTATTTAGGTTATTAATTTTTTCCTTATAATTTAGAATTTTGATTTTATTAAAATTTCATTTTTATAAGAGAAAACAAAAAGAATAGCTGATAGCTGTATAAGTCGAATTGTGAATATGTAACTGCTATTTATTAGGGCTATTTGTCAAAACCATAGAATTGACGATTTCGATAAATCTATGGTCAAAACGTTTTCAAATGTTTATACATTTCATATGTCAATGTGAGTAATGTGACATTTCCAGTTCTACCTTTTGAGTTTATATATATTCAATTTCATTTTTATCAAATTAATTGAACGTTTCTTATCGTTATTTCTAGATTGAAAATAAAATGATGTGGAAATAATTTGGAAACCTTTTAATTATACGTCTTTGCTGTAAAACAATTGTTTAATTGGTTTCTTGCTGTATTTTACCAGATATGTTGTGAAATGGTAGTAGGATGACGTCTGTTAAAGATTGGGGAAATGTTTTACATAATTCTACAACCCTGAGGCAGGGTGGTCAAAATAATTTTTCTTATGCAAATGCTAGATCGGTGCCTCAATTGCCCCCTCGCCCAGTTAATCATTACAGACCATCTAACATGATTCCTTACTCTGGTGAGTGATTCTAAAGGTCAACATTCCACTATGAGTTGTTGAAATATAAAAAAAGTTCTTAATACTACTTACTTGAAGTAAAATATCTTAAAATTTAATAATTTATCGATTTAGAGGTATTAAAATTTAAGGAAAATCTGGCAAATGACTATGTTTAATGGAGTTATTGATTTTCCGTTAGTTAAAAATTGTAGTACATCATATACGAAAACATGAAATTGAATTAGAATATTAAAGGTTATGGTGGTTCCACTTATGGAAGTTATGGTGGCTCCACATATGGAAGTTATGGTGGTATGGGAAGTCTGAGCAGTTATGGTGGGCCTAGCTCATATGGGTCATATGCTTTGCCTGCAATGTATAACTCTTATGGAGGATATAACGGAATGGGGATGTATGGCGTTCCTGGTATGTATGGTGGTATTAATGATGACGCTGAGAGACGTTTCATTCAGTATGCAGAAGAGAGTTCAAAAAAGACATTTTCTAATGTGGAAAGCATTGTAAGGTGAATCAGTTGAACTAATGAATAGTCATAATTTGAGCTGAAAGAATACAATTTTTACCTCATTTTCAATTTTAGGGCTTTTGGGAGTATAGCAATGATGTTGGACAATACTTTTTTCGCCATGACAAGTTCTTTCAGGGCAGTTCTCAGTGTTGCAGAGAACTTTGGTAGGCTGAGGACAACCTTCAGTCAGATCTGGTACTCTGTAAGCGTTTTTAGATTCCTAAACTTTCTCTACAGGAAATTTCTAGAGGTTTTAGGTCGTAAACCTAAAAGTTCAACCTCTGCTGCATGGAATCAAGCGGCTAAAGGAATATCCACAGGAATGCCTGCTTTTCCTGAACCTTCATCGCAATCTAGCTGGCCTACTGTAGCTTTTTTGGCTGTTTTGGCATCTGCTCCTTATATCATCAGCAAGTTTTTGCCCAAATATGAAGGTGAGTACCAAAGAAAATAACTGTTTGTTTTATAAATTTCGCAAATTTCAAAGAACGTTGAATAGATAGATATTCAGAAATTAAGCCCAAAAAACAGATAAAAATGATTTTCATTGCTTTGTTAAATTTTCAATATAAACTATTAAAGTTTTTTTTGTGTATATTATAGATATCATCTAATTATTTTTCTTACTCTAGATAAATCAGATATGTTAAATTGGAAATCTCCAGGGGTCTCTGCCAAAGCTGCCTTCGACTTTGTAGGAAATAACCCATCAGAAATGTCAATCACTACGAACGATGATGTTATTATTGCACCTTTATATATTCAAGAGTTTATGAAACTTAAAAATACTGGTTGGGCCTATGCTCTAAGTAATGGTAAGAGTGGATTAGTACCCCTCAATTATCTCCTGTTAAATAAATCTAGTAAAAGACCAGACCCTATTTTGGTAGCTAGTGGCAGTTCGAGTGAAGGTCCAAAAACTGTTGAGACCAACTGGTTTTCAGATGATTGTACTCTTGAATCAAATAATGTGGAAACAAAACCTAAAGCCAAAACCCATACAAAAAAAGTGAGTTTTGGTGAAAATCAAATTTTTGAGAATATTGATTTGGATTATTTGAGAAAAGATAATGATGGTGAAACAAAGCAATTGAAGAGTAGTCTAAGGAACCTAAGTAATGATGATAAGAAAAGTGATTGCAATACAGATAGTTCTGAAAATGTATAATATGGATATATTGAATTGGTGATTTGTTATTTATATTTGGCTATTGTATAAGTTGAAGAGGTGAAAATATTGTTTATTATACTTGGTTTTTATAATAGCGTCTCTTTAACATTGACATTTCAATAGATACCTGTATGAGGAACCAGCAGAAAGAAGATCTGGAAATTCCCTCATTCTGGGGATATTTATTTGACTGATGAATCTATTTTGATTAATGTTATGATAGTAACAGACAGGATTTTAGCAAATATGTAAAACTCCATGGAGTGATTACAGAAAAACTCACAAACTGCACAAACTTGTTGCAGTAAAGTTTTGAAGTGAATATTTCCCTCAAATATTAGGTAGCTAATTTCAATTGTAGATAAATATTCTAAACAAACCAAAATATGTCTTAGCATTTATAATCTTTTTGAATAAATTGAGTTGTTGAACAGAAAGCTGTATTGTCACTAGAACATTTTATTATTATTGAAATAGTTCCAGGCTTTTGATCAGTGGTCTAACGCTATATTACATAAAGTTTCGCCTGTAATTCAGTCTTCAGGAATTCCAGCCTATTATTGTAGTTCGTCAATTTGTTGTCATTAGACAACTAATGAAAAGTCATCATTCAAAGTAGAGAATAATTGATCATTCGAGATATCTTGACAATCCAAATAGAGTAATTCAAATATTCGAGATATTGAAAGCATGAATAGTTCAAATTCTTTTGTTACTAATGTACTTACGGGAGCAGTACACTTATGTTGGGTCGTAGATCTCAGACAGTACATCATTTGAATGATTTGGCGATTGACGCATCACACAGGAAGAAGTGTTTGTGAGCGATTAATTGCGATCTTGAAATATCCTTTAAATGATGGATGACATGGTGGCTATGCGAGATGAAAATGATGTTTCGATATATGAATTTGAATCTTGAATACATGATAGAATAGTATATTCTAAAACAAGTTGCAGGTGCTATTGTAATAAGAATGCGAAATTCGAAAACGAGCTACGAAGAAGCGATTTTTCGTGCGCATGAGTGATGGAATAGCCTTCTGCAATGAGTATCAAACAATTTTTCTCTATTTCAGTGAAATTCTCTCGAAATGAAAATTCAGATTCTACATGAGGTCAGTATTGACAACCACAAAACGAATAGTTATTTATGATACTACAGAAGGCATTAGGCGATTTCGATTGACGTTGGTTCTTGGTTGGTTCATAGATTGGTCCGTCAGTTTTGGACCAACCGCATTCGAATGACAAATTGGTGACGTCTCGAATCAGCTGTTTCGCCGAAATTTGAACCGTATTCGAAAGCGCGGTTGGTTTGACGTTGTCATTTATGAACCGAGCGGTCAACCGTTAACCAACCAAAACAGCCATTCGAAATCGCCTATTGATATTCTTACACGAGTTTTTGAATGAACGAGTGTAAGAATCAGCCTTTTGTAAGAGAATCATACATTACTTTCTCTAATTCGCTCAATTTTTATCGAAGTTAATTAAAAATTGCCGTAAATAACCTTCAGTTATTTTTGCATTGAAAATTATGGATTGGCAGAATTGTTTTCTATTTCATAAAATTTGACAGATGTTGAATAAATTCGTGGCAGGAGGCCAAGATGTCATCGACAAATATTACTGAAAACAGTGTTAAAATGAAGTTTTCCAACACTGTTTTGTTCTACGAGATGTGGCGGAATGAACGGATTTGACACATAAGTAGAGAAAAATATAACTGAAAACAATGCTGTAATGAGTTCATTACAGCAGTACATTTAGTACTGTAATGAACTTACGATACTAAAATAGAGAAATAACTATTTCGTCACAAATTTGCACAGATCTTCTACTTTTACTAGAGCTATGAACTAACTACGAAACTGAAAAAGAGAATAGTATATTCTTAAACACGTTGCAGAATGAGCACCTATTTCAATTGGAAAGCATGAGTGATGGAATTGTTCTGCAACGAATATTAGACGATACTTTCACTATTTCAGTCAAGTTTTGTGAAATATTCTCGACATTCAAATAAAAATTCAGATTAGTGACTTTTGTATTGCATCTTAGCAGTTGGTGTGACTTTTGAAATATTTAATGATGGCTGGTCAGTACTGACCACAGTTTAGTAATATAATATATTTCTAAACTGTGGTACTGACAAGCACAAAACGAAAAATATAACTGAAAACAAAGCTGTAATGAGTTCATTAGAGCACTACTTTTAGTACTGATATGAACTCATTACGATACTAAAATAGAGAAATAACTGTTTCGTTACAAATTTGACAGATTTTCTCGTACTAGAGCTGTTCACTGTCAAACACATGAAAAAAGACAAGAAGAAGAAATTATCTGTAGTCTAATGATTGACATTTCAAAATCATTAGTGGTCTGTGATTTCTAATTGCTACCTGGTGAAATTCTAATCAATATTACGTAAACAGTTCATTATTCAAGGCGAATTATATAAAAATGTCGGTTACTTACATACCGAAACGTTTTGTGAGCAGTGCTGTACAAAAGTTTATGTATAACTTATCAGGATTTAATAAATATGGTCTAATGAGAGATGACCTCCATGATGAAATGAGGGCTGAGGTGAAGGAAGCCCTCAAACGATTGGATGAAAAAACCATCGATGAAAGGAATTACCGTTTGATCAGAGCTGCACAATTGTCTCTCCAGAAGATTATTTTGCCCAAAGACCAATGGACAAAATTTGAAGACGATAAGTTATACCTCACACCTCTTATTAAACAAGTACAAAAAGAGTGGGAAGAAATGGAGGAATGGAATAAAAAATACTAAATGAATAATTTAGGTAGTAAATGTATATAAGTTAGATTTTTGATTAAATGCTTGAACAATGAAAGCTATTTCATTTCCTCAATAGGTATTTGTTCCTTCATATCATATCAATTTTAAGCTCATTTCTCTATCATAATTCAATGATTAAATTCTTGAATGCAATAATTGTTTAATTCAAGTAAATGCTAAAACGACTTTAGATGTTTATTCTCATTAATTCAGATGTGCGAGGACTCAATATTTCAACTAAATCAAAATTTAAAACTATTTGATAATGTGTGATGCCTCTTCTTAGGTGAATAGTATTTGAGTTCAAGATAAAAGGTAAGAAAAGTTTAATTCAACAAATTATAACAAATGTTAAAATCGAGAGAATGATACTGAGGATATAATATATTAGAGTATGCCAATTCCACACATATTATTAGTTATCTTCTTCCTCAATTTTTGGTGCTAAATAATATCTTATATGGCCCAAATCAGGAATTACATATTCTACAACTAGGGGGACATTATCTGACATAGAAAGTACAACTTGGTTAGTAAGAGGAGTTGCCTTTGTGAAATGATTCAAATACTGACAAGCAAAGGTGAGAGTGACTGGATTTTGTAGATCTATCGTAACAGATTCTTCTTCCTTTTCAAAATTGTTAGTTTGGGCAATTTTAATATTTGCACTTCCAATATCTCCATTTGTAGAGAATCTGACTCCTTCCTTTGTGCATGAAATAACTAAAGATTCTCCAAATTGGGAGAGGTCTCTACATATCCTGGCAAACTCGGCAGAAGGCATCTTGATTACACATGAGAAGTCTGTTTCTGGAATACCCAAGTGTTCTTGATCAAGGTTCATAAGTTTCATTTCATAATCAGAAATTTTCTCTTGTTTTTTGGATTCAAACATGAAGGTAACTGTATCTGCATCATCCTGGGCTTTGATAGTGACAGTATCGTCATTGTTAGAGCATTTGAATATTTTGGATAAGCTGTGGAAGAAGAAAAGTTTCAAATCAATATGCAAATACCATTTCATATAAGAAATTTATTTTCGTGTAGAAACTGCCTCAGAGCATGATTAAGAAAAATGTAAACGTTATTATTCCATTACTATTACATGAATTACCTTGCCAAATTCATCCCCATTGTGATATTCCTATCGCATCTATATTTATCGAAACCATCGGATTTCAACATTAGGGAAACTAGGGATACATGGGAAGTATCCATTGCTTGCAGTTGAATACCAGACTCAGAGCAATCAAATGAAGCTTCATTTAGAAGTTCTTTTATAGCTTCCATCACTTTCTTGAAAACAGAACAGCTAACTAATCTTGCTTCAAACATTTTGTACTTTCAGTTAAGAATAAATATTGAATAATTAATTTTTTCACTGTATTAAAAGGCAATGTATGTGGAGAACGTTTATACTTCAAACGCTGAGCTCTTGTTTCTTAAACAAGAACAAGTACGTAACGTATGTAATTTGCGTGGGAAATGTTCGCGGGAAATTCAACGAATACTAACCCTACCATAACCTAATCAATTTGAATTTAGATCTACTTTCTTGTTTGGCCCCATTCATAATTGTCTTAAATATTTCTCTCTTTGGGGACTTAAGATATTCATATCTGCAAAAAAATTAGAATTCCTTAATTTTATAATTAGACGAATATTGAAATCGAAACATTTTTCTTAAACGATAAGGATGAAAATTGAAAATCATAGAAAAAAGGTTTCTCCGATTGACTTGCTATGACGTATGACAATATTGACAATTGACAATACATGAATAAAAAAAATTTTTCGTAACGTAACATCATCAAGTTCACGTCATTTATTAATCACCAATCTCCATTTTCTTTGAAAAAATTAAATAAATATTTCCAAAAAATAAATGATGGGTAGTCTTTGGGAGGAAGGAGATATAGCAGGTGCTGTTAGCAAAGCTAAGAGACTAGGAGCTGTTTTTATTGTTTTTGTAGAAGGTATGTTTTTTGGTGAAATTGATATGTACCTAATCTTCCAATTCAATTATTTCGATAATTTTAGGTAAAAATGAGCTGTCAGCGCAATATGGCCATTTGTTCGACAATGAAAAAGTGTTGAAACAGTTGAAAACTAATAAATTTGTAGCCATTAAAGTAGAAGAAAATTCCACAGCACATCAACAGTTTAGTGCGATATGTATCCTTTTATCATCATGGATGGCTACGCATAATTATGCATCATTGTCTTAGTCTTCATCACTGTCTTCAGTTCCTCTTTTGAAGCTAATATGCTTGTGGTTTGACTTATTATTAAAATTGTTGCTTAAATGCAGGTTCAAAACATGGAACATTAAGCAAAATGTACATACATCAAATTCTTGCATATCATTATGTAGTTAATATTAATTTCCTAAACATCATAATTAGATCCACACAGTTCTATTCCTTCTATCTTCTTCATTGGTAAAAATGGAAAACCCTTAGAAATTCTCACTAAAAACATGAATATTGAAGAATTTAGTGGGACTGTAATTAATATAATAGAGAGGAGTGGAACCTCTACGAAAGCAGGTATTGTTTAATAAATCAGGTCGAATTTTCCAACTGAATATTTACTGTTCAAGATGTAAGTACAAAAGTTCTTGACAAAGAGAGGGAATCAGAGAACAGTGTAACAAACTTGACTACCCCAAATTCAAGTATTGCCACTATCAACACAGAACCAGAACCTTCATCATCATCTAAAGAGTTGAGCCCTGAAGAAAAAGTTCAACATGCTAAAGAATTGATTGAACAGAGGAAGGAGGCGAAGAAAAAAGAAGAGGAAGAGGTAGCTAGTTTGACAAAGAATTGAATTATTTTGATTTCTATTAAATGCTTGCTTTGCTTCATTTAGGCTGAGAAACTGAAGGAAATAGAGCGTCGCAAAGCAGGACAGAATTTGCAACAGATGAAGAGATGGCAGCATGATGAAGAGTTGAAACAAATGAAAGAAGAGAGAGATAGGGAAAAGAGGGAGAACCAAGCTGCAAGAGATAGAGTTTTGGCCCAGATAGCTCAAGATAAAGCAGAAAGAGCTGCTAGATTTTCTAATCATGGGTCAGCAAGTACTCCTTCTATACCACAAACAACTACTCAAACAAATCGTGCAATGCCTAAGGGCAACATCACAAGACTACAGTTTAGGTTACCAGAAGGCAGTGTGTATACTCAAGAATTTCAGGTATTTATGTGAACGATATTGTTTACCATGGAATTGTAAAAAAAATCATAAAAAGCTATCTGAAATTCTGAAAGCAGAATCAGTATCTTAAAAATAATCTGTATTTGTGTGAAATGATCTGTGTGAAAGGTGCACAATTTTGGATGGATAGCCAAAATTTGGTACAATTGAACAGATCCTCATATTATAGAAATCATTCAATGTAGGGAATAACATTTTCCCTCCTTTTTAACACTTCAAAGGCATCAATCCAACATTTGCAACATAGGTGAATACTCACAACCTCACCCATTTTATAATTAGAAAATTTACAAAACATAAAGAGGTTTAGAACTTTTTTGACATTTTATTCTCAAACGAAATATACCGCAAAGCTTGCCTTAAGAATTATTATATATTATCTATAAAACATTTTATTGACAGCATCTGAATTATTATCAGATGTTTTTAGTTTAGAAGTAAACTATTAAACTAGCCAATATTTGCTAGTTGCTGCACTGTTCGTTTACAGATGTGCGAGCTCAATGCAAATTGTAATTTGATGATAGTTTAATTTGATTACCTTGAATTAATTTCGAATTCTCATCATAGGTTCAACACAGTTGAAGGTGCACGCGTGTTTTCAGTTGTCAAGTATATTTCTAATTTTCTTTTGAGTACTAAGTTGAATTTTCATGAAAACTGTTTCCTAGGTCTTTTAAGGTCCTAGTCTGTGCTAAATAGTAAGAGATTTTTGTTTTTCCGATATTTTCTTGGGATTCAGGCGATACCTTTTTCATCTGCTATCTTATTGTTTATTTTCTTAGAGGCGAGAATCGCATATTTCTTCGTAAGAAGCGTTGGTATCGCGCCGATGATTTGAGTTGATCTACAATCCTTCCCCACCTCGTTCTAACGCTCAGCATATCAACATATAACATATCAACGTGGTTCACTGCCCCGTCGGGGATAGTACGTTGTACATGTTGGATCAGCGCTCTGCTTGTTAATTTCTTTTGTTTATAATATCGACTATTATATTTTTCGTACAATCCTTATCGTTGTTCTTGCCTCTGTCCTCATTTTCCTTTTTTTTCCGTGGTCTTCCTCATCTGTTTGAGTCTCTCGTAAGGGCCCACGAGAGTGAAGAGTTTTTCCTATTTCCTTTCCTCACGGATACATCTCCAACGAAATTCGTACACTGTCAATATCACCAAGAGCGCACGAAAGAGAAGGGCACTATGCCGGGTCACTGTCCAGTATGCTTGGAGTCGAACACTGATGGCTGTCAGCTCCAATGTTGTGGATGTCGAAAATATGTACATCCTCAATGCGCGAATCTTTCTAGTAAGGAAGTTGATTTTCTAAGGGGATCAGATTCGAAATGGAATTGTCCCGGTTGTGTTACGCGCAAACGTTCTTTGCGCAGCGGCTCCCAATCTTCTTCTGGAAATGATCAACCTATAACTTTGGAGCATTTTTCACTTCTCATGAATAAGATTACAGCTATAGCGGACGACATGAAGTCGATCAAAAAAGATCAATCCTCAATTTTCACCGAACTCGCAAAATGTCGAGAAACACTTGAAAATCATTCAAGGACTCTTGATGTCCATCGTTCTGCAATTTCCGATTGTGAAAGTTACTCGAGAGTTCACATGGGGTTCTTTCCTCGAATGTTGAGTCTGTAATAAATAATATTCGAGAAATTAAACCTATTTCTTCTGATGTTCAGGTTGGGTCGGCTGAGATGCTCGATCGCTTTAAGCGTTCTTTCAATATAATTTTAAAAAATTTGCCTGAGCCGGAGAGTCCAGATGAAAATCTGGGTATTGCCGTTGATGTGCTCAGGAGTGTCGATCCTATCTCTCAAGCTGCTGCTGTGAAGGCTACTCGGCTTGGAAAGGCACGACCAAATCTACCGCGTATGTTGAAGGTGACATTCACTAGTCCTGATATCGTCAGCACCCTGTTGCGAAAGAAAAAAAACCTACTTCATACTCCCAAATATAAAAACATAACACTAGTTGACGATAAAACACCTAATCAGATCAAAGAACTTAAGGAGCTCCGTGATCGCTTGAAGACGAGGGAATCAGCTGGAGAAAAAGATCTAACCATAAAATATATCAACGGTATCCCAGCCATTGTCAGAAAAGATGTTACGACAGATCCAAAAAACTGACAGGTCACCTCCATGAGTGGACAGTCATATATTCAAATGTCCAATCCTTATGTTCTAAGCACCGTGAACTCCTCACATTCACACATCTTCATAACCCCTCTTTCATTCTGGTTTCCGAAACTTGGCTGCATTCCGACATACTGGACTCGGCGGTACACATACCGGGCTACGAACTATTCAGAAGTGACAGCTCAACTACTGTTGGCCACGGCGGAGTGTGCATCTTTGTGAAGCAGGAGATTATTTGCACTTCTTCTGTTAAAATTTCTCGAATTGATACCCCAGGCATTGATAATATTTTCATTCAGATAACATTCAAGGACTTCTGCTTAACTGTTGGTTGTATCTATCGCCCTCGCCCGCGCGCCTATGATTCTGCTCTGGTTGATCATTTGACTCAACTTTCGGAAAGAAACCACTGTTTGATAGCTGGAGATTTCAATCTTCCTGACGTTGTTTGGCCTCTGGTCACCCTGCCATCATCCTCGTCGCCCTCCCTTCCTTTTGCTGAGCTTGTGCAAAATTCTAATTTTGAACAACTGATCTCGAAGCCAACAAGATATCGACAAAATCAGGTGCCATCTTTGCTGGATCTTGTCTTGGTGAACGTCGACAATTTAATTTCGGGGATTGATTATCATCCTCCTTTCGGAAAATCGGACCATCTCACTCTTGGCGCAGAAATTCAGTTCAGCGTTTCTTCGACGAAGAGAATGGTTCGGAGAACTGTCGAGGTCATCAATTTCTACGATCTTAAGAGAGACCTGGCCTGTATCAACTGGCGAGAGTGCCTTCAACATTCCGGTGTGGAGGAAATGTGGGTAGCGTTTTCTGATATCCTGCAGTCCACTTTGCAGGCCAACACATCTACAAAGCAGATCTCCGCCAATCCAACAAAACCATGGATCGACGAAAACTTATGTGATATGATCCGGCATAAGAGGAGACTTTGGCGAAGGTTCTTCATCGTGGTTGAAAGCATCGATAACACCGATTTTCAAGAAAGGCGATAAACTCTGTCCAACCAATTATCGCCCAATAAGTCTGACTGCTGTAGCTTCCAAGATCTGCGAGAGGGTGATACTCAACCAGATGTTGAGCTTCCTTCTGGAAAATAACATCATTCCGCGGCAGCAACATGGCTTTCTGCCGGGTAGATCGGTTATAACAAATCTCCTTCAGTGCGTGAACGATTGGACGAGATCCCTGGATGCCGGGACTTCTATCGATGTGGTCTACTTGGATTTTTCCAAGGCCTTCGACGGGTACCTATAAAAAGACTCTTATCCAAACTTGAACACCTTGGTATCAGAGGTAAGCTACTGATGTGGATCAGAGCCTTTCTGAGTGACAGGGAATTTTTTGTGCGGGTGTCTAATGGTATCTCGCGTCCACGACCAGCCATCAGCGGCGTGCCTCAGGGATCGGTCTTGGGACCGATTCTGTTCCTGTTATACACAGCAGATCTCCCACTTCTTCTAGAGTCATCCTGTTCTCAATTCGCGGATGACACTAAACTTTACAATGACGCAGAAAATTGTTCAGCAACTTTGCAACGTGATCTAGACGTTGTTTCCCAGTGGTGCCGGGACTGGTTGCTTCCTCTGAACTTGGAAAAGTGTACTGTGCTGCATGTCGGAAAAAAGAACCCACTTTGTCTGGGAAAATATTGTCTTCATCTAAACACCATGATGACTTGGGTTTGACGATCTCGGACGATCTTTCGTGGTCGTTGCATGTGCAGAAAATAGTGGACAAAACGAAGAGGGCAGTTTACATGATCTCCAAGGCCTTCCATGACTGTGATCCCGGTGTTTGTTCGAAGATCTACAAAACATATGTAAGGCCCATTTTAGAGTTTGCGGGACCGGTGTGGTGTCCTAATCTCAGGGGTGATATGGATAAACTTGAGAAACTCCAAAGATATGTCACCCGTCTTCCATATAGCCCCAATCGCCCCAGTTATGACGAACGTTTTGAAAGTGTTCGGCCTGACCACTGTTGAGGACCGACGTAAGAGAGGGGACCTGATTGTGACCTACAGAGCTCTGCATGGCAAGTTTGGCGCGGACCTGGCTTATTTGTTCCCCCTCAACAACAACAACCTGAGGGGCCACGACTATAAACTGCTCAAGGAAAAATTCAGAACCACCCCTCGTCAGATTTTTCTTTCTAATAGAGTGTTCGATGTCTGGAACCGTCTGCCTTCGGAGGTTTTTGGTGCTTCTTCTGTGACATTTTCAAGAATAGATATGACAGCTTTGTTCGGGAAACGTTTGATACGCAAAATTTGTGATAATTGTGTGACAGTTCTTACATTCGACTCATTTTGAACGCTTCTTTGTTTTCTTTCTCTATCTTGTTGCGATATGTACTGTTACTGTGTTAATTGAATTTTTTGTATATTTAGAGCTATTATAGGCTCGGCCTCAGCTCCAACTCATAATTAATGATAATAATGATAATGATAAATGAACGAGGCAACAACAGACCATAACAGATTATGCTACCAAAATATGGCATGTTTTAGCAATACCATGAAGTACGAACTCATTGTCAATTTGAAAGTAGAAACTATGACACAAAAGTATTGGAGGATCCGTTTGTCTGAAGATATTCTGTTGATATGGTCTTGTTATTCTACCTGCTCTTCGCTCTCATTTTTGTGAACATTGTTAGTTCTCTGTACATGTATTTCACTTCAGGGTCTTTTTCGCGTTAACAGATCGACACCAATGATAGTCCAAGAGCTAGTGAACCCTCTGAGTAACGGTTTGTCTGTAAGTCTAGAAATTCTTATAGTGGTAGTTTATATCACGTTGACGATCGAAATCATCGCCTGGCACCCCTCACCCTTACAAGTCATCAACTCCTATATCTTGAATGTGTAAAAAAATAAACTTGTTCCTGTAACTTGAAACTTTCATACAATTTTGTTCATTCATTGTAAAGTTAAAATAAAAATTGACAGGCGATTTCGACGAGCACAAGTAGCTGCCAGACGACTCGAAAAGGGTGTAAAATATGAACAAAAATGAACTTTTTTCTGTAAGGCTGAAATTTATATATGTGTTCATCTGAGGGAATGCTAAAATCTCATTGAGTGAAAGAGGATGTATAGAGTTCTTTTTTCGCATGTCATTGGAGATGTGAAACTTCATTTTGACGCAATTGGATGTCACTACTTTGGTAATATTTTACTCAGTACTTCACAACTAATTGCTCCAAATATCAAAGTTTTTTATGAAGATTTTGTCCCTGAGGTGTATGGGATACTGATGGAGCCAGACAAGGCCGAAACCAGTATATATCTCATCTCAGTGACAAAATCTAATATCATTTCTCCAACCTCATGATAAAAGATCTCTGAGCCTGGGAATTGAAAATGGTATTCATTTCGATGATTACTATTCTGAATTCATCTTTGTTGCAAAAATGTTTTAGGTGTGGCCTCCGTAGAGGAAAAGAATTTTCTGTTTACTGTTTTATTCTTTTTCCTAAAAACACTTGGCTTCACGGTCGCCAAAAGAATTGGGCGTTTCCATCACTCGGAGAAACCTGCATGAGAGCCCTGATTTATTGCCACTGCTAAAATCTCATTGAGTGAAAGAGGGTGTACAGAGTTCTTTTTTCGCATGTCATTGGAGATATGAAACTTCATTTTGACGCAATTGGATGTCACTACTTTGTAATATTTTACTCAGTACTTCACAATTAATTGCTTCAAATATCGAAGTTTTTTATGAAGATTTTGTCCCTGAGGTGTATGGGATACTATATACTTATATAGATAGGAATCTGGCCTAGTAATGGCCGGAACCGTATTTTCGCGTCATCTTTTAACCTGGAAACAATTAATATCGGTATTTGACAATAGTTAATTGATGACACTAGAGAAAAATAGCAGAAATCTGTTTTTTTCCAACCGAGCACATTTGAAGGACAAGATCAAGACTCCATTACCATATGATATATATGCTAATGTACGATCTAAACACTCTCAAGCAACGCAAAAATGGTTGTAAGGGAGAGTTGATTGCTTTTCCATATATTGGAAACTCTCTCAAAATATGAAAGTGTGTTTACAGCGACATCTATCGGACTGGAAGGAAATACGAATCATTTCCAATCTCAATGAATCGCAGGAAATTTGATAGATCTGGATTGGTTTCCCAATAGATCTATTGCGCAACCAATCTTGATCTATCAAATGCCAATTTAATGATATCCGAAACGATTTGTACTTCCTTCCAGGCCGATAGATGTCACTGTAAACATGGTTCCAAAATTTCTGCGGACTTTACCTTCTATATTAGTATTTATCTATGATGGGATACTGATTAGATCAAACAAGGCCAAAACCGGTATATATCTCATCTCAGTGACAAAATCTAATATCATTTCTCCAACCTCATGATAAAAGATCTGTGAGCCTGGGAATTGAAAATGGTATTCATTTCGATGATTGCTATTTTGAATTCATCTAGTTTTATTATTAATCTTCATTATCATCTGATATGTTATCATTAATTTCTTCATCATATAGTACAGTCGTTTCAAGTACTATATCTCAGCTTTTATTGCAAATAGAGACATGCGGTTTTCGCGACCCGTGTCACTTTTTTGGAAACTTTTAAATCCACAAATAAAAATATTCCAATTTCTTTTGTTTCTGGAATACAGGGCGGAAACGAAAATGTGCACTTCATGAAAATGTTATTATTTCTCGGGACCTGTATAAGAAAGAAAAAAATTAAAACTGCTTATGATGATATTTTTACGTAGAAGTCAGTAGCTTAGCTTGAAATTTTGTTCAAAGCGTTGTTTTTGGGATTGAATTGGAACGGAATGGAATTTTCCATATGGAACACCCTGTTTATTTTAACTTAAAATTTTTGCATTTTTTCTCTGAATACTGTATCACAACCACCGGTGTGAAGTTAGCGGCCACTTTTCTCGGAGATAGCGGCCGTTTCACCAGTGGCGTCGGGTGAAATAAAATGTATCACAACTTTTGACTGGAACAAGATAGCGATCTGAAATTCATAAGATATCTTGTTCGAGTAATTCCCAATATTATACCAAAAAATTAGATTTTTTTTTCAATCAGAACAATAGAAAATAAGCCCTCAAAAAAACAAAAAATTATGATTGACTGGAAATAACCGAAGAAAATGGCCTCTACAGATGAAACTCACAGAATAGATTTTTGATGATCTGAAGAAACAGTGTTATCAATTTCATTTCCTTCGGAAGGGGCTGAGGGGTGGAAATCGACACCGCCTCCAACAATCCTACTGTCATTGAGAAAACACCGAAGAAAATGGCCTCTACAAATGAAACTTTCAGGAAACGTTCATTATGATCCAAAGAACAAGTGTTATCAATTTCATCTCCTTCAGAAGGGGCTGAGGGGTGGAAATCGACACCGCTTCCAACAATCCTATTGTAATTAGGAAAATACCGAAGAAATCTGCCTCTACAAATTAAACTTTCAGGAAACGTTTATTATGATCCAAAGAACAAGTGTTATCAATTTCATCTTTTCCAGAAGGGGCTGATTTCTATGTAAAAATATTAGTATAAGCATTTTTCATTTTTTTTTCTTTCTTATAACAGGGCCTGAGAAATAATAACATCTTCAAAAAGTGGACATTTTTATTTTCGTCCTGTATTCCAGAAACAAAAGTAGTTGAAATTATTTTTGTTTGCGGATTCAAAAGTTTTACAAAAAAGTGACACCGAAAACTGCATGTCTCTATTTTCAATAATAGCTGAGATACAATGCAGTCCCTACTCCACCAATTTGGGACACAGTGTACTACGCTTGAAACAACTGTACCATATGATCAAGAAATTGATAATAAGATATCAGAGGATGATGAAGATTAATAATAAAGCTTATTTTTTCATTCCCTCAGACGAACACGTATATTAATTTCAGCCTTACCGAAAGAAGTTTATTTTTGTTCATATTTTACACCCTTTTCGAGTCGTCTGGCAGGTACTTGAGCTCGTCTCAATCGCTTGTCAATTTTTTTTAACTTTACAATGAATGAGCACAATCGTATGAAAGTTTCAAGCTTACAGGAACAAGTTTATTTTTTTACACTTTCAAAGATATAAGGGTTAATGACGTGCAGGGGTGAGGAGTGCCAGGCGATGATTTCCGTCCTCAGCATGCTATGAACTACCACTAAAAGAATATCTAGCCTTACAGACGAACCGTTACTCGAAGGGTTCACTAGCTCTCTTACTACGATTGATTGGGTACGAAGAGAAATGTTTTATCACTCTTTATGTGATTTGATACGATTTTATCTCTGAAACCTTATGTAAATCTAGCTTGATGTGTCTTCCAAAAACACAATGTCTCCCAAGTTCATGTGCCTATTACACACCATGAAAGATCATGGAGAATGACCTTTTTCAAAATAGATTGAGATTATAATTAGGTTTGATATACACTATTGGGCAGGATCATTTTTGCAAATTGAGAACTTGCTTCATTATTTTCATTCTCAATATCATATCTAACAACTGTAATTCAATACTTGGAAAAGGGATATACGTTTCAATACTCTGGAGTGAATTATACTCTTTTTTCCAAACTCTCAATGTTGCAATCCTTTTTTGAGATCTTCAGGACTGCAACTACATTTATTTTCCATTTTTGAAAAATGATCAATCCGTTTATGTTTTACGAATTTGAATCTCTTATAAATCAATCTGATATTTGTCTTGAGATTTTCTTTGGATTGAGAAGATTTCGTGAGTGATATCATTATTGTCATACTTTTAAAACCACACATACTTTTCTTTGAAATGTAAACCAGATGAAAAAGAATTCAAAGCCATGCAGACTCGGAATCTGGGACATTCGCAACTGAATAAGACATTTTTGAAAAAATTATGGGAGTGGGTTTTCAGGCATTAAGGGTCTATTTGTGTGGTTAGGGTGGGATTTCAAGAAAATTAAAAACAAAAAACGTTTACCTGGTTAGGTAAGAATATAGAGTTCAAGGATTTATGACAACTGTCGGTGATTTTGCGTTCAAGCAAATTACGAACTAAGCCAGTTCGCAACCGTGATTCAGACTGGAGATGCACACATATACAGGTTCCTGGAGAACTGGACCTATTTGAAATCTGAAAATTGAGATTACGATATTGTTCGACATTATCTACCGAGCTTAAATATTCTTGAAGCCTGACTATTTTCAGTTATACAGGAAATGAAAAAAAAAAATTCAAAAACAATTTTTTCTGTTTTTTTGTTTATAATTTCGATAGAGTATTATTAAATTCTGAATACATTCGTATTCAAATCGTTGCATTCGTCCAAATACTTTTCAGAATATCGAGAAAAAACTGAAGAAAAAAGGAGATGAGAGTATTCGGTATTATGTTTGTCATTCCTGTTCTAAATATCTTAAACACAAATTGTTTTCACATTTTTGAAGTCTAATACTGTGCAAATATCGTAAATTTCTAAAATTTTGAAAAACTCGTCACAGAGTGTTGGATCAAAACTTGGGATCAAGATTGGCTTATAACTTTCGTTTTTCGAGTTAGAACCTAATTTTTTTTATGATTGTGTTGGATTCTGCGAAGAAAAATGATTATGTTCCAACATGTTAATGCTCCTGATATGAATAATTCTTGAGTTATTTAGGATTTTCTCATTTCATGTCGTACAGTCGTACGTAGCGTCAAATTCATAAATGCTCCTGAAATGACTAATTCTTGATCTTGAGTTATTCAGGATTTTTTTATTCAATGTCGTACCTAGAGATTCATAAAATCTGATTCATATCAACAATGATAAATAAATTCAGAAAAAAGGTCTGCCACTAGTGAATTAAGTATAAGAATAATTTATCTTCCTCATATATCCATAGATCGTTGTTGACATGAAACAGATTTTATGAATTTGACTCTAGTTACGAAATAAAATCAAAAAATTCTGAATAACTCAAGAAGTACCCAGTCACGTTCGAACAGTCGGTGCGAACACATGTGCAGCAGCAGTTGTTAATTATCGAGAATTCACGCGATGAAATCAAATCGGAAATCAATAGTCAACAAATTAATATAAATAGTTACTTGTCAAAATATCCGATCGCTTCACGGCAAACGCCGCGGAGTTCGAGGCATTTTTCACGGAGATGTCTCAACAGAGCGGCTCAACTCCCTACACCACCTCAGATGGAGAGGAAAAATTTCAAGACGTAACCAAAAAGAAACGCAAAAAAAGTCAACAAAAGACACCTCAACAACAAAAAAATAGAATACGAGCAAATCACCCGACATCGTATTTAAACAACCCCAACTAACACCAAGAAAAACAAAAACATCAAACGAAAAAACCGAACTCATGGATGTAGATAACAGAAATGAAGAAAGGCCAACATCTGCTGAGATAACAAAACCGGATGATTCACTTCAAGGAACCTCAAACTCAAATCCACAACAAAGAATAAACTACCCACAAAAATCAATGCCCAATAAAAATTTCTCTACTTTTTCCACAAGAATGAATGAAATTCGCAACTCTGAATACAATCATTTATTCTATCTATCAGTAGATGAATCAGTTATCAAAGATAGAATCCAAATGGCAGAAAAATGGAATGAAAAATACCCAAATTCAAAAGATGTAATAGTGAAAACCAAATTGGGTTATTTACTCAAATCAAATGGCAAGAAGGAGGAACTTCAAAAAACACTAGAAGAAATGAAGAACAATAAAACCCTGACTAAATATAATGAAACAAAATCTTACTTGAGAACAAAAGAGAGAAATGATCCACAAAAAACATTCTCGGTAGTAATTTCAGCAGTAGAAAAAGTCATTGATGATGAAGAGATCAGTCAACATCTTGACAATTTAAATCTGCCACATAGATATTGTAAAAGAATCGTTTCCAAATCAACCAATAAGCAAACTGGATTCATCAGAATTATCACAGGAGATGAGGCAACATTTGAAAAACTACTGAACGAGGGTATGTTTTTCCAAAATAGACACTATTTGGTATTCCCGAGTCACCCACCAGAGCCTACACCAGTACCATGCCGTAAATGTCTACTTTTTTACCATACAACCGCAAACTGCAATAGCCCACTGGAATGCACTAAATGTCAAGGACCACACAAAGAATCCCAATGCAAGACTAATCTACCCCCTAAATGCAAAGCATGTGGCTCAGAAGATCACCAGGCATGGTCAACTGAATGTCCAAAACACCCTAAAAAACCATTAGAGGGTATTCCCAACGCTACTATCAAACCACTAAACAAAAAATCAAGAAACATAGAAGAGCTTAACAAGAAACAAAACAGAATTCACAGCCAAGTTACAATACACGATGATATAATTAACACCTATATTAGGAAACTGAACAAACCTAAAAATAATAACAGGGAAGATTCAATAGACAAACTGAAACGCAGATTTATCAGTCAATATAACATTGACACGGTTGCTGTTTTCTCTGGAAACAGGGTATATATTTGATGTTCGACATTGAAGAACCAGATGAACCATCCCCGACAGAACCAACAAATAACAATGCTCAAATTCAGATCTAGAATCAAAATCGTCTAAAACAACATCAACAGCTATATTCCGAAAAAACATGTGATCAACAACTTTATTGAAAAAAACGAGATCCAGTGTGCAATGTTTGTTGAGGCGAAAATAAAAGAAGAACAGTTGATTACATACAGAGATTGGGACATTATCAAGAAAATTGGAAACAAAACGACCAACACTAGAGGAGGTAGCATTGTGCAGTGCTACCCAAGCTTGAAAATGGGAAAAGAAAACCCTCCGGCAATCAACAACAGATTAAATGAATGCCTGCATTTCACCATACCTTTCCAAGGAGAAAAATTACATGTATTCCTAGTATACATACATCGCCATTCAAAGATCGAGGAAACTATTTTCACAAAAGCAGCAATATATAAATATTCTATAATTATCGGTGATTTCAATATCAACAAAACGAAACAAAAACAGCTCACTAAATTCCTGCAAAATGGCGTATTCTCGAAATACTTGACAGCACCAACTTTCATCATGGATAACAATCCAGATAGCACACCAGACTTTATTCTTTACTCCTCTAATCTGAAGAACAACTTACTGGATGTTGAGTTGATCCCAGACCTTGGATCAAACCACTTAGGAATGATGATAAGCCTCGACTTGAAAGAAATACCCGAAGAAATACCTAGGAAGATAATATACAAGTTCCATGCATGCAAAATCGAAAAAGTTAATAGAGAAGTTCTGGAATTCATCAAGGAAAATGACACCATGCAAATCGATGAAGATTATATAACTAATTTCAACAACACCCTATCAAATAGCATTAAAAAAACACACCCATAGCCAAGTACCATATGGCACTTCACGAATTTCCACCTTATATAATAAATCTCATAAAACTGAAGAGAAAAATATACAGAGAATACCTGATCCAACTACAGCCTGATTAAAAAAAAAACATCAATGAAATCAACAAAAACATTCATAACATGGTTCAACAGTACAGACAACACACTTGGATAAAAGCATGCAACAAAATTAACGAGACGAAAGGAAAAACATTTCATCAAGAGGTTAACAAACTTTCGAAATTCAAACAATTCCATAAAATTACTACGCTCAAAGAAAACAACATAGAATATAAGTAGACGAAGAGAAAGTAGAAAAGTTTGCGGAATACTTCAGAGGCGCATTCCAATATGATAAGAATAACAAGTATGACCACAACCAAGAAACAAAAGTAAATGCCTGGTATGAAAATTATTTCAAGAATGCTGACAGTACACCCGAAGAAGAAAATATAAAAATCAACAAAGAGGAATACTACGAGGTGCTTTCTAAAAATAAGAACAGTGCACCGGGATCAGACACTGTGCCATGGAGTATTGTTAAGAAGTTAGACAAAGAAATACATACCAAAATAATTGAAATGTATGAATACTGCATGAAGTATGGAGTATTCCCAAAAGTATGGAAAAATGGCACTATAATAACTATCCCCAAACACGGTACATACCATAAAAAAGTTCAAAATTACAGACCCATCACACTGTTGCCTGTACTGGGAAAACTTTTTGAAAAAATCATCAAAAGAAGACTGGAGGAGAAACTTACCGATGCCTTACCAAAATGTCAATTTGGATTCCGCCCAAAAAAATCAACAATCCACCCTCTCACCATATTTGTATCCAACACACATAATGCTCAAAGAACCAAGAAAAAACAGCTGCTATCAGCTTGGATATCAACAAAGCATTTGACAGCGTGTGGCATAAGGGGCTACTTTTCAAATTTCACAAACTAAATACTCCGAATTACTTGTTGAAGATAGTGAAAAGTTTTCAGGAAGAAAGGCATCTCTCCGTAAAAATAAATGAGACAACATCCACCTCATTCTCTCCAGCACAGGGTACACCACAAGGTTCTCCCCTTTCTCCTATCCTCTATAATATATACTGCAGTGATATCAGTGATGACAATAACATGGAACAATATCTCCTGCTGTATGCCGATGACACCATTATAATATCCCATGGTAAAACTGAAGCTAAGTGCATAAAAAAACTACAACTTTACATGGACAGATTGATAAACTGGTTTTATAAATGGCGATTACGTCCCAACCCTGAGAAATCAAAATTAATAATTTTCAACCACAAGATAAGACCAAGTTCTCATAAGGAAAAAATTGACGATAGAAATATAACACCTTCTCCAGCAAAAAAATACCTGGGCATACAAATTGACAACAAGGCAAATATGAAACTTCAATCCAATCTCTCGAAGAAAAAAACAATCGCAAGAGCCAAACACTTCAAATGTCTCACCTACAAGAATGAAGTAATACGTATTGGAAATGCCACGAAAATATACAAAACAATCTGCAGACCAATTCTAGAGTATGGACACACACTATATGCAAATGCCGCAAATTCAGTAATACACAGTCTAGAGGTAGGAGAGAGAACATTACTGAGAACAATAACACGAATGAGACATCCCCAAAATAGATTGCACAACCCACCCAATGAACTGCTCTACAGAAAAACCAAGATACAGCCAATATCAGAAAGACTGAAAATCCTAAACGGAAGATTTTTTAATAGGATCAAAGAATTGGACGACATATATGGCATGTTCCACCGAGATACAGTGACCAACCCACCCAAGAAATTTCCAGCCCAAATTATAATGGACAGCCTCTCATCCATGGCTAATTAGATTAAATTACAAACTCAAATACCAATACAATATAATTTTTTTTTTTTTGAAAGATTATTGTAAATAAATGTACAAGGCTGAAGAACTTCGGTTGATGGCTTTTGACTGTGGTCAATAAATGACAGTTATTATTATTATTACTCAAGAAGTATTCGTTTAAGGGGCATTAACATGTACGAACACTATCATTATTTTTCTCCGCAGAATGCAACGCAAACATAAAAAATAGGGTTCTAATTCGGAAAACGACAGTTATGAGCCAATCTTGATCCCAATTTTTGGCCCAACATTCGGAACACCTATGAAGATTTCTTCAAAATTCTAGAAAATTACAATATTTTCACAATCTTCGACTACGAAAATGTGAAAACGGTTTGTGAATAATAATAATAATAATAATCAACTCGCGTGCCGAAGTACACTTCGGCACGAAGCTAAGCAGATGGCGGGCCCTTCTACTATTCGAAATAAAGTTTGAGGCTTGCACGGAATTCTACGTTGGCCAACTATCGTGCCGAAGTGTATTTCGGCACGCAAGTTGATTGTGAATGCCCCTTACGATATTTAGACTAGGAATAATAAACATAATTCCGAATACTCTTATCTCTCTTTCTTCTTCAGTTTTTTTTTTTAATATTTTGAGAAGTATTTCGATTAATGCAACTATTTGAATGGGAATGTATTCAGAATTGAATACTCTATCAAAATTTGAAAGGAAAATACAGGAAAATTGTTTTCATACTACTCAGCGGTCGAGGTACAAATTAGAATTCATAGTCCTTCCTCGAGATAAGAGTAATTTCGTAAGGCCTACTCAGCACTCATCCTCAGGGGGCAATTCATAGAGTGAACTCCGAGATTCCTCACCTGAGCGGAAGTCTGAGAAAAAAATAGGTTTGGCAACAACGACAGATTACAAATCCGCATAAAATTTCCCTCTTTTCCCTTGAGGGGCATCTTTGGTACATACCTCTTCAAACTCCTGTGATATTGACATGAATTCGTATTTGCAATGAAAGAGAGAAGTTCTAGCGGATTTTTTCCATATTTCGAATATATTTTGATGTAAACAACAAAATAGATATCAACATAACCAAAAAAAAAAAAAAAAAATCCGGAGCGACAGAGAAGAGTATGTCAGAATGATATGAAATAACCGTATTCTCATCTCAAGGGAGCTCATCGCTAATTCCCTTAGGCCTTAGGTTGAGGGCGGCAAAAATCACACTTAACTCAGCTACTTGAGTGCGATCTCACGCTACCGCAGTTATGTGAAATAATTCCTAATACACTACGGTCAATAAACCCAGAAGATTCTCTTAATATGAAATGTTCATTAATTCCTCCCTTGATACCAAACAAATTTTATTCGAAACATTTTTTTTTTTAAGAACATAATTTACTTACCCAAGTAAATGCCGCAGCCTGTTTGAACATGTAACAGACATAATCTGCGGAACCACCTGCAATGATATCTCAGAGTCTTATTTTACTCTCATTTATGTTATACACAGTTTCCATTTTCAGATCAGCGACACCCTGCAAAGAGTCCATCAATACATTCTGAACGAGGTGACCCTACCTTTCACAAATTATACAATTTCAACTACCTTTCCTCGAAGAGAGTTCAGCGAAAGCGACAACAGTCAAACCTTACTGGATTTGCAGCTGGTTCCAAATGCAGTCATATTGATCTTGCCTCAAAATCAAAATGTAGTATCTTCTAGTGCAAGCGGCATGTTTGGCAACATATTCTGGTGGTTGATGACCCCACTTTTAAATATTTACGATTTCTTAATTGGTTTTGTCTTCGGAGCGCCGTCGATAAGGAGAAGCGAACCTTCCACTAGTGCTAAGAGGTCTGCATCAGAGGCAGAGGTGACAAACAGGTAAAGAATTTCTTTTTCGTTTAGGTATTTCAAATATATAGCAACTTGAGTTCTAAGTCTTCTGCTTATGTTACTCAGCTGAAATGTTTTTGAGTTGATGTGTCTCACAGCTCGTGCTATCGTCCACATTACTAGCGAGACATCTGAGTTACACAAGTAATATGGATCGGCCTTTACTTGCCACATAGGACTGAGAATATTTTTCACTTTTTTTATGTACCAAAATTTGCACCGTTCAGTCTTCTTGTTAGAAATTGTTCAAAAGACATCACATAACCTCATTTGGTTTATTTCGCCTACCGCAGGGGTTCCTAAACTGTCCGCCGCGGTGCTCTGGGGCGTTGTGAGTAGATCCTCTATAATTATATTCCGAAAATATATATTCACGGGTACCTGTAAACATAAAGTAACAATTTTTTGAGATCACTCGTAGATTTACCACGCGCTGTCACTCAGGTATGAGGCGTCGTCGTCGCTCACTTGCAGAAATACTTATTCCAACCATTTTTTTTAGTTTCCTTGTTGTTTTCTGTTTCGTTTCAATTCTGAATTGGGAAATGTCCATTCGCGCATTCTCAACTATGGCTGCGGTATGGCTTGTGTTATCGTCTAAAAATTGAAAAGTTTCACCAATAGCAGCGTGAAAATTTGGCAAAACATTGTCAATGACATGCTCCCTCTAGTGTAAGGCGGTCATATTCCCAGGACAAATATGTAGATCTTTGCGCCCGTTGAAACATATCCCCCATACCATAACACTACCCCCTCGGAATGGATGGACTTCTTGGACATGGCGATGATTATGGGGTATACGTGGGATTGTCCATACCCTTATTCTTAATGGACGTCTAGAACCTAGATTCACCTCTCTCAAACGTCGTCTGATAGTTTCAATGGAAACTTGGACCCCCATCTTCATTTTGAAGAGTATTCCTTAGCATTCTACAAGTAGATGTAGGCTTTTTTCTCGCCGAAACGGTGATGAAACGATCCTGAGCAGGTGTTGTTTTTCGACGCCCACCAAGCCTTGGTCTTTCCAACAAGGAACCTGTCACCCTGAACCTACTCCAAAGTCGAGATATCACACTTTGGCTGACTTGTAGCCTTTCTGCTCCAGCAACTTGAGTTAGGCCACCCTGTAGCATTTGATAGCCCTATTAGCTTCAGCGGTTAATTTACGTCTTGGCATTTTCAGAAAACTCGTTTCAAATCAAAGCCGTTGATAAACTGACTCCATTTCAAAATAAGAACATTCATGAAGCATATGCAAAGAACCAAACTTCAGAAAAAAGGCGACCAGATTGACGAAATGTCTCATACTGATTTTTATTGAATCGATTCAAGTTGTTATTCAGTTTTAAATGATTTTACAGCGATTTTCTCGAGGATTACATACTTTTCGAAACGATTCAATACAATATCCCTTACTCTTGTGGAGCAGTGTATAAAGTCGACCCACTTTCACAAGTGGGTATTTGCAGGATATCTTGCGACTGCGACAAAGTGTGCATTCGTACAACAAAACGAAGTATGAGTACGAGAATTAAGGAGCATGAACGATAATTTCGACTGAATCCGACAGAAAAATCTGCAATAGCGGAACATGCTCTAACAGATGGACACAATATTGTTTTCTCAAAGGCAGAGATTATTTCAAACATCAAAAGCTACTATCCTAGGATGAACATGGAAGCCGTTGAGATTCATAAACTTAAAGATAACATAAACAGAAAAGAGGAAACCCTCTTGGTACATAGCGCATGTTTGCAGGACTCAGACAAAACGAAAATCGAGCCAATACGTAGTGGGAGCGAAGGGCCAATCAACCAAGCGCACGTAAACTCACGTCCTTCTTCCGCCATTAACCGGGGAATGGGGAATAAATAACACCTTCGGATTGCGATTGAATCCGGCATCACTGTCAGAAATTCAGAGGTCAAGTTACAATCCCAGACCAAGAAGGCTCTGTGAAGTTGCCTACCTCAGATGTAGGCGAAACGTTAGGTGAAATAATTCCCAATAAGCCTGGAAGATTCTCTGGAATTTCATTATATCTGGTTGTGAAAGCCTTAAACAAGAAATTTTTTCATCTCGACAACAAGGAAAAGCGTAAAACTTAATTACAAAATACATATACCAACTGACAAATATTCTGCAATACCCAGAAGGAACAATTTATAAAAAATTTTTTGTAAAACATATAGTATAGCAAAGAGTAAATGAATTAAAATTGGAGAAAAGACGAAGGGTTTACTATTTTATTAAATTTCTTAATAATGTGTTTGTCTACCCGGTTTTCTATACACTGGACAACACGTCTATTTCTTCATGAGGGATACTATCCCAAACTACATATAGTTCAGGTCTCAGTGCCGCCAAAATCGGTGGAGGCTGGGGTGAATTTCTTTCTACTCATGATGTCCCAAACAGGCTCTATGGGCGAAAGATTGGGGGATCTGGGCAGCCCTAGACCAGGAAGCGACCATGGGTTGCTTCAAAAAAGTTTAAACTAACTCTGGCAACATGAAATCGAGCAAATGAAAAGTTAAAAAAAACTAGGCCTAGGAAGGCAAAAAATGATTCAAAGGAATGTGACAATGGTAATTTCTCACATGATAAGCCTGTCAAAAATACTGTATTTTCAACCTTTTACTCTTTATGTATGGTACCAATAGCTTTTTACTCTAAAGTGCTTACACTTAATTAACAAAATTATTACAGGAATCAAGCCAAAAGACAAGCAAGCAATTCCGCAGATATCAAGAAACAGGGCAATATCCATCGTTTGAAAGAAAGACCAGATACTGATGATGAGAACAACACCTGGAATGGGAATTCTACCCAACAAATGTAATGAATTGTATTATATCCTGATTGGCAGGGGGTTTATAAAAAATAGGCCTCAGAAAATGCAATTTCACATAATGGTTTAATCATATAAGTTCAATATTAAATAATGCATTTTATAAATTGGGTGATTTATACTCTTCTTCATTCTACACTTATAGCACATTTGCGAAATTGTAATTTTTTTGTTGAATATATTTTAAACAGTTTTTTCCCATTTTTTTTATCTACACCTGAGAATATAAACAAGGTTTGATTGGCATATATACAATCTAATTTTATAGATTCAATGGACTGGTGGTATGTATAAAGATTACAAAACAGGAAATTGATACTGTCAGTTCAGCGACGTTACGGAAATATATTTTTCCATCGTCAGGGCTATACAAAATTCACGTAGCGTCATGATGTGGAACATTGACCATTGATATAAAAATATTGAACTTAATGAAAATTTCAACTAATAAAAGTCTAGAAATGTATCACAGAAATAGTAGTAATTATTCAAATATAAACAGAAACATATATAAGTATACATAAAGTATTTAAGAGCGTTCGGCAAATACCTTGGATCACTCTGATTGTTTTTTATGACTTCAAGATTGAGAGTAATACACATCTGATATATTAGTACTACAGGTTAGAAACCCTTTTAAAACAACATCAGAAATTACCTTCTGTAATTTCAATATTGGTACCGCAGCATAAATAGTATATGATGACAGATAGCCTAAACAAGGATGTGTGTGAAGTTGGCCCAGCACTTTTGGATTTTCGAAATTTTTTTGTTGTGCTGAATTGTGCTAGGTTTGTGCTGCTTTGTGCCGTTTAAATTTTTTCTCATTTCCATGTGGTTCTCGAAATATTTGAAAAACTAAAAAAATGGGCCAGCCCAGCACTTTTCGAAAAATTAATTTTAAATGAAGGGAAAAAATTGTGCTATACATGTACTGAGTTGTGCCGTTCGAATTTTTCCGAAACACCTTCTAGTTTTCTGAAAAATCGAAATTAAAAAAAAAAAAGATAGCCCAGCACTTTCGTTTTTTCTTTTCACAAATGAATGGAAAAATTTGTGCTGTCTTGTGCCGTAAATATTTTCACGAAAATTCTTCAGATTTCTCGGAAAAATAGGAAAATCGAAAAAAAGTCAGCCCAGCACTTTGCTTTTTTTCCAAGAAAAACATGTTCAAAAAATTGTGCTAACCTTCAGCAAAATTGTGCCGTTGTTATTTTCACGAATTTCCCGCTAATATATCCAAAAATCCAAGAAATTAGAAAACAGTCAGTCCGGCATTTTCGTTTTTTTTTTCGACGAAAATTGTTTTATACGATTGTGTCGCAATTGTGCCGGTCAGATTCTCAGATAAAATCCAAAATTTTTTTCTTAAATAGAGAAAACAGGAAAAATCAGTAGAATGTGGGAAAATTTGTGAACCTGGCAAAAGTGTGTAAGAAGTTGGCCCAGCACTTTTGGATTTACGAAAAAAATGATAATGAACCTAATTATACTAGATTTGTGCCGTTGAAATTTTTCTTTTATTATATACGGTTTTCAAGATATAAAATTGATTCTTGACAGCTGAAATAGATTTTGGTATTCATGTTTTGTATTGTGTACTGAGTTGTGCCGTTCGAATTTTTTTAAAAACATCTCTCATTTCCAAGAAAATTGAAATAAAAAAAAAATCGTATTTCAGCAATTATGATTTTTTCCCTCCCGAATTTGTGAAAAAATTTGTGCTATATTCGTAGTGACTGGTGCCGGTGAAATTTTCAGAAAAAACTTCAAATTTATTCTTCAAAAGGTGAAAATTGCATAGATCAGTATATTGTACGTAAATCCGTACACATGGCAACACACCGTTAGAACTATGTGTACGAAATTCTTACAAACTGTCGCATCCCGATCGGCCGTCTGAATTTGCACTGTTGCACAAGACAATTTTGTTTATGAAAATATGCCCCCGGGAGATTTTACTATAGTTTCTCGTGAAAATTTAATTGATCATTCGTACAATTATGTCGAGGTTGGTATTGGTAAATTTAGTCGCGTTTAACTAAATTGAATTCATGATCGCATGATTTTCCTGCAGGATGAATGGTAAACGCATGACCGTCATTGAATTTATTCTACCTATCAGTGGTGTAGTGGCAAAATTTTCAGTGTGGGAATGCCAAATAGTGACTTACCAATGGGAGAAAGGTGCATGGATGCTGGCTGATGCCTCAAATGAATAGTGCCTCATAAGGCACTCACATATATCAGCACCCCAGAGGTAAAGTGTGTTAAGTCACAATATCAAAATTAGACAAAACAGAGATTGTTCAGTTCCATTATTGTTTCAAAGGATGTTTTCTGCTATTATTTGGTGACTTGATTTACCCAGGGAGTCAAAAATGTGTTCCACTAGCTAGAATTTACTAATGTGAATCGAATATTGTAAAAAGTTCGTGTCTGAAAAAATGTGACTTAAGACACTTTACCTCTGAGGTGCTGATATATTTTAAGATATTTTTTTATTTTCTTGCGTAAGTGATTTTAATTTTTTTTTGTTATTATTATTTTTTTTTTACTTAATGAAACCAGTGTGGGAACGCCGTTCCTACGCGTTCCCGCTCCACTACACCCCTTCTATCTATCTATTCAAAAATCTAATGCGAATTGGACGTTGGTATCGCATCTTTTTTTCATCAGTAAAAAAAACCTGAAATGCTCAAGATTTTCCTCCTACGCCTAAGAACACGAATATGAATATGCAAGATTCGTCGGATCGAGAGGTATGGAGTGGAAGAACGAGAATACTGCTATGAGCAGTCTTGGAGATCATATTGTATTCATGCATGTATCCATACCACTAAATATAATATAATAAAACGCATTGGTTCTTTGGTTAAATTTTTACTTGTTCATTCAAAATCTAAAGCAAATTAGACATTGTTATAGAACCTCTATTGGTTCAATTTTTTCATTGGAGACTTATTTTTTGAATAACCCTCTCTAAAAATTCTCAAATATTGAATTTTTCCTAAAAAAAAAAAAAATTCTTCTGATTTTCTTTGAAATAAGAGAGACTTTCGAGAAAATTCGAACAGCATAAATGAGTACATGTATACCACAATTTATTTCAGCAGTCGAAAACCAATTATTCTGACACTCCAAGCTTGTTTGTTCCAATTTTCAGAGAGGGGGTTATTCAAAAAATAATATTCCTATGAAAAAATAATAGAGGTTCGATAACAATGTCTAATTTTCTTTAGATTTTCGAATGAACCGATGAAAATTTAACCAATAAAGATGCGATAACAACGTATAGTTCGCATCAGATTTTTGAAGTAATACGTAGAATACATTCATTAACGATTATGCATTTATCATTTATTCTTCATGAAAATCATGCGATCATGAATTTAGTAAAACGCGACTAAATTCAGCAATACCAACCTCGACTTTATTGTAACAATAGTCAACTTAATTTTCACGAGAAACTATAGTAAAATCTTTCGGGGGCATATTTTCATCAACATTTTCTTGTACCTATATGACCTCCTTCAATTAATCATGGCAACAGTGCAAATTCAGACGGCGGATCGGGACGCCACAGTGGCCACAGTTTGTACAAATTTCGTAGTTCTAACGGTGTGTTGCCATCTGTACGGATTTACGTACAATATACTGATTTATGCAATTTTCACCTTTTGAAGAATAAATTTGAAGTTTTTTCTGAAAATTTCACCGGCACCAGTCACTACGAATATAGCACAAATTTTTTCACAAATTCGGGAGGGAAAAAATCAAAATTGCTGAAATACGATTTTTTTATTTCAATTTTCTTGGAAATGAGAGATGTTTTTAAAAAAATTCGAACGGCACAACTCAGTACACAATACAAAACATGAATACCAAAATCTATTTCAGCTGTCAAGAATCAATTTTATGGAAAATTCTAGGCTGGTTCGAACACATTTTGTGAAATATATCTTGAAAACCGTATATAATAAAAGAAAAATTTCAACGGCACAAATCTAGTATAATTAGGTTCATTAACATTTTTTTCGTAAATCCAAAAGTGCTGGGCCAACTTCTTACACACTGTTGCCAGGTTCACAAATTTTCCCACATTCTACTGATTTTTCCTGTTTTCTCTATTTAAGAAAAAAATTTTGGATTTTATCTGAGAATCTGACCGGCACAATTGCGACACAATCGTATAAAACAATTTTCGTCGAAAAAAAAAACGAAAATGCCGGACTGACTGTTTTCTAATTTCTTGGATTTTTGGATATATTAGCGGGAAATTCGTGAAAATAACAACGGCACAATTTTGCTGAAGGTTAGCACAATTTTTTGAACATGTTTTTCTTGGAAAAAAAGCAAAGTGCTGGGCTGACTTTTTTTCGATTTTCCTATTTTTCCGAGAAATCTGAAGAATTTTCGTGAAAATATTTACGGCACAAGACAGCACAAATTTTTCCATTAATTTGTGAAAAGAAAAAAACGAAAGTGCTAGGCTATCTTTTTTTTTAAATTTCGATTTTTCAGAAAACTAGAAGGTGTTTCGGAAAAATTCGAATGGCACAACTCAGTACATGTATAGCACAATTTTTTCCCGTCATTTAAAATTAATTTTTCGAAAAGTGCTGGGCTGGCCCATTTTTTTGGTTTTTCAAATAACTCGAGAACCACATGGAATTGAGAAAAAATTTAAACGGCACAAAGCAGCACAAACCTAGCACGATTCAGCACAACAAAAAAAATTTCAAAAATCCAAAAGTGCTGGGCCAACTTCACACACATTAAATTAAACAAGGTGAAGTTTGAATGCCGATTGAAAATTTCTAGGTGAATCGTAAATATTGGTTAAACAAGTTTTCAGAAATTTAATTGATGAGTGATTGTAGGTAAGTTTTCGTTATTTTTTCATGATATTGCTGTGGTTTAATTGTTAAATATATTTTTCCATTACATCCTGATTATCTAAAAAATTTTTAAAGTTATTTATGAGGGAAAATTACAGTCCTTTCATTATGACACAAGGATTATACACTACTTTGCATACTAATTTATGATTTCTTCACCACGAATAATTTCCCTGAAAAACTCCGTAACTTTTTCATTGCACAAAATGTGAAAGGGATAAGGTTTGCAAAGCCAAAGAGCTATAATAATCATTTTATGATGCTGCAATATTACCATCCACCTCGTACATTTCATATGCAAAATTTTCCCTATGATAAGGATCATTCTCTAAACCTATATATTCTATTTCAAGAGAAAATGGCCCATTCACTTTATCTCCTAAAGTAATTGAAAAACTAGATATTTTATTCAATGTTAATGCATACTGTTTATCTTGAATACGTCCTTTTGATGAAAAGAAGAATTTTGAAAACGGTATCTGAAATGATAAAAATCAGCTAATGTTGAAGGAATTAATTCAATATCATCTTACCCTAACTATTTGCCAGTAAGGCCCGCCTCTTGTATAAAGAGGATAATGGTACAAATCATTCCAAGTAATGTCAAAATATCCTTTATTTCCTATATTTAAAAAATATGACCTTCCATCACCCCTTACTTTCATATTTAAAACATTATAAGCTGTCCAATCTAGGTATTTTTCTCTCTTAAAGGACTTCTGCAATTATGGACAAGATAATTTCTGTTTAGTATTTATTTTAGGCATATGAGTAATTTTTTACTCACTCTAAATGGTTTCGTTTTCATATTACAATATCCAGCTCTGGATATCTTGCCATCTTTAGGTACCGTTTTATTCAATTCGCCTGAGAACAATCCTTTACCATCCTTAGTCAGAGTTAATTCACATTTACTCAAACCTTCGTTATGATCACTATCTGAAGTTGTTACCCAGTTATCTAAGCTGCTCTCTTTTCCAAATTGCCATATAACATCTATTTCTCCGGGACGAACAAACAAAGGTGTATTTAGCAAATTGAAATCTTCGTATATTTCTTTTTTGAAAAGTGCAAGTTCTTCTTTCATTTCTTTCAATCCTTGAGGTATAAGTTTAGTTAGAGGGGGCAATTTCTCTTGACTCCCTTTGTATCCACCTTTTTCATCTCTTTCCCAAAATTCGCATAAACTAGGAGATACGTGGAACTGGCGTTTAACAAAAATCAAATATTTGCACGCATTGAACGCTTTTTGTGTGAGAGGCATTATATTTTATATTATCAAGGGAAATTAAAAATATATTTAATAATTAAATAACCATATTAAACGTTTATATAAAAACTCTATGATATACATAACATAACCCCCATAACAAATCTTCTTCTTCTTTCTCAAATAGACTGAACCAGTAATGCTCCTGGTTGGAGGAATCTTGGGCGACTAATGTCGCCCAAGGTGAGCGACCGTAGTATTATTATTATTATTCTGAACAAGGGTCGTTGTGGCTACGTTCAGCCATCCGGGAACTTCGACCGCAAGGATCTTTTGTTCTTTACCCAACTCGTTCATTTAAATCCCAAGGAGGCCGTCAATGGCATTGATGAATCCAACGACATCCTTAGGAACCTTAGCTGTTACTTCATGTGGATCCAGAACCGACTTCCCCATATGGATGGTTCTAGGTTCCGCCAGCTCTCGACACTTGCATACCATGGTTGCGTTCATAAACTTACTCAGAGTAAGCTCCCCTTACTCTGAAGCGTTCACAAACTTGCTTTGTCTTCCCCGGAGTATACTCTGTGAGCGTTCATAAACTTCCTCTGAGTAAGCTCTGCATACTCTGCTATTTGGGAGAGAAAACACATACTCTGACAGTTGTGACGTACGATTTTCATTCTGTCCTGCTCCCGCGTACTTTTTGAAACTTGAATATTATTCAAATTAGTATTTATTTCTGGTTTTGTTTCATTTCAATAACGAAATACGAAACAATTAATTTTTCAAGTGAAACAACTATTCTGTGAAATAAAGAAATATTGGAAAGAATTACTTTAATAAATTTAATGAAATTGCTAGCAGTGAATTAACGAAGCTCAAAGTGAACTTTACCAAGAGATAATGGTAAAGAAAAAAAGAGTTTTTCCCTGTATTGCAGAACCTAGAGTGGTCCGTTCAAGTTCAAATAAATCGAGACATGAAAAGTCCCACAATAACTGTTTTTTGTACCTGATTTGGAATCTACGTTGATATTTTGTTATATTCGAGAGTTTAGATCTGTCAAGATTCATTCATATTTTGCTTTATCTTTCATACAATATTTTTTTAACTTCTTTTTGTTAGCTTCCTCAAATGAAACTATTTTTTGTTACGAAGTATTTAATTTTTTTCTGGCGTAAAGTCAATAAAACAACAAAACATGTAATAACATTTTTAATTTTCTGCTTGCAAGAGAAGATTATAGACAATAATATCCTTTTTCATTCTTCCTGTCTCATTAAAAGTAATTCAAAGTCCTGAGAACATTTATCAGTTTTCTCACAATCATCAAAAAACACGTTTGTGCTCTGCTTTTCAAATAAAAGAAAAATTGACTATACTGCGAAGACACAACTGAAAATGTACGACTAGAGAGAATTTTTTTCTTAAACTTCTATTATTCATTCATGATAGCAACAATTCAATATAAAAATGATAAATAAAAAATGTATATGATGCAAAAGTATTATTCATAACCTATACACATATTTGAATTCTGAATGACATTTGTCAGAGTAAGTTTGTGAACGACGAGTGTGGAGTAAAGACCGAAGTATATTTCTGATCATATGGCCATACGATTGTCTCTGGCCATACTCTTACTCTACTCTCTGAGTAAGTTTGTGAACGCTGCCCATGTGTTCAGCCGTTTCTTTCTCTGATCCACATAGCCTGCAGGTTTCATCTGCTGACTCTTAGAATATAAAATACCAGGAAGGAGTCTATGCACACCTAATGCAAGAGCGGAAGTGCGACAAGAGTGCACCACGAATGAGTCATCGTTTGGTTTGAATTTGAAATAAGAAAGTGGTGCTCTCAGCAAATTGTACTTTTATTCGGTTTTTGTGATATTTTCGCAGTTTAACTGTATTGAATTAAGTTTTAGGCGAGGTTTAAAGGTGCGTCCGTGAATTTCTAACTATTGTATACACGTAATTTAGTGCTATAAGACATTTTCTAAGTTTAGAACATTTTCGATAAAATGATTAGTTGTGCAGAGTGTGGCAATTTCAAAACACCAAAAAACCAAAAATTTGGTGTAACATTTCACAGGTAAGTGATATTGGTATTGAAATGATTCATTTTTTCCTGAAAAACACGGGATTTCAATTTTGCTGAATTTGGAGGTTATCCGTAACAAACCATGGGCGTAGGTGATGTTCGGTAATCAATTTCATTGAACCAACTGACATTGATAGTTAGTATAGCGCTATTAATTTCGTCTCAAGGGACATTTCGGAAGTAAAACCATGGTTGTATCGTTGAATTATCAACTATTCAGTTCTTCACAATTTATAAGTTCAATTATTTTTCCAGATTTCCCAGAAATGAAAAACAGAGAGTGATATGGATGAGTTTCGTAAAGAAACCTGGGTTTGGTCCTAACGAGAGGAGCCTTTTATGTTCCAGGCGATTGTTTTAATCGGTCATCTGTGGCCTTTATTAGGTTATTTCCAATTGAAATCGATCAGTTGGAATATGTAAGTAAAGAATAAAGGACCATGAAATGAATATATCGTCTGATACTTCTGATAAAAAGTACAACTAATTGTTTTTTCATCTCCAGGTTGAATTATATTTGTAAAAATACGGTTGATGATGAAAGAATTAGAACTGTATAACAGATTAATTTTGTTAAGGAATCATTAAAAACAATTTAAAATTGCATTGTGTTTTGCTCCCCTACTTCGTTAAGATTTTTTAGACCGATTTGGAATATGCCATTTCGTTAATAAAATGTAATTGAAAATTCAAATGCCCTACGCCACTGCGAAACGGAAACGAGTATCGGCCATATTGAGTGCACCATTCTCGTCGCACCAGAATGCATGATATGCTCCTTCCTGGTTTTCTATATTCTAAGTGCTGACTTGATGATATTTATATCGACAGTGTCCCGTCAGCAGATCCACCATTACTCGAAGCTCAGCTCGTGGCAGCTTTATGAGCTTCCTGGTGTAGGTTGGCGAGAATTCCACAAATCTCTTGGCTTGCGCAAGTCTAGGAGTATTTCTCCAAAGCGTCATTTTGTTTGCCGCTTCCCATTGTTGGACCGCTTTCTTGTGTTGGTCTTTTCCAAGCCCACAGAAAGGTTCAGGTCCAACGGGCTTCAGCCTTGAAGCCTTCTTTGCTAGTTCGTCGGCTGTTTCGTTTCCTTCAATACCACAATGTCCTGGTATCCATAGTAGAGACACCTTGTTGCCTCTGGCCAGTTGCTTTATGGTATTAAGGCATTCAAATGTCAGCCGAGATTCCTGGCTGTATGATTCCAGTGATCTCAAAGTGGCCTGACTGTCCCTGGTAATATATATATATATGCGCTCCTTTGAGATTCCCTTGAAGGCACTCTTGAGCCCAGGTATAGACAGCTAGTGTCTCAACCTGTGAAACAGAAGGTTCACTTCCGAGGGGCTTGGATATCCTTAATTTAGGTCCACATATCCCCATGCCTGTACCCCTTTCTGTTTTCGATCCATCAGTGTACCATATGGATGACTTTTTGTCTATACGATTTACAAAGTTCATTGCACTAAGACGATCACCAATGATCGTTTCGAATGGCATTTCGAAATCGTATATGATTGGCATCACATCTGAGGGTTTTGCCAAGAGGCTTGAGTCCAGTTGGTTCAGTATCCTCATATGTCCAACCCAGTTTCCGGGTAGGAGGTTCCCCTTGAGGGATATTTTGATGGCTTCCAGCAGGCTACATTTCTTTACATACAAGTGTAGGGGAGGCAAATCAAGTATGATCTCGAGCGCTGCTGTCGGAGTTGTGTACCTAGCTGAGTACAAGCTAAGCGTTGCAACTTTAGCAGCTTGTTGCAAGTAGTGGCCTCTTCGGTTTTCGTCCACCATGCTAGTGACGCATAGATGACAACGGGGCCTACCACTGCAGTGTATAACCACAGTACCTTTCTGGTCTCATCCCCCATGTTTTTCCAAAGAGCCTCTTGCAGGCCCACATGGCCGCCGTGGCTCTGGAAATGGTTTTTTTCGACATGCTTCCTCCAGTTGAGCTTGCTGTCCAGGATGACTCCCAGATAGTTACACTCACTGGAGAAATTGAGAGTCTGTCCATTCAGAACCAGAGCTCTCAGATTAAGATTGCATTCGGCTGCTTAGTGTGCCTTCATGCCTACCTCTCACAGTTACCACTATATCATCAGCATATGCCTTAGCGTTGTAACCGTCCGCCGTAAGCTTCTCCAAGAGACCATCTATGACCAGGCACCACAGCAAGGGTGATAGTACCCCTCCTTGAGGGCATCCCCTGCATATAAGCACTGTCACCTCAGTTTCTCCCAGATAGGCTGTGACAGTTCGCCCTTTCAGCATTGCCGATATCCATTTTACAGTAGTGGGTTCCACCCCTTTGCTTTTAGTAGCATTGCATATGGAGATTCTCACGAAGGTTATGGCAGCCAGGCTGACAAAACATGTCATTCTACCGGAGGCCCAATGCGGATTCAGACCAAATAGAGGTACCACAGACCTAATTTTCACCCTTAGACAGCTCCAGGAAAAGGCAAGAGAACAGCAATCATTACTTTATATGGCATTTATAGATCTGGCAAAGGCTTTTGATTCCATCAACAGGGAGGCTTTGTGGAAGATCATGGAGCGCTTTGGTGTACCCTCGAAGTTCTTAAAAGTATGCAAAAGTCTGCACGAAAATAACTGGGCAAGAGTTCTGATACAGGGTGAACCAACTGACCCCTTTCTTACATAAACGGGAGTCAGGCAAGGATGTGTACTTGCCCCAATCCTTTTCAACATTTTTGTCACTGCGCTTGCCATGATAGTAGACAACAAGCTAAATGAACGCGGTATAGCAGTTAAGTATCGATTTGACGGAGGCCTCTTTAATCTCAGAAGACTCAGAGCCAGGACTAGATCGAAAAATATCGCAGATTTACAATATGCTGATGATTGCGGTTTGTTAGCTGGGTCGTCGGAGGAGCTGCAGATTATCCTCGAAACCTACACGTGGGCCTATGAGGCATTGGGTCTCAAGATAAATATTAACAAAACCAAGATAATGACCACGCCCCCAGTGCAAGAGGATGTAAATATGTTTATTCAAGGCAACACGCTAGAAACAGTAGATCACTTCAACTACCTTGGCAGCATAGTGAACAATAAGGTAAACATTGATGAGGAAATCCAACATCGCATCAATTCCGCCACTGCATGTTTCTGGAGACTTAGAAGCAGAGTCTTTGATAATCATGACCTTTCTTTATCCACCAAGGTCACTGTGTATAGAACAATAGTTATTCCAGCATTAACATATAGCTGTGAGACATGGGTGCCATACAGGAGACACATCAAAGCTCTGGAGAGACTTCAACAAAGACAGCTTCGACAGATTATGCACATAACATGGTTTCATAAAATATCAAACATAGAAGTACTCCATAGAGCTATGTGTAAAAGCATATCAGACATGATTGGACAGAGCCGCCTCAGATGGGCGGGTCATGTGACACGCATGACCGAAAATCGTCTACCCAAATGTGTTCTATATGGCGAGCTTGCGGAAGGTCGACGAAAGCAGGGTGGTCAATTGAAGCGCTATAAAGATGTTCTACACAACCGTTTGAAATCTGTCAACATTCAAGAAAATTGGGAAGAGCTTGCGCAGAACCGTAGCGAGTGGAGGAGAATTGTGGCTGCATTCACAGAAAACAGACCGGATAGGCGTCGTCGGAATAGTCCAGCGGGAATTTATGAGTGTCCAGATTGCGGACGAAGAATATCTTCAAGAATTGGCTTGTTCGGCCATAGACGTGTGCACAGAACATGACGATGACTTATAATATTACTTTGTCTTTTATGTTGTATATTCGGCAACGAATAAAGCTAATGAACGAATGAATGAATATGGAGTTATGTAGGGTATTGTCAAAGGCCCCTCCATTGTCTCCGAACATTACCAGCATAATCTCCTTTGAGGTGAGAGTGCCTTCCACGTCCATGAGGGGGTGGTGCAGGGCGTCTACGGTAGATCTACCCGCCCTATAGGCAAACTGTTTCTTATGGAGCTTCAAGCTTCCCCTTATGTTGTTGTCAACAATTTTCTCCATGGTCTTCAGGAGAAAGGAGGTTAGGCATATGGGTCGGTATGATTTAGTTTCTGAGGAACCTCTTCTCCCCATTTTGGGTATGAATGCTATCCTTGCTTTCCTCCATGATTTGGGAATATAGCCCCATGCATAGCTGGCTCTGAAAAGCTCTATCATTGGGGGTATAATGAGGTCGCCCCCCTTCTGAAGCATGGCTGGGAATACACCATCCATGCCTGCAGATTTGAAGGACTGAAAGGTCCTTATCGCCCATTCAACCCTTCTTGGTGTGAACAATCTCCCAGCTTTCTGAAAGTCCCACTTGGAGGACCTAATCCTTTCCTTTCAAGAACTGAATCGCTGGTGCTAATCTGTTGAGAGCCAGGAAAGTGAGTCTCCAACAAGACACCTAGGCTCTCTTCAGGATCACTCGTGTAGTTCCCACATGGCTTCATTATTTGGCCAATTGGATTAGAATGATCTTTGGATAGTGCCTTTTGAAGTCTAGCTGCGGGGGCTGTCTTATCTATTCCCTCGCAGAAGTTTCTCCAGGACTGCCTTTAGGCTTTTCTAACCTCTTTGTTGTAGTTTGTCAGAGCCACTCGATAGGCATCCCAACTGCCCTCTCGCTTGGCTCTGTTGAAGGCTCTCCTTGCCGTTCTTTTGAGGATTTCTAGTTGTCTGTTCCACCAGGGAACGTCCCTATGAATCGTTTTCTTCCTGAGTGGACAGCTTCTTTCATATGCTCCTTGCAGACACGACGCAAAGTGAGCAGAAGCATTTTCGAGCTCTTCTATAGAGATTATGTTGTATACAGAACCTTCCAGTTCTGACCTCAGATGGGCTACATAAAGTTCCCAATCGGTTTTTCTGGGTATTCTGCACACAACATTTGTCGAAGCAATCGCTTCAATTTCGAATTCTATTGCCATATGGTCCGACATGGATGGTTCATTCGAAACCCTCCAGCCCTTGACCATATCTGCAATATATGGCGTAGCCAGGGTAAGGTCTATTACTTCCCTTCTAATCGCGTTCATAAAGGTCGGACTGTTACCCACATTCGCTATTTCAACAATCTCAGTGGTAACTACTCTTGACAATGGGTCTCGGCGGATCAGGAATCTTGGATTAACAGTCCCAGGACTCCAAGGTGACTTCAACTGGGAAACAAACTTATCAGCTTCTACATCTAACCACACTGTGATCTAACTCATGCACCTTAATCTAAAAACGGTGGGAGCACAGGAAACAGGGTGGCATGCAAGCACTAAAGGATAGAAGGCTATGGACACATTAATTCTAAGCTGATCAATCACTCAATTACAGCGTTAATTAAACCACTTCACGCAAGAAAATTCACCAACAGATCCAGCACCTCTAGTCTTTCTGTGAAGATAATCTGATACATAATATTGAGGGGCTGGGGAAATTCATGTGCAATGTAAAGATCAGTGGCTCTGTCTGATTTATTAGTGCAGCCAGACATTTTCAATGTCCCCCAATTCTCCCAGCCACTCAGTGCTATCTCTAAGTAATATCCTATAAAGATAGGATGGCGTCGAAGAATGACCTGATCCCAGATGTAAGACGCAGTACGAGGTTGAAGGACCGTTTTGTGGTCGATTGATTTTAATAAACCAAGGAATGGTACCTGGACCACCAGGGATGATTGGATGGCAGTCCTGAAACCTACCCTGATTGGCTATTAAATCAGCAATGTCTTTACCGTGAATGTAGTACAAGTAGACGACGCTCAAAAAAAAGCTGGAAGGTTCTCACCGTGTTACAGTCCGTGTTTGAGTCGAATTTCCTCGATTTTATAGTTTTTGAACACTGAGTAAATCGGATTGACTGATACATCTATTATTTCAGCCAAGATATACAGGGTTGGGATAAAGTATGGAACCAAGTAAATATCTTTCAAACGAAAAGAATGATATTTATGAAAATTTGCAGGTAAGTGCAATGGAACAAAACGCATCTGATGTACATTTTTTTGATAATAATATACTTCCAGTTTAACCGGAAATGCCATCAACTTCTTTAATTCAAATGGGACACCCTATATATTTTTACAGATTTTGAAAGAGCTTGTTATTTTGAATTCATACATACTGAGTTTAGTGTAAAAAAATTTGTAAAAACGAGGAATAACTCACTGTTAGTAGTACAATAGATGTACATTTCATTATTTTAGAATAATTAAAAATTACTTCAAATGTTCAAAATGCTCGCCGTTTACTTGCTGACAATATGCCATCCTATTAACAAATTCTTGAGTCACTCTTTCCAAGACTTCTCCACGTATTAGTTCACATTCATCAATAATTCTTTGTCTCAATTCCCGTAGGTTTGTTGGTCGTCTAACGTAAACACGTGATTTTAGATAACCCCGAAGAAAAAAATCTAACGGGCTAAGATCGGTGAACGAGCAGGCCACTCTATGAATCCTCTACGTCCAATCCATCGATTTGGAAAATTCGCATCCAGAAAATCCCTAACCCGTCTATCATAGTGGGGAGGTGCTCCATCTTGTTGAAACCAAATATTTTGTGGTAATTGCAATTCTGCATGGGTTCTTGATACTCACCGAAACAACAAATGATGCTGGGTCAGAAAGTCTGTTAAGCAGTTTTGCGTAATTATGTGAAATGACTGATGTTTCCCTTAAAATCCATTGGAGAGGACGAGAATAGTATTGGGAAAAGTAGAATTCGATAGGTGGCGCTCTGAAATATCAATGTCATCTTAGCAACGAGTAAAACAAATTAGTTTCGATTATGCAGCGACATAATTCAAAGTATAAAACTTTAAAAAAGGTACACATAAAATCAAACTTGATCTGCAATGAAGACAAAAAGTAGAATGAAAACAATCCAAAACGAATGATTTTACTCGTTGTTTCAATTACAAATTTTTCCGCCAGAGGTCTCATTGAATTCTACTCCTGTCAATCCAGATCCAGTTTGAAAAATCGGAGAAATTTCTAGTATTTTCAAAATCGGGAGAAACTTTGACCATTTCAGTAGAACACATCTCATTTCGGTAGATATACCAAAAAATTGGTAGGTTCGAGACCTCTGTTGCAAAGGAACTACACCATAAAAAAGTAATTTAATGCGACCTGTCAGGCAAATTATGAAGAAAAAGAAGATTAAAATTTCAGGTAATTTCATTTCTATGTTCTAATGTGAAATGGCGCGAATCGTCTAATTTGTATACAACAGGTACATCGTTTAATTAATGTCTTCGCAAAGCGGATAATTTCTCTTACACCGTAGTTTAAATTTTTTTTTCTACCTAGTTGTGTTTCATTTTTATTCCAAAATAAATAAAAATGCCTAGACATAAAGCAGCAGATTTAAAGTGGCAAGGTGGAGCAGTGCTGTGTTATTATGATATTCCCTCACAAGGAGAAAATAGAAAATACTTCCAGTAAGATAAGACAATTGTTTGATGTTTATATTTCAATTTCCTATCATTTCAGCACGTTCATCAAAAATGGAATCAGTTATAATTTTGGTGAATATGCAATATGTTCTACAAATTCTACAAACAAGGAGGACCAGATTTGTGTGTTAAAATGTTTATTTGAAGAAGAAAAGGAATTCAAAGCTGTAGTACTAATTTATAAACGAGCCATTGAATACAGGAATTATTTTCTTTCATTTAATATTGATTATGACAAGTTTAATGAGGTAAAAATTTCAAATAATAAGTTTTTCTGGCCAATATATATCTTAATCTCAAAAATTAATGATATCGCTTTTTGCAGGTTGTTTTAGATTCTACAGAAGAAAAAATCATATTCTTGGAGAATATTTCAAGAAAATGTAGAGTGATTCTTGGTCACAAGGATAATACAGTTGCTGAACTCATAGACTCTCATAACCTGAATAGGAATATATATTTCCTGTGTAGATACAGATACACTCAAAATGGTGATTTAGTACCACTTTTTAATGATGAAATCAGAAATGATATAACAATTGAAGAAATAGCCAAAAAAAGGACTCCACTTAAAACTCCATCTAGGCAAATCATGAGTGCTAACAAAAGTATTGGTATTAAAAAGAATTATAGTGTAGAATCAATTGAAGAGGATGATACCAAAAACCAAATACCTCAGTTATCTCAAGTTAGGAGAAATTTGAACAACTCTTTTAATGAGTCTTTATCGCAGGATGAGAAGAGTTATTTGAATTATTCTATTGTTGAACAAGATGATAAGAATCTGAAAATAAAGCTGAGAGTTTCGAATGGAAAAATTCTATCAAAAATTCCCACAAGTCAACCACTTGTTCTATTAAATAAAATGGATTGTACACCTCCAAATCAAAGTAATGTCATTTATGAGTTGAAGAGTCCTAGGTTTAAAGAAATATTGAAAAAATCGGAGGATATTGAGGAGCAACCCTTATTGAAAAGTTCTGAAAAAATTCTTCATGAAATGGTTGAGGATATGAAACTTGGGGACAAAACTCCAGTCAAATTGAGTCCCAGAAAACTTCGAAGACTAGAGAGACCATTGTATACTGAAAATTACAGTGATACTGATTCTGAAGAGTTCACACGCAGGAGAAGAGTGGCTACAAATAAAAGCAATAACTTGGATAATCCAGTTAGCGTAAGGAGATCATCTAGAGTGAGAAAAAGTGGTTTAAATCAAGATTTTGAATATCTTATGGAGATTTCGGATGATAGAAAAAATAATTCATTGAGAAAACGTAAACTGGAGAAAACGTGCAAAAATTATGTTCATGAAATAGATGATTCAAATGATAGAGACACTAGTATTGTGCTTTCAAAAGTATCTCCTAGAGCTGGATCGAGCGATCCAGATTTCAATGATAGAATAAGTAATTTTATTAATTTAAATGAAAATGAGGTAGTTAATGGTGCCTTGGACACACCTTCAACAAAATTTTCCAAAAATTTCAAATCATTATCAAGAACACCTAGGAGTACACCAAAAACTCCAAGGACAGTTAAAGGCACTCCTTTGAAGATGATTCGGAATGGAACTTTGACTCCATCGGTTGACCCGAGGTTAAAAGTTGTTGAGAAATCCAGTACTCCCCTTTTACTCGCCAGGAATACTCTACATGTTTCTTATGTCCCCAGGGTATTGCCTTGTAGAGAAAAGGAATATAAAGACATATACAATTTCATTGAAGGAAAATTGAGGGATAAGTGTGGCGGGTAAGTTATATTTTTAAGTCAGAAATCAAGTGCGCGTGCCTAATAACATCTTGCAGTTATTATGTGTGCGCATCATATTTGTGTCGCCGGACTCAATTTAGTTACGAATTTAGTGTAGAGGCAAGCGGCCTTAACTGTTTGAAACAAAAATAAAACATACCTTAAACAAAAAAAACAACATATCAGTTTTTCCTTGACATGAAATTTTTACTACACTTAAATCTGTAGTGGGTTGTCAGATTTTGATAATTTTGTACTACATCTCCTAAATTAAAAGAGATAGTAAAAAAGTTATATACATGGCATGTTCTCTTTTTTTGAGAAATATAAATTGCTGAATACTACAAGTCGTCACTGTTTGTAGTTTAAATGCTACAGGTGGATTTTGGAATTTGGTCACTTATCATAATTTGCTATAACTTGCGCAGTATTGCAACTACACTCTCGAAATAAAAACATTTTCAGGGCAGATTTTTCAGTACTTTTTCCGGTGATATCGGAATTTCAATGCCACTTCAAATTTTATAGCAAATAAAAATTTTTTTGTTCAAATGGAAAGCATAGTGAAAGCATAGTGTGCTATTATATTTTTCAATAGACTTTTCTTAGACAATTTCAAAAATATGTTACAATGTTTCCAGTTCACAAAATTCTGAAACATCATTTTTCGATCAACAAAATCAAATCCATTTGATTCATTATTTTCAACGGAGGATAATGAATCATATTGATTCGATTCATTATCTTTCCAACAGAGGAGGTCATGGAACTTGATATTCGATAATTGCAAACTGCCAAATTAATTTAGTAAACATTGATTATAGTTAACCAGACTCCAGGAGTGTTTTCCAAAACCCTTTGTTTGTTGCATGATTTCTCTACTTACTTAAAAAATTAACAGCATTTGAAAACTGAGATTATTTAATGATAACAATATCACAGTATCAAAGGAAGTTATTAAGTGTCTGCATGAATAATGTTGATCAAAAAGTGTTTTTTCGATATTCATTGAAATCTGAAGTCCATACATCATAATATAATATTTTTGGAATTAGAGGGTTATCGAAATGCAAATAGAGGCCTAACTTGAATGAAGTTTCCCTTATTTTGACATTTACTCATACGCATTGGCAAAAGATTTTAAGGTGGCCTGTAATAAAATATGGGCCTCCTGTATTTAACTTAAATGAAGGACATCCGTATTTAAATAGATCCCTTATTTTGACAGTTCTCGCAATATTCTGGGTTAAACAGCTTCTCATAACTGTCAAAATCAAGGAAATGTCATAATAAAATTGTCAAGAAATAAACCATTTCGATAGCTCAAATATCCGACCAGCGTTAAGGGATCTTTTATTACAGGATTCTTTAATAAAGTTAGGCTTGTATTTGTGTTTCGATAATTCTCTGTTGTCTAAGAGAAGTCCATTGAAAAATATCATAGAACACTATGGTTTCTATTTGAAAATAAGAATTTTTTAACTGCTCTAAAATTTGATACGGCATTGAAATTTCGAACAACCAGTAAAAATTACTGAAAAAACTGCCCTGAAGATGTTTTTATTTCGAGAGCATAGCTACAATACTGCGCAAATTATAGTGAATTATAATAATTGGCCAAATTCCAAAATCACCCTTTAGCACAGAAACTAGACATCACAGCGACTTGCAGTATTCAGCAATTTACGTTTCTGGAAAAAAGAGGACATGACATGTATATTACTTTTTTTCTATCTCTATCAATTTGTAGTACAAACAAATGTAACAAAGTCAATGAAATTTCAAAGTTATCTACAATTTATGTGATGTTTTGTGAATTATATTATGGAAACAAAAAAAATATAAAGGTCTACACATATTTTTTTCCAAAAAAACCCTCATTCAGACTTCATAACAGTTATTGCCTATTATTAGTTACAACGCTCCCACAGCTGTTCCACTTGGCGATCACGGTCATTCCTTTTTTAACGAAGGCGTCACTGATGTCATCATGGTTTTAACTCACGATTCAGCTACGATGACACATCTAGAGAGATGGGATGGGTTGAAGATAGGTGGCCTGTTCCACTTGGGTATTCAATTGCAACACACCCAACCAAGTAGAATGGGAAAATCTGTAGTCGTGAGCTAGATCTTTGTGATCGCATAGTGGAACGTGCAGATAATATCACAATTTCTTTAAAATAATGCTTCTGTAGGGCTAAAGGTTATGACTCTCAACAATATGCTTATACAACAGAACGCAAAACAACAAATTTGTGTACATAATAGACAAATTACTGTAATTTTATTAACAAATGTTTTTTAAGAGGAAAAAGGTTTTATTCAACAAAACCATTTTCTCATTTTAAATGTAAAAATATTGTTTTCAGATGTATGTATATCTCGGGAGTGCCAGGCACCGGAAAAACTGCTACAGTAACTGCAGCTATAGAAAATATTACAAAAACTTTGAAGATTAAGGGATCTGCAGATTTCAATTTTGTGTGCATAAATGGTATGAAAGTGACGGAACCAAGGCAGTGCTATGTTGAGGTATTATTCAAGCTCGCATTTCATTTCAGTTTCATAATATGTTATATTGTGGGGCTCATTTCATTTGTAGATTCTCAAACAACTTACCGGCAAAAGAGTGCCCTGGGAGCAGGCCTTGACTATGTTAGAAAAGCAGTTTACAACTAAATCAGTAAAAAAAGTAGTGCCTACGGTTCTTCTCATAGATGAGGTGAAATATTGAATTTTTTTTTCTATTAGATTTTACAAAATTTCGTTTCAGCTGGATATTCTCTGCACCAAACGGCAAGATGTTGTATATAATTTGTTAGATTGGCCAACAAAAACAAATGCTCAACTTATAGTAGTTACCATTGCAAACACTATGGATCTTCCAGAAAGGTATGAATATATTGGACTTGTGAAAATTTAAAATAGAAATAGAATTTATTAGTTTCAACAATTACACCACAGTTAACCATGATTAATGGTGAAACAAGTCAAAAGGAAAATGAAACTTAAAACCGATTTCAAGCGAATAACCAGTAATGACCGCGGTTATCTACGGTCCTGCCTGCGGTTATCTACGGTTATAGCCTTCAGGGATATTCCTTGTAAAATGATTATAACCTACAATGACCGAAGTCGCTTGAATGCAGTTGGTCCTAGTTGGTAATTACCAATGAGGACCAGGTTATTCGCTTGAAATCGGTTTAAGTATTACAAAATTAAAGAAATTCAGTAATGCAGTATGGTTTACATTGAACATTGAAATTAAAAATGGACTTTTTATGAGCATTATAGCCTATCTCATTTCGGAATCTTCTGGGCAGGGCATTGTATAATCTAATTGCACTATATAATGCTGTCTTCTCCATTGCAGTTGTTCGGTGGATTGGATATATATAAGGATACAGTCTTCTTGTGTTATTTGTGTATATGTTGCGAAGTAGCCATGGTGTTTTCTGATGAATAGCAGCAACCTGTATATAAAAAGTCCATAGACCGTCATATTGCCATTTCTTCTGAATACTCCACAGCAGGATTGCCTCTAGGTCAGTCTGTATATTGTCCTCAAAACCCACTTTTGGGTGACAAATATCTGGTTGATAAAGGGAGAATTTCCCCAGAAAATGAAAGTTTGAAGAGTAAATGACTTTGAGTATGTCCTGATCAACTTGATTCCTTAGTCTCAGAAAGGTATAGATGTTTGATTTGAGCTTTTTTCTTATATATTCGATATGAGCTAGCCAATTCATTTTCCTGTCGAGTACCACTCCTAAAAATTTCATATTACTATTAATCATGAACTCAGTGTCTTGAAATTTTAATTTCTTGGTTATTCTACCAATGTCGAAGATCATGCTATCTGTCTTCTGGATATTCATGGTCAATTTGAATTCCTGACACCAGTCTGTGACTTTACTTCACCTAATTTCACCAACTCATCCATATCTGCAGCTCCTATCACAAAATTTTTGTCGCCTAAATAGATAACTGGTTTACATGGTATCCCAAGTTCCAGTATTCTGCAGCATAAGCTATTTACATAAACAATGAAAAGAAGGGGACCTAGAATGCTGCCCAAGTATCGTATTGATCTCTTCTGAAGTGTAAGAGACTCCATCAATAGTGATTAAGACCTTTTGTTTTCTACCCTGAATGTAGCTTCTAATCAATTGGAGTTTCTTATCTCTGATTCCACAGCATTCTAACATGTTCAGTAATATGTCATGATCCACGGAGTCAAAAGCCTTAGATAGGTCTACCAATAGAGCTAGCGGAATATTACCATTCTCAAGATTTTCAAACACCGATTGTAGAAGTTCAAAAAGAGCTGTTTCAGTATTCTTGTTTATTGTATATCCGTGTTGGCTAGGTGTTATAACCTGAAACTTTCTGAAAAAATTTATAAACCTGTTGGCAATAAGTTTCTCAAAAACTTTAGAAAAAGAGAACAGCAGACAAATCGGTCGGTAGTTGGACAGTTGATCCTTGTCTCCTTTCTTATAGATGGGTCTTACCACTGCTATTTTGAGGTCTTCTAGGAATATTCCCTCTATGAGTGCTCTGTTTATTATTACAGCTAAAGGCTCTGCAATATACTGGGCAGTTAGTGTTAGTGCCCTCATAGGAATTTCATCCTGTCCCGATGTGTTTGAATTTTTTAGAGATCTTGTTACTGAAATCACCTCAAAAGCAAAGAAAGACTTTCCTGGTTTTTTCTTCTTTATTCTAGTGGCAGTATTGATAAAGATATTCTGTCCAAATCGCACGCTGATTGGTGAATGGGACCTTGCATTCACACTGGCACCAATCGGCGTTCGATTTGGACCACCGGCATGAAACCTGCCGACGAAAAACCGGTGTGTATTGGGACTTACATGGATCATTATAGGAGGGTGTGGGCTGTTTCCCCTCAGACAGTTTCCTAATAATCTTCCATACTGATTTAAATTTATTTGAAGAATTAGTTATATAGTTGTTCAATTGATCTTTCTTCGCATGTGATATAGCCATATCATATTTTCTCTTCACTTCAAAATATGCTGGTTTAAATTCTTGCTTATAATAATGAGAAAAATATGAATGCACTTCCTATTTCAATATTTTTTGACTCTCTTATGCTTTATAAAATATCCTGTGCAGATTTGGATAAATTTGTTATCTCTGACATTGACTTGCATATTGCATGACTGCATATACTTCATTCTATAGCTTTGCCAAATCTATTTTTATAATGTTTTTTTCATATAACTACATAATAATTCCAAAACTTTTTATACATTTTCCTTGATTAAGTTGTTTTCATTGATATCTGTACTTCAACAGGCTTTGATATGGCTTTTTAATAAGTTTAATAATTTTACGTGTGACAGGGAGTCTGTCTCCCTACCAAGACAACTAGAAACTGTTCTGTTAGTATTTCCATACCTTAGCCATTGTTTTTCGGTTACTTTAGGAGCTGGCCCCAGTCAGTTGCTTCATGATATAAAATCATTGCACACTTTGGAAATACAGCACAATGAACATGTCTTTGAGGACGATGGTTTTTGTTGGTAGAGATAGTCCGATTCCTTGAACCTCTGATTTCTTTGTCAAGAAACAGTTTGCTTTGCTTAATGTTTTGGTTACTAACCCCCATTGCAAAACTAGAAACTTTTTACCAACGTTATTCACCCCTATGCACATATTCAAACAGATAATTTTGTTTTCAGATTATTAATGAGTAGGGTGACCAGCCGATTAGGGTTAACAAGATTGACTTTCCAAGCATATACCCATAAACAGCTACAAGAAATTGTTATAAATCGTCTAGTGGGAAATGAAAGTTTTAGAGCAGATGCTGTACAATTCGTTGCTAGGTATAATTTTCAAACTGTTGGAAAAATTTGTATGCTTAATGTAAATTTGTTTACAGAAAAGTAGCGTCGGTTTCAGGAGATGCCAGGAGAGCTCTAGATATTTGTAGACGTTCAGCTGAAATAGCAGAATTGGAGGGTCCTAATACTCAAGTTTCAATGCAGCATGTTAATGCCGCTTTAGAGGCGATGATTACACAACCCAAAGTAAAAGCAATTTTACATTGTAGTAAGTTGGAGAAACTCCTCTTGAAGGCTGTTATTGCAGAGGTTTGTATAATTATTTTTGTTGTTTTATTTATGTTATGTTTATCAAAAGTGATTGATTCGTTTAATGAATACTGTTGTCATATAAGCAATAATGTTGAATTTTATACATTCACATTTTGTTATTTTTTATGGAGTCTGATAATTTTGTGCAATATTTCGATTTTGGATTTCCCCTAAAATTATTTTCAGAGCTATTCTACTTAACTCTGCAACTTGCTCTTTATTACAGTTCCGTCTTTTTTGCATTCACGAAAGATTTTCAATCTCCTTATATTTTGTATCGACATGCACAATTATATCGTACATTAGAATGTGGTCACAACACTAGATGCTAAGGTGTCTGTATTGTATAAAATTAGCAACTAGGATTTTCTGAATAAATTAGAATTATTGGAAAGTGAATTTTTGTAGGTGGAAAGAACTGGTTTAGAAGAAACAGTGTTTGAAGACGTTTATACAACATTGAACTCACTTGCAACATTGGAAGGTTTCAAAATGGTTAGTCATTCACTTGTGACTGCTGCTGTTCATAAGTTGACTTCTTGTCGGTTATTGTTATCTGATCAGAATTGTAATGGTCTTGATCAAAGAATTTTATTAAATGTTAGTTCAGATGATGTGTATTATGCATTGAAGAAAGACTGATTTTATAATCGATTTTAAATATTTTTTTATGGCTATATAATTGTTTTTTATTGTGAGACTATGTGTTGATAATTTATTTTTGAATCGAGCTATAACTAAAACATTGTTAAGTTTTGCAAATTCAAAATTTCAAAAGTAGTGTTCTCATTTGAAGCAGTCCCACGAAATTGCTGTGATACTTGAAACTAAGTAATTGGAAAATATTGTTTTATCATTTTCACTTTAAACTAATCATCCTTTTATAAGATTATTTATTTTCAATTAATTATTCGAATTATAATTTTTTCACAATGTTCTATCATTTGGACCTGAGATATTTCTCATTATTATCTATTGTAGGGGCACATTGTAATTAATGAATACTAATTGTTGAAGTAACAATTTTTTGGTTATTTGTACCTACTTCATTTCCTGGCCCCCAATTCTCTCTTTTTGAATCAATCTCGATTTGAGAAACATGTGATTTCTTCATGACAGCAGTTGCAAAGTAAAAAATTTAAATATCAACAAGAAGTTTCTCAGCGAATTTATGTTACATTTTAAAATTCACAAGGTAATCAGTTATAATCTTGGCAAAAGATAATACGTCAACTAGTTGGTGATTTCCATCTTGAGTGTCTAATCATACAGGTTATTGAACTATTAACGTCTGTAGTAACTTTATCTGTAAAGTTTTAATAGCTTCGTTTATTTTAATAAGTGACCTGTGGCAATACTGATGAGACCAACCATGCATAGATATCTATATCTATGCCAACCATGTTTATAATAATATTATATATATGAGGCCAAAGAACTTAGAATATAAAATATATGCCAACTAAACAAGACCTCACAAACACTCTTTAAGGTGTCTTGCAGATCACTCGGCTACTTCCTAATCTGATCTAGTTAGATTGTTGGTTGCTTGATCAATTATTGATGGATAAAAAACTCAGTCAATTTAGTGCAGGGATAATTTTCTTTTTCAATCTCTTAACAATGTAATAGTAGAACTCATTCATTGAAAAAATGTGCATATTCTGAAAATGTAAATATGATTTGTACCTCATGACAAATAATTTTCAATCCAATGCCTTAACTTTCACATAAAAAATATTGACAATCCGATAAACATTTTAGGAATTGGTGTTGATGAATGAATTTTTATAAATTTGATCCTTCAATTTTATGAGTCTTCTATGTGTACATGAGTAACTAAAATTCTCAATGAAATATAATATGGGGTCGTGAAACAATCATATCAATAACAACTTTTAACCACGCTTCAACAAAAACCATAGGGATTTTTCCTCGAGCTTACCACACCAAACCATAGTTAACTACACGAATTTCTTCGAGGCGTAGTTGGAACCATGACGTCACAGTTAACTACTCCATGAAACCATACATCAATCTGGTTTGTTGTGTAGTTACTTGAAAGGGGAGAGAGGGATTGGCACTTTCCTTTGCACTCATCTGCCATAACTTACCAGAAAGGGCACAAAAATAACCAGGACGTCATTAAGTTGACTAACTACACTGTTGTAGTTAGCTTGAGGAAAAATCCCTCAGGTGATTATACAGTTAAAAACAATTCATTTCTGGTTTTCCATGAAGTACTACCTCTGAAGCAATAGAATATTGTGAAACTTAAGGAAATTGCAAATAGGAAAGAAAAAAAGTATACGTTTAAAAAGTAGATATAATTAAATAATATCTTACACTGAAATACATCTAGTTCTAGAAATGCAAATAATCTTTGCCAGAACTAGCCTACTAAAACACATTAATAATTTAGTACAACCTCTGAAATATTTAGATTTACAATAATTTAAATACAATATCTTCTGTACTGGATGTTGAGCGATTTGAATGTATCTTTTTACACTTTTTACATAACCCCAATACGAATTCAAACTAATATCTCAGTTATTATTCATCAATAACGAAGATAAACTTAACGGAATGGAACTACACAAAAATCAGATCACTTCTTCCAACACATCTTTGGAAATTGAAAAAGGTCAAATAAAAGTCACATTCTAAATAAATTATATATAAAAATATAGAACACTATCAAAAATACAAAATCATTTCTGATGTATTGAAAAGTGAATTATTTATTCAAAAGGGCATTTCTTATTAACTATTACTGAACTGTACACGAAAAATTACAATATGGACAACAGTAAAAAGCTATAAGGTAGTATACATCATGGTTAATGTCTTTTCACTCACTAGAAAATACTATTACATCTCGAAATCCTTTTGCAACCAAAACCATTGTCCATGATACCAACACAACTCAATATATCTCAAAGAAAAAACTTTTTTCTTTTTGTTAGTTGAACCACTTTTAATTTTTTTTTTGAACATACATATTTTCTGCAATGAATTTGAAATAAAATATTCGAGGTTTTTTTCGAAATTATTCAACAATTCACAAATTTCCCTCTCAACTTATGTAGCAAAAGGGTGTCGTAAAATAGTTTTATCACTAACAATGTCTGATGTTCATCAAACCTCAACTGTGGTTTAAGCACATTTCATTCCATCTGGCCTCAAAGAACTGCCTCATCATATGACCTGCCTTGCCTACTGGACTGTCATCTTCATTGAAAATTTCGCAATTGTTGAAAATTTGCCTAACATCAGCAATGAACTCTTCTCTGCTTTTATAACTGTAAAAATAACATCAATATCAAATAGTTAGAAATCAAAATATCATGGCATATATTTTGCTTTATTCAACTTACAACATATCTTGTAATCTCTTTTTGATAGTTGATAAATCCATTGGAGTTTTAATGATTTTTTTGTAAGTAGGAAATTGCTTTGTGTTTACAGGCAACAAGAACGGCCAGGCATCATCGTGGCACTCTAAATCTTCCAAGATAGCCTTGCAAGGAGCAAGCTCTTTCATCAGTTTTTTGGAAAATTTATCCTTCTTAGGAGTCGAAGATGAAGGGGACATAGTGTTGCATACGCTGGAATTTGAGATATCGCTCTGGTTGCAGTTCACTGTTATTGATTGATCTTCATTTGTAGCCACAGAGCTGTGAGATGGTGCTGGGCTAAAAAAAGTCATAAATACTTATCACATTTTACCTACTAAAATTACATGATGACTATCATATATATATGGGAAAAATATCCCAACTTACCTCGGTGGAGGATGCTCAATCGTTTCATTATCCTTTGGCGTTTTGTTAGTACTTTTTTTAACTTTTTTCTGAGGTTTCTTTGAGATACAATTCAGACAGTACCATTTACCCCGAGGTATTTTTGTTATAGGTGGCTGTAGACAGTCCAGATGGTATGTACGGGGACACAGATCACAAAGAACAAGTTTTGTTCCACTTGTTGCCTGCTTCTTGCCACAAACTATGCAATTTCTTTCTCCCGTAGCTTTGTTCATACATTCATGACAATACCTAGAAGAAATTTAAATCAGTATCGAAGCCAGCTAAAATTGAAAAACCTTTTGTGATTAACACAAGGACAAGGATCACACTGGAAACGTTTGAACATGTTGCCTTATATGTTCTGTTTTCTTTTTATTAAAATTTTTGAAAATAATGTTGATCATTTTTCGATTCAATTAGTTACCTTCCTTATTATTTCTAACTATTTTATACATTATTTATTCGTATAAAAATTATATAGGGCGAATTTTGACGCTGTAACTACAGCTTACCCAGTAAACTTAGTTACGTGTAGTTACTGAGTTACCATACCTACTAACTTTCCTCTCAAGTAGGGTAACTCGTGAAGGTATTAATTATTATTATTAATTTGGGACTATAGATTAGATTAAAGAGTATATTGGGGGATTCACCATGTTGGAATTTCTTTAAGTTATAATTAATTAAATACTTGAATGCAAGAGATATATGAAAAAAGATAACTGTAACTGAGCCTGGGAATTGAAAATGGTATTCATTTCGATGATTACTATTTTGAATTCATCTATGTTTCAAAAATATAATGTCAGATCAATCAACAACAATATAATGTCAGATCAATCAACAACAACAACCAATCAACAACAATCTTTATTTCAGATCAAAATTCTAGATATTACAAGATATGAAATGAAATAGTGTCAAAACAATGGTGTTACTTCACAATATCTTTTAAACAATAAGGTTCCTTATGTAACAGAAAGTTAAAAAGTTTCTTCTTGAATATTTTTATATCAGTCAGTTCCTGCATATCACGTGGTAGACTGTTGTACATTTTCAATGTTCGACATTCTATCTGTTTTTGTGTGGTTGACAGGTTACATCTGGGTAGGTTGTAATATAAGCCTCTTGTACTGTAGCATTCTTTCAAATTTTTTTGTTTATCATATAGGTGTTTTTATGCATAAAGAGTAAGCACTCCTGCATATACATAGCATACAAAGTTAAAATGCCATTTCTTTTGAAGAGCCCCCTGCAGGACTCATTATATTTAATTCCACACAAGATCCTGATTACTCTCTTTTGTAGAACGAATAGAGATGACATATTCCCTGAGCCATAAAACATTAAACCATATCTTAGTTTGGATTCAATGGTCGCATAGTACACTGTTTTCAGTAACCTGGTATTTATATACTTTGAAATCACTCAGAGGGCATACAATGACTGGCTAAGTTTTTCCCCTAATTTTTCTATTTGTGTCTTCCAGTTTAGCTCTTCATCAATATGGACACCTAAAAACCTGGTGGATTTGGAACTTTACACTTGTTCTGATGGAGATTAATTTGATTTGGGTTTTCTCTTCCAGCATTAGTGGGTTGAAAAAATATAAAGGTGGTTTTATCATCATTCGTTATAAGATTATTTTTTGTTAACCATTCTTTAGTTGAAATCATCACCTCCTGTATGAGATTCTTCAATTCAGGCCATAGTGTCTCAACAATCAAGATGTTCATGTCATCAGCATAATTCACCCTTGTCATTTTTTGGTAATTTTCTTGCTCATTAATACTCAGATCATTTATGTACATAATGAAAAATATGGGTCCTGCTATACTGCCTTGAGGGATTCCTAATTTAATTTACTAACTATAGGCGATTTCAAATGGCTCTTTTGGTTGGATAAGGTTGACCGCTCAGTTCATGAATGACGTCAGGCCGCGGTAGGTTATGACTCATTTGAATTCTGAATGAATGAAATGGTTGCTTGAACGGCTCTCAAGTAAAAATTGACAATTCACAGGAAGAATTGATTGATTGATCAATCTTTTAACATGTGCTCGCCATTGACACATCAAACACGCTGTATCGCAAATTATTCATCACGTATAATTCAAACAACAATATATTTTCATCACAACACACAATTTAATTAATTTCGAAAAGACTCTTTCAACTCAGGGAGTTCCAAACCAGGACGTGAGGAAAAGTAGTCATCTCATCGTGACGACCATTTTGGAACTCCCCAGGATGAATAGAAAGAGATAAAAGCATAGAACTAATAACCGGAGAACGAACCGCAGTTTCGAGTAGGGTTCAAGTTTCGGTGAAACATCTGATTCATGACGTCATCAATTTGTCATTCGAATGCGGTTGGTCCAAAAATGACGGATTAATTGATGAACCAACCAAGAACCAACATCAATCGAAATCGCCTTTAAGTAAGCTGCAGTTACAGCACCAACATTCGCTTATAGCTTTCTATAGTGGCACTTCGGTTTTGTTCAAAATTGCACATTGGCACTTTGTCATTAAAAGGTAGCCTACCCTGGTTTAGAATATGGATAGACTATTGAAAGTATTCTCATTCTTACCAGTCTCCCTCTGGAATGTTCTCCATTTTAGGCTTAAAGCAATATGTATGATAACCTCTGTCACAACCATCACATAATAAGAGTTTGTCTTCATTATCTCCACTATGGCAAAATTGGCAGTTCTGTAAATAAAAATATACAAATCATACACAATTTCAAAATCAATCTGTGTGTTGAATAAGATATTTATCGATCAATCATTCAAGAAACAGCGAGTGCGAGCAAAGAACATGCTCTATGTCGAACCGAACAGAAAAGGAAATACTCTGAGATGGAAGACAAACACAATTGAAGTACATTGGACATAAGACAAGATCAGAGTCGAATAGATGGTAAGGGTAACTCTCCGGAAAGAGAATGAAAATAATAAGTTTGTTCCTACACACATTGGGGCTAGTCCTGAAGCGAAAGTATCGTGAATCTAACTTAAATTTAAAAAAAATTCAAACTAATTTTGATAGAGTAGACATTGTTAAATGAATTGCTACCAAAGCGAACTGCAACAATGAGAGAATTTAGAAGAAAAATCATCTTCCCATAATTTTGTCTTTCAGAAAGGTCCCAGAAACTCTGTAAGACCTTGTGCCAGTTCAGAGAACCAGTTGTGTTCTGTGTAGGTTTTGTTACTGTGTCCTTACGCCATCTTAGGCACAGCACTGTTAATTTTAACCCAACAGTGAATGATGGCCCATTCTTCCCTAGCCCAGAATCGAACTATAATAGAACTGCGTATAGGAACAAACCTAAATCTATTGTTATCATTACATATATATTTGTGATTGATATATCCTCAAGAAACAACATAAAGTCGATTCAATATATTAACACGCACCATATAATATAAGACAAATTTTTTATTAACTGAATTAAATTAAAAATGTGCAATACAATTCTTGTATTAGTAAAATGCTTTCAACAGTATATCCTTCATAACCAAATATGATTTTCAGGTCTTCCAAACAATGAGCTTGAACCAATAGTTCAATGCTATTTCCATGTCAATATCAACTGTATTGTAATAAAGGCGATTTTATTTCAAAGAGAATATACTGTTAATTTGAACAGTGTATGGATAAAGTAAGGAACAAAATTAATAACTCAATTTATCAATTTTTTTCAAGAAAAGCGCTTGGACATGTCCATTTTATTTTTTATTAACTACCTTATGACATAAAAATTTTACTTATGACATCAATCATTTTTACAGAGTGACAACATAATATTTTTAACCAATACCCCAATTTTTTTTTGCTGCTTCAAGACTTACCAATTTTATAATTGGTTCTCTGAATAACAATTTTTTTTAGAGAACTAACATATATACTGTTTTCAGAGAGAAAAATGCAACTGTATCGGAAGAAAATCTTAATTTAACAAAAAAAAAAAAAAAAACGAAATTAAGCACATAATTCAAATTAATTATTTATAATAATTCGGTGACTTCAGGAGTTCTCTGTTCTACTTCTGCCCAAATTTTTTGCCGCAACTCTTCTATATTATTTGGCTCATTGAAATAAAATAAGATAATTCCCTTTAAAAACTTGGTTATGCCTCGCTCACACTTTCACTGAAATACTTTTTGAAGTAAAATTGAACCATTTTATAAGTCAGCAAAAAAAAATTAAAAAATTAGGGTAGTCCTTCGGAAAAAAAATTATGAACTCACGCTGTAAAAAACGAATGACGTCATAAGTAAAATTTTTATTTGTGAAAGAGATATTCTTGATAATGGCATATTTATTGAAACATTATTTGGGCTGTATCCATTATCTATGTGGTTAGTTGTTACCGACGTTTCGGCAAGCATTCGCTTGCCCTCCTCAGGGTGTTGTTGGTCCTGAGGACTGGTTTTTGCCAAACTTGTTCTGTCTGTTCTTCTCAGAACCAACAACACCCTGAGGTCGGCAGGCGAATGCTTGCTGAAACGTCGGTAACAACTAACTACGTGGATATTGGAAACAGCCTAAATAATGTTTCAATAAAATTTTCATGCCACGAGATAAACTTTATTACTTCATTAATTCGTCCAAAAAGGCCGTACAACAAACTATGGACGCACAATGTTTTTTGAATTTCTTCTAGAAAAAAGGAAAAAAACATGACCTCCTCAATAATTTCCAACTCGATCAATCGAAAATTTCTTCAATCTTCCCCTGAATATACCCAAACTGCTTGAAAGCTATATATTGTAATAATATCCACACTGAAAAATAGTTTGCCCTCTTGTCTCTTGAGTACTCAACGCTGAAGGTAAATCTGTGCTTGAACTCAGAGCAACATACTCTAAGGAAATTACATCCTATTCGCTATTCTGGTCTCAATCAACGAATTATAGACCGTTCCCATATGTGTCCTTATACAGGTATTTAAACTTATACAGGTTCTGTAACTGGGGTGACAGTTTATTATTGCAAAATATTTGACACTTCACCCACCCTGACCTCAGCACCATCGATGTTCAGCTGTACAAAGAGAATGTCTTCGAAACAAGAAAAAGGCAAACATATTTGTCAAAGTTGATGAGCAGCCTCATATATAAGCACAACTTCAGAGCTATCAAGTATGTTGTTAATGGCTTTAAATTTCTCCAGCTGTCTGCTCTAAAAAATCACCGCAGTATCATCAGTATACCCAATCACCAAGGTCCAAGTAGAGAATACCATCCAATTAAAATACGAAAATCAATGCACCCAGCAACATGCCTGAAGAACTCAACAGGATACAGTCATTTCAAAGCTCAGGGGGTTGTCAACCCTGACAAGCTGGTTCCTATCTTTTGAATAGCTGTCAAACAATTTCTGAAATATACCCTAGAAACCAAGATATCCCCAGTACTTCTAGTGCTTGGGCATTTGACACAATGTCGAAGGCCTTGGTTAGACCCACGAAAATACAAGCTCCTTTTTGCTCCGATTTACATTCGATATACTTCAGTTGTGACGTAGAGATTAGTTAATTAAAAACTAAAATTGACCTGTCCAAGGGTTTTGTTTGAAAACATTCAATAATGCAATTATGAATTTTGTTCCTTACTTTATCCACACACTGTATTAACCATTAGTTTTTTTAGTCATGCAATCGCCAAAATTTGAGAAATGATAAAAATTAGTGGAAACTTAGTAAAAATTCAACTTAAAAATAAGGAGTACCGCAGACTGCAGACATTCGATCGTTTGGTCTGATGTTAGAATAATAAAAAAATCCAGTCTATCATCAGCCAAGTGATCAGTCTGTAGTCTGTGATAAACCAGAAAGAAAAATAAGCACACAAGCAACCCACACTTAGTTTACTGTTATATTTGCGAGCTGTCACTCTACTAAAAGCACAAGTAGCGCTCACAGCTTTCATGATGCTTTTATCCCAGGCAATGGACGCTTCCAGGGAATACTGGCACATCGCTAGCTGCGCTGATGTTTGGCTACGGTTTAAGGCTTCGCGCCACGTAGCCAAACCCTTCGGGATATCATCTGAACCAGGAGTGGGTGGCTGAGAGGATGTGGAGGAGCTACCAGTTGTTTCTTGTGCGATTGCTGCCAGGTTGGGGTCGCCAGTGCTAAATTGAAAAAAAAATGGGTTTGTATTGAATTATTGTTGTTATTAGACATTTAAAAGCCAACAGTTAAGTTGTTTCAAATATATATAACGACAAAAACAGTAGATGAACAATATCTGATTTAATTAATCAATTAATTTTGAATAATAAGTTCAGAATTTAGAAAACGATCTTTGACACTGATGAACATATTTTCGAGATGGATTCTTTTGGATAAATTCATTAGAATTGTAGGAATGACACTTACTTTAATCCCAGAGGTGGCTTGAGATATCTTCTCTCAATATTCTGTTCTAGTGATGCAAGTCTTTCCCTAATAGTATTAATCATATCCTCTGGCAGTATTACTGGGCCTTCTCTACTGGGTGGTTTCCAACCTTTTACTTGCATACTCGCATTTGCTACCTTCTCTTCTAAAGCTTCTACCTTTAGATGTATATCCGATGAATATATTTGTTAACATACAGAAAAAATGAGTTCACACTTACTTGTTCCAATAATGAGGCGTCCACTCTTTCTGCAATAGCTTTGTTCCAAGCACCTTTCTGGTCTGGGTATGGTGCGCCACCTTCCATGAACATAACGTCGTCCATGTGTTCAGTAGAAAGTTCTGTCAACTCTTTATTGCCTTCTTCAATATGGATTCTTTGAATAGGATACATCGCCTGCATAATTATGTTGAAATTCCTCTTCAATTCTCTCTCACGAATTCCTCGAACATGCAGGTTGTCTAGGATTTCTGAAAAATTTCACACTGTACCAAACTAAACTAAAAAGAGGAAGTCCTGACACAACAGCTAATTCAAGTTTAAAATGTACAAACTATCAAAAGACAAGAAACAACAACTTTATCTGCGGCTGAGGCTTATCGAATGCTCTCAAATACCTATGGTGAGAGCCGCTATTAGTGAAAGAATGTACCGAGAGTGGTTTCAAAGCTTAAAAAATGGCGATTTTAACATCGAAGACCAGCACGACGGTGGAAGAGAGAAGGTTTTCAAAGATGCAGAATTGGAGGCATTACTTGATCAAGAAAATCACAGGCGAACGTTATCGAACGCAATTAATGCGTTTGAGCCAAGCATTGAAAGACAAACGGCCGCAATACAACGAGAGACATGATAATAGTATATTCTAAAACAAGTAGCAGAATGAGCCCCTATTCCATTACGAATGCGAAATTCGAAAACGAGCGAGTTTTCAAAAACATAAGTGTTGGAATTGCCTTCTGCAATGAGTATTAAACGATATTTTCTCTATTTCAGTCGAATTTTGTGAAATACACTCGAAATTCAGATAAGAATTCCGATTAGTGACTTTTATATTGTATCAACCACGAAACGAAAAATATAACTGAAAACAATGCTGTAATGAGTTTTATTACAACACTACTTTTAGTACTGTAATGAACTCATTACGATACTGAAATAGAGAAAGTGATTTTAAAGCATAACATTGCTCGACCCCATGTTGTGAAAGTGGTCAAGACATGCTTGGAAACTTTGAAATGTGATGTCCTACCCCACCCGCCATATTCTCAAGACGTTACTTACCCTCAGACTAGCACTTGTTTCGATCAGTAGCACACGGCCTGACTGACCAGCACTTCCAGTCTTATCAGGAAGTGAAATATTGGATCGATTCGTGAATCGATTCAAAAGATGACCAGTTTTTTCAATGTGGGATTCCTATGCTGCCCGAAAGATAGGAGAAAGTAGTGGCTAACAATGGACAATACTTTGAATCATAAATGTATAACCAGTTTTTTACAATAAAACCTCGAATTTCGAGAAAAAACGGCGGAAACAAAGTGGTACACCTAATAGTTACAAAAGTAAAGAATACTGATTAGGAACTATTCGAAAAAAATGCCATTATTGTGGGGATTGAGACTAGCAACGCGGATAACATATAATACAGAGATTGGACACATTGTTAAACAAGGTGACAGTTTTAGGGCAAAATTGCAATGAGGCACTGTGGTGATGTTTTACACTTTACTATTCCAAATAAATAGAGCATACTTAATTTCTTTCTTGTTTACAAAAAACAAAAAGACAATTTATTGATGAAAACATCGTAGTGTAAATTTATTACATACTCTATAATAGGAAACCTCAATTCTAAAAGGCACAAAAACAATAGAAAATTTCCTTAAAAACTCTGATAGAAGTAGATTAGACACACCTCCAACTTTATTAATGGAGAACAACCTAGACTCCACTCTGGATCTGCTATTTCCTACATACTATCTAGCAATAGAATTTAAAATAGACATGAAAAGATAGCCAATGGAATACTCAAGGAAAATCGAAATGCTCTATGAAAAGTATAGAAGACTTATGCCCACTTGCACCGTCAAATATATGTCTGACTTACGTCCAACTCAAATTTTAAGTTAGGTTTGAGACGCCGATTCTCTTGCACCGCAGTTCAAGTGCCACATAAGTTATGACTATTTTGAGCCGCGAATATTCAGGGCTTAAACAAGACTTTAGCCCGTCTCAAATATTCAAAAGTCAAAAACGAACTTCAGTTTTGACGTGTTGTTTTTGATTGCGTGAATTTAATAATTATTATGGATAGATTTTTATTAAATGAAATTGATGATCTATATGAGGATGATTTCGACATATTAGATATCAGTGACTATGGCTTTCCTTGAAGACTAGAATTTAATAGGGCCGATCACTACCATGATATGGACGAATTCGCATTTTTTCGGCGATTTCGTTTGACCAAAAAAAAACTACTCTGCAACTGCTGAGATTAATTGAGGATGATTCAGAATTGCCAAGTGATATGTAAGTAAATATCTTATTATATCTTATGTATTATGATGTCAAACCTCAAAGAAGGGAGTTTAAGCCTTGATGATTGTAGGAATCAGAGTGTATCACCGATGATTCAACGCCTTATTTGGCTGCAGACGATTTGATGAAAATCCACGAATCTACAGTATCAAGAATAGTTGTTCTAGTTTCAGTATTCATAAATATGCCTCAGACAGAAGCAGAATTACGTTCCACCCTAACCCAATTTTTCCAAATTGCTGGATTTCCTTGTGTTATTGGAGATATTGATTGTACCCATGTAATCATTAATTCTACAGGTACTATTTACTTTTGTGGATATGAAAAGTATTACTTTGATGATATTCCACAGGTGCAGAATTATGTCATTCAAGTTACGAATAAAGAATTGCTGAAATCAAATCAAATCAAATAAAAAAAAATTGGTTGTGCCATGCCAGTTCGTCAGCGGTCCAAAGTATATGAATCCCCTGGTTTCAAAACCCGACAACTCCATTTTTGGTGAAAAATGAGTTAGATACGGAAATGGATTGGTTTTCTCCTCGCGCACAAACCAGTAAAATATTATAATTCAGAACCCAATAAATCCGACAGAAATTGGCTTTGAAATATGAAGTTGGTTTCAAAAACCGACAAATCCAAGCTTTCTCCGAATCAAAACCCGACATTTCCATTAAAAGAAAAGATACGAACGTTTCTCCTGATGAATTTTTCGAGATATTTAGAGAGGACGGACTCTTTTCATTTTGGGTAGTGAAAAAATAGAGGTCAACGACTGGAAGGCCGCATCCCAAAAAGCCATCAAAGCACCAGGACAATGGTTCTTCAAATTCAATCAGAGTAAGAGATTTCACATGAAAAAGTGGTAACAATCGGTAACAGTTCGAGATCTTGGGGAATAGAAGTCGATATTCAAAAAAGGAATGTCGGCAATTAGCATCATTCCATCTCGAATAGACGGCGGTGTGAGTCCCAGTCAAGAAAAACTGAAGGATGTGAAGGCCTTACTTGAAAAACATTTGGTTGAAGATTGGCGTACACTGGATAAACTACGGTATTTCTCTAATGCCTCAGAAAATGTCAGTACTTCAGAACCGGCAAACCTATGCGAGCCAGCCGAAGAACTATCAGATTTTTTAATAGTCTAAATTGTTTAAATATCTTGCTTATATTAAAAATGGAGCAATAAAAATGCGATACCGATAACTGAATATAATTGTAACCATCATCATGATCTCTAATGAGAAATTTCAAACTTCTGCCCATACAATTAAGTTTCAATTCCCGACAAATCCAAAATTCAAAACCAAAACCCGACAATTCCATTTTATTTATCCGATTCATCGCGATATTTACTGATTTTTTTTAAATACAGGGTTGTTTTTCAACTGAGAGACCTAATGTTCAAACAAATGAGGCGTTTTTTCAAGAAAAAAGCTATTCAAACATAGCGGAACAGTTTTTTGAGATTTACCAACATTTATCCTAAACGGATTTGTCGGGTTTTGAAACTAGAGGATTCATATGTCGTTCTGTGAATCAGAATACTGAAAAGGAAAATGCATAGACAAATTATCTTGTTCGTCTATGAATTCGCATGTTCTTCTTAATTCGCTGTGCTCAGTGCCGACACAAAACCATATGGTCATGTCGCATTTCTATGTCAAAACAAACAAATTCACTGATTTATACAGTGTTGCCAGATTTGGCATTGCTTAGCAAGTGCTTTAGATCCGTTTGCACCATCGTTCCTTAAAGTTAAGGATCCCTTAAATATTGACAGTTGCATGACTGTCACTCAAATGGAATTCTTACGTAAGGGACCTTTGAATATAGAACAATATTTTATTATCTATGTAGGGACCCTTAAATAGTTCTATCTAGTGATATTTCAGTTTTTCATGTTCTTTAACTTCACCCTAGTTCAATAAAGCCTTTTCATTGGCTGGCCGGATACAGATGATAGTTGTCATTTCCTCAACCTAGCTTTACCGTCATTTTGACGATTTCATGCTAGTTGAAATTTCAAATTTTTCGCTATAACTTCATAGAAAACAGCAAATGTTCAGTCAGTTTGACAAATTATTTTAGGTTATAATTCCATCCTCAAATTTGAGGTTAGGTTTAAGGATCGAAACGTCACTTAAATATTTAAGGAACGATGGTGCAAACGGATCTAACAAAGTCGTTTCTATTAGATATGCGGTGTAATCCGTTAAAGCGGGGAAAAGCATGACTCAAAATTTAAGGGCGCCTTAGATAAGGATGCCTTAACCAGAAAACCCTGCAAGTGGGCATTAGGGAAACAAATACCCGAAAAAATGTTTTTTCAGATTTCAATAACTGACACAATGAAATACCAAGCAACCAGCCTTTGAGAAAAAATATGTCAATCAAACACATATTAAAATTGATAAAACTGAAGAAATAGTTATACCGTAAATATCAGTGCAACAAAGAATTATCAGAAGAAAAAACTTTAACCTGCTGAGTGAGGACATACATAGCCTAGTCCTTAAATTCAGATTCCATGAGTACATGGAGAAATGTAAAGAAATTGAAAAACGTCGCCTTTCAAATTTAATGGTGCGCTTTTTAAGCATAAAGTATGATTTGCGCAAGTCCATCACAGTCCGTCTTATTGATGTTAGCTATGAGGGCAATAACTATATCTAATAAATGACCCCAACACTAGTTTTTTCTTACCTCTCAGTTCCTCAGTTTTTGCTATTTTCCACCATCCAAACCTCTTCTCTACTGGTACACTTTTTTTTGGGCAAGATTTAGGCATACCATGTTTTTTAATATATTCTAACTGCAAACTTTCTTCAGCAGTTATCAGTAATGGTGGAAGATTATCACAATTGTCAACGTTAGAATACGAACTTCCAGAATTAGGATGAGGAAAAACAGGTATTTTCAGTTCTGTTAAGTTATCTCTAGTCACAGCACCATTGTCCCACTTATTTCCTGCTGTGAGATGAACATCCTCGCAGGTACCTTCTCTGCTCAGGATGCTGAACCACTTTGTCTCGGGTTCTGTCTTTTCTTCTTCATCTTTGAATTCAGATTTTATTTCACACTTCAACTCATTCAATATTTCGTTTTTGAGTTCTTCCTTTACTTCTGCCTTGACATCTGCCCGGATTTCTTCCTCTGTTTTGTTCTCCCTTTCCATACATTGCCCCAGTTTCTCAAACAAGTTGAATTTCCTATTCCTCAAAGGTTCTTCTTCTGTTTTAATTTCTTGCTTCATTGCTTGCTCTTTCGCTACTCTTTCTTTTTCCAAATTTTGGACCACGTCATCTACACTTTTCTGCAATTCGACAAGATTATTTTCGTCTTTGTCAAGAGTGTTCCCATTTTCAAAGGTTTCTAATCGATTTGGAGTTTTCCTGTGTTCATTCTCATAATTTTCTTCTTCTTTTGTTGAATCATAGATACTATTGTACTGTCCTTCTGTCATGGTGTAGCTCAACTGTTTATGGTCGTTTTCACATACTCGATTTGAGTGGTAATCATTGAAATAATTGGTCTCTATTATGTCATGGGTTTTGCTATCTTCATCTGAGATTTGTTGAAAGAGTTCAGGATCAGCAGACTCCATAGATTCAACGTATATGCCACCAGCTTTAGGGAAATGCCAGTATCTTCTCCAATATCTATCTTGACCAAAACATGTTGCTCTTAATTGTTGAGTGGAAATGTTTAGAGCCTGGAGTTGGCACTCAGAAGTTTTCAAAAGTTTCTCTAATTTTTTCCCAAGTTCTTCGCCACTCAACTTAGCATCTTCTTCCTACAAGAAAATTAAGTTTATGAAAAAGAAAGAAGTATGCTTAAATTTTTGAGTTACAACATGAAGGGTTTCAATTAATTGGATTGCTTGTATATTATGAGACTTCTATGTTAGGGCTGGTTTATTCACTTGTCGGTAAACTGTTCAGTAGCGTTACCAAAAGGAACGTCGTTCTTAAATCTATATTCACCTCTTAGTAAATTGAAGTCATCTGTAGAGATCCGAATCTCATACAGTAGGCGCTCGATAATCCGGCGCTCGCCAATCCGGCACGCTCAGTAGTCCGGCACTTTGGGACTCGGGTAACCCGCTCTATAATCCGGCATTTTATACAGCTGAACGCCGGACTACCGAGCGGTAGGAGTAGTTTCTCCCGCTCGACAGTGATGTCACATATTTGTGTTCTCTTGTTTCACAGCGTCCCTTGACAAAATAGCGGTCAAATTTGACCAAAGTTGGAAAGTGGTGAAAATCATATGAAGTTAGCTTTCTTTTCCTGCACAAATTCGATAATCCGGCATGAAGGGAAAAAATCTGGTGCCGGATTATCGAGCGCCTACTGTGGTTTTGTATGTATACATACTTTGACTTCGGAGGTTTCCTATGGCAGTCGGCAGTAGCTCAAGTTGTAGGTTAGGTCAGACAGAGCAGAGAGAACACATAATCATGGGCATGAAATACAACCGTTCGCGCTTTGGGTGTTTGTTAACAACTTACCTTGTGGCCGACACAAATTGTCATGTATAGTCGCCTTCTCCCTCTTACAAGATCATTTTTTATAAGCTCATCTTTGTCATCAACTATTACAAACCGTTTAAAAACATTCACTTTATTCAGTAGCTACTGAAAGGGTAAATGAGCATGAATATACCCAAAATCACTTACAGGTTATCTGTAAGAGCAAGTAATGCATACTTTACAGAGAAGGTGAATAAACCAGCCCTTAGTGTAATTTATTCTAACTTACTATTTATTAAACCAAGACAAAAAATAATATACCGCAAGAAAAATCCCCATTAGGAAACGAAGATTTGAATTTTAAGCCTTTACAGTATCTCTGATATTATTATAAAAGTAAAGAGTATATCTTAGTTTTCAATTGCAGGGAGAAGAAAAGAAACTAACTTTTTAGATTTTCGATTAAAATTTAACTTGAATGGAAATTTGCCATGTCAGAATTTTTATGGCTTGCTCTGATGTTGTCTAACTACACTGCGCAAAAAAATTAATGCACATTCTGAAAATCTCAATTTTAATGAAAGTTAACTCTACATTGACTTTAGAACTTATTTTTTATGTTCTCTCGGGAAGGTTCTGAATGAAACAAGACACATTAAATGAAAGAAAAATTCAGGATTTCGCCGAATCTTATGTGAAAGAAGAGAAATGAACAATTTTCAAAATACTGAAATGCTGATAAGTGATTTAATACTTGGTATTTCCACCCCTTGCATTAATTACAGCTCGGCAACGACGGTTCATACTCAAAATGAGTGATCATAAAATGTTCTGATCTAATCCTTCCCAGATTTCTCCGAGTTGGATTCCTAAGTCATTAAAATCGATTTCAAGCGAATAACCGGTAAATACCGCAGTTATTGTTGGTTATGCCTTTGGTTATAGCCCTTACTCAAATGAGTGACCTGTCTGAATGACCAAAAGCGCTTGAATGCAGTTGGTAATTACCAATGATAACCGGTTATTCGCTTGAAATCGATTTAAGAGTAGCTGGATGATTTTCTGAACTTCTCAGCCTTCTATTGAGGTTGTTCCAAACCTGCTCAATTGGATTGAGATCTGGACTTCTTGCTGGCCATTCCATCCGAGAGACTTCAACCTCTTCAAGGTACTCCTGAACGATGCGCGCACGATGGGGTCTGGCATTATCGTCCATAAAAATGAAATTTTCACCAATGTATTATATACTTATCAGCATTCATAGCTCCATTATCAACGATCACTAGGTCTGTGCGAGCAGTCAAAGATATTCCACCCCATACCATAATCGATCCTCCCCCGAAACCAGTAGTATTCAGGAAATTCCACTGAGCATTTATTTCATGTGGACGTCTGTATAAAAGGGAAAGTCGATCACAATGGTAGAGGCAGAACCTAGACTCATCTGTGAAGAGAACTCTTTCCCAATCGACCTCTTCCCAATGGATATGCTCTCTCGCAAAATCCAAACGCGCCCTTGTATGGGCTGGGGTAAGAGCTGGGCCTCTTGCCGCGACACGAGGCCTTAAATCATATTCTCTGAGGCGATTTCTTATTGTCTGAGTGCTAATTTGCACCCCATGAGTTTGCTCAAGCTGATTTTGAAGGAGGCGAGCGGTTGCAAACCGTTGTCTCAACGAAGAAACTCTCAAGTAACGTTCTTTCTTGAATGGCAGTTGTCTTGGTCTTCGGACATTCATACCTGTCTCCCTGAATCGCTGCACACACTTTTATGGGAAACTCCAAACCTTTCTGCAATTCTTGTGTATGTCCACACTTCTTCTAGCAAAACTACCGCTTGGGCACATTCCTTTTGGGTCAAATTGCGTGTTTCGCGTTGCATAGCGATCGAGTGTAGAAAATCAAACGAAAGAAAAACTATTGATCACTAGAATTGATCGAGAACAACTGATTTTAGAATGGAGCCAATACATTCAAAATCTGATAATATCATCTTTTTTCATTCCTGCTGGGAAAAAACATCTGTATTGAAGAAAAACGTTGAAAGTGGATAACATATGCATGCATAATTCTGATAAAAATAGTTATCATTGAGAACATCTTCAGTTGTAGAATAAATACGAGATTCCCATAATGTGCGTTAATTTTTTTGCGCAGTGCATTTTATGCCCCCCAAAGTACATCTCATGCATAAACTTTGCATTAGATACAATATCCAAAAAAACCTGTTACAAAATAAATTATTTGTCCAATTCAGTTGAAAATTTTCAATGGATTATAACTGCATGTAAACTGCTTGTCTCTCGAAACGTTAATAGTGAAATTTAGCATCAATTTTCACTTCTCATAATTTCTAAAATACTGAACGCATTTTAAGTTGCAGCCCAGATTTTAAAAGCTCTTTTCAATGACTATCGAATCATTTCTTACAGCTCCTTCAAGATCGATCAGGATCAAAGATATAGGGTGAAACAAAATTTTGTGCATGTTTAACAAAAATTCTCCACCCCGCCATTTTGTCCGAAGACCACGTTGCTCTCATTTCATGCGGTCATTTTAAAAATAGCAACCATACCTCGGGACGTTTTTGAGTTTTTGCCAATAACTACAAGGGTTTCGGAAAAAAAAATTCTTGGAATTTTTTTTGTGAACTGACTAATTTTTGAAAAGTTTCACAAATGGAAGCTTTAAAGCATTTCAAAGAAGCCTTTTAGCAGTGCTTCGTGTTGTAGGAGGTATGTATACCAAGTTACCCAAAAATAATCAATAATTTATTACTTTTGAACTTACAGTCTACCAAGGTTCAAACTTTTATCATAGACTGTTCAAAAGTAATAAATTTGTGATGGTTTTTGGGTAACGTGGTATACATACCTTCTGGTATACCTACCTGAAACAACACGAAGCACTGCTAAAAGGCTTCCCTAAAATGCCTTAAAGCCTCCATTTGTAAAACTTTTTCAAAATTAGTCAGTTCAAAACAAAAATGCAAAAAAATTTTTTTTTTCCGAAACCCCTGTAGTTATTGGCAAAAACTCAAAAACGTCCCGAGGTATGGTTGCTATTTATAAAATGACCGCATAAAATGAGAGCAACGTGGTCTTCGAACAAAATGGCGGGGTGGAGAATTTTTGTTAAACATGCACAAAATTTTGTTTCACCCTATATTTTTGATCCTGATCGATCTTGAAGGAGCTGTAAGAAATGATTCGATAGTCAATGAAAAGAGCTTTTAAAATCTGGGCTGTAACTTAAAATGCGTTCAGTATTTTAGAAATTATGAAAAGTGAAAGTTGATGCCAAATTTCACTATTACAGTTTCGAGTGACAAGCAGTTTATTTGTCTAGTCAAGATGCCATACATATCCACATGATTTGCAGTAAATTTTCACTCATTCGAATTTCTGAGGTCTTTAATTTTGTCATATTGTCGTGGATTTAGAAAGGAAATCCAGCAAGTCAGCTAGTCAAAAATAAAAAATCAGGTACAACATAAATTGTGCCCTATAAACTACTTTCCGACATACCTCCTCAGGTTGTGTTGCCAGGCTCTCGTTATCGCTCATCTCGTTCTCTTCATCGTCTAGAAGATCATCTTTATGCAAAGATGGTGAGTCAACAGCAGTCTCTGAGACATCCATATCGCCAGTTTTTTGTACTTTTTCTACAGCTTCAGTTCTGACTTTCTTTCCATGCAATAATTTCAACCTACAAAAATGAATAGTCAATTTGTGTGATAACAACACAAGTGGTTTCTTACTTTCTAATTTTGTTATCCAGCAGCCATTTTTCTTTCTTCAGTTGGGCCACTTGTTCCAAAGAACCTTCGATTTGGCGAATAACAGCCTTGTTCTGCAAAAGTTCGTTGCATATGTAAACTAAAATCTCAGATTTGATGGTAGGTGAAAGGGCCATAAATGGTTTGTCTTTCAGCATATTCGAAAGCTTCCATGTTTCATTTTCATGAAGTAGCTCGTAGTATTGAGAGTTCTTGCCCTGCTGAGTAACTTGCATTTCATCGTCATTTTGATGATGATCAGCTATTCTCTTTTCCCTTTCTCTCTCAAAGTGAACTCCTGTTAGGGCCTTCACCTCACCTGTTGCATTTGCATAAAGATATATCCTCAATATTTCTGATAAATTAACGTGAGTTATATCTGCTTGTCTCAGACTTTGGCCCAAGATTGTCGTATGCCTTGCAGGGTTAGGAATTCCTGGATCTTCTATAGCACAGACAAGAAGATGCGTCATAATGGAGAAAAGCTCTTCCTCTGCCTCAAAAGAATGCTCATTCGGCATCAGCGCTTGTTGTAAGGAGTCTAGGGTGGGGAGGGAATCCATGTCGAAACCTAAGGTCTCCCCAAAGTTATGCAAGAATTCAAACACCATCAAAACATTGCCAAAAGCTTGTCCGGGAAGTTTAAGACCTGGGATTCTCTCTAGTTCAGGCAAGGGTTTTTGATCTAGTTCCAAATCTTCACAAGGTTTTCTCAATTCGCTCAAAATCTCCATTTCCAATCTTCTTTGTTCCATTTTTTTCTCTTTGTTAGCTTGTTTTTCAGCCAAGAGTTGTTGCTTCTTTTTTTCGCGTTCTTCCAGTTTCCTTCGACTTTCCAGAGATTTTACCAAAGCCATGTGCTGTCTTCTTCTTTCCCGTTCCTGGACAAAAATTTTACACTTAATCATGACTTTAGACATTCCCAAGATTTTATTTGAAGAACCGTTTTTTTTTTTTAAGCAGAAGCAATGTTAGTTGACTTAAGTTTTTGAAATTAGCATTTATTAATAGGTCATAGTGTTTTAGAACCCGGTATATTGAGAAATTACGGAATGACTCGAAAGTATTTTGTTATTGTTTCTACTGGGTAATATGAATATGGTAAAAATGTTAATGTTATTGCAATATATTGTAGGTTTAATCAAGATTGTTCCAAAAATGTGTTTATTAGGTGCAAGCTACTGCTCAACATAATAAATCTGATCTGTTGAATATTGTGAACTGAAACTTTTGGAACAATTAAATATTCGTTTATGAAATTGAATGATATATGAATAAACCATCACCCATAAGTGAATCACCAGTTAACAAGTCAAGTTTTCAAGCAGTTAAGACACCAGCATTTAAATTTCAGTTTCAACATTTCATGCTGGAAGAAACATATTTTTGAACTTGTTAAATTCAACAACTAACATGTTGAAAAAAGAACGAACATAAAACAGCCGACATGCTCAAGCACAAGAACATTAGCACCGTAAAATGCATGGTGGCCATACCAACTCAACAGTGTAGAGCATTTCTTGCTGTTTACTGATCTCCTGAATGTACATCTAAAGGAAGAAATAATAACGTTAAGTAACAACTGAATTACAACACACTTCTAAATATTTTGTACATAACACAGTGAAAGGTATATTTACTCTTCCAGTTACTTGTTCTAGGTGGACATTCATATGCTTGATTTGGAAGGTTTGAGTCAACAATGTATAATGTTTTGCTAATCGTGAAGAATACAAAACTGTATAATGATCAAGGACTGGTGAAATTAAACAGACAAGACTATTCAAACTACAATGTGATTGTTCAAACTGAAGGAAAAACGATTTGAATTGCAATGGCCAAAATATGTTTTCTCACCTGCTCTTTGATCATAGATGCTTGCTGCCTCTTCAATTCTCTTTCCTACAAAGAAATAGCTGTTAGGTTGCAAATGTGAAATTTTTTTTTTACCTAATTAATATTCAGGGATTGATTGCACCAACATAACAAGTACATTCATTGTATTCAAAAACTATTCACATTAATTGAGACAAATATAAAATAAAATTTGAATTTAAAAATTTGAGTTGTAGTTTTTTATATTTTGCTAGAAACAATAATAAAAATTAAATTTTGAGTTGACTTGCCTGTTGCTTCCTTTGCTGTTCTTCTTGTTTTTGTCTCTCCATTTCTTCTTGCCGTTTTCTTTTAGCCTGTCATGCAAAACATAACAAAAGCAAGTTACGAAAAATAAACGAATAATGTCAAGACCAACACATCACTACATCAATAAAACACAAATGTTATCTATAGCCTTCAGATATACCTCGGGTTCTATCAAAGATAAAAAGAAAGTTTTTAATTGATATTATACCAAAATGAAAGTTAATAGCAAGCTTAACATGACAACTTTAGAACTTTGAAAATATTTTTAATTTGATGTATTAATTTGGAACCCTCACTTGATTTATTAAGACATAAGAAGAATAATTCAAGTTACCTCCATCATTTGTTGAGACCGGATTTCCCTGTCTCTTCTTGCAGCCTCCTGACGTTCTGATCTTTCGATTTCCTTTGCTATCCTAGCCTGTTCTCTGTCTAACCTTGCAGCTGCCCTTACCGCCTGTTGTTTTCGGGCTAATTCTATTCGTTGTTCTACTGATAAATTTGTTCTCATAGCTGATTTTAATTCTTCTAATCTGAAAACATTGTTCAATTTTGCAGGAATAATAAAGTGATATCTGTACATAGGCTACTTGCTGCTGCCTATCTTTATTCAGTAAAGATGAGAATTCTGTAAAACATAGAAATCTAGCAACTTTCTCCAATTTACCTTTTTGTAACATCTTCTTCAGTCAAATGTACAAATTCACCATCCATAGCCATTTCAGGAGGCACAGGTTGGAGGTAGTTACCCAATATAACTCTACAGCTGAAAGTGAAGTTGTCCCTGGACAATTCAGCAATATTCTGACTCTCCAAATACTACGGATAAAATGAATTGTTTCGATTTTTTTTCGCACAGACACACAAGTGCTTACCTGTGTGACATCTGACATTTGTTTGAATTTATTTGAACAATCCGGAGCTGAGTAAGTAACATCGCCTTTCAAACCACCATTTTTAGTCAGTCCTCTGATCACAGTTTCTCTTTTCCAACCTGAGAAGATATAAATTGTTATTTCCTTCGAATTGATTTCTTGTGCTCCACGATTTAATGGATTACTATGGTTACATACCTAGCTCCAGCGGAATCCGGAGTGCCCTCTCATCAAATTGCTTCTGTTTTTTGACGGGCAACTCCACTTCCATTTCTGAGTCTGTGTGATTGGAATCGGTCAGATTATCAGAATCTGTTGATGCGTCCACAGTACTGGAATCGCTCAATGTTCCCTTGAATTTCTCCTGTAGGAGCTTATTGAACATCTTCTCGTCACCGCCAGCTTCGCTTATGTACTGTTGCGCAGCCAGGATGTTAGACTTCAAGAAGCTGAGCTGCTGGTTCATTGACGTGTTTGGGTCTAGCATCGGCATGGGTTTAATTCCTACAGATTAATAAAGATAAAATTATTCCCTGTGGTTGAAAAAATTCTCATCTATCCGATGAATTGAAATATGTATTTGAAAAATAAACAATAAAGAAGACAGCCCACCTAAAGCCCTACTTTGGGCCAAAAGCGAAGCAACAGTATTCTTCTTAGGTTTACTGACCCCTCGACCAAGGTTTCTCGGTCTACCTTCCTTGTGGTTAGACGAAGAACTTCCAGTGTTTGCTGGAGTGGCAGAGGTCGACGAAGTGGAACTTCCCCCATCTGATCCCTCATTACGACTGGGTGGCCTAGGGGAATCAGCAGAAGCAAACATCTGAATGAGCGAAGAGCTAGGGGCTGCAGGAGGAGCTTGGGACCCTGTCGGTATCACACGTCTTGGTTTTGGACCAGGTTTCCTTCGTGCTAAAGAGAAATTTGACGATCACTTTCTTTTTATCTACAAAAAACTGTTCAAACTTACAAACTCTGTCCATGCCTATATTAGCTGACATGTTGCTTAGAGAATTTAGAGAAGGATTTGTGATGCAGGTGCTTGGTGTTGAAGACTTGAGGGAAAGATTTAGCGGAACTTCACCTGTAGACTCCCCTCCATTATTGCTGCTAAAGGGGGATCCTGAGATACCGGAAGGACTACCATTGGTTGATGGCAATTTTATCAGTTCTATTCTGTCATGTGAATTCATTTGATGATGATCTTCTTGTGAATCCTGATGAATGAGTTGAGTGTTATTCTATACAAATTTCGATGGCTCATTCATTTTTCATGCAACAAAATAATTTAACTAATTGGAAGATCAATTTTATTCTCTCATGCATGCATTTCTTTTTAAAATAATGTGTTGTTAGCCTATGAGGAATTTTTCCTACTTCATGTTTTCAGTTCCACTGGTGTGCGTCCTACATGATTTATCAATTTTGATGAAACAATTAGAAAAGGTGGAGAAAATTCGAAAGATTTTTGGAATACACACCTATAGGAGTAAATATTACAGAATTAATTGGAGTGAAAAAATATCTTACGTTTAATTTCAGTCGTTTGTTGGATCTCTCCAAGGAAGAGGAAGGGTGAACACTCACTAATGGGGGATCTAGTGATATTGTCTTTTTTCTACCTCGATTGGTAGTTCCAGGAACCTTAGGCCCTACTATAGATGATGTATACTTGATAATTTCGGTGTCTGGAGGTAGACGAACGCCACCAAGTATTGAATTGGGATCGCTGCAAATTTAATTTTGTGTGAATAAATCTAAAAGTACTCACATAATAATTCACACTTCTTCAATCCAAACATGTTCAACGAGAACCTTAAGGAGTGGATGAAGAGTTGAAGACAACGTTAAGCGTTTTTGAAGAATGTTAATACTCAACGTTTTTGTAGAGGTTACTATTGTAGTTTCATATTGTCTTTTTTATTTACAAAATTGATGTATTTCTTACCCATTTCCTTCTAAAGCAGCACTAGAAAGAGAAGAATTTTTATGAAACATATCAAAAGAACTCACTGTAGTTACTTTGGCAATATTGTATTTTCTAACAAATACAGTGGCTGATATTGTTTTTTGTTCGAAGAATTAAAAGCTAGTTCAAAGAAGGAAATTAGAAAAAATAAAAATTTCATATTAGGAGATTACGCATATTTGGTTTTGAGGAGGTATTAGGATATAATCATCATTATCTTTCGCACATAGGCTTATCCAAGGGGTGAAGCGGTCATTAATTGTAGTGTACAAAGTACATATTGGAATTGTTTTGAATTGTAAGGAATTGGCCTGAATTGTAATGAATCGCAATGAATTGAATCCAATTGCCATGAATTTGCTATGAATTTTCGGGAATTTGCTATGAATTGCTATAGCTGTTTCAAGGTTGGTTAACCGAAACTTGAACCATACTCGAAAGCACGGTTCATTCTTCGGTAATTCGTTCTATAGTTTTATCTCTTTCTATTCTTCCTGTGAATTGTCAGATTTTTACTTGACATCCGTTCAACTCTAACCGTATGGACCCTCCATAACCAACCGTTTCATTCATGCAGAATTCGAATGAGTGAACCAACCATAACCAGATAACAAATCTATGGTTATGGAATTCAATTTTGGTGTAGACTTTGAGAGTTTACCTGTTTTAATAGTCGAAAGCTGATTGTTCACATTTAGGCAAAATTTTCTTCGAACTGATTTGCTCCTAAAAAATTTATGCGATGATTTCATCCTGATTCACTATAAATTTTTATGAGTAGAACTGAATTTTCAGGAATTGCACTGAATTGCCTGAATTATGTTTTCTGGTTCCAAAAGAATTGCTTGAATTGTCTGAATTGCGGTGTACAGGGTGATTCATTTATCTTGGTAACCCCAATTTTCTCGAAAACGCCCGAATATTTTTTCATTCTGTGAATGGCGTTTTGAACAAGTCAATGTCGACTTGAGATGCGCATAAAAATCTGCGGAATAAATAAAGACGCCAGGCGTCGCGGCGCTATCAAAAATTTTTTCTCCAGGGACATACCATTTTTATTATGTCATTCGAAAGATAATTCCATTTTGAACTTTTTTTCGAATACAATTTTTGTCCATTTCCTACCGTCAGCGATCCAGCGTGTTTTATGTTGATTCTATTCCATTTATTTTTTTTCTGTATTGTGGTAGTTTGCCTTGATTTGGAGACATAGATATGATTTTATGCCTTGAATACAAGAAGGCTAGTTTTCTAAACAATTTGCCTCTTTAAATAAGATCAAATATGTGGATACAGCAAGATGGGGCTCCATGTCACAACGCTGCCATTGTGAAGAGATATTGAGATTAAGAATTCGAAAATGAATGGACCCTTATATTTTGTGAAAAGTGACTTATGATGAAATAGGGAGATGATATAACTTGTGTATGGATCATAATGGCTAGATGACCTAAATTTGATTATGTTCCGTAAAATGACGGAGGCTCTGTAACTATTTTTCTATTATTTTATTCATCAAATATTAAATCTTATAATAATAAACATTTTTTTTTAATAACAAACGAAAAATTTCGAAATTCTATATACCGGCCATTATGATCCATACATAAATTATTTCATTACTTTGGTCAAAATATAAGGGTCCACTTGGGCACATGAGTATCTTATCTTCATTTTCAAATAGTCCAAGTTATTAGAATCAGTTTGGTATACCATATATTCAAGGGGACCCCTCAGAAAGTAATCCATGAGCGTTAGGTCTGGCGATATCTGATGGGTCCATTGGTTTCAATCCATTTTTTTCCGAATTCTTGATTTGAATATCTCTTGAGAATGGCAGCGTGGTGGCATGAAGCCCCATCTTGCTGTAGCCACATATTTCATCTTATTTGAAGGAGCACATTGACCAGAAAACTAGCCTTCTTGAATTCAAATCACAAAATCACATCTATGTCTCTAAATAAAGGCATACTACCACAATACAGAAAAAAATAAATGGAATAGAATCAATATAAAACACGCTGCAGATCGCTAACAGTTAGAAATCGATAAAAATTGTATTCGAAAAAAAAATTTGGAATGGAATTATCTTTCGAATGACATGATAAAAAAGGTATGTCCCTGGAGAAAAAATTTTTCATAGCGCCGCGACGCCTGGCGTCTTTATTTATTCCGCAGATTTTTATGCGCATCTCAAGTCGACATTGACTTGTTCAAAATGCCATTCACAGAATGAAAAAATATTCGGACGTTTTCGAGAAAATTGGGGTTACCAAGATAAATGAATCACCCTGTACAAAATTTTCATGACCGTTTCACCCCTCGGGCATATCACTATGTCGATCACGAAATGAGTAATCGACCTTTTCAGATAACGGACGAAAAACTAACCTCAAAATACTGGAAGGTATGCCAACACTACTGATTGTATTAGCACTCGACACTGCCGACGTCACCGCGCCCTTATCCGAACCGCTCATCATATTCATCGGACTACTGAATATACTGGAGGATGAGGTCTGCAGGGACATCTTCCCGTCAACGGAGCCGCTGCTGATGCTCACGTTGTTCCCGCTGTTCTTCAGCTTCTCCAACTGCTTCATGTTGTAGGACATGTCGTTGAGACCTGAGGAGGAAGACGACTTAGCCGCCTTCTTGTCCTGCTGATACCGCATCGACGTTGGGGCCGTCTGTATGGTCAGGCTGTGCGAGTTCTTGGAGGACTTTCCCGAACTGGGAACTGGACTAGAGCTGACCTTGAGCGACGGCGACGACGACGACCGCTGCTGCTGATGGTGTAGCGCGAAGGGAGAAGACTTGTCTTTGGCGTTACCGTGGGATTTGGAGCCTCCTTTGGAATTTTTTGACTTGCCCTGGCCGTGATGAGCGGAACCGGAGAGGGACGGCAGACCGGCGAGGGAGGCGTAGGGGTCGGTCAGCGACGGGAAGTTCAGGCCGGAGGCTTGGAGTCGGGCGAGGTAGTCTTGCGCCGCCAGGTGGGAGGCCATGGACCACCATGCTGCACCTGGAACGGAAAAAAGATACAGTGATAATGTGTCAATTGATTTTTTAAGGATTAATTATTTGGTATATAACAGATTGGTCCTACAGTTACTTTCAATTTTTCATCTCTGCAAACTAAGTGTGTTGATAATCCGAAGTCAAATAAGCTTAGGTATTTGTTAACATAACGCCATATATTAGTCGATTTGTGTCTGCATCATAAAGTTTTTCTCGATTCTTCTTCTCTTCTTCTTCTTCAGCCACTAGCTGTCCACTCCTGGACATAGGCCTCCCCAAGTTCCCTCCATCTGTCTCGATTCCTCGCTGCCAAATACCAGTTAACTCCGGCTATGCTTTTAATATCGTCCATCCAACGTTTGGGGGGTCTACCGACACTCCTCTTCTGCATTCGTGGTCGCCATTGTGTTATACGCCACGTCCATCTTGTCTCTTCTTGTCTGGCTATATGTCCTGCCCATGACCATTTTGACATTGCTGTCCGTTGGATGACGTCATCGACTTATTTTCGCCGTCTCAGATCTTCGTTGCGGACATGATCTCGAAGGCATACCCCCACCATCAATCTCTCAACTGCTCGCTGAGTTGTTCTTAACTTGTTCGCTGCTCGAGTCGTCAGTGTTGTTGTTTCTAGTCCATATGTTAAGACCGGGAGGACACAAGTATTGAAGACCTTGGTTTTAAGATTAATGGGAATATCTTTGTTTTTCAGTATATTCCCTAGTTTGTCTACAGCAGCCCAGGCCATTCTTATTCTCCTGTTGATCTCTGCTTGTTGATTTTCTTTTCCTAATTTTATGAGATGTCCAAGGTATACATATTCACTCACTGAATCGATACAAGTACCGGCTATATTTATTGGAGTTGTGCTTTTTGTGAGTATTTTGGTCTTAGAGGTGTTCATGGTGAGCCCAACCCCCTCCGAGACTATTCTCAAGTCGAGGATCATTTCCTTCAGTTCTTCCAGGTCGCTACTGACAAGAACGATATCGTCAGCAAAACGGAGGTGGTTCAAATAGCGACCGTCAATGTTTATTCCTTTGCGATCCCAATGAAGTTGTTTAAACACGTCCTCTAACGCCAAGGTAAACAGCTTTGGTGAAATTGTGTCTCCTTGCCTGACACCCCTTTGTAGCTTAATTTTGTCTGTTGTCAGTTCTTCGTTTATTTTAACCTGTAGTGTGGCGTTATCGTATATACTTCTGAGCAGCTCTTTGTATCTACTATCTATTCTCGCATTATCCATTGCGCGAAATACAGCCCAAAGTTCTATCGAGTCAAAGGCTTTATTGTAGTCAATGAAGGCAAAGTGTAGTGGGATGTTATATTCATTACATTTTTCAATTAGTACTTTGACGTTTTGAATCTGTTCGATGGTGCTGAAGCCTTTGCGAAAGCCTGCTTGCTCTGTGGGTTGGTAGCTGTCGAATTTTCCACATAAGCGGTTGGTGATGATTTTCGTGAGCAGTTTGTAAGGATGCGAGAGAAGGCTTATAGGACGGTAATTTCCTATGTCTAGTTTGTCACCCTTTTTGTGCAGTATTACTACTTGGGCGTTATTCCAGTCATCAGGGATCGTTCCACTCTGAAGGCACCTGTTGAAGAGGACCTGTAGTGACCCTAAGACGGCAGTGCCTCCTAACTGTAGCATCTCTTTAGTAATACCGTCCTCTCCAGGAGCACGACCGCTTTTCATCTGAGATAAAGCTAGCATAATTTCATCCTGCGTAATATCAGGTAGGTCTTCCGAGCCAACATTTGATACGTGTACTGGTTTTACGTTTTGAGGCTTTGGGTGTTTAGACGAATACAAAGTTGTATAGTATCGCTCTGTTATGTCAAGAAGATCATTTCTACTGTGTTTTACTTGTCCCTGTTCATTTTTCAGTTGATGTATTCGTGTTTTTCCGATAGAGCCAATTTTTGTCAATACCTTCATATTTTTGTTGTTCTCTATTGTCGTCCGTATGAGTTCCGTGTTGTAATTTCTTACGTCTTCTCTTATCTTTTTTCTGATATGTCTATTTAGTTCTTTATATTCTGTCGTGTCCTTATTTAAAGTTCTTCTCTTTCCCATGAGATATTTTGTTGTTTGGGATATTTTACTCTCTTTAGGTTTTTTGCCATGGCAAACTTTTTTCGTTGCCGTTTTGATGTCTGTTTTAATTTTGTTTTCTATTTCGTTTAGGCTCATTGACAACAGTTTGGTTGGTGAAAGACTTCTCTTATTTAAGCAACTCTGATATTCTTGTTCGTTCTGTTTCAGCTCTGATAGTGTTGGAAACTTTTTCGGATGTATATTTTTTTTTCTTTCCTGGCCTATGTTTATTATTAATTTTGCTCTTACCAGTCTATGGTCACTTCCCAGATCGAATCGGTTCAGAGAGGTGACATCTGCTACCAAGTATCTTCTGTTGCTTATGATATAGTCGATCTCGTTTTTCGTTCTAGAGTCCGGGCTCTTCCATGTCCATCTTCGATTTTCTGGTTTTTTGAAGAAGGTGTTCATCAAATACAGGTTCTCTCTCTGAAGGTAATTTACTAAAGTTTCTCCTCTTTCGTTTATATTTCCTAGGCCAAAATTTCCTCTGTTAGGGATGTTATCTAAGTTAAGGTTTCCTACTTTGGCATTGAAGTCACCCATGATAATAGAGTAATATGCTTTCTCCGTTTTGATTGCCAAGGTTATGTCCTCATATAACTGTTCGACCTCGGTGTCTTCAGCGGAACTAGTAGGAGCATATACTTGTACTATCTGGAGCCTATATCTTTTAGAAATTTCCAGCACTATATAAATTACCCTCGGTGAAATCGAGGACATTTTTATTACTCTATTTTTAATTTTCTTGTTCACCATGATAGCTACGCCGCCCAAATATGTATTCGTTGCTGTATTGTTTGCATATAAAAGGTGTCCTGATTTGAGCGTTGTACATGCTTGTTGTTCTGGTCGTCGTGTCTCACATAGGCCCAGTACGTCCCATCTTATGTGTGTTAGTTCTTCCTCCAGTTCTTCCAGTCGGTGATCGGACTGCAAAGTTCTTGCGTTGAATGTGGCTATGAAGAGATTTTTTCCCGTGGTTCGGTGTTTGATAGGTTTAAACGAATTTTTGCCTCCCCCAGAATCCGTGAGGCAGCCTTTTTTCAAAGGGTGGGAGTTGCCATTTACTGATCTACCCACCTGGGGTATACTTCCTATTGTTGTTTTAAAATTCGTCATTTGAAGGTTTGAGGGTTTTTGGCTGTTATCTTCCACGCTGGCCTTGCATGTTGGAAGATGGAAAGGGAATAGGCAAGGACAATAAGAGTAGGTAGGAATTTAGGGTGGGACTTGATTTTCCAGAGTATCGGAGTTTGGAAGAAATCAAGGCTCGCGAAGGCAGGGGCGCTTCCCTGTGATAGATATGTCTTAACTGGGATGGTTAAGAGTATCTACCCGCTACCCATTCTCGATTAATCATGTCATTTTACGCGTCGAATTCCCGTCATTTGCAGGAGGTTTTAATTTTCTGCTTCAATATGGAGAAATCTGCAGCCGAGTCTCATCGAATGCTCTCAAATACCACTATTAGTGAAAGAACGTGCCGAAGTGGTTTCAAAGCTTCAAGAACGCCGAAGACCAACATGGCGTTGGAAGAGAGAAGGTTCCGAAGATGCAGAATTGGAGGCCTTACTTGATCAAGGCAGCGTTCACAAACTTACTCAGAGAGTAGAGTAAGAGTATGGCCATATGATCAGAAATATACTTCGGTCTTTATACCAAACTCGTCGTTCACAAACTTACTCATTCAAAATTCAAACATGTGTATAGGTTATGAATAATACTTTTGCATCATATACATTTTTTATATATCATTTTTATATTGAATTGTTGCTATCATGAATGAATAATAGAAGTTTAAAAGAAAAATTCTCTCTAGTCGTACATTTTCAGTTGTGTCTCCGCAGTATAGTCCATTTTTCTTTTATTTGAAAAGCAGAGCACAACCGTGTTTTTTTGATGATTGTGAGGAAACTGATAAATGTTCTCAGGACTTTGAATTACTTTTAATGAGACAGAAACAATGAAAAAGGATAGTATTGTCTATAATCTTCTCTTGCAAGCAGAAAAATAAAAATGTTTTTACATGTTTTGTTGTTTTATTGACTCTATGCCAGAAAAAAATTAAATACTTGGTAACAAGAAATAGTTTCATTTGAGGAAGCTAACAAAAAGAAGTTGCAAAAATATTGTATGAAAGATAAAGCAAAATATGAATGAATCTTGACAGATCTAAACTCTCGAATATAACAAAATATCAACGTAGATTTCAAATCAGGTACAAAAAATAGTTATTGTGGGACTTTTCATGTCTCGATTTATTTGAACTTGAACGGACCACTCTTTTTTTTCTTTACCATTATCTCTTGCTAAAGTTCACTTTGAGCTTCGTTAATTCACTGCTAGCAAATTCATTAAATTTATTAATCATTAAAGTAATTCTTTCCTATATTTCTTTATTTCACAGAATAGTTGTTTCACGTGAAAAATTAATTGTTTCGTATTTCGTTATTGAAATGAAACAAGGGAGAAAGTACTGGGTAGCGATGGACAATATTTTGAATCATAACTTTAATGTATAACCAGTTTTTTACCATGAAGCCTCGAATATCAGGAAAAAAGGCGGGAGCAAAGTTGTACACCTAATAGATAAAAAACCGAAAAATTATTGGGGTTAGTTCAGTACAAAAATTTCGTAAGGCCATCCATGTTTAAGATAAAGAGCGTTAAAGAAAAAAATAATACAAATTTTTTACTGGCAAGTATTATTGAACATAACTTTTTCAATATTAGATTCATTGGGCAAAATTTCAAGTGAAGATACTTGTCCGGGATTGTTCCCTTAAAATATCCTAAAAGTGTGGTGACAGTGGAGTAAGCCTACAGAAGAAATAACTCTTGAAATAAGGATATCTCAGGTATGGTAACTCTGCGGAAAAAAATATTTTTGTATTTTTGTAGAGATCTACAACTTTTATTTAAGTTTTTTTCTTGATAAAATTTATAGTTTTCGAGGAAAAAAACCCAAATTTTGACCTTTGACCCTGAATAACTTTTGACGTACCCATAGGATCGATGGGGACTTTTAAAAATTCATTTGTAAAGGTCAACCGTAGCTCTCTACCAAAATTTGGATCCCCGTCAATTTTTGTTATTTGACCACTATTTTTATGTCTAAATTGACCGGACTATTTAGCCTCACCAGCACCTGAACCTTCTAGTCAGTTTCCTCTGGTTCAGTTTGAAGAAGTATGTCCCAAAACACACACAGGTTTCTGGTCGGCCGGTTTGGTACCGGTCATCCAAATCGCACGTTGATTGGTGAATGGGACCTTGCATCACGCCGGTACCAATCAGCGTTCGATTTGGACCACCGGCATGAAACCGGCCGACCAAAAACCGGTGTGTGTGTGTATTGGGACTATGGGAGAAATAAATTACATATAAGTTTCACAAAAAAAAAATTGATGCATTCATGAAATCAAATTACGGTCATAGCAGATTTCTTGCTCAATCCTTCGCAATTTCCCCTATTCATTTTGAGGGGTATAGATGAATAAATTAAGAATTATCACTCGAAAAAAATGTGATGCATCAATAAAAAAAATTGTGGCCATAGCAAATTTCTTGCCTGGTATCTACAAAGACCTTATATGGGCAACAACATTAACACAAAACGAGGAGCTACAAATTTTGGTACTCCGATAAACCCCCTTAAGTTCCTACGGGTCCACGAGAATTGATTGAATAGAAAAACCGAGTTGCGCGGCAAAAACCGAAAAGAAACGCATCACGCGGAGCGACAAGCACTGGAGAATTCAGAGAAGAAAAAGCCGCGGACCTTCCTGTAACGGAAAAGTTATAAGAAATGATGAAATTTCGCCGATCGATCCCCCATGGCGGAACTATAACTATAATTGACGCGCGAGGATCGCCGATAATAATTGTCGCGCGACAGGGCGGATAAATGAATTATGAGTCCTCTTCCTGAGCTGAATGTAGCGAGGCAAGCCGCGGAGAGCGGAGGAAAGGGGAACGTAGTAAATCAATAAATGAAATATATTGTGCTCTGTACAGTTTAGCCGGGCTGGATACGCGGGTCCCAGTATGGTAGGAACAGGTTGCGTTATTATATGGATTTTTCGGAACAACGTTAACGAGTGGGAGAGAGGGTCTAGGCGATGCTCCAAGACGGGACACGTCGACGACAACACTCGACTTTGTGGCCGTTTCCCTGGAATAGCTCGATCGCTTCTTCACTCTGCAGCCCGAAAAAATTGTAAAAGGACGAATAATAAAGATTGATTGAATGATTGATTCGATGGGTGAACCGGTCATGAATCGTGGTGTACAGAGTATCCCAAATTGTTTGATTTTGGCAGTTTCTGGTACTTCTAGACTAGATAGAGAAAACGTTGAAAGTAGTCCTGGGCTCAATTTTCGTGAAAACACCATTAGTGAAAACCGTTTCACGATATCTGCATTTGTTTTGAAGATATAACCAAATTTTGATATTTTATCGATTTCGGAGATAAGCCATAACTTTTTCATTTTCGAAAATATGTATCTGAATAAGAATAAAACTTTAAACAAGCACTTTTCAACTGGGTCCCAGACACTATATTCAATTCTTTTTCTATGATATAAGATGAAAAAGAATGTGTGCGTAATAAAAAAAAATATTTTTTTTCACCCTTAGTACACGAGATAAAAAAAATTGAATATAGTGTCTTATTTCCAGTGAAGAAATGCCTCTATAAAGTTTAAATCGTTTCAAGATATTTTCGTGAATAAAAAAAGATATGGCACATTTTGGAAATCGATCAAATATCAAAAATGAAAAAATAAAATAAAGATATCGTGAAATGGTTTCCACTAATGGTGTTTTCACGAGAATCGAGCAGAGGACTCCTCATAACGTTTTTACCTATCTAGTCCAGAAGTACCAGAAACGGTCAAAATAATGCAATTTGAGATACCCTGTACAGCGGCTTGCCGAATCAACTAAAACATTTAGAACATTATCAACATTGATACTAAATTGGAGTAAGCTTAACTTAGTAGTTGTAGTGCTAACGTTAGTATGAGCATTCACTGTATTTGGAAATTTTCAATGCAGACCATCTCTTTAAATGTACATTTAAACCAATTATTGTCGCAACACACTATTTTATAATTTCAAAAATCGAAACTATGTTGCCTAAATATTGGCCGTGGTGGTGCAAACATCAAGTGCAAACATCAAAATTGAATATCGTTTTAAGACATTTTCGTTAATAAAAAAAATTATGGTACATTTCGGAAAACGATATGAAAAGATTTTGAAAGTTTTTTCATATCTAGGCAATAATTTCTTCGACCTGATTCGCTCCATACAAATTTTATGTGATATCATTCGAAAATTATTGAATTCGGCTTTTTTCTGGGACTTGGTGGGAAAACCCAGAGAATTTTAAAAAAATCCAAAATTCTACCAAGGAGCGGTATATAGATCTTGAAGAGCTTCCAAAGAATACATTCTTTGAAAAAAAGTTTGAATATTAAATTTTTTTGCACTCAGCATAATTTTTGTTTCTGAATGAATATGGGGTGTCGTGGAGGGTGAATTCTTGCCCGAAAAATTCGGGCGGTATGAGGCTTCTGCAGAGAACCTTCAGAGCGTTTTGAAAATTCATTCTACACACGGAGTATCAATTAGAAGTCTCAATATGGCACCTAATAATCACTAGCTACAATAATTTAATTTTGGAAATTATATTTAGACCAATGCAACGATTGGAGCAGGAATATACATTTTTCTCTTTCAGTATCGTAATGAGTTCATTACAGTACTAAAAGTAGTGCTGTAATGAAACTCATTACAGCATTGTTTTCAGTTATATTTTTCGTTTTGTGGTTGTCACTACTGACCTCAGATCCTCTCAATTTTCAAATCAAATCAATTCAAATTCCGTAATCTGTCAAATTTCGTAAGTCACACCAACTGCCAAGATACAATACAAAAGTCACTAATCTGAATTTTCATTTGAATTTCGAGAGTATTTCACGTAACTTGACTAAAATAGAGAAAATATCGTCTAATACTGGTTGCAGAAGGCAATTCCAACACTCATGCTTTCGAATTGCATTCGTGTTGCAATAGGAGCTCATTCTGCAACTTGTTTTAGAATATACTGTTAGAATTGAGAACTCGATCTCATCAGAATAGAAATAATAAAGGAAAAAAAGATTTTTATCTCCTATATAAGAGAAAACGCTCAATATCATAATCCCAATTTTCAGCTTTCAAAGAGATCAAGTTCTGCATAAACGTATATTAGGCACTCGAACTTTGTATGATGTGAAAAAGAAACTTCATTGACCTTATTCACTATGGATTTCTATAAATAGGATTGAATTTTTATGAATTGCCATGAATTGTTTTGAATTTTCATGAATTATCCATCTATTGTCATGAAATATCGTGCATTTCTTGAAGTGCGTGAATTGTTTAAATTGCCTGAATTGTTTTCTTTGGTACCGAAAGAATTGCTTGAGTTTTTTGAATTGCGGTGTACAAAATTTTCAAGACCGGTTCACTTCCGGATTGCATAATGATGAAATATGAATAATGTTCTTCGATCTTTCACACGTAATAATAAAAGAACTAAACTGTTCATTTAAATGAAAACCCCATTATTTAAACAATGCAATAGGGTCTTAAGCTTAAGCAAACACTTCCTTTCACACTGTATTTCGGGTATGAAGAAGATTTTCATTTGAATGATTGACTTTCAACGCAGTTGGCCGCTTGGCTCTCAAAAAGGTGATGTACAGTCGAACCTCTATAACTCGAACCCCTCTTCAACTCGAACTTTCTCAGCGTTCCCTTCACATTTTCGAAAATTCCCTGTATTTTGACCTCTATAACTAGAATTTCTATAACTCAAACACCTCTTCAACTCGAACTCATTGCTGCGCCTGGTCGAAGTAAAAATCTCTTCAAGTCGAACATTCGAAAACAGTGCGGCTTGATTCGATGAAAGTGTTATCGACTTTTTAGGGAATTCCCTTAAGTAAGCTTGCGCTTTCAATAAATGGAGCTGCAACTAATGAAGTCTTTACTCTTATATTCAAAATAAGCAAGAAATTTTAATTCCATCGTCTAAAAAATAAATAATTCAAACAAACCTCAATATAATATGATTTTTTTATGCATTTTTGTTTTCAGTTGATATTTTAATTAATTCAAAATTTATTTTATTTTGTTGTTATGCATGTAATAATAAATTTTTCTTGTCAAGTTTGAGTCAGGTAAGTTTAACTCTCCATAACTCAAACTTTTTCGGCTTTCCCTTCATGTTTGAGTTATAGAGGTTCGACTGTATTTCATGTCATACATGAAGACCGGACTGGACTTTGATTCAACTCCAATAGTTTCAAAAGTTTATCTTCAGGATTTATGCACGTGCAAATACAGATCTAACGGGAAATTGGTGACGCTGCATGATGCTTCCCAGCTGACCTTTTGACGAGTCAAGGGTTATCCTTGCTATATTCACTTCTTTGCCTTATTGTTCACCAGTAGGTAACAATTTTTGCCTTTATTTAAAAGGGTTCCGCTCAAAGATCTCTTAGGTATTTCCAAGTAAACATGTGAGTTTCACATTTTTATATTTTGAACCCGGAAAATCGAGGAGTTAAGTTTTCGTTGGACCACACCGTAGGTATTATATGAAAACTCCAAAACTCCACTACTGTTTGACACATGGTACTTCATTTTCCTCACAAGTTATATTTTTCAATATGCTCACACAAGCTGCAAGTTAGCACTCCACTCAGAGTACAAGGAATTTATTGGAAACCTTATCTTCGGAATGGATGACGAAATGAGTAATATTAGGTTTGTTCGCGGGTCCAATTCTGAACCGGTTCGTTACCAAGTCCAGAATGAATAAACTAGGCTTTATTTCCGAACAGATTCTGATCTAACCTCACTGCTAAAGTTCTTGGAATCAAAAAAGGGCTGTGTGTTTGAACAAAGCTATTAGTACTCTGCCTATGCCGAACTCTCATAGCTCTATTTTCGAAGACGCCAGGGGCATTGGCCCTATACCTTAATTTGTACGGAGGCGGGTAGAAAGTCATCCAAGACCTCCCTGGGGATCTACCCACGACCCTAATTCCGTAACCAAGACGTGGGGACATAAAATAAGGAGTCAAACAGTGAACAGTCCCCTCTTATAACGAGAACTGTACATCGGGTGACTTCGAGCTCCGAACCCATATCCCAATTAACCCAGGCAAGAAGTGAGAGCGACCAGGACAGTTATGCTGAAGAATACCATATTAATTGGTGTCCCAGCAGCCGAAACAAGTTGCCTGGATGGAATTGGTGTTGCGTTAATGTCTAACACTCGCTGGCACCTTCAAGAACTGGCCGGTGCCGCCGGCTAGTCTATCGAGCTTTTCCCCTACCTCAAGGTCACAAAAAAGGACAACTATGTTAAAGTTTACCCAACCGATAATGATGAAACAATACATTTGTCCTTGGTTACTTTGGACCCGGATGTATTCCGTTGCAAGTTGACCAATCATTGAGTGCTCTCATTGATAATACCAAATGTTGATAAACGGAATTCACTTACTTGCAGCCGGTATTCCGAGGCTCGCGGCCTGGCTTGCCGCCACCGACAGAGTATTGGTGTAGGCGTTGCTGTATGCCGCCGCCACCGACGACGTAGGGAAGTTGGGCATCGCACTACGACCACCAGGTGAACTCGGCGGCATGAGGCCGAAAGGCAAGCCGGAGGCGGCAGCTGCCGCTGCAGCGGGATGGGGCGGCATGCCGAAGCCTCCACCAGCGGCGAACAGGTTTGCAGCTGCTGCGGCATCTCCTCGAGGCCAGTAAGCTGAAATGGAGATCAATCAGTTTATTGTATTATTTGAAAGAAATATGTCATCTGTGTAACTCTTAGATAACGCGCTCATATGCGTTTTTCTGTCGCTCGATTGTTTTGTCGCAAAAATGAACCACTCTTAATTTAAAGGCCAAATAATCGCTGCGACTAAACAGCAGCATGAATTGGTTGAGGCTTTCGCGGTCATCGTTCAATGTCACTTGTTGTTTCGAGCAGTTCGGCCGTCGTCGTGGTTTAATTCTCGACGTTTCGCCAGTTCGAGTGTCTGTCATCTTCAGGAGTTATACTTTCAGAAGATATTCTCGCTTAAATTAGTTTCCCCAAAAATCGCAATTGATAAAAAAAAGATAGCGCAATAATTTCATTTTTTCCCCTCACAAATGAATGAAAAAATTTGTGTTACACTTATGCTGTCTTGTGCTATGAATATTTTCCCGAAAATTCTTCAGATTTTCTGGAAAATTACGAGAATGGAAAAAAGTCAGCCCTTCACTTTTTTTTTCCGACGAAAATTGTTTTATATGATTGTGTCGCAAGTATGTCAACTAGTTCTGGTCAGATTTTTAGGAAAAATATACAAGTTTTCCTCATATGGAGGGAAATAGAAAAAATTAGTAGATTGTGGGAAATTCTGCATACCAGACAACAGTGGGTGTAGAGTTAGACCAGCATTTTCTAGAAAATTTTTGTTGTGCTGAATTATGCTAAGTTTGTGCTTCTTTGTGCCGTTGATATTTTGTTGTTATTACTGTTCCCGAGATAATTTACCAAATGTGTTGAGCGAACACGTGTTTCGTACAACACAAGCACAAGTGCTAGGCCAACTTTACACACAATGTTGCCAGGTATGCAGAATTTCCCACAAATTACTAATTTTTCTTCATATGAGGGAAACCTTGTTGATTTTTTCTAGTAATCTGACCGGCCCAATTATTTGAAAAATTTTTGTCGAAAAAAATTAAAAATGCTCCGCGCAGTTTTTTCGTTATGGTAATTTGCCAGACATTCTGAAGGATTTTCGAAAAATATTTACGGCACAAGATAGTACAAATTTTTCCTTTCATTTGAGTATAGAAAAAACGAAAATTCTGGATTTTTTTCAATTTAGATTTTTCGGGAAACTAGAAAAAATTTTGGAAAAATTCGAACGGCACAAGTCAGTACATGTGTAGTACATTGTTTTCAGTTCTTGGAATCCAATTTTTCGAAAACTGCTGGACTGGCACATTTTTTCGGTTTTTGAGATACCTATTTCGAGATACACATGGAATCAGGAAAACATTCAACGGCAAAAAGCAACCGAACAAAAAAAAAAAAATCAAAAAGGCATCGGACAAAGACGATATCACTACGGATCCGATGCTTGATCATTCATGTATCAAAACCAGATAGATACAGTTCAATGGGCTTGACGAATATGTTCTTTCATGATCTTTTGAATATTTAAACGTATTTTGGAGTCCCCAGTGAAATCTTGAAAATTGAAAATATCCTCATTTTTGTTGTATCGATTGAACTTATTGTAGGTAAGTGTGGCAAGAGGAATAAGGTGAAAATATTGAGAGCTGGGAAATTACCTCCAAACAAGCTGGCTGCATCAAGCAATGAGGCTGGATCCGATTGGTTAGAATGTTTATTGGAGCCTGAATTACCTTCGCTACTCTTTCCATTCTCTTTATCCATTTCCACCCAGCAGAACTGCAACAGAAAATCGAATTAGCGATCAAACGAGCATTTTGGATAGTACAAACGAGAATTACCCAAATATGATCACCCGGAAAGCTGAAAATACTAAGTTCTCAGCAAGTTCAAACCGAATTGACGCTTCTTGGACGAACAATTCGTATCCAGTTCCGCGGTCAGGATTATGTCGAAATCGATACAATTTTTCAAATCTGTCAAACGGAAGTTTATGAGAGACATGTAATATTGCGTATTTCGATCTCATTATTTTGATATAAAACTGTATGACTGAACAGCAAAATGTAGTAGGCAAGTTTCATGCATTATTCAAGTTTCTGTGAATAGTTGATCACAGAGAATGGATATCTTTGAATATAACTTACAGTAGGGATTGACAGAAACACTGATGTGTCACATTGATTTTTCGATTCGAAGAAGAAAAAGTCGGGAAAAGTCAAATGTAAATATTTCATATATTATTTTTATACATTTGAATCTGAAAACTGAGGATGGTTTGGGATAATCTTACTTAGAATATCTTCAAACATGAATCTTGGGTCCTGAGTGTATGTTTTGAGAATCGTGAAGGTAACTTCCCTCATCTGCCAGAATAGATTTTGGAATATTGTAGGACCGCTATCAACTGATTGTTGAAGGGATAGCTAAATTTATGATACAAATGTCAATGCAAAAATTACTAAGATCCGTTTGCACCATCGTTCCTTAAAATTAAGGATCCCTTAAATATTGACAGTTGCACGACTGTCACTCAAATGGAATTCTTACGTAAGGGACCTTAGAATATAGAACAATATTTTATTATCTATGTAGGGACCCTTAAATAGTTCTATCTAGTGATATTTCAGTTTTTCATGTTGTTTAACTTCACCCTAGTTCAATAAAGCCTTTTCATTGGCTGGCCGGATACAGATGATAGTTGTCATTTCCTTAACCTAGCTTTAGTGTCATGTTGACGATAGCATGCTAGTTGAAATTTCAAATTTTTTGCTATAATTTCATAAAAAAAACAAATATTCAGTCAGTTTGACAAATTATTTTAGGTTATAATCCCATGATTAAATTTGAGGTTAGGTTTAAGGATCGAAACGTCACTTAAATATTTAAGGAACGATGGTGCAAACGGATCTAAATGATATTTATGGAATATTTCATTGATTTCGATAAAAATTCAGCGAATTAGATGGACTAGTGTATGATACTCTCACAGAAGGCTCATTCTAGCACTAGTTCATTTAAAAACTCGCAACTTCGTGGCTTGTTTTTGAATTTTGAATTCGTGTAAGAATATCAATGTCTTCTGCATTTGTATCAAGAATAACTATTCTCTAATTCTGAGTCAAATCAGCTCATTCCGCCATATTCATTCTAGCACAGTTTTCATGGTAATATTAATTTATTGTTCATATGTTGACCCCCTGCCATGGATTCATTTATTATCTGTTAAAACAGTTTTGCCAATCAATATTTTTGAAAGCAAAAATCACTTAAGGACATTATTATATTATCGTCAATATATTGTGGTCTCGAGCGCTACGTATTTTATTAGGGGCTTATAAAAATCCATACTATAATACATATTACAAATGTGAAAGTCCGTTTGTTTGTCTTCTTAGAACTCAGTAACTAGTCCGTTTTTGATGAAAATTCCACTATAGTGAAGAGAATTCTTTCCTGAAGGCTTTCATGTAGAATCCATCACTATGTAATGAATAAATGAAGAAGAATATCAATTTGTCATGAACAAATAGTTAATAAATTGGTTGACTTCAGAATTTTACGAATCACGCTACACTGAGAGAAATAAATTTGTTTTTATCAATAAAGTATTTATTTCGAGATTATTCATTAACAGACAAATCCAATTATTAATCTTTAATTTATTTATTAACTAACAGATCTTGCCTCTGAAAGAATTCATTCATATATAACGAAATATTTATTTACACGGTATTTGTTAATATTTAATATATTTGGGTATGATGTATTTCATTTAAACTGCAGTTCTCTTCAAATATAAGATATATTAATTGAAAACATATGTTCATTTGGTAATAAACGAACGTTTGGTTTCTTTTACTAAATGATTCTAAACTTCCACCACTCCACGATATGTTTACTCAAAATACAGGATTTATTAACAATGAACAAACCGCATTTGACATGTTTCAGTCATTTTGGCTAGTTAACATTGTTCGGTGGTCGGTAGATTCAACTACCCGACTCCTGCCGATAAATCGCGAATGACGCAATTGGATGAAAGGTAAAAATCGAATCATCGATGACCACCGATAGCGAATATCTCTCCAAAGAATTCTTCACGAGCGTCATAGTTCATGAAGAATTAAAACTAACAAACTAACATCGAATTCTGGGAGAGTCGCCAACCGAAGATCAGATGGAACCTTCAACCTTCCCAATGGCACAGTGGTTAGCGCATTGGACTAGTAATTCGAGGGTCGCAGGTTCAAATCCTGCACGGACTGGTCATTATTCCAGAATTCACTTCCGTCTGCAAAGCCATTAATTTTCAATTTTGCTATCAGACGTTAACATTCATTCATAATTCATGCAGTTTGTTAATTATTACTAAATATATTTATTTCAGTGTAATGCGTCTTTATTCGGTATTATTGAATGTTATTATTCATAAATAAATGTGATATAATATTGAGTGAAGGTGATTTGCGAAAACTTAAATAAATTCTTTATTTCCATGAAAGAAATATTTATTTGTCCATTTGGCCAATAAATGATTTATTAACTATAACGCATGATCGATAATATCAAGTGAATACTTCTCTCAGTGTAGGTAAACTATAGTAGATAGAGGAACATGGTCAGGGACAATTTTGTATTGCCCGAAAAATTCTACAAAAAAGTCCGCGATGGCATATGACTAACTTCTGAGGGTAAAGCACCATTACCAATTTTAATATTTTCAAATCAATCCAAAATAACGTTCCCTTTGACGAGGCCTTTTGAATGGCTTCGAATGAATTCATATAAAAATTTATGTGACCGTTATGTGCGGCATTTATTGCTGATGAAAAATGATTTTTACCTGCGCATATATTTCTGATGGATATTTCTTGAGAGATCAAATGAAGAAGATAATTGAATTTGAGCAAGAAATTATAAAATATACGTGAGATCGTTTAGTCACGTCCTCTTCTTCAAGATGTATTTATAAAAGAAGGGGCGCGCGAGCGATAGACCTATGAATCCTTCGATCATTCAGATTTGGAATAGGATCGTGAGTAAGAACGTTGTGTAGCTGAATCGATTCAATAAGGAATTGTGAAGTTTTTTTCTCATGAAGGTTGCGCGCATCTTTTGATAAATTGAGTTTGTTTTCAGTTTTATTCATCGTGGGAGATTTAGATACATGCTTATAAATTTTTTTATGTTGGTTATTATGTTAAATATGAATGTAATTACTTTTTTATTTGAATTTCCGCAAGTGAGGTGATTTTCTGTTCTCACATTTATCTGATGCACAGAATCTGAATGTTATGGCACAGAATGGAATAACGCATAATATAGCGTTTTACGATGAAATATTTCCCTGATACCTAAACGCCCCGATGTGAAAAAGCGGCCAAAGTAAGCGGCCGAAATCTTCAAAAATACCCTAACTCACAGACCAGTGGCGTCCGGATCGATTCAGTTTTATCAATACGAATTCGATGTATAACGGGGAAACAGAAACGCAACAAGCTTTTCCATATTTGAAAGAAATAAAGTGATATAGGACATTAATTTTTCCATTCAAACTAAGTTTTAATCAGTACCTAAACGTAAATTTATCCTCCGCATTTTTCAACCATTAACATTCGTCGATTGAATTTTTAACCCTCAACATTCCTTGTCGTGTTTCGATAGAAAAGCGATCCTTGCATAGCTAAATTCAGTGGAAATATTCTTCAGGATAATCAGGGTATAATGAAAAATTTGCGAAAAATGATTTCACATCAGGTGGGATTTAGGTGTTGAATTTTCAACCCTTGACATTCATCATCGTATTTCGATAGGAAGGCATGATCCTTGCATGACTAAATTTGGTGGAAACATTCTCTAACTAGGAAATTATGCAGAATTTGCGAAAAATGAATTTGATTGATTCATTTTTCGCTTGAAAACAAGTTTTTTTCGTTAATTTTTCATAATGTTCTAAAGAATATTTCCACCAAATTCATTCATGCAAGGATTAAACCTTTCTATAAAAATACAACCGTGAATATTTAATCAAATTTGGTTATGCAAGGTTCACGCCTTCCCTTCCCATCGAAATACAACTTTGAATTTCGAGGGTTCAATACCCAACCTCTGGATTCAACCCCAACTCAAATTGATTTTTTGATCTAATGATATTTTTCTATCAAATATCAAATTTAGTGGTTAAATACTGTATTCCTGGTATCTTCGCATTCATAAATTTACGTGTAGTGATTAAAACTAGTTCGAATCGAAAATTATTGTCCTTGTTCACTATACTTCTCGTGGAATTCATCTATCAAATATAGAAAATCTTTATCGCACTGATATTACCACTTTTCCTCTCATTATACGTGGAATTCGTATGATGAAACTGAATCGATCCGGACGCCACTGCTCTCGGAGTTCGGGTGTTTCCGGAGATGTCGGTCGCTAACCTTGGCCGCTCTTCTCATAATGGCCCTAAACGCAAATAAATACGAAACTTTAACCCATAGCTGAAAAGAGTGCAATACAATGGCCGCATGGAATGTCCGGTACTTCTCTCTATAATAAAGACAAGCGCATACCCGCGGCTCCGCTCGCGTTATATTTCAATTTAAAACGGTACTGATAGGTCCGCAACCCTACATTCATAACCTCGTATCGAAGAAGAGACAGGCACGTGTATACATGACAAAACGATGTCGCGTAGATCCAATAATTTCTTGCTCAAATTCACACTCGTTCAACCTGCTGTAACTTTCGAAGTATCCATTAGAAAACTATACTGTAAAAAGCATCAGGAATAAATGCCGCAGATAACAGTCACATTCATTTTTATATTGATTAATTCCATGCTACTCAAAAGCTCTCTTCAAATTGACCATTATTTTGGATTGAATTGAAAATGTTAAAAATGGCTATCGTAAGTTGTCTTTGGCAGTTAAGACATACGCCGTCGCGGACTTTTTTATAGAACTTTTCGAGCACTACAAAATTGTCTCTGACCAAGTTAATAATAATATTTTCAGTTAAAAAAAAAACAAACAAATGAAAATCTCTCCTACAACAAGATAAATACAAAAAATAATGTCAAAAATAAAAAATCCCGTTATCCAGAAGACAACAAAAAAGGGAAATTATTGTATGAAATTCTTCATGTGCATCACGTTGCGTACCTTTTTTTCAGGTTTTCGATACTCGGGGAGGGGGGGGTAATAAACCCTCCTCCCACCCTTGATTGCGACAGTTTTTCACAAAACTTGACTGAAATAGGTCTAATACTAGGCAGAAGACAATTCGAACACTCGTGCGTTCGAAATTTCGCATTCGTGTTGGAATGAATCTTGTTTAAGAATATCCTATTTTTTCCAAGAAATGCAATTTTTCTTCCCTAATCTATACGCTGTGTTCTCGGCTGTGTTAGTCCGAACAGGAGTTTGTTTTGGGTTGTTCATATTAACAAGACTCTACTTTAGTAATCTGACAAACTGAATTGCTGGACTTCTCTTGTATATCAAATTGGGTATTAGCGGTAGCAACTCCATTTCCAAACAAAAAGAAATTAAAAAAATATATCAAGAATTCGATTGCACTAGAGGTTAATACATACTTGTAACTTGTAACAAGCTTCTGAGTAATAAATATCACAACGTAGTTTTTTTCCTCAGAAAAGAGAAAGCACAGATAATAAGAAGAATGAAAATGTCGAATACATAGATTGAAATGTATTTCATCAAACGTTGAAAAATGAATATTTCGTATCCAATTAATTCCCTCACTTGGCAGGTGAATACATATCTTATTAGGCGCTTTCTCCTTTTCTCAACTCGTTCATACAGCGATAACTGCATTATTCATCATTGTATTCAATCTCAATGTGAACGACGAGTAATCTGCTTCACGACATTCGTCACAATTTTTAAGAGTGTTTAGTCGAAAAAAATAACATTTGTTATGACCGAAGTTATGACTCATGCCAGATAATTTAAAATTCAGTTTGATACAATCATTTGTGAATTGAACTATCAATTAAGTTATAAAGTGAAATGAATGTGGACATGATTTTAATGGTTTCACAAAATCACAGATCGCATAGAATTTGGAATTGAGTAGGAACAAAGGCAAACTGATTCTTTATAGTTCAGTGCAAAAATGGCGACAAACTGAATTGGAGGAAAAGGTGATACATCATCGACGAAGTGGACAATGCAATTTTATGAAGAGGCCGAGTTCCTGCAGTGGAAGAAAAGTATTAATCCAGTCAATTTAGACAAAACAAATAACAAAAATTGCCAGGCTGAAATTAGTTTAATGACATTCATAAGCCGTCGTAGAAAAATTGCCAGGAGCCAAACTTTGGTGGAGAGCTAGGGTTTACCATCACAAATAATGTTTCGAAAGTCCCCATCGATCCTATATGTGCGACAAAAGTTATTCGGGGTCAAAAATTTGAGGTTTTTTGGATTTTTCTCGAAAACGGTAAGTATTATGAAAAAAGATTTCAAACAAAAGTTGTAGATCTTGAAACTCTCTACGAAAAGGTTCTAATGATGTTTTTCTTGGGAGTTACCATTCCTTAGGTATCACGATTCTAAGAATCACATTAAACATTATCTGAACACATTTCCATTCCACTGTTTTTTACCGTGATTTCCTCTGTAGACCTACTCCCCTAACTTTCATGACAATTTTAGGATAATTTGAGGACAATACCCGTCAAGTTGTAGATTTTCCCTTATTATTGATATTGCTATTGATTCTTGAGTTAACTATTATTTTGATTTGTTTGGATATTTTAATCAGATTCATACTCTTGAAAGTCTTCGATTTCTTTTTGATAAATTGTTCAAATGTTACTGGTTGGTTAAAATCACAGAAATCTTCCTCTATTGTACTCAACTGGACATTTGAGCAACACTGACCCTGGCAATATATACACTCTGGAGAACACAGTAACTCGACTTTTTTACAGCCACATTTGGATTTCTTCTGAAGCAGGTAGGAGTGAAGTATCTATCAATTTCCAACTCCAGTCATCTTGGTTCAGTTGATTGCCGAGCCACGTTTGAACTTGATAGTATTTTGATACAAGTGTTTGATAGCACATGCCTATGTTAGAGGAGACATGTCATGATGGTTGTATTTTGTTTCTAGTTTCGTTTATTTTTCACATAAGTTGAGAATCAGTATTTTTTTTGGATCTCCATGAACCGCAAGAAGAAAGAGCGAATTCTATCCGCAATGATTGTTTGAGGTGTGAAGTCAATTTCTATAAATACTTTCAAGCCGCTCAAAATGACAATAATTTTGGAGGGACAACAATTGTGAACGATACCTGGTTAATGGCTACTTCCATATATTCACTAGGCATTTATATAATTTCCTATTCTAACTCAATTAAAAATAAGATGAGTGCTCAATAGCGGCTTCCAACTTCCAAAATAATAATTTTACTTTTTGTCTCCACAGCCTTGAAAAAGGAGAAATATTCTCCGAAACTTGAGAGCTATTTTGTACAAAATCCCGCGAACACAATCGATTACTTATTAAATGTGTTTCCGAGTGTGTTCCAATGTAATAGGGTGATTCACGAAGACCGTTCGTTAGAATATTCAAAAGGAAGACTCGAGATAAACCCTTGAAATTTAATAGCTAAGCTTTGTTGGGAAAGTTGAATTCTTGGAAAAAATTTCAGATTCGTTCGACTTTCATTTTTCAAATGTTATACCCAGTTGTATTGTTGTAAAACATAGTACTGCTTCAAATTGCTTATTTTCCAAGATAAAGGGGGAGATCTCATGGCCTGGTTCTCGTTTACATTGTTGAAGTTTCAAACATTCTTCAGAAGTAATGGTGGAAAAAAAAACAAGAATTCAATTGCAAGGGATTGCAATGTACCCTATGATTTTCGGCAGAAATAATATGCTAAAACGTAGTGTATTATTTATGGATCACGAAAAATTCTCAACATCTTGGATATCCACTTTATCTTTCACGTGTATTTTCACGATTCTTGGTGAGAACTGTTCAATTGAAGAGTGGAAATTCAAAAGGGTCTAAGTGCCAAAAAATTCGAACTGAGATATTACATAAAACATGTGTAGAACTTATGAAAAAAGTTTGAAAAAAAATTTGAAAATGTTATTCGGTACAAAATACAGAATGAAATAAAACTACATATACAGGGTGTACCGATCTAAAATATTCTTGGAGCCTGACCACTTTCAGTTGTACAGGGAGAAAAAAAAAATTTCAAATATTTTTTTTTCTGTTTTTTTGTTTTCGAATTTGATAGAATCTGCAATTCTGAATACATTCGTACTCAAATTGTTGCATTCGTCAAAATACTTTTCAAAATATCGAGAAAAAACTGAAGAAAAAAGGGAGATGAGAGTATTCGGTATTATGTTTGTTATTTCTAACCTAGATATCGTAGGCACAAACCGTTTTCACGTTTTTGAAGGCGAAGACTGTGGAAATATTGTACATTTACAAAATTTTGAATAACCCGTCACAGGGTGTTTCGAATGTTGGTTCAAAAATAGGGATCAAGATTGGCTCATAACTTTCATTTTTCAAATAAGAACCCTATTTTTTTATGATTGCCTTGGATTCTGCGAAGAAAAATGATTATAATGTTCTAATTGCAGAAATATTCACTAGAACATGCCACCTGCAACAGGAGCATAAAGTGAGTCTGCTGATTTCGTATTGAATTTGCTCTTGTTCAGGTGGATATTTTTATAATCTGTATGTTGCAAACCAACAACTCTTCATATTTCTTTTCTTTTTTGACACTCTCGGTCAATTTTTGCCGTCTTTTCACTGGAATATTATCGGCTTGTGTGTCCATTTAGTATACTTACAATATTGATAATTTGGCACTTAGACCCTTTTAACGTGAAACAGATGATGGCACTTAGAACATGCGCAGTTTTTTCCATCAGAAATGATGACTGCCGGAAGCGGATAGCACATTGACCGTTCCGTAGGCTATTGGCCTTGGCACATAGACCCCATAACAAATGAAATCTAAAATTTCGTGAAAGTGGCACTTAGACCCTTTTGAATTTCCACTCTTCAATTGTTGATATCGTTACGAAGAATCAGTTTTCGTCAGGGAATGTTGTTATTTGTGATGTATGATGAAAACGGTAGAGTACTCAAAAGAACATGCCGAGTAAAGCATTCAAATCAAAATATCCATATTAACCCCAAATGACGAAAGGAACATTTATTAGATTGAAGATAAATTTTCTGGATCATGGAAACGTTATGAGATCTTATGTAAAAGCAAAACCGATTAATGAAGAAAATTTAATTAATTCTTTAGAATATTCCTACGTTTATCCGCGTATGTCCATCAGATCGGCTTCTGCTGATTTAGGAATTTCTTAAGCTTCCGAATTCCTTGTAGCCACCAACTATACATCCTTTAAATTCATTAGGCTACGAATATTACAACCAGGAGATTATGAGCACAAAATTGCCCCTTTGTGAAGGATTTATAACGAATCTCCTAGAAGATCCCAATTTCTTACGGAAAACCATCTAGACAGACGAGGTGAATTTTGTCAACAGGATATTTTCACTACAAGAAATCGGCAGTTTTGTGCTATAGAGAAACCTCGAGAAGTAATGGAAGTGAAGCACCAATTTCAATTTACAATTATTAATCTGTTCTTTTTACTACGTCTATGGATATTCAGGCTCATTATTACACATGTAGGATGAAGAGTGTAGATTTTTGGAGAATTCTAATAGCAGTAGTGTAAAAATTTCTGGATGATCAAAATTGTATTAATAATCGCATTTAGAGTTTGTGAAATAAGGACTTGTGAAGATGAAGAGTGTAGTGTTAGCATCTTGGCTCTACATGAGATCTGATAACATTTTGAAAATGTTAGAAATACGGCCTCGTCTAGGCAATATTTTACATCAAAATGTTTTTGGTTGGATTTCGATTCTTTTTGTACGTTGCTGATGACAAAATCCTTTCATTTTGTTCATTTTCTCCACAATAATAATCAAATAAAATATAATTAGTGCGAGATCTATTTCAAGTCAAACTAATTCACAATTATGTTCAAAATCAACAATGTACGAAGTATAGAAATATACCTTTACCTACCTAGGTTCAAGCTGCGATGGCGATGTAATTAAGAGCTGCCATCACAACAATTGTATAAAGAATCTAATCATTTTATAATGATCACAACGGGAAATTGCACAATGGAAACTGTGGTTGAGGTTATTACAGGGAAATTGTATTTGGCGTAAATACACATGAGGCGTTTTACGAGCGCTTCATTTTATCCCCTTATTCAAAATGTGGGGGCAATTTTCCCTGAGAATTCTTGAATGATTTTTTTAATATTTATAACAAGCAGTCCTCCGTATATATCAATTTTCAGATCACTAGAATCAAAATTGGCTCATACAAACTTTTACATTTCCTTGGATCTAAGGGTTGGGGGTGAAAGTTTCAAGTTTAAGAATTTTTCCGTTGTTTATGTACTGAAACTAGCTCACACACTAAATTTCAACTTGATAGGACATCGGGAAGTACACTTTTTATGATAATCAGTGAGGTAGTGACGAAATCGGGGGTTTTTAAAAATCTATAAAATCTGAAGTGTACGAGCTATGCACTTGAAACTTTGCACGTTTGATAAGTTCACTACTGGTATTATATCCTGAGAGTTTTGTTCATCTACTATATTCCAAACTCAAGTTATGAGGGTTCAAAAATACGACGAAACACTTCGAGAAAATAGTATCTTTTCTCCTGAGATAGTATGTAGGTATGTAGTTCAGTAAACAAAGATTTCTTAGCCTGGTATCAATTCGTATACCATTCAACTCTATATCATTTATGTATATATATCAAATCGATCTTGGGGAAAAGGGTCAGTTGAATTTTCGAATGTAAAAACTATTCCTTTCTCGGTTCTTTTATTATGAGATTGTAGATCTTCAAGAACTGAAAAATCATTAGTATCTCAAAAGTTGAATTGAATTCAATAGTATTCAATTTTCATATCAAAACAATGAATCAAATCCGAGAACGAATGAGAAGAAAAAGTAACAGAACGGATTAAATTGAATAAAACCGTCAATTATTTGAACTGGGCCTAGGTCTAGGTTACTTGCCATAGGTCAAGTTCACCGGATCAGTTTTACAGTGAACACTTTCTGAAGTCAATATGGGGAGCTTGGGAAGTCTAAAAACAATTTGTGATTGGTGATTATGAACTCGTTGAAAGTAACTTGTTTATCTAAGAGAAAGTTAGAGAACATATTTATAGGAGATTAAGTTGAACAGAATGGGCAAATTTCATTCATTAAACTGTAAATTGAACACTCGATTTATCACTTCATTTCGAGCGATCATCTGGAGACGAACATATACACACACCGTCTAAAGTCTTGACCCCCTCCTATCAACTGGCAACTTGTTGAATGTAACATGACAACTTCAATGAAAACAATAAACCACCAAAAAATATTTCTTGATCGGGAGAATAAAGGTGTATTCGAAGTTAATGAGTCTTCAGCGAATAACGAGAGTTGTAATATTGAGAATATTCCGAGTAAAATGCCGGGACATCCAATTTCTCGGTTTGACCGGACAAGAATGGTAGCGATATCCTCTTGGGGATGTACAAATCTAACTTATGCTTGCATTGAAGCTTATTGTTTTGGACCAAGTTACCATTTTTTCCGTGTAGTGGCCCTTTCCTCTCATTGTAGTTGAACGATCTACGGAGAAAACATCGTGGAAACAATCATTGTTCGTCTGCGCAACAGATTTGGGGATAATTTCATTGATCTAGGTTCGAAACATTATTCAAGAGAACAATAGCCAGAGAATGAACTGGCCAGCAACTCAGCGGACATGCATCCAATTGAGCACGTATGAGAACACTTGAAGAGAGCAATATCCAATCGCCAAAACCCACCTTTAACTTTTCAGGAATTCAGTTGAGTGTTTCTGGAAGAATGGAACGATTTGCCTGAAAATTTCGGATGCCTAGGAGTATTGGGCAGATGATTGAAAGAAGGGGTGGTAATATGGGATATTGAATTTGGATTCAGTTGTGTACTAACTATCATTAATCTGTATATAATGAATTGCAGATTATTTCTATTCAGATTGATGAATATTATGTTTTGTCACAAATTAAATGTCACTATCACGAAGGATAGAAAGTTCTCGTGCATGTAGAGTTAACCGTCACTCACAAAGTAAGAACGAGGAATCGATAGACATAAAGGAACGACCTATTTGTTGGTTGTCAAATTTCAAATATTATGTTTGCGTTCAGGAATTTAATTTGTGACAAAGCATAATATTCTTCAATCTGAATAGAAATAATCTGCTTTTATATTCATCAATTGAGGCAGTACGAAGTCTGCCGGGTCAACTAGTCAAAAAAAATACTCGATAAAGATTTTTTTTCCTTTTTTGTTACATCCTGCATAAAACAGAGAGTAACAAATATTTTTTATTAAAAATTTTGAAGTTGAAATAGAGAAAAATAAAATATATTCGGGAGAGTACCAGGATATAATTGACGCAACGGGGTCTGCTTCAACCGAAGATTCAAACTCTGCAGAGACTACTGAAGAAGATTTAAATCAAGAACAAGCAACTACTTTCAATCAACATGCTATAGTTTATAATAATTGCGATTTTCATATAAACAGTATTAATTATAGTCGAATGAATATAGAAAACATCAAGCTTCTAATTGAAATGTATAGCAATTATCATGTATCATGTGAACAAATAAAAACTAGATTGTCACAAGTAATACCACTAGAGGTCAATTTATTTCCGGAAATTTTTTCGGACTCATGAATACTTTGAAAATTCTCATAATATTCATGAGACCTCGTGTGGTATTTCATATGGTATTCGGTAAGAAAATTTCACACCAAATTATAAAATTGACGCAATGAGGTCCTCTTCAACCGAGGCTTCAACTTCTGCAAAGACAATTCAAGAATCTTTCAATCAAGAACAAGCAACTTCTTCCGATCAATTTTCATAGTTTATACAATATGAAATTGCGTTTTTCATTCAAACAGTAATCATAATATTCCAAGAAATATAGAAAACATCTAAGCTTGTAATTGAAATGTATCAAAATTATCATGTGAACAAAAATATAAACTAGATTGTCAAAAACAATATTCTGTCATTATGAACGTCAAAAAATTTCCAGTATAATTCGCTGTTGGGTACCCACGAGGAAAAAATTTCCACTAAAATTCATCCGTTGCGATGGTGATCAGTCAAAAATACGCGTTTTGATTGGTTGAATATTACCGGTTTGGAATTTTCAGATTAAAATATTGTTTTACGTTATGTTGCTAACAACAATTGGGTATTGAACCTATAAAGTACGGATTGATTATTTGCTTATTAATTAAAGCAGTACTGGGTTCTCTCGGGTATTAGTTTGAACAATATTCCGGACAAAATACTTTGTCCAAAGAATGGGCTGAATAAACAAATTTTCCCGACAAGCTGGATTATGGTGGAGTTCTTCAAATTGCTCTTACAAATACTATGTCAAGAGTCCGATCGATGTCGCTTGTGGATTGATTTTATCCGAGGTCAAAGGTCACGATTAGATAGAGCTTACAGAAAATGAACGAGAGGAAGTTTGCAGATCCTTAAATTAACCACAAAAAACGCATCAATTCCTTTCCCCCGCAATTTGAATTTATATCGTGATTTCCAAAGGTAGGAAAGTTGTTTGTATTTTTGATATCTTGCATCGCCGAGGTTAGGTAGGTACTCGGTATACGAATACTCGATACATTTCAATCGAAGTAAAATTGGACAATGTTTCATTTCTACTGAGTGTACCACGAATTTGACCAGTTAGAATATTTTCAAGAAAGGCTCGGAATTTTAAATAAATTTTCAGATGTAAGTTTTGATTTAATGTCTTTCTTTTAATTTTTTTCATGTCCGTCACATACGTAAGCTTTCGTTTTTCAAATGGAATGAGCCCAATTTATTTCCCTAGTAGGATGTATTTAAGAGAAAGCGAGCGAAGTCCAGGAGAAATTTTCGAATTTTTTTGAGGGAAAATTCTAAAAATAATCTCGAAATTGGCCTCATTTTGAACGAACACATCTCTGGATTTTCTTGATAGAAATTGCCTAATTTTCAGTTTCTATCAGGGAAAATATACTATCTTTCGCCGAAGTCAAAAATAAAATTTCATATACAAATGGTCCAATTTTCAGTGTCAAAGTTAGTCATGACGAAAATGTGAAAAGTCAATTTTTCCAAATCGTAACCCCATTTTTTATGGTATTTATGAAATCTACATTCTACATAAGTCATTATGTAGCAATTTGTGTACTGTTATGAACTTGAAGAGATAGATGTGATTTACTGATAAAATCTGTTGAACGGGCATTTGCTTATTAGATGAAGCTGCTTGACGGTATTCTTCGAAATATGTTAAAACATTCATTAGGTTGCCTTCATTTCCAGTCACTGCTTTTTGTGGTGTTTTGACATTTTCATGTTCGGCGAAATTGTTTGCAATTTCCGTGTCATTTGAGGTAATTGAGGATTTCGCATCAAATGCTCTGCATGTACGATCAATAGTTCTGCCGTTTTCAACAAAAAAGAGTAATAAATCACACCAAGAGACACGTTATTTGGATATTGTTCCATATCGAATATTCGCGTAATACTCACGTCCAGATCAATTTGATTCGAATGAATTGTTTGAGATTTCAATATTGTTTGAAAGGTAACATAATCTGAGAAAAAACTTGTGTTCGAGTAACAAGTGGGCATTTCGAATACTTATCGTGAATTGAAAACTAATATCTACTGTTTTCCAATAATCGGTCTTAATTGTTGCAAAAATACTTAGATACCCAAGAATCTCGGTAAGTATTCAAGTATTCATTTAGACCACTGATATAGCATATACGCTCATATTATTTTCTAATGTGGATTTCATTAATACCATAAAAAATGGGATTGTAATGGGATAGCAGCTGAAAATTCGGCAATTTCAATCAAGAAATTCCAGATATGTGCTCGTTGAAAATGAGGGAGATGTCGAGTTTATTTCTTCATAATTTTCAAATAAAAATATTCCGAAAACGGTACACAGAGTTTTATAAAGAGTACATTTTTGGTGTGAAATTAAGTGTTTAAGTTCACTTGAAATATTGCTTGATAAATCTAATATCAAAAACGTTATGTTCAATCCTACTTGGTTCGAACCGTGTAACTAGTGCCCTCTATGAGAGTCAGACATAAAAACGAATTCATTGGATGTATCAGCTTCCGTATCAAGTTTCATTACAATGTTGCCAGTAATTTCGCCAGAATCGTAAAAAATGCTTGAAAAAAATGTGTATATTTTTTTTCTTTAACGCCCTTTATCTTCAATACGGATGGCGTTACGAAATTTTTTACTGAAAAACCCCAATTATTTTTCAGTTTTCTATCTGTCCTAGATACGGGATCACCTTTTTTCGAAACATCCTTTATATGCACGTGATTGAAAGTACGCCTTTCTTACTGTTTGAAATCACAAAACTCGGGACAGTGGTACTGGCACATAGGGTCAAAGTATTGATGCGATTTTTTCGGTAGCTGTCTTCATTTCAGGAAATGCGGAATACCTTAAGTCCAATTTTTGCAAGTTACCGTGTTACAAATGGTCATAAACGGTTACGATTTCCTGATACCGTTCGTATTTTTGCGAGAGCGGTGATAGAAGGGAAGGTGTTATGACGTAACCGTAAATAAGTCATCATTGTGATCGTTGTTGAAAATCTGTAACCTTGTTCCAAAGCGGTTATAATCAAAACAAGGACGCATTCGCGCCAAATACGAAAATTGCTTTATTTTGCATCATGTAGATTGAAGGGTACCTACTTATACCTATGAAGTTTCTTGATTCATTTCTAAAACCAGCTCAGCAAGATGTCAAAAAAAACCTTTAAATTATGCAAAATATTGTAAGTATTGTTTTCACATCCTCTCCTTCCAAATTTGTTCTTGCTTCACTTTTTGACCTATCTTTACGCTTAATGTCTAGAGGTAATTCTGTTTTCAGATCATTATTTCTAATATAAAAATATAGGAAACTCATTAACCTTTCTGGAAATATGCATATTCAAATTAGTACATCCAAGCTAAAACATATGATTCCCCAGTAACCAAGTATGTTTTAGCGAGGATGTATAATCGTGTTAAGAAAGTGGAAGTGAGGATAAGTGAGGGTAACCCGAGGGGTAACCGCACTATTACCAAAAGTAAAACCGGACTTATAACGCGGTAACTCGAAGAAATTGGACTTTAATTGTGTCACTGTGATAGAAAAACACACACGGATAGGGACTTTTGACATTTCTGGGAATAAATGCAAACTGGAATTCATATTTTGCCTGGACTACAAGCACGAAGAAGCTCTTGCCTTCACGTTAGTGAGGCAGGAGTTGATCCAATATTTTTCTAGTTATCACAACTCACATGTTTTTACGGGCCCCTTGTCATCCGGTTGAAAGGAATATCCACACTGTTCAGCCCATATTGTGCATTTTCTGAGGAAGAAGAACTTACATTAGTTAAATTATTTTTGGTGCGAAATATTAACATTCAAATAAAAAATAATACATAATCTTTTTTTCAGCAATGAATCAAACACGACGAGGATGATGATGAGATTTGTAGAGATGGTGTTGGAAAGTTTAATATTCCAGCGATTCGCAATCTGAAAACGGGAAATACCGAGTGACCTAGAAGGAAATGCTCCCAGCGGGTTTACTGGGTCGCTAGGGGTCAATTAATAGGTCAAGGTCGAATATGATGAAGCCCCTGCACTTGGCGATGTGCACATTGACGGTAATTGAATATAAACAATGCTATCTATGTTCTTCTCTCAGCAGAATTTGCAGAATGTGGGTATCTGGTTCACTTGTAGTTGACCTGAGTATTTTTATTTTCGGACGCATTGTCCTCGGTGAATTTTTATTTCTAATATACTTTAAAAGATACAAGGAACGGTCGAATAATTTCCAGGTACTCCAATATGATATCTACTGAAATGAAAAACCTAAATCAATATAGAAAATAAATCAAAATAGAAAATGAAGATTAATGTCACGATTTTGGGTCCGAGTTGATTCGTCTTTGTCCTTTGCGCTGTTACCAAGTTGGTCACAGTTCAAACAACTGAATCGTACTCGGAATCGTACAATGATAATAGCATTAAAATTATGAGTATGTATAAAAATAAGGACCATGAGAATTTCTAATAATAAAAACATAAAGTTTTTCTACAGGGCGAGTTTTTGACAAAGATAACCCTAGCAACTTCAAACTCTAGGGCTATAATCTGGAGCGAGAGACCTTTAAAATGGGGTATCACTCGAACCCCTTTCCCATTACAAAAACGAGGGGTGGCATTCACCCCCGCTCAGGGAGTGAAGCAAGAGGCAAGGTAAAATGCCTAAAATATGCCCCTCTGAAAAAGTAGATCGACGTGTTCTAGCATTTTTTTAATCCCATTGCGAGAAAATGAATGTATTCCATACTTTATGTACACCACTGTATGTATTCATAACCTGGTCGAGGAGTTATTGGTCGAATAAAATTTACAAATGTTTTTCCAAGCTACATTCTACTTCTAGCCTACATTTTGATATTTACTCGGAAATGCTACACGAGAACGATGCGATATTTTCATATCAAAGGAACCGTGGATAATAAAACAACTGATAATTATTTTATTTATTTATTAACTAAAAGTTAAATTAAGTGTTCATATGACCCCCATACACAGTCGATATATTCTTATTAGAGAGTTATCAAAACACAAATACAGGCCTCACTTTATTAAAGGATCTTGTAATAAAAGATCCCTAAACGTTGGTCGGATACTTGAGCTATTGCAACGATTTATTTCTTGACAACTTTATTATGACATTTCTTTTATTTTGACAGTTGTGAAAAGCTGTTTACTGTCAAAATAAGGGATCATTTATTTAAATACGGCTGTCCTTTATTTAAGTTAAGTACCGGAGGCCCGTATTTTATTACAGGCTACCTTAAAATCTATTGCGAATGCGCATGAATAAATGTCAAAATAAGGGAAACTTTAATTAAGATAGGCCTCTCGTTTCGATAACTCTCTAGTAAGTTTTTGAGGGTTTTCCTTACCATTTATGGAATATATTGAGTTTGTCAATTTCTTCCCCTATTCTGAATTTAATGTCTTCAATATTTTGCGGCAGCCTATATACACAGTAGATTTCAAATATCCCCATAGAAAAGTGACCAATGGGGTTATGTAGGGACTATCAGGGGCCCGTAACACAAACGCTAGAAGTGTAAGAAGTCTACAAGTTACAAGTGATCTGCCTGTAGCTACAAGTTCAATTTAATTCGTTATGACAATGCAAAGGACTCCAATTGTACAAATCATTTTCTACATATGTAGCTACATATGTTATGTAATAGTTATTTATAATTCCCATTGCGCCCATTGATATTCTTCCACAAGTTCAAAATTCAAAACTGAGCTATGAAGTGGTAAGCGTTTGAATGAACGAGTGTTACAATGATCGTAATATACAAGTATCATACAATATCTTCTCCAATTCACTGAATTTCCACTAGTAACACCACTAGAGGTCAAATTCTTTCCGGAAATTTTTTCGAGCTCATGTATATTTCGAAAATTATCCCGAGTCGAAGCATTCACCTAGGTTTGAAGGTAGGTAAAACATTAACTAAACTTGTTGAATATTCAGTGGCACATTTATACAAGTGTAAACTTTGTGTTGCAGAAAACGTTTACATATGTAGAGAATTTTTACTTAATTACTGGAGCCGCACTGGTCACTTTAGATTGCACTTGTAGTTACAGGCAAATCACTTGTAACTTCTAGACTTGTTACACTTGTAGCATTTGTGTTACTGGCCTCTGGAGGCTATAGCATGGAACTTCGATATAAAGAAATCACAGCATTCTCCAGTGGCGTTCTGCAGCTGCCTTAACTTTAGACAAAAAAACCTATATATTTAAGAAACGAAAATAACCTCAATGAAGTACATATATTTGAAATAAACAGAAGAGCTCTACCGATTAGGAAAATGAAATACAGGTGTACCATTTAAAAAATAACAGTCCACAAAAAAATTTTCGGTTTGCGATGCCTTCATGCATTTCTTAGTACTGAATTTTGAATGCCCATAAAAAATACTACAAATTTGCCCATTTGAACGTTTTGGTACGTCCAATATTAACTGAGATATCTATTGAGTAAAATATAAACAATAACCTTGTACAATTTTTTGTTGATAATATAGTTCCGGTTGATCCGGAAATATCTTCAACTTTTTTAATTTATATGGATCTCCTGTACTTTTGCAGATGTTGATAAAGCTTGGGATTTCGAATTCGTAGATACTGGGTTTAGTGTAAAAAATTTGTAAACACGAGGGATTATAGCACGTTAATCAACCTCTTTTGAGTTTTTCACAATACCGCAAAAAAAAAACGTTCAGATAAACAAAATGATGTTGTGTGTATGCATACTAAGTGATGAACGAGTACGATCTAGCGGTAACTGTTGCCCAAGATACAAATTCGAATTTGTATAAATTCAATTGTACCATAAAAAATTATAATATATATAATATTGAAATATTAATGATGATCGGTTATGGTGATTGTGTGAGTACTCATGATACCTTTCATAAATATTGTCCTTCTCCTTCAAAAGATATTTACTTGGTTCCATACTCGGTTCCATACTTTATCTCAACGCTGTATAAAACTATAGTTCTTGCAGTAATAAAATAGGACAGACCTTATCTTCAGCAGAAATCTTTATTGATCGATTTTATACTGTGCGGAAATAAAGTTGAAAAATGAGTCAATTCTTAGATAAAAAAACTTCGTTGTGCCGCTGTACTCAACAGAGATTAATCTACATAAGATTCTCACATGAGATAATAAGTTTTCGGCAATATCGACGCTGTTTGGATCTCGTCAACATTTTAATTATTCATAGGTGCTAGCGACATTCAGAATTCGCGAAATGTACTCAAAAATCGTTCTTTGAATTCGCGAAACCGGAGAACCCGCCCGAATCCAAGTGCGACAGATATTAAAAATAAATGTATTCAAAACCGCATTCGAGGTCGGCAACTATCCAATTTGCTACTCAACAATGTGATTTTGGTGCAAAATTCTTTCGGAATTAAAAATCGCATCGACTCGGGGTTAAATGCATCTATTTTAGGCGAAAAATCGTGAAATAAACAACAACAAGTTCTCAAAACATATTTTGTTCTACTCGAAATTAAATATCAAACGGTGATGATTACAAGTTAACCCATTAACACATTTGCAAATGGATGATATATCATTTCAATGTTATTATTAAATGCGAGTCGGCAAAAAAAACATCAAGAACACAAAGAAATTATTTCAGGTCCTGCCTTTATCCTAAAACTACGAGTTTACAATGATATTGATAACATTCTGTATACAACTTTCACTCCATTCAACATTTTATGACAACCTCAGGTAGCTTCAGTGTTAATATTTTGTGAGCAGATTTACAGTGAACTTTTGCCTAATACGTATAGATATTCGAGTAAAAATTGTAGATACCTACCTAATATAAAATCTGAACTATTAAATACTTATAAAGTTACGGAATGTCGAGATATTATTATTTTCTTACACCCTACTTTTTAGAACTTGAGGAAAGGAAGGTAAACTCGACCTATCGAATTTATCATTTAAGCTACCGGTCACCTTTGAACTACTCTCCGGAAATCAGAAATCCTAGTTATCATGTTAATGCATTCGATCTTGACTATGTAGGACTATAATGGCAAAATTTGAATACCTATCCCCATTTTCTTTTCAGTTATCATAATGAATGAATTGATTGAACGAATTTGTTGTAATTTGCATTATCGGTTTGGTAACCATTAATATAACGAGTTCTATTTCGTAAGCTGCATACAAACATGAATATGGAACAATAACAGTACGATAATTTATTTCATTTTGATTCCGGACATTAGGCTTTTTTCGATTAATTCACAAATTCTGAAGATGTTACCGTGCGTATCTTTCATTATGACCGCTGATTACTTCAAACATGAAAAAACAATGTTATCAACACAAGTAGTTAATTATACTAAATTATTCTTATATTATGACCTGGCTTTGTTATTGATCAATTTCAAAAATCATTATTATATTTCGACCGGAAATGCTCCACAGAATGGTTTGATGTTGCTGAAAATAGTACATACATACGCGAAAGCTGTTCTAGTAGGTAGAGAACGGGATAAAACGAGATGAGTGTCATTCACACTGCTATGAATAAAAGAGAAAAGATGAAGATCACATGAACGATGTTTTAGTTCAGCCGAGACCAACGGATTTCGATCGGCCCCTCACTTGGCGTTCGGTAAAGAATCGAGGACTCCAGTTGGGCGCTGAATTAAATATTCCTCGAACGGAGAAGAGACGAAGAAGCAACATAAAGCAACTACTCCACTCATAATGGAACAAACCGAACCCAACCTATATAATCGTTAAATCGAAGACGGCCTGTCCTGCGACCGACAAGAATGTTGAATTGTTGCTTTGAACAAAATTTACCGCTAGTGGGGCTTATTACACATCGACCGAAACGACCCGTTCCTACGTATGTTCACATGCAGCTGCCATATAAAAGTGAAATAACTCGTTGTTGGGCATTTGAAATACAAATAAAATATTCAATAATGAGGATTCGTAAGTGGAATTTAGAAGGACAATCGATTCTATGAGCCATAAAAGCATTAGCACCGAAAATCATGTTACGCTTATTATATTCAGGGAAATGATTGAATGTCAGTTAGATTTAGATTCGTAATGAAATTGTCTGACGAGTCTCTATGGCAACAGTTCTTGAAGAATTATGATTCATTCACAAATGGGAATATTTATTAATTTGACGGAAGCAAATCCCTGATATTCAGGAAGAAATGAATGAATGAAATGTGCAGTTCATATGATTTATCTAAAATATACAGATTGAAAGATTTGAATATCATTTTCAGAGGAATATACGATGAATTGCAGAGTATTTTACGTGTAATTACGAGGATTACCGTGTCGATACAGAAGCGATGTAAGAAATTGATCGGACTTACGTGGGGACAAATCAGAGTGTATTCCAGGGCATCTGGGCCCGCTACGTCATCGGTGGAGGAGCGAACAATCCACAAATTGATGAAAATGTAACACAAAAACAATAACGTGCCGTACACAAATTTTTCTTAGGATCAGCACGTTCGATAATGAGAAAACCACGTGAGTAATCGGTTTTGAACAGACTCGGCGCACCGCTAGCTACACTTTTTCAACGTTTGCACTAATTATTCGAGTTAAATATTAGGATTTCGGGGGTGTTTTACAGGCAAGAGCGCTTGCCATCACAAGATGGCCGGACCTAGGCTTGGTGTCAGTCCGATTGCTTGCCAACCCCCCTCCCGCCGTGCACGGAACCCCCCGCGATCGTCCGTAAGCTTTCATTCTCGCTTCTCAACCTCTCTTCGTCGCACACTACACGCTCACGATGACGATGACGTGCAGTTACATCGAGCATCGGAGGACGGCGGATACACACTGTAAAAATTACTTTGATTACTCATTTTAGCGTGTTTTTATCGGTCGCGTAGCGAGGAGTGTACCGACTGCCGCTTCGCTTTTGTTTTGTCGACGCCACCTCCCCGTTTTCGTTTGGAACATAGGTAGGTCTATGACTGAACGACTATTTTAACAACGTTCTTGTTTATTTCTTTGAAGATTTTCCTATATACAGCAAGTAAAATCGCCGGCCGGACGGAAAGAGCTACGTCGATAAAGAAAACATGCGTTTTCCAGGGAATTCCGAGGATCTCCTCGCGGAATATCGTATCTGTGTTCTCGTCGATATGCATTATCATCATGTGAGAAGATTATTTAGTTTGTATAATCAATGTAATCATTTGACTATCTGATCTGGAATTAATAGTGGGATAGCTAAATTATTCAATTTTATAATAAATAATATGTGAAAGTTAAAAGGATGAATTATAAACATTCAAGAAACAATTCTCAGTTTTTTAAATATGCATTTGAAATTCGAAATCATTTTCGTTGAGCTAGGTGGTTTTGAATATTATATTCCTGGTACATAATATGTTCAATTTCACTTAACGAATCGTTATTATCGCCTGCAATTTTTCCCGTTGTGGCTTCATACTTGCGATAAATCTTGTTCGTTGATGAACTACCAAAGATATTTCACCAATATGAGGAATGCTTTTATATGGACGGATTGTTAGGGAAATGGCGGTGCATTCAAGAAATGTTTTTCATGTTTTCACCGATCGATAATTATATTTTTCAATCAGTGATGACTGAACCACGAGCACGAGCTGAGAGTGTTGTTGCGAAAATAAAAAAAAATTGATTTATAACACGCCAACTGAACCAATTCAGGCTGCTTAATATTTTCCGAGTGATTTGGATTCGGGAAGTTCCTGTCACAGGCAAGTTACGTCCGGAATTGATTTGTTTCTAAAGTACAGGGTACCCCAAATTGCTTGATTTTGACTGTTTCTGATACTAGATTACATACGTAAAAACGTTGAAACTCGCGTTGAAAGGAGTCCTGAGCTCTATTCTCGTGAAAACACCATTGGTGGAAACCGTTTCACTATATCTTAATTTTTTTTATTTCGATATTTTATCGATTTCGAAAATGTGTCATAACTTTTTTATTTTCGAAAATATTCCAATATTTAAGACACTTTTTCACTAGAAATACTATGTATAATCATTTTTTTCCTCTCGTGTACTAAGGGTTAAAAAAACACTTTTTCATCTCATATCATATAAAGAAAGCACTTTTTCTAAGACACTAGTTCTAATTAAAAAATCTATCAAGATAAAAAAAATTAGAACTAGTGTCTTAGAAAAAGTGCTTGTTGAAAGTTTCTATTTTTCTCAGATATTTCCGAAAATGAAAAGTTATGGCACATCTTACAAATCGATAAAATATCGAAATTTTGTTATATCATCAAAACAAATGAAGATATCTTGAAACGGTTTTCACTACTGGTGTTTTCACCTGAATCGAGCCCAGAACTCCTTTCAACGTTCTAGAAGTACCAGAAACGACCAAAATTATGCTATTATTGAAGATATAGACTTGCGGTTGGCGCCACCCTGTAACCTGTATCACTTTTTTTTAAAAATTTCAAAGCCACGAACATAAATATTCCACCTACTTCCCTACCTCCCGAAATACAGGGCGAAAACGAAAATGTTAACTTTTGGAATAATTCTCAGGCCCGCTATTAGATAAAAAAAATGAAAACTACTTATGATAGTTATCTTCACATAAAAGTCATTGATGTCTCCAAAAATCATTTTTAAGGCATTTTTTTTAGATTGGGTACAAAATAGGTATTTTTCAAATAGAAAACCCTGTACCTGTATAGATTTCAACGTCAAATTTTTGAAATTTTTTTTTTTAATACATTGATGTATCACAATCTAATCCTTATTAAGTTATAGTTCCAAAAATCGGAAAAATCCATATTTATGTTTGTTTCTTTAATAGTAGGCCATGAATTCTTTCACACATGCCTTTGATGATTACTTTTTTAAAACGCCATGTAATTTGAAACTATTAGTACTTCAAACATTACAAACTCTCAACATAAACTCAAAAATGTTGAAAAAAAAATATTGATAATAATATTAATATTTTTTTTGCATGTTCAATTTTTATACATACATGTATGTGAAAGAATTAATGGTGTACTATTTAGAAATAGAAGAGGCTGTGATACATTACTATATTCAGAAAAAAAATTGACGTTAGAATTGTGCCCAATCTTGAAAACAGTGCACTCACTACTACTTTTTCGTCTTTTCTTTCGATTAACACTTCTCTCGTGGGTACTTTCGTACCATAAACTAATGCTTCGGCCTTCGGCCCGTCCCCAGAAGTAAAAAACTAAGGGAGTTAAGTCTAGAGATCGTGCGGGCCAAGGAATCGGACCGCCTCTGCCTATCTTTGATTTAGTATAATATCATATCAACTTCTTTGAGTTCTTGGACAAGGTGAATTTTATTGGAATGGAAAACATCTGCAACTTTCTCAGTAACACCAATTTCGCGTTTCTTTGTTTGCAACGTATACAGGGTGAGTCTTTGACTTGTACATATATTTTAACGGGATATTCCTGAAGTCAAAAGAAATACTTTTTGTCTCTACCATTTCTTCCGATTCGGCTCGGTTAGGAAGATAAAGGCTGTTGAAAATCCATAAAAAAAATGTAATTTTCGAATATATCTCGTGAACGATTTCATCGAACGAAATGATTTTCAGAATATAGGTTCTCATTAATGTGGCAAATCTTTTACAAATACAAAATTTAACTCGCATGCTTTTTTTTTTTGTTATGGCCGATATATAGCATTCCATTCCATAATTATAGCAGAAAATCTATGATCCCGACCCTTGAAAATGAGTTGAATGCCATTTAAAGAATATTTGGCCATTTTGGAAAACAAAAGTATTTCACGTGAAATCTCGTGAAATGCGTGCTCTTCGAGTAATTAATGATTCAAAAAAATCTATATCAGCGAAGTTAAAAAATTTGGTTACTTTGGCTGAATATTCTGTTCAGAATATTCGCAGAATTAAATTTTTGCTACATTTTCTCGAAGGTTCAGATGGTAGATCTAATGCTGGGAAAAATTTTAGTGTCATATTTCCAGGGGTGGCATAGCTCATTATGAAAGTTTAAGATGGCTATATCATTTTATCTAGGCTGAATCAGAAAAAATGCTATACGAAAAAAGTATTTCTTTTGACCTCAACAATCTATGGTTTGAATATATGTACAAGTCAAAGACTCACCCTGTATATTTGGAAACCGCGTATAAGAGATACTGGCTGTTCCGAAAATGTCCACTTTCGTAAACGTAACAGTACTGTAATTTTCCTTTTGTTGAAAATTTTCGAATTCTGTGAAAACATTCTTATCGCAACTTTATCATAGAATTTGATGCAGTTCGTTTAATTTTCCAAAAACCGATAGCTTATCAGATAGGTATCAGTATGTATTTTTTTTTCAAATGCATATATCGATACCTAGAGTAATCATTTCAAAAATGTAGCATACACGATTTTTTTTTCAATAGAGAAGAACAAATTATGGAGGTTTGAACTTTCTCATTCAGATGAGAAGGCTTCGTTCGGAATTATCACAAAATTGTCAACAACAAATTTTGATAATAGGTTAGGTCGTGCCAGTAGCTGGCTGAATTGTCTGTCCTGACTATAGACTTTACTGGTGTGAAAACAGTCGGACGAGATAGCAGAATATGACCTTGAAAATATCGTACGCCACTGTTCAATTTGGCAGATTTGATGCACAAAGAAATTTACTCTCGTTTGAATTGTTGTTGATTAGATTCAAAAGCCCTAGCAGAAGAAATTTCATTCACCGCATCCACTTACACCCCTTGGGGGTGAAGGGTGGACACCTGTCAAATCACAAAATTCGATTTCTCGGAAACTGTACGTAGGATCAACTTCGATTCAAATTTGGTGTTGACAATGCAGAGCCATAGCAGAAGAAAATGGCATTCACCGCATACACTTACGCTTCTTGGGGAAGGAGGTACCTTACGCTCACTCTATACCAAGGTATAGAGTTTGTGAAATAAGGACTTGTGAAGTTGAAGAGTGTAGAGATAGCAGCTTGGCTCTACATGAGATCTGATAACTTTTTGACAATTAGAGAAATACGGCCTCGTCTTGGCAATAATTTACATGAAAATGTTTTTGGTTGGATAGGCATATTCTTCGTGAACGCCCCTGGCGATGGAAGCCCTGCTGCCACCACTCATCTACAACGCTGAGTGAGCGTAATGAATTTAGAACACACCGACATGACAGTTGGTTGGAATTGATTCAACTTTGTTCTGATCGCACTTCAATTTATACTATACCTTCACGTACGTTTTCTCTACAATCTCCATTATTCTACAATGATTCAACTAATGAATCGATACTGGCCATAGAGAATCCATCCGTATGAACATTACACATAGAGAGCAGAAAATGAGTACATTAATAGAGAAAGGGTAAACATGGCTAACACATGCATAAAAATTGAACATACATAAAAATATTTCAATATAAATATTAAAACTTCTTTCGTTTTCAACATTTCATTCATTCGTTCATTTTGACGAGTGATATTATTTTGAGTTTATGTTTAATTATAATAAAACAAATAGATTTAAGTCACATGACGTTTTAAAAAAAATATTAATTGAATGCACATGTGACAGAATTCATGGCCTACTATCAAAAAAACAAAAAAATATGGATTGTTCTAATTTTTGAAGCTAAAATTTATTAAAGGTCTATTTGTGATACATCAATGTATTCAGAAAAATTGATGTAGAAATTTTACCTTGAAGTATACAGGCTTTTCCATCTGAAAAATTCTACGTTTGTGCTCAATCTCAAAAACAGTGCTCTGAAAAAATTTTAACTACACCACTGACTTCTAAGTAAAAATATACGGGGTGTTCTACAAGCTCTATGACAAACTTCGGCAGAAGGTAGCTGTGCTTCTTTTGAACATTTTTGTTCCTATGAACATAGGTCCGATTCGTTTTCGCTTCGGAGTCACAAGCTTTGATGGTGCACCACCAGATAGAGGGTGACAAGTAGAGTCAGATTGCTGAATGAACATTTCCCTAGTAAATAGATAAGTCAAGGAGGACCAATACAATGGCCACCTCGTTCACCTGATCTAAATTCCCTTTTTTTTTTTCATGGGGCCATTTGGAGCAGCTTGTTTGTCATGTTGAAATCCAATCTCATCAACAATTACTTGATAGAATTCAAGATGCAACGAACCAAATACGAAACGACCCAAATCTGATCCGCCAAGTAGCGGCATCTTTAGTTTCGTCGATGTCAAGTGCATTCAAGCCGAAGGTGGACATTTGGAACCATTTTCATAGCCTTAAAATTCCATTATCATTATGATATGAACAAAAAATAAAGATTTTCAGATGCAGTGGCGTAGTGAGGGGGGGGCAAGGGGGGGCATCATGCCCCGGGCGCTACTCATACAGGGGCGCCAAATGGTAAGCAAATCAAAAAAATTGCTGGATTAAGTGGGAGTTACTGCAGCTAAACAAGACTTAATCGTTGTAACTTTGGAATAATTGAAAACATATGTTTGTTTTCGTCACGATGGAAAAATAAAAATTGCCGTGAAAAAAATTGTCAAACGTGAATCTGAAACACAATGGGACGCCAGAATATAAGCGGTTAGGGATATTGTCGATGAGCTAGGGAATATAGTAGAACTATTAGAAAAACTGGCAGAAGATACCACTACAAGTGACAACAGAAATGAAGCTACAATTCAATTATAAAATAGACTTACTTTTAATTTCATAATTTTAGTTCATTTCTGATTTGAAATCTTAAGGAGAATTGATCGTGTACAGCTCAGATTACAAGGTCCTGGATCTGGATTGAATTTTAGATAAGCGTTAGACAAGCTCTGTAAAGGGGTCAATCTGTGAAAAATGGGATATTGATAAACGTGTGATAAGACGCAGCAAAATACCCAGATGTTGGTTTTTCCTCCGAAAGTGAAATTTTTTGCGTTATGAAGGGCATTCTTGATCATCTCCAATAAGAAATAAGTTCACGATTGAGTGACCCTTATATCAAATTTGGATTTTTACTAGATATTGAAAATTTATAACAAGGATAATGCTGACAACGACCTTGAAGAAAATTGTGAAAATTTGGGTGAATTTTATATACCTAATACTGTTTCAACGGAATAGAATTCTTCAACGAATTAGGTGATAGCAAAATGTAACTCCGCACTAGAAAAGAAATTAAATCTTGATCTCCTTTGGAATTTCTGAATCTGAATTTTATAAGCTCGCATGGAGAAGATATTGTTCCAAACCTGATGAGAGTTGCACTTACTCTCTCAGATTCAATTGCTAGCTGCAACGATCAATTAAAATTACTTCCGACATATCTACGATCAACGATGGGACAAGATAGCCTAAGTGACTTGGCATTTTTAAGTGTGGAAAGAGAAATTATTGATGAATTTGATTCATCAAAAGCAAAGAAAATTCATACATAGAAATAAGGTATATTGAATATACCACTCGTATATTCTTATTATTATTAAATTTTTATCTCCTTGAAGATAATGAATATTAACTTTTTTTGAAGTTTTAAAACTGCGTTTCTATCAATGTTTCTTCATAAGTATATAAAACGAATGAATGAATGAAGTATATCTTGAAGTAATTCTAGATGGTCATATAAACATTTCAAAATCTATACTTGTTTTCTTTACTCCTTTTTTTGTCCAAAACTTAAAGCCTTGCTTGAGACTATGACTTTATTTATCTTACTTCATTCATTCGGTAATTTGCCATTATGAATTTAGAAGGGGGCGCTAAAAAGGATTTGTGCCCCGGGCGCGAATTAAGCTCGCTACGCCACTGTTCAGATGCTTGTAACTTCTGAACAAAAAAAATCGGATATATGTTCATATGAAAAAAAAATGTTCAAAATAAGTACAGCTACCATCTGTCAAAGTTTGTCATAGAGCTTGTAGAACACCTTGTATATAAAAAACGGTGTGTTTTTCTATTGTGCTTCACATAAATTGAATCTGGTGATTAACGACGTGAATGCTCTCTATAGTTTCGGAGCTCATATATGAGCTCCGAAACACCTCGGGTAGCACCTAAGAAAATATAAAATTTTTCGCAAATCAGTTTTACAAAGGAAACTTATACCCACTATTGGTATATGTCTAACGAAGGATTGCTTGCAGTCCGCCTTGGTAGATAGCACCACATTCTGATTTTGGCTATTATTTCAAGGGATACTTATTTTAAGGGATACTTGTGAATCTCTAAGGGGCAGCTGCTAACTTAACTTAAATGAAGGACAGCCATATTTAAATAAAACGATCCCTCATTTTAACAGTTCTCCCAATGTTCTGTGTTAAACAACCTCTCACAACTGTCAAAAATGGAAATGTCATAGCTAATGAAGTTGACAAGAAATAAGTCGTTTCAAAAGCTCAAAAATCCGACCAACGTGAAGAGACTTATTACAGACTGAATTTTTAATTGTCACATTGACGTTCAGGGTTGAACGTCGGTTAGATATTCTTTTGGATGAACAATCACAATGAAATGAAGGTCATCTTTTCTGAAAGTTTGTACTAAGGCTGCGACCAAGCCTAGGCGCGCACTTCTTTTCGCGCGACTGAATAATCGCAATCGCCAAGAAAGAAATTCGAAAATGTTTCATGCGCGCATTAACAAATCACAACTACATTCAGTTATAACATGGATTTTCCTGAAAACCGCTTACGTTGTAGCTCTACTATAAAGAGCGAAATAATATAAACAATAGGACCTTATAAAGTCCCCCCCCAAAAAAAAAATTACACTCACACAAAGAAGTTCCGACTTCGGCAGCAACCGAATTGCGATTGAATTGCCGCAAGTTTAACTCATTCTAATTTGGGACAATCGCGTGGCTTCAAAAATGCGACTGTTTAGTCGCGGCGATTATTTAGTCGCATGTGCGTGTATTCCTATTTAAATGTATGTGTTTCATTTTTGTGACTAAACAATCGCGCGACAGAAAATCGCATGGGCGCGGGTACCCTAAACAGTCGCATTATTGAAGCGACGCTATTGTCCCAAATCAGAATGAGTAAGTCAAACTTGCGACAATTCAATCGCAATTCAGTTGCTGCCGAAGACCGAAGTTCTTTGTTGGAGTGTGGATTTTTTTTTGGGACTTCATAAGGCCTTATTTTTAATGTTATTTGGCTTGTAAAAGTAAGGCTACAACGCAAGCGGTTTTCAGGAAAATCCATGTTATCACTGAATGTAGTTGCGATTAATTAGTCGCAAGTGCGCGCATGAAACATTTTCGAATTGCTTTCTTGGCGTTTGCGATTTTTCAGTCGCGCGACAAGAAATCGCAAGTGCGCGCCAGGGCTAACGCAGATCAAATTTTTGATCTGAAGGACTACGGTCGATTAGCTTTGACTGTGGTAGAAAAAAAACAGATATTATTATCCGTTGTTGAATTGTACATTCAATTTGTCGAGAATTGATAACCAGATGAAGTTAGGTACTAAATCATATTGAAATTTAGCTGATGGATCAATTTTTTAATCCTGAATAATTGTGTTTGTTTGAAATATATCACAACATTCATTATGAGCTGGAGGATGGAAGATTGAAGTGAAAATTTAACGAGAAATTTTTTTTTAATAGGAAAGAGATTGCGGTGTGTGGTGATGTTTGAAGAACAAAAAAAGTTTTTAACTAAAAAACATCCGCCATCCCTTTTCTATTGAAAAAAATGGTTGTTGCCACCAACAGGATTTTGCTGCCTAAAACGACTTTTGAAGTATGATGCAAGAGAAATCGCAAACTAATCAACGTTTAAATTTTTAATCAACGTTCAGGTGAGCAACTGGCCCTAAGAACGCTTAGCGAACGCAACGTCGAATATTCTCTCCCCAAGCTAGGAGCACTCAGATCTTCTTCATCAATTATAGTAAATGTCCTATTTATGTCAGTTTTCGTGTTTGACATGTTCGGCACGATTACCAACCCACGATCTTCGAAATCGTAAGATAGCACATTCACCTCGTTCGTTCTGCAGGCGTCAAAGAATTCCATCTTTAAATCGTCCTTCTGAATTACTGATGTAAGGATAAATTAAAAAGAGGAAATCAAAATGAAATTTTCACATTTTTATTGATCTGCCCCATGGACAACACTGCTGATTATTTGGCTTTGTATCATTTATTTTTATTTTTCACAATTGTTATCACTTCATCGAACAATGTTTCCTTCAAATGCAACATTGACCTCAATATCGATATTTTTGGTCATGACGTGTTTGGTTAATATTCCTGCGACGTGAAAATCAAACCAGTCAACCATAATTCTCACGAACACGGCACAAACTATCGTTAAAAATCAATTAATTAAAAAATGTCCAATCTAATATTAACTAATTGCAGAACAAGTTTCAATCAGAAAAACCTATTGATTACAACAACATATAAATACATTTCCCTTTTCAACGATGTATCACATTTAGAATTTCATATTTGATATGATGGAGAAGACGTCAATTGAAATTTTATATTGGAAGAATTGCAGTAGGTTATACGATATTAATTTGGTGTACCTTACTTTTATGTATGTATGTATGTATTCTGGGCTAAACAATATCCAATGTACGGTAGCTTGATGCCGTATACCCAGTTCTCTTCACCAAGCCTCTCAATCTTTTGTATTTCTCTAAACTGTCCCTCTACTTCATTTTCAATCTCCAATCCTCCAAATCTTACGTTAAAAACTCCAGCAATAATGATCCCCTGGTGCTTGATATTCCCTGTACATTTCAAGTAATTATTCTCATACTTAGCCCATTTACTCGTTCATCGTTGTATATTACCTCTCTTATTCCAAGACTTGTTCAGCAACTTTGTCAACTAATTTGGTGTTGGGTTGCTGGCCCAACGTCCAAACCTGCATTCTTGGTGGAGCTAGAAATTTTGCTGTTTAATTTCGAAAATTGTCAAAATGACCTTACTTTTATAAAATCTTTATTGCACTTATTGCTATAAAGAACCAAATTTGTATTTTGCTTGAATGTAAAAAAAGAAATACTCCTCACCTATTATCATCATCAATATAAGAAACATCTAAACCAACTTGGAATCAACTATGTATTTCACCGAGCGTCAAACAAGGAATGAATAGTAAAAGACACAAAAAGTTTCAAAGAAAGCTGGTACAAGAATGTCATAACTAAAGCATTGGTTCGGAATATGAAATACCTGCTTCTTCACATCTTTCAGCTCGGTGAAGGTTCACGCGAAGTAACACTTCTCAACACCACAACACCTCAGCCAAAGATTATGAGTATTTCTATACTAACCCGGAATCGAACTCATACTTCGCGGTCCCAAGACAATCGCCTTGTATGAATTGGAGCAATCAACTGATTCAATAAGTATTTTTTCTACAAGCGTACGCTCTCCACCCTTTTCCCGCACGCATTTCAATTCGGAAAGAGTCACATTTCCAAACAGTGCTGGAAAAACCCCTGCTATTCCATTCCCGCACACTTTTCAAGGCGGGAAAGGATTAGCAGGGGTTTTTTCCGCACACTTTTATTAAATAATAAACCGAGTAATAAACTGAATTATGATAAGTCTCTATGCACCGAACGTCAACGATGAGAGTACTATGGTAACGATATGTAGAATTACGTTCGACAATAATTTATTATGAATTTATATAGGTTATCAAATTTGATCTGTGTGTTGAATTCAAATCGATCTCGTATAGACGCTTGTAGAAAAAATATTGTTCCTATCTTGTGCAGAAAGTATCTTTCCCGCTCTCCATTGCTTGCCCGAACTCCGCTCCACGTCGTTCGGGCAACAGCAATCAGCAATCTCGTACGGGAAAGTAAAACTTTCTGCACTTGATAGGAAAATAACCATAATTGTGCCTATGGCATGAGAGAAGGTTTTTGAAGTGGAAAAACATTTTCATAAAACATCAAATATCCCGGAAACTGCGAGACTTTTATAAAGGAAAGTACAGGGTGATTCACTTATCTCTTTAACCCCAATTTTCTCGAAAACGTCCGAATATTTTTTCATTATGTGAATGGCGTTCTGAACAAGTCAATGTCGACTTGAGATGCGCATAAAAATCTGAGGAATAAATAAAGACGCCAGGCGTCGCGGCGCTATAAAATTTTTATTCCCCATCGATATACATTTTTATCATGTCATTCGAAAGATATTTTCATTCTGAACTTTTTTTCGAATACAATTTTGAACAATTTCTAACTGCTGATCTGCAGCGTGTTTTATGTTAATTCTATTCCATTTATTTTTTCTCTGTATTGTGGTAGTATGCCTTTATTTGGAGATATAGATATAGTTTTGTGCCTTGAATTTAAGAAGGCTAGTTTTCTAAACAATCTGCCTCTTCAAATAAGAATAAATATGTGGATACAGCAAGATGGGTCTCCATGTCACAACGCTGCCATTGTGAAGAGATATTGAGATAAAGAATTCGAAAATAATGGGACCCTTATATTTTGACAAAAGTAACTCAGATCCGTTTGCACCATCGTTCCTTAAAGTTAAGGATCCCTTAAATATTGACAGTTGCACGACTGTCACTCAAATGGAATTCTTACGTAAGGGACCTTAGAATATAGAACAATATTTTATTATCTATGTAGGGACCCCTAAATAGTAATATCTAGTGATATTTCAGTTTTTCATGTTGTTTAACTTCACCCTAGTTCAATAAAGCCTTTTCATTGGCGGGCCGGATACAGATGATAGTTGTCATTTCCTTAACCTAGCTTTATTGTCATTTTGACGATTCCATGCTAGTTGAAATTTCAAATTTTCTGCTATAATTTCATAGAAAACAAAAAAAGTTTGACAAATTATTTTAGGTTAGAATCCCATTCTTAAATTTGAGGTTAGGTTTAAGGATCGAAACGTCACTTAAATATTCAAGGAACGATGGTGCAAACGGATCTTAATGAAATAGGGAAATGACATAACTTATGTATGGATCATAATGGCTAGATGACCTAGATTTGACGTAAAATGACGGAGGCTTTGTAACAAACTATTTCTCTATTATTATATTCATAAAATATTATATCTTATAACAATAAACATTTTTTTAAATAACAAACGAAATATTTCGAATCATATGTTTTATATATCGGCCATTATGATCCACACATAAGTTATATCATTATCCTATTTCGTTATAAGTTACTTTGGTCAAAATATAAAGGTCTATCTGGGCACATGCGTTTCTTATCTTCATTTTCAAATGGTCCAAGTTATCAGAATCAGTTTGGTATACCATATTTTTCAGAGTACCCATCAGAATGTAATCCATGAGCATTTGGTCATATCTGATGGGTCCATTGGTTCCTATCCATTTATTTTCGAATTCTTGATCTAAATATCTCTTCATAATGGCAGCGTTGTGACATGGAGCCACATCTTGCTGTATCAACATATTTAGTCTTATTTGAAGAGGCAGATTGTTTAGAAAACAAGCGTTCCAGAATTCGAGGCGCAAAGTCATATGAATGTCTCTAAATGAAGGCGTACTACCACCACAATACAGAAAAAAATAAATGAAATGGAATTAACATAAAACACGCTGTAGATCGTTGGCGGTTAGAAATGGATAAAAATTGTATTCGAAAAAAAAGTTCAGAATTAAATTATCTTTCGAATGACATGATAAAAAAGGTATGTCGCTGGAGAAAAAAAATTTGATATCGCCGCGACGCCTGGCGTCTTTATTTATTGCGCAGTTTTTTATGCGCATCTCAAGTAAATATTGACTTGTTCAAAACGCCATCCACAGAATGAAAAAATTTTCAGACGTTTTCGAGAAAATTGGGTTTACCAAGATAAGTGAATCACCCACATTCTGATCTACATTCCGTTTTACGTGGTTTTTTTCGGGACACCCTGTATCCCTTCAAGGGTTGTAAGTATTTACTTTACATCCCTTATAGTAAAAATATCTAATGGGTTACATTTTGCTCTCATACATAAAACTTCTGACATTTTTTTGATATTTTTCAAGCTATACCTATTCCTTAAATTTCGAACAGAATATACATACTCCTTAGGAGGCACTTCTTGAAATATTAAGAAGGAGAATCATCTTTTCAAGGAAATTACATCTACTTTCTTGAACAGGTATGAGCAACATACGGCCAGCGAGTTACATGCGGCCCGCGAATAGGTATCTCTTGGCCCGCCAAAGAATTTTTTCCCACACGACGCAACCCCAAATTTGCTCTACAAAAATACCACATCAACAAATTTCCTAGTTTTCTTCATTCGCTGCATGCGCAATGGCTGAAAATATAAAAGTTGCTCTTGGAAATGTGATGGAAACATCTGTTACTTTTTCCATAGCATTGGATGAAAGCACTGATATCAGTTTGCAATCTGTATTCGAGCAATCGATCAAAATTTCAAACCAATAGAAGAATTGCTTGCGCTAAGGCCAATAAAAGACACTATACGAGAGGCGAAGATATTTTCGAAGAAATCATTAGTGTTTTTTAAGCTTTCAATTCCAAATATTCATTCTAATTTTTCAAATATAATCTAGTTAAAATTGAAATTTTCTTCAAGTATGGATTTATTATTCATTAACTCAATACTTTTTGATTAGGTGGATTAGAATGACAGATTTCCGAATAAATTTCAATTCCAAATATTCATGTCCCTTTCCAAGTGGAAGTGGAAATTTCCTTCAGATCGAATTGATCGAGCTTCAAGCTTCATTTCATAGGCACATTTTTTTGGTCCAGGGACCTATTGCACCAAAATACTTCGCAACTTTTCACTGTCCAAATGAATTACATTGTACGAAAAGCATTCAGAATTGAACATTTTAAAAGTGAAAAGTTGTAAGGTAGTTTGAAAGGTACTTTTGCCAATTTTGATTTCGTACAAAACTCATTCGGAATTGAAAAGTGAAAAGTGGCAAAGAAGTTTGGTGCAATCTGCAATAGGCCCCAGATATGTTACGGATTTCTAATTTTTCAAATACAATCTAAGTAAAATTGAAATTTTCTTCAAGTATGGATTCATTATTCATTAACTCAATACTTTTTGATTAGGTGGATTAGAATGACAGATTGCCGAATAAATTTGATCGATCAAGGATTATGGATTCGAATTTGGAATAGTATATAACATTACTAGCAAGGTAAGGGTTTTTACTGGCGAATGGAGGATATAACTGACGAGCCACAGGCGTTACCTCCTTGAGCCAGTAAAACCCGTTACCTTGCGTGTATTGTTTTATATTTTATTTGTTCCTCATTTGTAAAAAGGTTAGATAAATTCCAAAAAAATCTCAATAATTTGTCGCAAATGTCGTAAGCTATGGAAGCTTTGCCATGAACATGTCTGTTTATTTTTCTTTACATTTGTTTTGGCGAAAGCGAAAATGAATGTACCAAAAGAAATTATTGAGGCAGCCAGCAGTGTAGCATCAAGTTTATTACCTGCAAAATCAGACTCAAGGTACGATCGAGAATACGACGACTTCAAAAAGTGGAAAAACAAAAATAGTGTGATTGGGGTAACTGAAGATGTTTTGTTGTTCTACTTGAATCAGCTAGATTTAGCCCTAATACTTTATGGGCAAAATGATCTATGCTGAAAAGCTGCTTGGAAATGAAAGAAAATGCCCCTGTTCGCAGGTTTGTTTTCCTTAAACGTTTAGTTGTCATTTGCAGATTTCAAAAGGTAATAGCGTTTCTGAAACGAAAAAATGAGCGTTATATGCCAAAAAAGGCCAAGATATTAAAAGTAAAGAAGAGGCTGAACAATTTCTTTTACATGCTCCTGATGACCAGTGGTTGCTGGCGAAAATTGTAATAATATTTGGGATTTTTGGATGTTGTCGATGTAACGAAATTCTCTCCTTAAACATGAATGATGTAGAAGATATGGAAGAATACGTTATTGTGACATTGCAGCAAACAAAAAATTTCACAACAAGAAGATTCACCATTACCGATGATGGCTGCAGCTTTAAGCCCTGCATGTTATACAGAAAATATGTAAATCTTCGGCCTCCTGAAACAGAAAGCCTAAGATTTTTTTTTGACATACCGACATGGAAAGTGCATTTCCCTTAATGCTGGCCAGCACACTATTGGTGGTGTCCCAAAGCAAATAGCGAAATATTTAGGTTTAAAAGACCCAGAGTTATACACCGGCCACTCTTTTCGCAGAACTGGGGCCACTATGGTTGCGGATTCGGGTGGAGATATTTTGGCACTAAAGCGTGCAGGAGGGTGGAAGAGCACCAAAATTGCGATGAGTTATGTTGATGATTCGGTCAACAAAAAAATCGAAATGTCTAGCAAATTATTTAGTAGTAAGGAGAGTACAAATGTTCTGCAGTCCTCGAGTTCAGCAGTTTCTGAGTCAACAGATGGTTCATCACTATAAACTCTATCATCATCAAAAATCAGTGTTACTGGAAATAACAATTGTACCATGATTTTCAACATAAATGACGATAAAACAAAATTTTCCAATGTTAATAATACTACTAACTTGTAAAAATTTTAACTTTCAGTTTTACAAGTTAGTGACTTGATAAAATAAACTTTCTTGATTAATATTGTGTTTTTGGAAACTGACGTTTACAAATAAGAAACAAATAAAATACATTAACTACGTGAGCAACAACATCAGTAGTCCCACCAAATAACTATGCTCTTGTGGAGAAAACGCAACTCCAGAGGTGTCTCATTAGTTGAAAACTAAAAACTAGTGACTGATGAGTTATGGAGTTGTTTTTTTTTTGGAATTATATAAATTCAAGTTTTTTTTAATTATCCTATTGTAAGCAACGTTCAGTTTATTTCGTTTTTGTTGATTGAATTTAATTTTTCTTATGGTCTATGAAAAATTTTTCTATTCGGCCCTCTGCGAAAAAAGGTTGCCCATCCCTGTCAGCGACGGGCCCAAGGGGCGGGATGGGGGGGGATGTTGAAAGAAGTTGGCAAATTTTCAAAGCAGTTGGAAGATTTTCAAGGAAGTTGGAAAAATTTCAAAGCAGTTGGAAAAAATTTCAAAAGGGTTGGAAAAATTCCAAAGTAGTTGGCAAAATTTCAAAGCATTGGGAAAAAATTCCAAAAGAGTTGGAAAAAGTTCAAAGCAGTTGGTAAAATTTCGAAGCAGTTGAAATACATAATTCCAAGAGAGTTATGAAATACGAAGGAATCTGAATTAGAAAAAAAAAGTTTGCAATCAGTAGTTGACAATGTATAAATGGTATTCAACCCAATATTTTTACCATCAAGTGTTGGAAGAGATGCGGTTTCAAGAAATAGGTACCCAGTTGTAAATTTTTCAGTTACGTCGCCTGGACTGTGTCATAAAAAAACCATCTGGTATCATTTATTTAAGCTGTTACATTCAGATAAGCAGAATCATCATTAGGTACGTTCTTCGTACATTGTGTTATAGTTTTGCGAATAAACAATATGTGTACATAAATTTGAATAATTCAAAGTGAAGTTTGAGTTATGTGGTGCCTTATAAAAAATTAAAAAAAAAATTATGAACAGAAACTGCACGAAGGAAAACAAGTTTGAGAGAAAATTATGGGTAGTGACCACAGAATATCGGAAGTCACAACAACAATCTTTCAAATACCGAATATATCCTCAATTCCAAACACTAATTGCAATGAACGCTGCAAAAGAGTTTGAAATCGCCAACTCAAATTAGGAAATTTTGTTCAAAATTGTTTCTTCAATATGAGTGATTTAGGTTGAAACCGTTTCCCTACCAAATCGGGGATCTGTTTCTTTTTTAAGAAGTATCTTGATTTATGACACACATTTTCTGTGTAAACTAGAGAGTTATTTTGCTTTTCTTTATTTCATAAAATCTGTAAGCAAAAGTGAGGCTCATTTTTTATCGAACGAAATATATTTTCTGAAAATTTTGTTCTTTTTATTCTGTGAAATGGACCCATGTTAGGGATGAGCAGTTTCAATATTTTGAATCTCATCAAAGTGGTAAGTAATTTAATTTGATTTTTAATCTAACCAACATTCAATCATATATATTTCTTTATTTTATGAAATCTGCTTTTTTGTGAAAAATATTTTGTTTCATGATGCTTGAAATTTTGAGATACACCAAATAATGAAACTGAACTAAATTAAAGAATGAAACAAAAAGTGTGTCTCAAAGTATCAAACATACTTCAAGGTACTCCTCACAAAAAAAAACGATTCCATAAAAGAGAGAAACTCACATTATTGAATATTGGGTAATTGGAAAATCAACGTTAATTTCTCATCACTTGGATTCCCAATATTTACTCCTTTCACGGAATGAAAAGAATAGATTTTTCCGAAAAAATATTTTCTCTGATGAAAATGCGCCGTGCCTTCGCTCCCAGATTCCACGAAATGAAGAAAAGCTACAAAACTGAAGAAACAAACAAGTAGTGTTTTTCAAAGTTTCAAGCAACATCAAGATTCTCTTTATGAAAAAAAAACTCAATAAAATCTACTTAATTGTATGTTCGGTAGATGGAAAAAAAGTTAATTACTCCTCACTCTTTTGAAATTCATCATTTTGAATGTTTTCAACCGAAACAAATATTATACCAAAATATATAAATATAACGAATTCCTGTCAATTCAATGTCCAGTTGGAAAATTTTCGATGGATTTCCCCCCCCAAAAATTTGGCTTCGGCCCGTCCCTGATCCCTGTTCTAGAACATGTTATGTATTTCGAAACATATTCAGATGATGCTGACATCCAACAACCCTTCCTAATGCCGATCCCCACCATCTTACCATCAACCGATTTCGCCTCCATTCAAGTCCTATTTCCATATATGCCTTCTATGCGAAGATAACCCGATCATCCGATCGAGTCTAAGGGATAATTTCCCTCGAACGTGGAAGTGTACCTGACGGGAATAAGTGGAGGCATACCCCCACTTCCGGGCCCGTTCTGAGATCAATATCGGAACCGTTTGCGAGTCATACGATGACCTAGTGTCTATCAAAATATAAAAGAGATACATCGAACGTTTTCCGCAAACTCTCGTGTTCCTCCCTTATTCGGCTCCTCCGTCCCCTTTCGGCGCATGGATGGAAATCGCCCGGAATCCGTTAAGACCCGGCCGTAAAAGAGATCCTGCACAGAGTTTATGCAAAGGTGTTTCATTGGAAGCTTTCCGTAGACATAATAGCTGTGTAAAAAGAGATCAAGTATGCCCATGATCTTTGAGAGTAGAACTCATCTTGTAATACATGCACGAAAAGAAATGAAAACTTGGTCCAAAACAATACCTAAGCTTCAATTCAAGCATTTGTTAGATTTTGTATATCCCCGAGAGGATATCTATTCCAACGAAAATGATCATATTCTCAATGTCTTAGTTTCAAATGTAGCAAATGACTATTTTAATTCAAGAATATTTGGAAGCACATTTCAAGAATAATCTTTACTCATTTCATGAAAACATAGTTTCAAATTGAATATTGAATCGTAGTATATCATTATTAGAACGAAGAATACAATCTGGTTATGTTGAACATTCGGTAGGATCATTTTGAGCCTATGATTTCTCGAAGTAAATGATCATAACCACATTGAAACATTCGGAACGCTTGAATTGAGAATATGACTCTCAACGTAAATCGTTTGATATTTCGATTGATATTTTCATAAGATTCATTATGAAATAATAATGAGCCACTATAATTCATATGTTATATACTCGTTATTATTCATATTTCACCAACCTTTTATTTTATTTTTATCTTGCAGATGAAATGATGAGAACATTATGAAACCAATGGGCACATAGGCTCCCGCAGAGGGGGGGCCAGGGGGGGCCGTGGCCTCCCCTGAGATTTTGATTCCCTATCGAATTGATAACTCCCTGAGGCATGTTGAGCACTTTTTGGGTGAACAAAAATCATGAAAAGTTTTCGAAGAGACGATGAATTCTATGTTTTTGTTTACCCAAAACGAAGTTATAAATTCATTAACTACCCCATACATTCTCTTCAATCCCTACCAGATGTTCGTTTTATGACCGGTTTTTTTAGGCGGCTTTTTTGATGGGGGATTCTTCATGCGACAAATAGGACTACTCTCATATTTCAATAACAACTATTGTTCATTCTCCAATCAGAATATTTTTTTTTCGAGAAGGCGGAAATATAGAATCTTTTCATTAGTATTTTCATTCTAGAGAAAGATGTATTCGAATTCGGAACAATCGAAACCACGTTGAGAGTGTATTCACAGAGTATTCTTAGTTTTTAGTGTCTGACTCCAAATTGTGTTATTGAGGGTAACTTCTTTAATTATTTACGTAGCTGATATTTTTCGTTAGGCGCCTTTCAATGTGAAGATTCAACTATTATAATTGTAGATTATTGATTAGAAGTGTAAAAAATCCGAAATGTGGTAGTCTTTGGGGTCTGCGGATAGAAGTGAAAACAAAGTAACTCGTGAATTGTATCGTAAAGCGTCGACCTATTAGATTATTATTTCCAAATAATTTTTTATTTGTAAGGAAGTGTTAATGACTAATTTGAACTTTCTTGATCCCTGATCATAAACACTTCTTAGTAAACCAAAATTAATTCAGAAATGATAACCGAATAGTTCGACGATACAGTTTACAAGTTGCTCAGATTTCACTTCTATCGGCAGTCCCGGAACAATTTTTTTTTTGTTGAGAGTCAATTTTACCTATGTTTCTAGATATATTTCATATCTTTTTATGATATGATGAATTTACCTTTGGAAAATATAGATATTCTAAAATTTTTCTAAAGGAGATCGAATGCCGATGACGATCGCTATAAGACACCCAAAAAACAAACCTTTATACATCACTGCAGACTCATTCCTCGTGTACTGATAAATAAACAATCCAAGAAAAAATATAGGAATTAACTAGAAGGCTGGTTTTTAGTTCAGAATAAAATATGCCTACTTGTGGTAATACGATCCAGGTATTTTATTTTCAGAATTATTATTATCATTTTTGTGTGTGTTATGTCTTTTTTAATTATTTTTTTTATAATTTATTAATTTTGATAACAGGGACGGGCCGAAGCCAAATTTTTGGGGGGGGGAAATCCATCGAATATTTTCCAACTGGACATTGAATTAACAGGAAACCATTATAATTATTATTGTATAATATTTGTTTCGGTAAAAAAAATTCAAAATGATGAATTTCAACAGAGTGAGGTGTAATCAACTTTTTTTCCATTTACCGAACATTTAATTAAGTAGATTTTATGAAGTTTTTTTTTTCATGAAGAATATCTTGATGTTGCTTGAAACTTTGAGAAACACTACTTGTTTGTTTCTTCAGTTTTGTAGCTTTTCTTTATTTCATGGAATCTGGAAGCAGAGGCATGGCTTATTTTCATCAGAAAGAATATTTTTTCTGAAATATCTATTCTTTTTATTCCGTGAAAGGAGTAAATATTGGGAATCAAAGTTATGAGAAATTAACGTTAATTTTCCAATTACCCAATATTCAATAATGTGAGTTTCTTTATTTTATGGAATCGTATTTTTTTTGTGAGGAATACCTCGAAGTATGTTTGAATCTTTAAGACACACTTTTTGTTTCATTCTTTCATTTAGTTCAGTTTCATTCTTTGGTGTATCTCAAAATTTCAAGCATCATAAAACAAGATATTTTACACGAAAAAGCAGATTCCATAAAATAAAGAAATATACATGATTGAATATTGGGAAGATGAAAAATCAAAGTTAATTACTGACCACTTTGATTAGATTCATAACATTGAAACTGCTCATCCCGAACATGGGTCCATTTCACAGAATAATAGGAACAAAATTTTCAGAAAATATATTTCGTTTGATAAAAAATGAGCCTTACTTTTGCTTACAGATTCCATGAAATATAGAAAAGCAACATAACTAGGGAATAAAACAGAAAATGTATGTCAAAGTGTGTGTCATAAATCAAGATACTTCTTAAAAAAACATATTCCCAATTTAGTAGGGAAACGGTTTTGACCTAAATCAATCATATTGAAGAAACAATTTTTAAAAAAAATTCCTAATTTGAGTTGGCGATTTCGATCTCTTTGCAGCGTTTATTGCAATTAGTGTTTGGAATTGAGGATGTATTTAGTGTTTTGAACGATTTTTGTTGTGACTTCCGATGTTCCATGATCACTACCCATAATTTCCTCTCACACTTGTTGTCCTTCGCGCATTTTCTGTTCATATTTTTTTTTTGAAATTTTTTATAAGGCACCACATAACTCAAACTTCACTTTCAATCTTTTTTGGTTCATTTTTCAAATATATTTACACATATTGTTTATTCGCAAAACTATAACACAATGTACGAAGAGCGTACATGAAGAAGATTCCGCTTATCTGAAAGTAACAGCTTGAATTTATGATACCAGATGGTTTTTTATGACACACTCCATGCGACGGAACTGAAAAATTTACAACTAGGTACCTACTTCTTGAGTTGAGGCCGCATCTCTCCCAACAAAATATTGGGTTAAATACCATTTATTGCCGGCTACTTTTTCCAATTGCTTTGGAATTTTTTCCAACTGCTTTGAAATTTTGCCAACTGCTTTGAAATTTTTTCCAAATGCTTCGATATTTTTCCAACCGGTTTGAAATTTTTCCAATTGCTTTGAAATTTTTCCAACTCCTTTGAAAATTTACCAACTTCGTTCAACTTTGGGGGGGGATCATCCCCCCCATCCCCCCCCTTGGGCCCGTCCCTGTTTGATAATATATTCAAGTTGTGTTATTTCGAATAACCTTTGAGTTTCTAGTTTTGAATTTATGGTTTGTTTCATTTAATCTATATTTCATTATTATTCATATATGGTTTTTATGAATATCATTTTATCGAGAGTATATGTATATTTGCTTTCTTTTCTTTATTACTGGTCGATTTGTCTTTAGTTATTAGCAATCATAAAATTTATTCCATTCCTTTCTCCATATTATCTATATTTCATTTTCCTGTTGATATTCTTTCATGGATTGTGATTTGTTCAGAAAACAGTTACCGTATTATTTTATACATATCACCTTATATTATTGATGTTAAAAAAATGTTGAGGTGGACAACTTAATTATTTTTAACGAATTCTGCAGGCCCTCATGCATAAATATGAAAAAAAAAATAGAAAGGAATAGTATACTGATGTCGCCTGCGCTTCATCGTTTTTCGACAAAGTTTTTTGCCCCCCCTGAGAAAAAATTCTGCGGGCGCCCATGTGCTCGGGCGAAGTTTTTCGAAGGTGGGCGAAGACATACGTATGATTACAATTAAGTGAATTTGCATACATTCCGTTAAATCACCATAGCTTGCATTTCCCGACCGATCCCCTACTTACGAAAAATACCCAGGTTACGAATTGGCGAATGCGCCGGACCACCTGTAAGCTTTCTTAAATTTTCTTTTGTCCCGCGAAACTTTCTATTTCATTTCTTTCATCAGAATTAGAGAAATTGGTTCAGTCGTTCACGCGTGAGGCTATGGCAACGCAAACGGCTTCATTTTTATTTATGAAGTGTAGAAATTCAAATTTCATTATGGAATATCATACTGAAAGCATTATTGGGATATTGAAAAACTCTAGTTGATCAAAACTCATTCAACCTCATAGAGACTGTCTATTCTAATAAAACACACTTATTTTAATGAAATTCCACTATATTATCATCAGCTATTCAGTGAAGTGGTGATTACACTCCTCACGAACTCAGTCAATATCCAACAACGATTCCAGCGGGTTGAATTACATAGTTACGTCTGTAGCTCCAAGGATGATTAAATAAATAATAAAAACATTAATATTCAATTTTCCTAAATGGATGCAAGTTTCAGATATCGATCTAACAATTGCAATTCAGAGTTATTACACCACGTCATACACTCGAAATCGACATCGATACTAATGACCGATATGAAACAAGACGTTGAATGCGCTCTATGATTTGGGAAATAATTTATAACGGGTGTAATAATCGGTAGTCTTGGTAACGCGTCCGGTAGAAATATCTACACAAGTGTTCAATTGTTCCATAAAAAGCCGGGAATCCTTTGAGGTCACGCGGTATTAGAAATCGTGGGAGTCGAGAGATTAATGTGTAAGTAGTTCGATGATCAATATTGCCGGGAACGGTTTTCTCTAAAACCTTTGAACGTGTGCCCTTGTGCTCAACTTTTTTTCAAATTAAAGGTGAGTTTTCAGTTTTTTCCATAAGGTTCAGGTTATCAGTTATCTTTCTTATTCCTTTTCATCCACCTCAAAATGTGATTCAGAAAAAGTAATTTCAATTTCTTATGGTGGTTATTATCACAAGCTGGCATGCTAATGAAGTCAGAAGCTTACACGCTCAGGGAAATTTGATTTGTGCCTTCTATTGAATAAATAAGTGCTGGAAATTAACTTCACTTTGGGCTTCTCGAATTACAGTACGACTATTTCTAGACTGAACTTGATTACTGTAGCCGAAAAAATCCTCACCACTTTTCTTTTTTCGTTTATCGCTCATAACATATTTATAAAATGTTGTGACGGAAAATGTTCGCATTTGAATTTGAGAATACAACTTTTTTCAAAGTAGGTAAGAATAGACGAATATTGTCTAGCGACATCCTTTATTATCTTCATATCTTAATATTTTTTGTGGGATGCGCCGTTTTCAAAAGACATGCTAATTTTCAGCCATGAAATCTCCGAAAATAAAATTTGTGATTACTTTTTTCGGTGAATGGTACTTTTTAAACATAGGAACAAAATGCTGAGGATATAATATACAGGGTGGCCATTTGAAAACGAAACAGACGAGATTACAGACGAAATAAATTTTTTCGATAGAAATGCTCGGACAGGTCGATTTCTGTTTCGAGGGGGACAACTTAAGATGTAGGTTACGGACGCATAGCGCTTCAACCCTTGTTACTACAACCCTCACCCCCAATTTTTGAATAGGGAAGATGGGGTGAGTGATACCTCATTTGAAAGGTATTTTTATACCGATTTCAGCACAGTAATTTTTATTTCGTCTGTAATCTCGTCTGTTTCGTTTTCAAATGACCACCCTGTATATCCTTTCTTATGAGTATGGTTTTTTATGTTTTAAAAATAAAAACTATAATAATAATATTTATTGTGGTGGTACTATTAATAATTCATGAGATGTAAAGGTATTCCACATCAATAAGCCGTTATTAGGGTGGGCCTCCACAAAAGATAAATGTAAATACACAGTTAATTATGTAGACTTCTATTTTGTTTGACATCCAGTTTATGTAGAGTTATTCGTTATTGTAGTCACAAAAAAGCTTTACTAGTGAGTATAGATGGTCACAAGCAGCCTTTTCATCATAGAGATAATGAAAACTGAAATAAGTATTTATTTATTATCAATATGATCATTTACCAATGAAAAAATTTTTTTTTCTCCCCCCCCCATGTGGTTAACAAAGCTTTCGACCCTATTTTATAGGATGTAAGTATCAAATAACAAAAAGGTGTCGATTGCAGTTGGCGACTGGTCATAATCATAAATCAACCTACCACTCTCAGGTAGTCATAATTTATGCCTTATAAAACATTTATCTACACTATTCATATGAATATTCATAAAACAATTATTTCAATAATGGACATTAGTAACAAAATTTGGGTGAATATTTTCTCGTCCTTTCCCAACTTGTATGAAATGTTCTGACTCCATAATTTCTCCATCTCTCACCAAGTTTTCGAATACTTTTGAAGTATTGCAGGAGACTTCTGGCTTTGTTATATTATATTAAATTTCCGCAATAACTCCAGTATTCGCTATTGAAGTGGCCCACGTTCTTCCACAAAGAAGCCCTTTGTATCATGGTCGTGAACAACACCACTTCCTTGCTGCAATATAGATCAACAGATTCATGCAACTGGCAAACGCAGTACGCGTTTCATGACTTCCTCTACTATTTGACAGCACGGTCATTATGCTGGAGTAGCAAAACTGAATATCATAGCCATTTTGTTTGGTTTTAAACCATACGCAAACTGTATTTAAGTCCAGAAGGGATTATAAGTAAACTGCTCCACATGGGTTAGGGATATTGACCTAAATTTAAATGAGATTTTGTGATGGAAATTCATATTAATATGATTTTGAGTTGAAGGAAATAAAATTAATTTTAGCCTGTAGGTCTGCAGCGTATACAGGATGGTTAAGAAAAATCGAGTAAAATAACGAAATTTTATTCTCAGAGAATTCAAGCATTTTAAAACTATCAATACAATGTATGGTCTCCACGAGCATCAATAACAGCTTGACATCTTCTCGACGAGGTTGTTTAACATTTCTTGAGCAATTTGGTTTCATAAACGTGGCAGAAGCTATTTCAGATCATTTAAGGATTCTAGGGTAGGTTGATAATTATCTAATCTTCTTTGGAGCATATCCCATGCACCTTCTATGCAATTCAAATCTGGTGAGTGCGGAGGTTATTGGTAAATGTGGAATACCAAGCTCCTCGCGCGTATTCTCAACTGTGGCTCACGGTGCGGTCTAGCGTTATCGTCTAGAAATTGAACTGTTTCACCAATAGCAGCGTGAAAATTTCGCAAAACATTGTCAATGACATGCAATATAGTGTAGAGCGGTCGTATTCCCAGGAAAAATGTGTAGATCTGTGCGCCCGTTGAAACATATCCCGGCCCATACCATAACACTACCCCCTCGGAATGGATGGACTTCTTGGACATAGCGACGATTACGGGGTATGCGTGGGATTGTCAATACCCTTTTTCTTCGAGAATCTGAAAATCGTCCATATCTGGATTCATCAGTGATAAGGACCCTGATTGATCGTTCCAATCGATATGTTACCTTGCCCATTCCTGTCTTTGACGCTTATGGTCACGTGTTGATGGAACTCCTCTTAATGGACGTCTAGAACCTAGATTCACCTCTCTTAAACATCGTATGATGATTTCGATGGAAACTTGGACCCTATGTGCATTTTGAAGAGTATCCCGTAGCATTCTTCACGTAGAAGTAGACTTTCTTCTCGCCGAAACGGTGATGAAACGATCCTGAGTAGGTGCGGTTTTTCGTCGCCCACCAAGCCTTGGTCTTTCCAACACGAAACCTGTCTCCCTGAACCTATTCCAAAGTCGAGATATCACACGTTGGCTGACTTGGAGCCTTTCCGCTACAACAACCTGAGTAAGGCCACCCTGTAGCATTCCGATAGCCCTATTAGCCTCAGCGTTTGTTAATTTACGTCTTGGCATTTTCAGACAACTCGTTTCAAATCGAAGCCGTTGATAAACTAACTCAATTTCAATATAAGAACATTCATAAAGCAATGAAGCCCAAACCATTTGTTTAAATGAATACCTTTTTCTGTTACCATATGAAAAATTAATAAAGACCTTTATTATTATTATTATTATTATATTCAAAGAACCCAACTTCATAAAAAAGGCGACCAGATTGACGAAATGTCTCATACTGATTTTTATTGGATCGATTCAAGTTCTTATTGAGTTTTAAATGATTTTACAGCGATTTTCTCGAAGATTACATGCTTTTCAAATCGATTGAATACGATATCCCTAACTCTTGTGGAGCAATATATATGGAGGTGTTAAAGCACTTGAAAACAACCACGATTTGATCAAATCGCCCAGTGTTATGCTTGATTGTCCGTCAAATTTTGTTTGATGTATTTTCGCTTTTGGGACCTTTATCTATTTTTTTTTCTGATAGGGTTTTAGTATAAAATGAGAGGTTCTAATCATCATCATGCTGTGAATCAATAACGTGTGGCTTTAGTTATCAAAATTTCATAAATTGTTTATTTAAATTTAATTTAAAAAAGCTGAAATATATGTGTAGGTACTTGTTTATCAAGAGAAATAAAATCGATGGTGATTTTTCAAAAACATTTCAGATATAATTTGGCATCACAGACTAGCCTAATAAATTGGGTGTTCTCTTGTACAAAAAAGGAACCTATAGGAAATAAAAAGTAGGTGCTTCCAAAGTTTATGAAATTAAATAAAATTCTCCGCATAACTTCTAAACGGTGAATGCTACTAGATAGAAATTTCGTGCATAAATGTATGTTGTTCAAAAATTTTAATTTTTTATTACACTTCCATATTTCTTATATTGTTATAATTGGTGTTTTTAGAGGGTGACTTATGACTTTTTTGGGACAACTTCTTTCGTTGTATTCGTTTTTGTGAAAAAAATAGAAGCATTCGGCGGAGAGAAGTAAATTACATGAAAGAGGTCTTCCTATCCAAATGAAAAAAAGTTTTTGTAGTCACATGCAGCATATTCATTAAAATTTATCGGTAACGATATTTTAATAATGTCTAACTATAATTTTTATCCAAACCTTGTTGGGTCATAGGTACTTATTGTTATGTACTTATTGTTTAACAACGGCGCAGGAAGGTTATATCATCGATAAAATTGAAAACAGAATTGTTCATGGCTTGCTGAAATATCTCTCGATGATGGTAGGCTTGTCCTCAAAGCGTGAACTTATTTCTCATTTCTCATTTTTTAATGTACTATCACTCCCATGAAGCTCGAATCACAATTTTGACCCACCAATTTGACCGTTCTACAAATCAATTATTTCAATTTCCCCCAATTTTCATGATAAACTGTCATTTTGACTTTGCTGATACGTAATAATGCTCATAACGATATTGAAACCGGTTGAAGCTGTCCATGATTTCATGCGAAAAGTATCGACTTGAATTATTAAAAATCCAAATATATATTCTGAGGTGAGGAGAAAAATTCTTATATATTTCACAGGATGTAAGTATATACTGCTCCCCAAGAGTTAAGGATATCGTATTCAATCGTTTTGAAAAGTATGTAATCTCCGAAAAAATCGCTGTAAAATCATTTAAAACTCAATAAAAACCTGAATCGATCCAATTAAAAATCAGTATGAGACATTTCGTCAATCTGGTCGCTTTTTTTCTGAAGTTTGGTTCTTTGCATATGCTTCATGAATGTTCTTATTTTGAAATGCAGTCAGTTTATCAACGGCTTCGATTTGAAACGAGTTTTCTGAAAATGCCAATAGGTAAAGTAACAAAAGCTGAGGCTAATATGGCTATCGGAATGCTACAGGGTGGCCTAACTCAGGTTGTTGTAGCTAAAAGGCTCCAAGTCAACCAAAGTGTGATATCTCGACTTTGGAATAGATTCAGGGAGACAGGTTCCGTGTTGGAAAGACCAAGGCCAAGTTTTCATAGAAACAATCAGACGACGTTTGGGAGAGGCGAATCTAGGTTCTAGACGCTCATTAAGAGGAGTTCCATTTACAAGTCACCATAAGCGTCAAAGACTGGAATGGGCAAGGCAACATATCAATTGGAACGATCAATGGCGTAGTGTCCTTTTCACTGATGAATCCAGATATGGACGATTTTCAGATTCTCGAAGAAGAAGGGCATTGACAATCCCACGCAGACCCCGTAATCGGCGTCCAAGAAGTCCATCCATTCCGAGGGGATAGTGTTATGGTTTGGGCCGGGATATGTTTCGAAGGGCGCACAGATCTACACATTTGTCCTGGGAATATGACCGCCTTATACTATAGGGAGCATGTCATTGATAATATTTTGCCAAATTTTCACGCTGCTTTTGGTTACATTTTTCAATTTCTAGACGATAACGCTAGACTGCACCGTGCAGCCATAATTGAGAATACGCGCGAGGAGCTTGGTATTCCATATTTACCAATACCTCCGTACTCATCAGATTTGAATTGCATAGAACATGCATGGGATATGCTGCAAAGAAGATTAGATAATCATCAACCTACCCCAGAATCCTTAAATGAGCTGAAAGAGCTTCTGCCACGTTTATGAAACCAAATTCCTCGAGAAGTGTGAAGTGTTCAACAGTCTCGTGTCTAGTATGCAAAGAACATGTCAAGCTGTTATTGATGCCCGTGGATGCCATACATTGTATTGATAGTCTTAAAATGCTTGAATTCTCTGGGAATAAAATTTCGTTATTTTACTCGATTTTTCTTAATAGCATACTCTGCAGACCTACAGGATAAAATTAATTTTATTTCCTGCAACTTGAAATCATATTAATATGAATTTTCATTACAAGATCTCATTTAAACTATATTTTTTCGCAATTTAAGTCAATATCCCTAACTCATGTGGAGCAGTTTATATCTACTTCAAAGCCTTGAACTTTATTGCCAGCCCTCGCAAACGCTCGGGAGGAAAATCATAATAAATAAATATTAACGACGTGAACTTCGCTTAACACTACCTGTCTATTAGGACATGTAAGGATTTACCTAAGATGTCCAAATACATGAAATATCATGCCAGAGCATACGATCAGATTTTGTTTCGCCAATTTAAGAATATGAGGAAGGTTTAGATCAATCAACAGATATCATGCATTCATTTCGCCAGAATACCTTCTATGAAAACATATTTTTCAGAAAATGTAGGTAAGTTATCGGTATTTTCGACCGAAGAATGAATTGATTTTGTATTCTACACCTGAAACTGAAATGAGGAAAAACGAAAAAAAATCTCAAAATTGAACTCTGTTGAAATACAGACAATTTCGAGGTTTTTTCATTAGAAATTCTCATTTTCGAGAATCTCCGAGAAGAAAGGCTGATGCTTCTTTTCCGATAGCGTGATTTTCAGAATATGATACAGGAGGTCACAAATTCTTTGTCAAAGTTGGAAGTGACGAAACATAAAAAAAACGTTTTTGTCAAATTGGAACCCCATTTTTTCGAAGCATTTTCGAAATTCAATTGAGAACAGAGAACAGCTGAGTAACAAAATAATAGAAGCGTTTCACAATTTAGATCATTTGGAAATTTGGGATGCGACACAGTCTGTACGAAATCGCATATTGAAGTGCCTTGAACAAGAAGGAAGACATTTTGAACATTTGCTTCAATACACCGTTTTTTTTTCTATTTCACCTCATATTGTGTGGAGCTCTTTATTTTTTTTAAGCTTAGGATAATTTGAAAAAACGTTTTTTTGATGTTTCGTCTCTCCCAACTTTGCCAAAGAATTTGTTACCTAATGTATCATGTTCTGAAAATCACGATATCGGAAAAGAAGCATCAGCCTTTCTTCTCGGAGATTCTCAAAAATGAGAATTTTTAGCCTCGAAATTCTCTGTATTTCAACAGAGTTCAATTTTGAGATTTTTTTTCGTTTTTCCTCATTTAAAAAGAATTTTCTCGGATGAATTCAAACTTTTGGAATCAAAAGACTCAGAATTCAATGGAGAATCTATTCATGCAATAAAAAATGGGTCTTCTCATTTGAAAAACGAAAGTTGATGTCACTTCCGGAAAAACTGGAAGTCCTAGAACCTTCAAAAAATATACGAGAAGTCGTCTTCTTACTTGAAGCTCACCTTTGGAATTTCAATCCTGAATCAAGTGTCTTTCCTAAAAATATTCTATAGAGCCATATTAGTGAATAACCCTGTATATAAAATTTGTTTGCTGATGATGCTTCTGTGGCAATTACATCATTATGTTTTGAGCTGCAGAGTTTATGAGAGCTTCTCGTACAGAGCTTTATAAATTGGTGTCATAATAATCATTTAATGATCAGTGTTGAGAAAACTGACTGACTTTATTTCACAATGAAGCAGAATGATTTTAAGCTAGTTATTAATTTTCTGGATAATGTTATCTTATCTGAAGATAATTTCAAAAGTGGTATGTATTTGTCTTGACAACAACTTGAACGGGGGCCCGTAACACAAACCTTACAAATGTAACAAGTCTAGAAGTTACAAGTACAAAGTTTACACTTGTATAAATTTTGCCACTGAAATGGGCCCGAATCTCCGAATCCCGAATCGAGCCGAGCGACCAGCCACAACTCGGACATTCTGACGGTACACACAACTCGTGGCAGAGATCCCCGAGATTTGCCATTCCAACAGTCCAGTCCCTTATTTGTTATCGAATCACAATGAGGTTTCGATTATTCCACTGTTCTACTAGACTCGGAGCTCATTCGAATTCAACATTGAGATTCGCATGTTTCCATTATTTTATTCCAGATCTGTATGTAGCTACATATGAAGAAAATGTCATTCGCATTGTCATACCGAATTAAATTGGACTTGTAGCTACAGGCAGATCACTTGTAACTTGTAGACTTCGTACACTTGTAGGGTTTGTGTTAAGGGCCCCTGGTCGAAGCATATGGAATTCTCATGTGGTAGATTGAACAATGCTTATGCTATTTTACGTATGATATTCAATATACCACGTCGTGCGTTCTGTAGACCTTTATTTGTTCAATATGGGATCTTAACATTGTCCTATATTTTTATTCTTGAATGTATTTTATTATGTAAAAGTTTTCATGCTTACAAAACAAGAAGCGAGGGAACTCTTTACATCCCTAAACGCAGAACCACCAAGTTCAAGATGTCATCGAATTAATACATAAAAGCCTATAATTCGTTCGCCATATAGAATTTGATCACTCGATCATATAGAGTTCAAGAAATTAGTTAGAAACTTATTGTTAGAAAAATGCTATTATAAAGTAAACGATTACTTTGATGTTTGTAATATTGAATAGTTGCAATTTGTTTCTCTTTTATTGTGACTTTATCCTTAACATGCATGAACATGTCTCAAAGGATCAATAAACATTATATTATTATTTTTATTGGTGTATATTTCAGCAACGTATAATTAAATATAATCTTCCGATTACAGCATTAGTATGTCCCTGGGTCAAGATGTGAAGATCCTTCAGAAGGTGATAGGACATAAGAGTGACGTCACCACTTGCGATTTCGCCGCAAACTGTACACTCATTAGCGGATCAGGGTGAGTTGAATTTCTTACCGCTGATATTTGTCTTAGCTCACCTCCTACATTTTAGGGATAAAACAGTCCGAGTATGGGATTGGATTCCAGGAGAAGGATATGTAGAGAGGCCCGAATCTCCTCTAAGGGACCATAAGTACAACGTCACTTGCGTTCAGGCTTCGCCACAAGGTTTTATGTTTGCTTCGGCGTCTGTAGATGGCACGGCTATTTTGTGGAACGTGCATTCTTTAGCTAAAATATACACGATGGCGCAGGTGAACGGCGATCCCATCAGAGTGTGCAGGTTTGTATGGTGAACTTGACGAGTGAGCATGAATGCTGGTAGACACATTAGGCTTGGCTTGCAGGGTGCTGCTCAAATCTCGGAACAATTTAGAAGATACTCGGCAATGAAAAAGTCCGGCATTAACCCAGATATGCCTTTTGTCTTTTTAAAAGGACATTTGATAATCTACTGTTTATCTTGTTGTTGTGGTGTATTTACCTTTCCTTCATGATTGTTGTAACTTTAGTATGATTCAGCAGGTGTTTCTTTAGTTTAGTGAAGTTGTTGTTAAGTGGGGAACATTGTTTGTATGTGAAAGAGCGGTTTCGAAATGTGTTTATTCGATTTGCACTATCCCCTAGGCCGCAGGTTGACAAAGTCGGTTTTATTCCATATTTCAACATTACGGGATTTATTTTTATTTGAATTAGCACCAATGGATAACTAGGGAATTAGAATAATTACACCTAAAATAATTCTAATCTAGAAATACTTCGAAACACTTGCCTGAACATGATATTAGGAATATGACCACTGAGTTCTGATTTCTCTTCATGATGTTTTAACCGCTCTTGAAATTATCACCGTGAAAATAGTACTGTGAAAGATGAAATTAGCATTCTGGCTTCAATAAACTGTAACAATGATCTAACTGATGAAGATTCAGGTGACGAAATTCAAATTTCAGTTGACAATCTTAGGAGAAGTAGACTTTTCGCAAAAGAAGAATTGAAGAAAATACTTGAAAAGTCGGAAAACGAGGAGCAGAAACTACAAATACATCTCAAGCAAGATTGTAAAATTTAAGAATGAAAAACAAGGACCCCTACCAGAACAGTTGAATAACCGAAACTGCATTTGGCCCCAAAAATTTAATTTAATAATTAAATGATTAAGAAAAAATGAATCAATTTTAGCACGGTAAATAGCAACTTATAGGTAGGCGTATCAAAAATTTTCAAGACTACTACTACATGTTACAAAAGTTTAGAAGCTTAAAGTTTTACTTTTTGTTTTATTGTTAATCAACAATTTTCTTCGAAAGTATTCGCCTCTGACAAATCAGTGCAAAGTGGGCATTGGATCGAAAACTGTGACACCCCAAACCTTACCGGGAATGATCAAGATATGGACGAGCCAACCACAACATATTGGCTAGGTTCAGACAAGTAGTTCAACCTTGTTCATTTGTTTTTTCCACCCAAAACCTATATGTACTTATTTTTTAAGATTTCTTTTGGAAAACTTGTTTTAGGTGATTCTGTTCAGTTAGTTTATTATTGCTGAATTAGATATAAGAGAACGAATCAATTATTTTCAGATTCTCCCCCGACAGTGCTATTTTTGTTACTGCTGGTGATAATGGTGCCGTTTGCATTTGGGACTTGGCAAGGAGAAATTTGATCAGGTGAGTTGAATACATCAATAGAATATTGCCTGCGAAAAAAAATTACACAATATAAACTTTGGTTTCAATTCGGTCATTCCCCAAAAAGTTTTCAAGCCCAGCTGGTCGTTCATAATAAGCTTGCGTCAATCTCGAGAAGTGTGCACTTGGAAACAAATCATCATCAATAATCATTGGGCTTTATATTAGGACCAGAAATTTTTTTACTTAAGCCTCCCATTTTCATGTTTTTTTTTATTTACTTCTCCCGATTACTTAGTCGTTCTTCTTTTCAGTTTTAGTGAGTATTTTGAGCTTCTTTGTCAACCTTTCCGATAGGAATTTTCAGTATGCTCTTCATTTGATCGTTGCTATTTTCATTCATTTCTTGAACAATTTTATTTATCTGGTGAAGCATCATTTTCTGTACAGTTTTAATTTTCAGTTTTTCTATGACTTGTGTATTGCTGATGCATCATAGGACCACAAGTGCTGCTCTCATTAATCTTTTGAGTTCATTGAAGTTATTATTTTCTTTTACTTTCTACGTATTTGTGGATAGTTTCAGCTATGCCTTCTGTTACCTTGTACCGTGGTACGTATTGCTAAATTTTTTTTCGAAATCCAAATTGTTTATCCGATATGATTTTGTTTGAATCAACGCCTGGCAATGAATGTTTTTTCGATTCTTATATCTATACCGCTGCCGGTCTATGACCTGTCACTCTTCCATTTTCTCCGTCGCTTTAGTATTTTTCATTTTTCATGGGTAACTCATATTCCTTATGGTCTCCTGTGTATGAAAAGAGACTCTTCATTTTCGGTTGAAATTCATTTTAAGATCGCCGACCAAGAGGTGATCTTATATTTAGCTTCCGAGCTATTCTGGCTATTGGTGTCAATCTATCTTTTTTCCCGCAACACTAATAACTCACGAGGACACCAGTACAAGTTAAAAAAAAAACTTCATAACGTAAAAACTTTCTATCCAATAGATTTTTCTTCAACTTTGTACGGATTGCCTGCAGATGTGCTTTGTGCTCCCAGTCTGAATAGATTCGATTCACATGGTTTTCGCCCAGTTGTTGCCTCATCGAGTATTTGAATTTGTATATTTATCGATTCATTTATTTATTTTTTAATTCATCATTACTTTACTATATCTATTCTTTGATTTGTTTCTGAGCTTAAAAGGAGCAGCCTCAAATCTTGTCATTTGATTAATAAGAATCTATACTAGTAGTATTATAAATGTGAATGTCCGTGGGTTTGTGTGACGTTTTTTGTTTGTCCTTTATGGACTCAGTAACCAGATGACCGATTTTGATGAAACTTTCACTATAATGTAGAGATTTTATTTCGGGAGGTTTTCATGTAGGGTTCATTCCTGTATCACGAAGAAATGAGAAAAAATATCGAGTTTTCATGAAAAAGTCGGAAATTAACCCGTTTTTTTCGGGCTTTCACGGTCGACACTGGGTAAACTATAAGAGATAGAGAAACATGGTCAGAGACAATTTTGCAGTGCTCACAAAATTCTATAAAAAAGTCCGCGACGGCTTATGTTTAACTGCTGAGGACAACCCACGATAACCATTTTTAACATTTTCATTCAATTCAAAATTCAATTTGAAGAGGGCTCCCGACTGACATGGAATGAATTCGTATAAAAATGAATAATGATGATGAATATAATAATTCCGCAGATTCCTGATGAAAAATGCTTTTTTCAGTATAGTTTTCTAATGGATTCTTCAAAAGTTACTGCAGGTTGAACGAATGCGAGTTTGAGCAAGAAATTATTGAATCTACACGAGATAGCTTTGTCACGTAGTCACGTGCTTGTCTCTGCTTCGATACGAGGTTATGAAAGTGGGGTGACGGACCTATCAGTACCATTTCAAATTCAAATATTACGCGAGCGGAGCCGCGGGTTTTAGCTAGTAATTTCATTACTTTGGTGGAAATTTGCTGGGTTTCTCTTACGAGTAGGTACTATATCTCTTCTGGTATTTTTCACGTATAAAATCAGATCTTGTTTTTTCGCCAATGCTGGTTTCAATACTCAATTCAGATTTCTTCTGTTGTTTTTTCATAATACATGCTTATTTACGTCTGCAGAGTTCTCCTCATTTCTATGAAAGCTGTTGCAAATACGCATTTGTTTCACAGAACTGGGTTCAATGCGATTTGCTCTGCTTGTTCCGATTTTTGGAGTTTTTTGTTTTGGATCTCCTTTCTATCTCTGTTTCAGGTGTATTCTTCTTTTGCCTTATTCATTACTTAAGCGTATTTAACTTTTTCTAGAATTTTCATTTCTTTCCGGTAATCCAGGTTAATGAAATTTCTTTTAAATTAATGAAGGTGTACAATAGGTTTCCTCCACTGTTCGACCATTTTAGAACTATGGCAACGGGTTTTTTACATTCTGTCGTCATATGTTCTTCGCCACATTTCATGCATTTGAAAGTAGCATGGCAGTTTTCTGTGAATGTCCAAATGATTGGCATCGATAGCATTTTATGATCACGTTTCTATACCTAAGGTACACTTTGACAATTCTGACAAGCACCAGGACGCTGGTGATTCTTTTATTTCTTCCTCCTTCGATATTTCGGTAATTATCCCGCGAAGCACCACTTTTAATTTTTTCTCGCTTTTGAGTTCGTGAGCATGAAATTCAATCTCTTCCTCTTTCAGGCTTCATTATGAAAGTCTATAGTCATTTTCTGAAACCGGTTCAACTAGAGTTACTGAATTGAATTATTTGCACTAAATTTTCATTCGCGTGATTGTGCGGTTCAATTTTTGACACTCGAAATGATCCCGTAAAACCAAATGGGCTGTTTTTTCCCTTTTACTTGGTTTATTTGAGTGTCTTTCTATTTCTATTCCATCAAACCTAACGGTCAGGACTCTACGAAATAAATATGGGAAAAAACCCACGTGACACACGGATTCGTTGCGATCTGAGATTACTTTCTTAACATTCACAATACTGTACTTCACAACTCAACACAACCATACATTCTATTCGATACGACTCTATTCGTTAACTGTTTGGTCTAGACTGGGAAGCATACATTAATTCATTAATTTACTGAAATAGAAAGAGGCGCGATCTACAAGGCGTCGATTTCATTTCAACTCTACGTAAATATAATATCTGACAATTTGTAAAATTATATTAATAAATTCTATTAGAAATTATTTCATCTAATGTTTCCCCTACATCTGCGGTAGGGATCCTAAGAGGATTCTTGGTCCGAGATTGTAACTCGACCGCTGAATTTCTGACAGTGATGACGAGTTCGATCCTCAGATGTTATTCATACCCCGGTTAATAGCGAGAAAAGGTAGTGAGATTACGTGCGCGATGTTGCCCCCACTGCGTATCGGCTTGATCTTGGCTTTTTCCAAGACCGGCAACCATGCGCTATGTACCAAGGGGGTTTCCTCTTTTTTTGTTTATGTCGTCTGTATGTTCATGAATCGAAACTTCCATATTCATCCTAGGAAAGAAATTTTTGATATTCGAAATATCCTCTTCCTTTGAGAAAACTATATTGTGCGAACATTTGTTTGAGCATGTTCCGCTAGTGCGAATTTTTGTCTCATTGAGTCGACAGCATAGTTCGTGCTTCTTAATTCCCGTATAGATACTTCGTTTTGTTGTATCAATGTAGACTTTGCCGAAGGCATATATTTGTGAAAGTGGGTCGACTTTGCCTTTGGTAGTTCTGATCATTTGGACAAGTTTTTGTGTCGGCTCATAAACGATCTTTATGTTGAGCCTCTTCAGTATTCTACCAATTCAAACTTTGACCTTAGAGATTGATGGTAAGATAGCTCTTCCATTAGGGGTGATTTGTGATGTTATATCATCACGTGTGAAACTTTTTGGTCTTATTGCCTTCTGAATTTCTTTGGCATTATATCCATTGGCGGTTAATGCACGCTGTAGATGTTCAAGTTCATCCCCCACTAATTCCGGCTCTCATAAACGTCGGGTTCTCTCTACGAGTGATTTGATAACTCCTCGTTTCTGTTGTGGGTGATGATTGGACTCCTTGTGTAGATATCTGTCAGTGTGGGTTTGTTTTTTATAACCGAACCAAGATTTCAGACCAAGAATCCTCTGAAGATGCCTACCACAGATATAGGCGAAACGTTAGATGAAATAATTCCTAATAGACCATAGCCAATGAGCCCGGAAGACGGTCCCATTGTCAATATATCCGTTCGTGAAAACCTTAAACTATTTACATTATCTAATCTAACCATTTTGAAGCATTATTAGCCATGATAACGAAACAAATTGTGTGAGATTTTTCCAGGACGGTTTGGGACCACAAGGGTGCTACACAATCCCTGGCATTCACGCCCGATTCACTCTACCTGGTGACCGCTTGTTCCATGGAAATGATAAACGTTTGGTATTTGCAAGACCTAGCGGATACAGTGAGCGAAACGTGCTGTTCCCCTGCGGCGAGTGTTGTGAATGCCCTGGACATGGGTGTGTTGAGTTTGGATATCTCCAAGCATATAGAAGTGGACGGTAGGTTATCATTTGTGACCAGATCCAAGGGCGTCGCTAGAGATTTTTTCTGGGGGGGGGGGGGTAAAAAAAATTAGGATGTAGTATATTGTCATGATATGTTTCTATGTAATTATTGTATAACCTATTTTTCGAAGGTGAATATTTTCCTTGGGGGGGTAATTACCCCCATTACCCCCCCGTATCGACGCCAGTGACCAGATCAAATCTTCTGCTTATATATGATTATATTCCGAATAAATATGGGGGTTGCCTCTTAGATTTCGAGATTAGAGAACGAAAACAAACATCAACTATCGAAAAAGCATTTTCAATATATTGCCCATAAATATCTATACAATTCTATGTGCGTTTGAACCAATTGTCGAAGCACCTTTGCTACTCTGATTGAAGTACGTTGACTTCTCAGTTTATTTTTTACGTAACTATCCTGGTCCCACTTATTCCTAAGCCTAAGGTTGTCTCAATCTCACGATAGATCACATGACGATATTTCAATTCGCGCACAGCATGGCTTCCGCATCAACAACTAATTGTAATAGACAACCCCTATATGATTTTTGTCTTTTTTGTAATAAGAAGTGACTTTGTTCATACGAGAATATCTAGATGTTAAGTGGTTAACGGGAGAGCGGACTAAAATCAAACTATTCTCATTCTCATCATTTAAAATTGAAAAGTTCTGACCTTTTTGATTTCCCTCGTAGAAATAATTCGAGTTCTCTGAAATAACCACTCCCGAAACGCTTCACTACCGTAATTTCCGATCGCGCTTACCGATTCGAAAATCGCAACTGAATAACAAAAAAATTCCCTTTTTCAAAAACCCACTACTTTTTCACTCCTCGAAACTACCTAATATTTCGTCAACTACGAAAATAAAACTTCACCCTTTTCCCTCAACGGACTTAAACCGTTACCCGTTTCGCTCCTCGAAACTACCTTATATTTCTCTACCTACAAAAATCTTTATCTTTTTCCTTCCACGGACTTCAACCGTTTACCGTTTCCCGACCTAACCTTTTGCCGATCTTCTTTCAAGCAAGCTGGAGACCTTCTTCGACCGTATCTCCCAAATCTACTGAATGCACCCTTAGGAAACCAATTTGCTTTCCACCTTTGGTGGGTGGTCTCCCACACCTTAAATTTTTGGATAGTACCAATCAGGTTTGTTGAAATAAATTTTTTTTTCTCCTTTGCTAAATTAGGCGTGTCCGACCAAATATTCAATTTTGCATTTCAGCAAAGATTCCCGTCACACGGTTTTTCTACTGAGATCGCAAATTGAAGCCCTGTTCGTGGGACTATTTATAATATCTGATAAAAAGGTTTGGAGAATATTTTATTTCACATAGTCCGAAAGGAAATTATTCGTTTATCTCCAGACGTCTAAGTCATTGGGGATCGGATATCAGTTCTCTGATAATACCTTGCAATTTTTGATTTTCGGGGACTAATACTTACGTGAATTTTCTTTAAGGCATGGTTTTCTAAAGTATATTTCCCATGATATGAAAAATACTAATTTGAAAATTATTAAATCTACGCAAACGCGAGAACGCTATGTCGTGTGCTACCACGATGTTATTGAAGGCGAGGGGGGTCGGCCTACGATCATTTAGATTTTGAAAATTATCGTGAGAGTAGCTGAATGAAGGCAAGAAGAAATTGTAGAGTTTTTTTCGATAATTTGAGATTGTTTCTTCATCGTGAGAGTTCAAGATACATGCTTATTAATTTTTTGATATTGTTTATTATTGTTGAAAGTAAATTGTTATTACTTTGCGATTTCATTCTTCCTATTGAGGTTTTTTGATTTTCTGTTCTCACGTATATTCGAGGCAGCAAATGGAAAAACGGATAATATAGTATACAGTAACGTTTTACGTTGAAATATTACCCGAGCGAAGCCGCGGGTTTAAGCTAGTAGTTTATATATATATATATTCCTCTAACTATGTTTATATTTGGAATATAATAATATGCTTCAGAACAGAAGGCGGAATATAATAATAATAAACATTATTTCCAACAGGTTTTCACCCAATTACATGAAAATAAAACAATTAAAAAACCAATAATAGATAACCCAGTGCGACAGGCATAATCATTCACTATTTATAAAACTTATTCATAAACATTGGAATTTTGGAAAACCTAGTCCTTAATATTCAAGAAACGCTTCAAACGCGGACTATAACTGTTGAAATTAAAACAAGCATATAAAACTCATTTTCCCCCAATATTCGCTAAGTCAAACATTTTTAAAGTAATGAAGATGAATGCCTTATTTCTGAAAGGCGTCCCAATTGAATAACAATATCAAAGTTAGTTCTCAAATTCATTACAATTCAAGAAAACATTGGAGAAAATTTTTTCGAATAACACACTTCTCAAATTGGGAACGGAATATGATCACTAGATTTGACACTGGTCAGCTCCTCTGACTGTTAAAGGGAATTTCATATTTCATTGAATTACATTACTAATTACTCATTTTCAGAAAATTGAAACTTCGTTTGTATTCATTATGTTGTAATATCATACTCGATGAAATTATTTCTAGTACCTACTCTCCAAATATTTATTTGAGTGGAAAATTTCCAGATGATAACCCTCTGAAGAAAGAATACACCTTGGCTTCTAGCGGGTCATCGAACGAGATTAAAATATGGAATATTACTTCTGTGTCCTTTCCGAAAAACAGAGGTTCAGGCCAGAAGGTCAACGTCACCCTTCAGAATGTCTTGGAAGGACACTCCTCTTCGGTTACTTTCGTAAAATACAGTCATAGTGGTGACACCTTGGTGTCTTGCAGTCTGGACAAGACAATTAAAATATGGGATGGTATGGGCAATTGTATCGCTCAGTTACATGGCCATGCAAGATACGTTAACTGCGTAGCTGTATCGAAAGATTCTGCTTTAATTGCCTCAGGTAAGATCAGGAGAAGGACTCCATAGCGTATCAGGAGATTTAGGGTCCGTTTCACAAAACTTTAATTGTGCGATTAAAAAACCTTACGTAAATTCGAACCAATCGAATCACTCGTTTTGAAATTTCAACGAATCGCGGTGGCTCCAATTAATTTAACGGTACAAACAAAGTTTTGTGAAACCGAACCTTAACCTTTTTTATCTGCAAAAGCTTTTGATTTTTTCAATATTCAAAATTGACTGTCCCGGGTCCCAACAAGTAATCACAGGTGAAGCGATGAAGTCGACAAATTCTTTCCGGTTATGAATAAAGCTGTCTCAATTGGAAAAAATGTTTGTTACTGCCCCAAGAATAATATAAAATGACAGACCAAGAAGTGTGAGGATGCAAATGAAGGAAAAATAGAATAATTATCTGTACGAGAGTGGTACAAATATAATAGGTATATTACAGGAAAACAATAATAGTATTTTACCTGAAAGACGCAAAGCTCCAGCTCCAAGAAACCGAACAATCAATTATTCGAAAACCGCTACCAAAATTTTCACATTGTTTCGAAAGTTGAAATAGACGGAGAATTTGGCTAAGCCTTTTTTGAATTACTCTTAAATATCTAGTAGGCTGTTGAATGGTACTAGAATGAAAATTCGTTTCTTGTAGGTTCCAATGATCGCCAGGTTATCATTTGGGATCTAAATGGAAACTTATCTTTGGACTCGGAAATAGTCAAACATCAAAATAGTACTACGGATTATGTTCATCCGGAAGTTCACGTAGCTCAAAATGTGGAAAATATGCAATTAATTGAAAAAATAGACGACCTGGCGGACGGATCAATAAATAGCTGTTGTTTTCATTCGAATAATCTGTTTGGCGTAGGATCAGGGTTCGTATCCAACTCGTTATTACAATCATTATTATTTCATACAAACATTCCAGGGACAAAAGCGTTAAATTGTTCAGCTTGAAGGAAAATAATTTAACTGAAGTTCCGTTTTCACCTCTAGAGGGCCACACGTATGCAGTAAATTATTTGGATATATCCAAAGATGGATCGAAACTGGCAACTTGTTCTCAGGATGGGTGCTCCTTCATCTGGAATCCGGAGGTAAAGATCCTTAGTGATCCTGTAGATTGCTACATAAATAATTATGATTTATTCATATAATATATTCCACCTGATATGTATATGGTGTAAATTCAAAAATTATTACCTTTTTTTCAGACTGGTGATATGATTGGATCAGTGCCAACCAGTAGTTTATCGATTAGGGTTTGCAGGTTTTCTCCCGATGGTAAAATGCTAGTTACTGCTGGTGATGACGAGAAAGCTTTCATTTGGAACGCTGACACCATGGAGAATATTACGTAAGACTTTTAGTACCCGCTTTATTATTCATCTTTTATTATCGAACTCGTAGAACTCTGGAAGGCCATTTAGACGCCATCACATGCGCATGTTTCACCCCAGACTGCGCTTTGATAGCAACTACCTGCTTCAACGAAGATTTTAGGTTATGGAACTGCTGTGATAACTTCGGACTAATTCACGTAGAAGAAGATGTCCACACGACGGGTATTCAAAGCTGTGATTTTTCTTCAAACTTAGAACCTATTCCTAACATAACAGTTGCTGATCAACAGACCTATCTGTTGGCAACTTGTGGGAATGACAGTGTTGCCAAACTTTGGTGTATCACTGTGCCTAAGGTAGAAGAGAGACTTGAAAAATTAGTTTAATTATAAGATGCACGAACATTTGATCATGTAGTAAACCATCAGCTGGAGGAACTCAACACTGTTATGGTTGTGCACTCTTAAAACTAACGATAAGTAATTGGTATACATTCTTTCTTCTGTAAGAACTGAGCGCTTTCGACACTGATAGATCAATCATAATCAGGCTTCCCTGGAAGGTGTTCAACACTGGGTGACAGAAAATTGAATTTGTGTGCTCTTCGAGTTGCTTGACTGTTTAATGTATTTTTCTCTATTTCTGTATCGTAATGAGTTTATTTCAGCAATGAAAGTAGTTCTGTAATGAAACTCATTACAGCATTGTGTTCAGTTATATTTTTCGTTTTGTGGTTGTCAGTACTGACCTCCGATCCACTCAATTTCCACATCAAATCAATTCAAATTCCGTAATCTGTCAAATTTCGTAAGCCAAGATACAGAAGTCACTAATCTGAATTTTTATTCGAATTTAGAGAGAATTTCAAAAAACTTGACTGAAAGAGAAAATATCGTCTAATACTCGTTGCAGAAGGCAATTCCAACACTCATGCTTTCGAAAACAGGCTCCTTCGTCGCTCGTTTTCGAATTTCACATTCTTGTTGGAATAGGAGCTCATTCTGCAACTTGTTTTAAAATATACTATTTCTACTCCTATAGAAAGTGACGAAATTCGTACATATCATATACTATGTAACTGAATATTTTGAGCACCATACAACGTAAAACTGTGCGATTTACTTTATCCTAAACAGAAAGCACGCTCAACAGCCGATACGGTGGAATCGCACGGCGAATATCCGATAAGATAGAGCCCTATGGCTAATTCACAATGAACGTAATCCTAAGCATCCCGTAATTCATACGTAAAAATCAAAGTTGAAACCACATAATTCATACGAAAATATTCACAATAGATTCAATTTTTTTTTGGATTCCATAAGTCGAATGTAAATGTAGAAATTAGGCCTTCTTTCTTATAAGGTTTAATTTCTATTGTTTAAATTTTTGTCTTTTACGTATGTGTAACGTTTAAGTTACGTTCATTGTGAATCGGGTATTAGACTATATAATGATATGATGTTATTAACAGTGATATTGCGACTTATCCTGAACTGATGTTGTCTTTACTAAAAAGAAAATAATATGGTTTCAAGAGGGGGAAATCGAAAACGAGGTTGATATAAATCAATGTCTTTCTTCAAAACGCACCAGATAACAGATATTTGCTTACGAAGCTTTACATTAACATATGCTTATCCTGAACTGTTGGCTTTACTAAAAAGAAAATAAGATGGTTTCAAGAGGGGAAATCGAAAACGAGATTAAAATAAATCAATGTCTTTCTCCAAAACGCTTCAGATAACAGATGTTTGCTTACGAAACTATATATTAACATATACAGGGTGATCCACGGTCGATGGTACGTTAGACGTTTACGGAGAACGAAAAACAAGAATTCATTGAAAATTTGGTTTCTTGGACAAGAACAGATGCTCTATCGATCTAAAATATTTTCAGTGCTGCGATGTTGCCTCTTATGTCAAAACATGGTAATTACTTTATTATTTCAAATGGCACATCCTGTATATTCTGGCACTTTTCTATTTAGCGTAGTAACACGATTATTTTGGTATAACTTTCTCATACTTATCTTCAGCGGTTCCTGAGTTATTCAATGGTTTCCTGTTTTTTTGTGCAAAACATAGCTTTACCATAACTTCAATACTATTAATCTTAGGAAGCTGAAATTTCGTATGCAAAATGCATAGAAATGCATCATGTTACGAAATATGCTTCTTTTCATACAGGGTCATTAAAAATTCGATAGTTTATCTAGACATACAAAAACGGTTGAGAGTGCATTTTTTCAAATCGAATGCCCTGTATATTTTAAGAAATACTGAAAGAACATTGAATTTCCTTTCAAATTATATATCACATTACTATATCTAGATTGTAAAATTCTGCCTAGAACTGAAATTTTTTGTTGAAGATTCCGATCTGAGAAGACTCAGCATTTGACCGAACCAATGACTAGAATCACCATACCGAACAATACATAGTGTCGTAATCTTTCGGTTCTTACGGAAGAAAAAATAACTCCATATGTACCAAGTACTTTTCGTCATGACTTATTTCAATTTTTTTCAAAACCTCACTTGCAGTGTCTTTAAATTTAAAAGCGATTCAACTAATCTCATTACACATTTTGGAATTCGATGACTATTACAGTATAAAGTCAATTAAGAATTCTCCACTTTACAGAATAAAGAAACCCCGTGTTATGATGAAGTCAACATAAAAATATGGCGTTCTCTGTACGGACATGGAGGAAGTTTGACCTGTATAAAATTTTCCCCTTGTCTTGGGGAGATAGTGTGTTCTACGGCTACTGATAGACAAGCGAGGTTATGGTCGGTTTATAGTGGCGAGTGCCTTTACGTCTTAGATCACAATTCAATAGTAACCACTTGTTCTTTCACCGAGAATTGCACCTTGTTGGCGATAGGCTGCATAGACAAATCCTTGTGGATGTGGAGGCTACCTTCACAATTGGCAAGTGTTGTACACCATCAAGCCAGTCCAACTTGCCTGAATCATTACTATGTTTCAACCAACTGTGAAATTTTGTCATTTCAGGTATTCCAAACTGCCGTAGTGACTAGAACGATGCATTCATCGAAAAATCTCTACGATTGGTCAGTTATAGACGTGTCCAATTGGTTGGAGACGATCGGTTTGAGTGATATCAAGATAAACGCTTTGAATGCTTCTTTAAACGGTCAGAAGATTGTTACCTTTTCAGAAGATGAGATATGTTCAGCATTGGACATAGGTAACTGCTGAAATTATATTCTAACTGACAAAGAAACTGCAACACCCAGAAATTTTAATTTTTTTTTTGGCATAACATAGATAGTATATAATAATAATAATAAGTTTATTTGTCGCCCAGTATACAAAATAGAATCTCATCTTAAAATAGCAACTTTTTTTTTCAAACAGTATCAAGTAGGTACACTAAGAAAACAGAATAAACCAAAAAAATATACACAAGTATACCCATAAAGCTCAGCGCTGTCTATGGGAATTGAAATAAATTTTAACATACAATGAGAAAAAAAAAGAAAAGACAAAATAGATGGTAAGAACGGAGGAAGCTACATTGCTTCTTTAATGATAGTCTAATGTACAGCTAATGAACTTCAATTTGAAAAAAAATTATCAACCACATGTGCGTCATCGCTAAGCAGAAATGAGTTCACTTTTTGTTTGAAGCACCTGAAAGAAGGAGTTCTAAGCACCGTCTCAGGCAAACTATTGATTACATGATTAAAAATTTGAGAAATAAACTGTGAAGGTTTTTTCATGTAAACATTTCTTGTTACTTAAATATTGTAGTCGTTTTCTGCAGTTTTTTTAATTTTACAACAAACCAGCTGTTCGGGAAGATCCAAAGTCGATGTTCAGTTGTTGTTAATATGCCTAGGGCACGTGTACGCGGAATTTATCGCCAGCTAAGTGAATTTGAAAAAGGTCGAATTATTGGTCTACTCGAAAGCGGGGTTGTCATTTCGAGAAATCGCTAACCGTACAAACAGAAATCCAACTACTGTTAGGATGTGTTGTCAAGCGTGGTTTGATAATGCCCAAAATCGAAGAAGAGTAGGCACCGGGCGTCGAAGGGGCACAAATGAATTTTAACTCGATCTTTGGCTGATGAGTGGTTAGGAGAACAAGGCCATCCTGTAACTGTCCAAACGGTAAACCGCCGTATAAGGTCTTTTGGACTGCATCATTATCGACGTCATTGTGTCATCTCTCACGGTTGAGCATCGCCGGAAACGATTACAGTGGTGCAGAAAACGACAATATTGGAATTTGGTATGTTATCGGGTCGTCTTTTTGGATGAACCTCGATGCTCCTTGGGTGCACACTCGGGTGCACATGATGGCCGACGTCGGGGAGAAAGACGCGAACCTCATTTTGATGTGGAGAGTCATATACATCGGACAGTAGGCGTTATGGTATAGGGTACTAACATGCAAGAAGGTCAAGTTAGTCTTTGTTCGAAGTAACATGCAATGCTGCATTACTTTCAAGAAATAGTAGAGCCATATGTTCTCCCTTACCTTAACCGACTCGAGAATCCAATATTTCAGCAAGATAATGCTCGACCTCATGTTGCCAGAGTTAGTTTGAACTTTTTGAAGCGACCCATGTGAATCTTCGGCCATTGCCACCCAGATCCACTGATCACTGGCCCATAGAGCATATTTTTGACATCATGGGTAGAAGGCTTGGTAATTTACCCCAGTCCCTACGAACTTTGGCGGCTCTGAGACATGAAGTACAGGTAGCTTGGGATAGTATCCCTCGAGAAGAAATAGACCATCTTCCATCTTCTTGCATCAATGCCAAGACGTGTTAGGTAGTGTATAGATATCCACCGGTGCACAAACACATTATTAACAAATTTAATTAAAAAATTGTGAACCCTTCGTTTTTTTTTCTCAAATTTTTATTAATTTTCTCCTTCCTATACTATCTGTATTTTACCAAAAAAAATTTAAACAGCTTGTTCTGGGTGTTGCAGTTTCTTTGTCATTTAGTATATTATCTACAGCAGTGTTTTTCAACCTGTGGGTCGCGAAGCATTTGTATGGGGGTCGCGAGTGGTCTAGACGACTAGGTACTTACTTCATTGAAAAAAATTAATAATTTCTTAAAGGATAGATATATCAAGAAATGGTTATCAAAGAAATGAAATACTGATGGTATGTTATTCATACAAAAAAATTGATAAAGAAAAAACATTTCGACTACTAGTTCATTTCAATGTACTTTAATCCTCGTTTTTATTCACTGAGAAGTAATAAGACAAATTATTCTTTTTTCACATTATATGATAATTAATTTCACATATACCTGGTGGTTCAAAAGTCTGGAAACGGCGATTTTATTCCGCAACATGTGGAAAATCGGAATTCTGATACTGAGGTCTTCGGTACCTAATTTTTAAATATGAGGCCCAACTTTGAAATTTCAAATGCAAATTTTGTCTATATTTGGACCCCAAGCAGCACTTTTTGTTCAAAAATCAAAGGCCCCATCGGTCTCAAAATCTGATGGGCCCAATCGATTCTCTTCGTAAAATTACTAGAATATGAATTTTCGCATCCTGACTGAATGAACGCTGCAGATTTTTAAACAAAAAACGCTGCATAGGTTCCAAATAAAGATGAAAAAATTTTTGGTTTTAACCAATTCGAATTGAAAACTTTCCGCTAAATCCGAATCTGCAATAAAAAAGATGGGTTTGCGTTTGAAATTTCAAAGTTGGGCCTCATCTCGATAAGGCCCTTTTTGTGCCCAAAATCTGATGGGCCCATTCGATTCCTCAGACGAAATTACTAAAGACACCAATATCAGAATTTCGATCTTTCAGCTATGCCCGAAATAAATTAACCTTTCTCAAATTTTTGAAACACCCGGTATGTCAATTTATGTAATCTCACTTATCAATTCTTCAATGAAAGACAAGGACCACAATTCAATTTTTCTTGTAAAGCCTTGAAGTTTTTCTTTTGCATCCTGCCTTCGAAGACGTTTGGGTCAGAAAGAAAAAGCTATTTTCAAAAGGAAAATGTCAAAAATGAATTCCAAGTTAACCAACTTACCTTGTTGTGGAAATAAAGTATTTTGTTTGGTTTTGTGTTTATACTAAAAGTTCAGAGCGAAGTTCCATGAGTCTGGTCAGTCTATTGAAAACCACTTCACCCCTGTATGATAAAACAAATTTCGATTGAGTAAACCCATAATAGTATCTTCACACATGGAAATGATTTGAAACAGTCGATTCTCCAACGATTTTTCTCGAATTTACAATATACATTTCAATATTTTCAACATACATGGAAAAAATCAGGATTGGGGGGGTCGCGAAATTTTTTGCGATACTATGGGGGGTCGTGTCATGAAAAAGGTTGAAAAACACTGATCTACAGCACTTTGGGTTGAAAAATGTTTACATAGTGGTTTGTTTCCAGTTGGTGACGAGGCGGACTCTTTGGCTAAAGAGATTAAATGGCTGAAACAGGGAGACTCTAAAGTTCTCAACACAAAAAGAGACGACATCCCGTTCGATTTCCTTTGTCCGATAACTCACGAGATCATGCTGGAACCGGTGATATGCAGTGATGGGTTCACTTATGAGAGACGGGCCATAACGGAATGGTTCATGGCGGGTAAATATACGAGTCCAATGACAAACGAATTGCTGGTTACGACGGTATTCAAGTTGAACAACGAATTGAGGAATGCTATAAGAAGTTTTTTGGATTTGGAGGAATAATGTTCGCAAACTCGAGTCTTGCATAATCTGTTTGCGTCGTCACAACAGTTTCATTTCAGAGTTCAACCCTTACTTACGCGATAATTTGGGTTCGTTGGATCACTTCATTATTCCTGAAGGCTATTTCGGATGAATAGCTTGTATTTGAAATTTTTCCACTTCTCAATGAGACACCAGTTTTGTTTTGTATAACTTTACACAATGTTTTTACATGCAAACCTAATCCACGTCAATTTCGGTTTTTCATATTATTCGTGTTATTTCAAAACAAGATTATGGCGTTATTTAATAGTTGTCTCATAAGTTGACCTTTGAAGATTCACTTCGTTGACGAATTTCTCATACGAAATGCATTCGATGAAAACAAATCTTATAAAGAACTTTACTGATATTTAAAACTACAAGTGAAAAAAAGTGCCATATAATGATGAATTATAAATTATATACATTTTAATAAGAAATGATTTATGAACATATTTATTCAAACTTAAGTACATTTTTTATGAACATTTGGTTGAAGATACAAAATTAAAGTTTGAATTATTTTATTCCTCGTTTTATTTGATTTCAAACATCCTTCTCGTTTTATACGAGTAAATAATCCAAAATAGGATTATAAAATCCCAAGAAGATAAATGGTTATTATTGTTGAGAATCTAGGCATTTGACATTTAACAATTTCGTAGTTGGTTGTAGTCACAACAGCCTGAAATAATGAAATGAAGAAGGTAAGTGTACATACTATCACTGTATAAACTTTATACTATAAAGTATTTCTTATGCCCACTTGCACCTCCGAATAAGCTGCCTTGAGCCCATCTTTAATTTTGAGGGAGGTTTGAGACAGTGATTCTCTTGCACCACGCATTAAGTGCAGGTTAGGTTCTTATTTTAGGCCATCATATTTTGAGGGTCAGTATTATAAACGTGTCAACCGAGAATTGAGACACAACTTGAGCTTGAAGACTGGTTTTTATATGCCAAAACTGGCTTTCCAGCTGAGATTAAGTCTCAATTCTTGGTTTTTTTTGTGAAAGTTTTCTAAGGGTATTTTTACCCAGTCTCTGAAACAAGAAACAATTAGAATATTTTTCAAATAATAGAAGAAAGGCATAAAACTTGAGCATTAATTTGTCAGGGGCCAAATCTTTTCGAAAAATTGTTGGGAAAACACTTCGAACTCTAAAACTGTGTAACGTTTCGGAGTCTTTCGTCAGATAATTTCTGGATTTAATTAAACTTTTCAGAATCTTGAGAATTTTTTGATTTTTCAATTGACATTTAATTATTTCTATTTTCAAAAATGTGACTAATTGTTTCTAGTTTTAGAGACTGGGAGAGAAAACCCTAAGAAAACTTTCACAAAAAATATTTAGATATCAATTCTCGTTGACACGTTCATAATACCGTCCCTAAGAAAGACTTATCCCCGTCTTAAACATTCATAACCTCCGAAAGGAACTTCGAAATCTGTGTGCTCCAGATATACTTCGTCATATTCGTTATTCATGGCCAGTTCAATATTAAATCGATACAGAAAATCCTCACAACTTATAGCACAGTAAAGAACTCGTACTGAACCATTCTGCCTTTGTGAATAATAAAAATAAAAAATAAATAAAAATAGTAGTAGGATGAAACTTATTGGAAATAAAAGAAGGAAATTGTATAATGAAAATAATGGAAAAAATAAATTACGGGCGATCTGAGGTTGTGAAGGGAAATGGCGGAGCTTTCAACGGTAAAAAATTAATTATCGCTATTTCCAGCAATATAGATAGAAGTCCATCTGTTAGAGCATGTTCTGTTAGTGCGGATTTTTCTGTCTGATTAAATCGACATCATCAACATGTTCTAACAGATGGGCACGATATAGTTTATTTTCAAACGTACAATAAAAACTTCATTTCTCGATTGACAGGATCTTCGAAAAGTTCTATTTCTCTGCCTAGGAGGAGAAAGTGTTGCTATGCAACACTTTTCCGGCCGGCGACAGAAAAAGTGTTACTATGCAATATGTAATACGCGCAACTTCAGGTATTCACCAATATCTATTTCATATGTGATCGCTAATTGCGACTTTATCATTGAATATAGGGCTCACAAGAAGAGGATTTCCATTTTATTTCACTAGCCATTAAGTTAAAATATGCTAGAACCACATTCTCTTGGTAAACTGTCACATTTTTCGAATTGCACACCAATTCACGAAGTGATCATTAGTATGCTGCAGAATAGTTTTCAATAGACTTCGATGATTCAAGGGAAGAGACTGCTTTAATTCCAAAACCTCAATTTCTGAAGACATTTTCACATCTCACCAGCTTGCAAATGATTATTTTACTTCATATCTGTCAGAATAAATTGTGCGTGGCAAACGTAACAAGGCAAATTTTCCCATAATTCAATTTTAACGATCGTAAGTGGATAGAATCATGTGCCTAAATGTAAATCAATCCAAAAGTGGATATTCAGATTTTTATGAATTTCCAAAAGTTTGAAAATAAAATAACATACTTCATTCGGAGTAGAAGTGACTTTTCATGGCTCACTATGTTCGGTGGGAAAACTCAAGCTAGCCATGAAAAGTGACACTTCTCCTCCTTATAAAATAATATACTATTTCCCAAAGTTAGAGGTTATTTCGAAAATCAAAAGTTACTTTATCTTATGATGAACATGGAAGCCATTGAGATTTATAAACATGTAGACAACATAAACAGAAAAGAAGAAACTCCCTTGGTACATAGCACATGGTTGGCGGTATTAGAAAAAACCAAGATCAAGCCAATACGGAGTGGCAGCGATGGGCCAATCAACCTCGCGAGCGTAAACCCTCTACCTTCCCCCGCCATTAATCCGGGGTATAAATAGTACCTCGGGATCTAAACCGGCATCACTCTCAGAAATTAAGCGCTCGAGTTACATTCTCAGACCAAGTATCCTCTGAAGATGCCTACCGCAGATGTAGGCTAAATGTTGGGTGAAATTATTCCTAATAGACTACGGCCAATAAGCCCGGAAGACTCTCTCAATATCAGCATCCATAATTATTTCCACGTTACTTAGTTATAACTCATTGCATATTGCGTTCTCCTTTTTATAGCTGATGAGCATTTCAGTTTGTATTTTCAAGTTACTCCCCCGTCATTTCAAGAATAATTTAGGCCCTGTATGTACATAACTGATTATCGAAATTGATATTGCTTAGATATTGTGATTGAATGTTTCAGTAAAAGAATTGAGATTAATTAGGTCGATTTCACTCTTGTTACAAAAATTATGAACATGTTTTCAAAATGAAAAAAATTAACAAAACAAACAAAAATACAAAATAAAAAAAACTACATAAACTCCTCGAAATGTCCTTCATTTTGGTCACAGGAATAAAATCATGGGGCCTTGAAGGCCATTAAAGTCAGCATATTCTTCATTTAAAAGTTATTAGGCATTTTTCTAAATCAACTCAACACTAATAACAAATTCGAACATATGTATAATCTGAATTATTCTGAATAACAATGGCCTTCTGTCAAAGTGATGGGTGGCAATCGAGATTGAATCGGGAATCTTCACGATTAATTCGCAGTGATAAAAACAGCTCTGGTAGGAGGCGAAATAGACTTTAAACCACA